>OY728127.1:27152399-27860066 GCA_963277665.1 Viscum album
TTTTGTGAGGTATTTTCCTTTTAATTGGGTCTAATTTTTCCAGTAGATCTTTTTAGGGGGCTTAGAGTAAAATGGATAATTTTTGTTGGACTAACCCCATCGCACAGTTGGTGCATGATTAGTAGTAATTGTTCTCCCTTACCATGAAAACATGTATACAAGTGAGGTTTTAGGGAAGAGTATTATCGCACAATTAGAGAACAATTTATAAACCATGTGATCTGATCATATGGCATGTCTTGGGTAGACAGTGTTGACCGCACGATCTCAACATGATTTGATTAATCATGTAGACTAACCATGCATCATTTACTTGTCATTAAAAATATGGATTTTAACCTTTTTTCCCTCTTCATATTTAACCTAAAATCACCCCATATCTCCCCACCTAGGATTTCTAACTATATGTGTGCATCCCCCTTCCTCCAACCTCTCATGGGTTTCATTTTGGTGGGTGTTTTGCCTCTGATTCCTAAAGTAATATCCATTTAAGTGTCATATTTATTGTTTTCTCCCTCATATCTAGGGTTTCATTTATTTTTTAATGGGATATATTTTCTACAGTGTCAAGTGTTCATTTTTTTAGGAATATATCTATAATTTTTTGGTTCAATCTCAAGTATTAGTGTTCGATATTGTTTTCTTGTGGTACGGTTGAGGTTTTTTTTGGAGGTTTGCACTGTATTTTTGGAATTTCTACACCAAATTTATGTTATTATGTGTTTATCCATTATTAGATGATTTAATAATTCATTTGTGAATATTTTAGGGTTCTCTGTGATTATAATGTGTGGTGATAAAGTAGGTTTTGGAAGGATTTAACATTAATTTGGTTAAAAAATTGGTTTTTCTTTATCAAATTTTGTGTAGTCATGTGTAAAGACATGTTGTGAACCTTTAGGGTGTTTTAAAAAGTGCTCAAATTGTTTATTAAGTTATGAATGAGATTTTAATCATGATTGGAAAAGGATTTTTGTGTGTGTTTGATTTTGAAAGGGTCTTTAGAGTGTAAATGATATGTCTTATGATGTGTATTGCATTGTTTAGCTTATGAAATTTTAAATCGGTGTGTCAAGTGAACTTGGAACTCTATTGAGAAAAAAGGGAATCCTAGGTGACTAAGTGGGAAAACTAAGACTAGTATGATAGTGATTTTGAAGAGGATTAGGTAAAAATTAATGTAGTGTGATTTATGATGACAACATTAACTAAATATTTTTGATGAATGGAATCCACAAGAACATTGGATTCTTCTCCTCTATAGTACCTCTAACATGAGAATGTGGAATTTTTCGGTTTCTATACCACATTGCACCATGATATGATATCTTTAGGGTTCCACGCTTATCTAGTTCCTAAATGGATTTCCCATGAATAGTTATCATTGGTTATATCGCACTTACCATTGACCTACGACATTGATTGTTGGTTACTTAAAAAAACATGATTTATATTAAATTTATTTTAAATTCATTTTCATTCATATATGTTTTACATAAAAACATTTCTAGTTATTAATTTAATCAACATGCAATTTATTTTCCATATAATGTTTATTGCATAGAATCTTTTACTCAAGGTCATCATAAATGGATTTATCTCACACCCTACCTACACTCGTGGGTGTAATAATAGTTGGTTATGTTTGATGTAGGTAAGGGAAAGGCCTATTGGGAATGTGGTTTGAGGGAATAGAGGTATTCCTTGGTACGGTGTTGTTGGAGGTAGATTTATAGTGATGTTCATCTTGTCACATGATGGGTTTTGGAGAGTTTTGGTTTTCCCCTTTTTGTTGTAACTAGTTTTATTTGTTTCTAATGTTTGTAAATCATATCTAGAAAATGGTTGCGTCCATATTTAGTTTCGATTTTTAGTTTCTATTTATTTATTTTTTGGTTTTATTATGTTTTTAACTTTCATTAAATCATTCCCATGTTGATTCATAGATACCCAAGCACTTATTGAAAGGTTGTGGGGATTAGGAACACCCTTCGGTTCTTAGCATGAACTGGGGCTAACCGTTCAGAATTTCCTAGGTAGAAAGTGGGGACTAATTGTGCGCCCTATCCAAGTTACTAAAAATGTTGAATTTTATATTTTACCCCTTAATGGATTTGACCCCTAATTACCCCATATATCCCCCTCAATATTTCAAACCCTAGATGCCCCTCCCCCTTCCTACAACCTCCCTTGGGATTCATTTTGGTGGGTGTTTTGTCTCGGATTATTTAAGAAACTCCACATAAGTTTCTTCTTTTTTTATTTCTCCCTCTATTATGGGAATTATTTTCCTTTTTCTTAGGGTTTCTTTTATCAAACATCTATGGTTCTATTTTTTCGAGTTCGACAATGAATGCTTTGGTTCAATCTTTCTTAATATTTTGGAATACTCTATGATTATTATGGGTAGTTCATAAGTTCTTTTTTAAAGTATTTAATATACATTTGGTTTACAAATTGGGTTGCCTAAATGAAATTGGGTGTGTTCAAGTTTAAATCCTTGTTGTGAACCTTGATGGTATTTTATAAAGTGCTCATAAAATTTATTAAATTATTCATGTGATTCAAATCATGTTTTGAAAAGGATTTGGTTTGTGTTTGATTTTAAAAGATGATTTTGGGTGTGAAAGTGAAGGAATATAATGTGTAATGTATTGTTTGGATTAGGTAATGTGAAACTGGTGTGTCATTTGATCTTGTAACAATATTGAGAACAAAGGGAATCCTAGGTTACTAGGTGGGTAGAATAGGAATAGTATTCTAGTGATTCTAATGAGGCTTCATCCCGGATTTACATATAATTATTGATGATGACCACACTAACTTAATATTTTTGATGATTATAGACCATTGTAACCTTTTATTTTTCTTTTATAGTGTGGTTCGTGCAAGAGAGAATAGAAATTCATGGTTACTATAACACTTTTCTTCTAATATACAATGAATCGAGGTCCCCACTGTTATCCAGTTCCTATAATGTCATCCAATGACTAGTTCCCTTTGGTTATATCAGATTTACTGTAGGAAAATGTTATGGATTTTTGGGTACATAAAAAATAAAACATGGCTTATTTCAAAGTAATTTTCTTTCCAATTTTTTATGCATAAAATTTTTTAGGTTTATCTTTTTATCAACTTGAAAGTTATTTGACATATACTATTTATAGAATGTAATCTTTTGTTGGGTGGAATCTTACTGGGATTTCTCTCACACCCCACTTATACCCTTTATTTTAAGATGAATTGGTTATGTTTGATGCAGGTACAATAAATTCTTGTGGAGATGGTGTTTTAGTTTTCTTTTGGTCTTCTCTAGTGTGATTTTGTTAGAGGTGGCATAAGGGTGATGTTCCTATTTTCATGTGGTGGTTTATGGATTGATTTTTTGTTTTCATTTTTTTTGTAACAAGTTAGATTTTTTTTCTAAAGGATTTATATCAAATCTAGAAAATTGTTGGTTCCATATTTAGTTTGGATTTTTTTAGTTTCTTTTCATTTACAGGTTGAGTGTTTTATGTTTATAATTCATAAAAATCATTCCTAATTAGAATCATTGATACCTGGGAACTTTTTCCATCCTATAGGGATAGGGAGATCCCTTTAGGACTTACTATGGACCGGGTAAAAGGCCAATTTGGATGAAGATTTGGCTTGGTTTTTGACAAAATGGTGTCAATGTTATGTTTCTCTCTTTGGTAATATTCTTTGGGATGAGTATGGATATATTGCTACTAGGATTGTAGGGGATCTGATTTCTGGTTGCGAGTATGGTGCCTGGTTATCACACATTGAGGAATATCATGAGTCGTCATGGGATGTTGGTAATATTTTTTTGGCTTCTCCACCATGTGAGACATATAGGTTAGATACATTATATGGACACTAGGAGGGGGTGAAGTGGTATTGTTTCAATTTTATTGTAATGATTTGTATTTTCTTGGATTTTTAGGATATCGATATTTGTTTTCATTTTTATAAATTTTCTATTTTTTATATTGATGGGTTTTCATGCGATTGTTGATTTTTATATCTACATGCCTCCTTGGAGAGTTACCTTAAATTTTTACGAAGAATCTAGAGAGATTTCTACATAAACACATGATTATAGGTTGGTAGAAGATATGGTTCGGGATGTTCAAGATTTAGGATAGTGAGTGGGTCCTTTCCTTCTAAACTCATAAACATCGAACTAGGTCCGATAATGGACAAGGCTCAAGAGTTTCACAAGATCAAGCCTCCCTCCATACATGGAAATTTTAAACCACAAGAATATTAAGAGTGGGTTGAGAAGATAGAAAGGGTATTTTTGTTCCTCAAAAATCCTGAGATCTTCAGGGTGAATTGTGCTTCGTTATTTCTAGAAGGTCCCTATCAAAGAAGATAGGACTCAGTGGTTCATACATGGAGGATAGATAATATGAGCTTGAAAGGCTTTAAGATTGTTTTCAATGAAAAATACAATCCTAATTTATTGGGTTAAGATAGATCCTGGGAGTTCATAGATCTTCACCAAGGGGGTAGGTCAGTGATCGAGTATACTAGTAGTTTTTATGAGAATGTGAGTTACGAACCTGAGATCATTTTAAATGAGTAGATTATGGATCAATTTTCGAGAATATTTTGTGACCATATATTTATTATCAAGTCTTTCTATTCATGGTGAAGACATATTTTGAGGTTGTAATCATTCTTGCATGGTTAAAATTAATTATAAGGGAATTTTTGGATTCTTAGGAGCACTACCAGCTATGGGAAGTGGTAGATCATCTTTGAAAAAGAGGAAGCATGATGAGAAGGGGTAAAAAGTATGTGGTAGTTCAGCCCATCCCTCCATGAAGTCTTCTTCTATGGATTCTAATGTCATGTATTTTGTTTTTCAAAAATGTGGGATGAGAGGGAACAAATGACATGAATTTACATAACCCCCCCAAATCCTGTCATCAATGTGGAGTGATAGGGAACCTACATATATTCGATAGAGAAACAAATTTATATCAGAATGGTGTAGAATTAGTCACTTTCAGGGGGTATCCCCCCTGTCAAAGTCATCTAGGATAATATGATCTCTTTCTGGTGGATGTGGTGGTAGGACTAGAACTTCATCTTGTCAGAGTCATATCAGGGAATCTCCATAGTTTAGTGGTTGTGTTAAAACTCAGGAAGATACCTATCATCTTCATTTTGTGGATTTGGAACCAACAATATTAGATGCTTGGACCTCAACAGTTTGAGGTATCATTTTAATTTAATTTTCTATAGCTGCTGTTTTGTTTGATTCTAGTGATTATATTTCTTTCACCTTTAACCTTATTTTGAATATTTTGAGTTTTCCATCATATATTTTTTATTTTTTGGTAGATTTGGTGACACCATTATGTAATAAGAAAGAACAGGGTCTCAGGTCCCTTCCTCGTTCAATCTATATTCGAGGGGTTGAGTTGGAATGTGATTTCCTAGTTTTGGAGATGGACCATATTGATTTGATTCTGGGAATTTATTTTATAAGTCATTACCAAGAACAAATTGAATATTATAGGTGGTGGTTATTCTTTGTGGCACTTGATGGGAGCAGTCAGGTTGTTCTTGTATAATGGAATCCCTGGTCGGGTCGTGTTGGATCTCCTCTCCCGAAGGTGGGAAATAATGTTTTTTGGTTATCATCTCTCATGGTATATGATGATAGTATTACTCCTAATGGTGGATTATCTCTTGTAGTAGATGAGTTACAATATGTATTTCTAGATGATTCTTTAGGATATCAAATAGAATAGAACATAGTGTTCTTGATTGTTTTGGAACTGAGGACACATCCTATATCTATTCCCTCGTATTATATGGCCCCCACCAAGTGCAGGGAATTAAATATGTTGTTGAAAAATTTGGAATCCAAATGTCTCATTCACCTGAGTGTCTGTCCTTTGGATACCCATGTTTTGTTTTCAAATAAGGTAGATAGGTCACTCAAATTATGCATCGATTTTCCGAAGCTGAATAGGGTAACCATCAAGAACATGTATCATTTTCCCTAAATTAATGACTTGTTCGATCAGCTGAGAGGGGTAAGGTGGTCCTATAAAATATAACTGCATTTAGGTTTCCATCAATTCAAGGTTAAAGTGGTAGATATTCTAAAAAAACATTCCAAATTAGGTACGACCACATTGGGTGCATGTTCCTACCTTTCAAATTGATGAATGCTCCGACAGCCTTGATGGTTCTCATGAATAGGGTGTTCCACCAGTATCTTGAGTCCTTCATTGGGGTATTCATGTATTACATCCTAGTTTATTCGAGACCATATAAAGAGTAAGAAAATCATTTGTGGATCATGTTGGGAACTCATTAGGATCATCCTATTCATGGCATGTTTTTGAAGTGTAGTTTCTTGATTAGAGATGTGAAGTCTCTAGGCCATTTCATCTTGGAGAAAGGTGTTTTGGTGGACCCTGAGAAGATCAATGCAATTATTTCATGGGAGTATCCGATGAATGTATTTAAGATCATGAGAATCCTTGGCCTGGAAGGTTATTACAAGATGGTTCTCTAGGAATTATCTTGGTTTTATTCACTCATGGCAGTACTCACTCAGAAAATAGTGATGTTTGATTGGAGCCTACAATGTCAAGATTACTTTGAGTAGATAAAGAGGCGGTATATTTCCATTCCCATGTCGATCTTGAAAAATCATTATAGTTGTATGTGGTTTATTTCCACTCTTCAAGTATGGGTATCGAGTGTGTTCTCATGTAAAATGATCATATGGGGGTATATGGTTCTCGGTAACTCTGACCACCTGAAAATAATTACCAAACCCACACATAGTGCTAGTAGTGGGGATGCATGTTTAAACCGGGCATGCAGCCAAAGCCCAAACAGGTGGGTTTTTTAAAAAATTTCCACCGAAGATCGACGTAAACTTTACGACGTCTGTGAAGGGCAGCCCAGTCAAAGCTGAGGATAACACGTGAAGGATTTTAACCATAAAATAAACCATAAAAATACATGGCTTAAATCTGAATTTGCGCATTATATCTGCTCGTCATTGGAAATTGCTGCTAAAATAATTCGAAGCTAAATTCCTCTATATTATCCTCACGCATTTCAAGGAATCCACGGGAGTGCTGTTTGTCATAATCCAGGTGCTATCTCAGAATTGCGATGACGCCTTTGACGCTCCCATGATCACTGCATCACTTCGCTAAAGACGCCTGAGAGAGAGAGCTCGATCCAAGCTCCATAGATCCAAATCCTATCTCTCTAGATTATGGGAGAGAGGAGAGGAGAGAGAAGCCCCATGAATAGTGTTTGGAAAAAGCCCCTCCTCTTCTATTTATAGTGCTCAATTAAAATACTCTTTATCACCTCGTCGGCCCTGAATACTTAACGCACTATCAATGACATTTATGACTACTAAACTGAGTCATAAATATTATTATCATTTACTTCTAATATATTAAAATATATTATGTGATAATAATTGAGTCATTGACTTGACTCGTTGCACCCATAAATATTAATTTAACCCAGAATAATTTAATATTCATTAATTAATATTTTTCATGTATTTACTAAAACTTATAAATACATTTAATAAATTAATTCAATACTCATTATTCTAAACTCGAATAATATGAATTTATTTATTTCATTGGTTATCGTTTAACTTTGGACAAATCCCAGACCCCTATGGTGGGTCCCACTATGTCCAAAACTCCTATTCAACTGAATAGGGAAGATTCTTGAATACGCTATTGTGTGTGACCCTCTAAGCCCTTATCTTGATAGTAGTGAACAGTATTCACAGACCAAGAGAGGGATCTAGAAACCCATCATGGCCCCTAAAGAAATAATGACTGTCGTAGTAGTGACAACCAACCTATGAACACGCACTGTGTAATATAATCTCTTACTATGTAATATCTCATAATGCAGGACGCACTCACGTGTCATCGTCCTTTTCTTGCTTTATAGTTTGTTGATTTAACTAGACAGATTTACCCTTGACTGCCATGGCCATGGTCTTATAAAGGTATTACCATTCATATCAACATGGCTTGAAATATATTACTTCCATAACCCGGAAGTGAAAAATCCTTTCATGAACATTCAACCAATGCCATGCCACCAATGACTCGCCCGACACAAACTACCTCACCATGGCTTCATTGCCATGGTTTTCATCTTGCATCAAAGTATTCAATCAAATGACATACATTGGTGATGATATAAAGTTAGGAGACCATTATACATGATAGTATCTAGGAACATCCAATGACACCTGAAACATGTGGTGTTCCTATTGGCGGTTCAGTCCTCATGATCTCGCTACTAGAGATCACCAAGTGTGAACTTCATGAGAAGAAGTCTCGATGGTTATAAGCCCCCAACACCAGATAGTCAAACATCTACTATTTCTAATCAGTAATATGTATCTAGACCATAGAACATATATTTAAGATTAATGTCATAGTATCTAGAGGTTCTCATTGTAGCCTAGGAACTAATATAACCTTTCGATGCGAAATTTAACCTTTGGACATTTCAATTTCAATAGTGGACGCAGAAATAGTCTACACTATAATGGTAAGATGACATCATGTATAGCTAACTGTATACATGATATGGTAATCAAAATAACTGAATAGTTGGGTCTAGGGAACCCACTATTTCAACTCTCCCACTTACACTAGATCCAACTTGCTAACCAAATTTTTTAGCTACTCACATGATGGACGTCATGTTTCTGCAGAGTAACGGCTTTAGCTACTGGGTCAGCCATGGTTCTGTCGCGTGGCTATTCTGCTATAGTGACCTCAACTCTTTGACTAAAACTACCCAAGAGATGGTATCCCAAGTATTTCTCACTTTTCTTCCACTATCATAGCTTGAAATATTGGCCATTAAGAATATCATAATTTAGATTATGATAATACTTTTCTTACTAGGTTTGATTCCAAGAACTGGAACAAATTTTTGCATATCTTCTTCTTAGATGCCTTAGAAGCTGCAACATACTCAGTCTTTATAGGTATGGCTACCACTGGATTATATGATCTTATCTCACTCATCATCTCTAACTACAATAGTATATCTCTTGATATATGGAAGACTAGTCTATATCCCCGAAAACTAGTATCCTTTCTTCTCCACTTACCAGGTACATATCTTTTGTACTTTTCAAGTTACAATTACATAGTTCTGACTACATCCCTTGCAGTGATCCTTGATATAACTGATATTTTCCTATTATAAAATATACCTTGGAAATATCAGTTCTTGTACATATCAAGGCATACATGATTGATCCATCGCTCTGACATATGGACTTCAACTCACCACATTTATCTCTTCCCATGTTACAGAAAATTCAACATGGAGAGATTATGCCATGTGACATAAGCAACAATTCATCTCTTGAATTGTTCAAACATGTATTTTTCAATACAATGTCACTATATGTATGATTGTCTAGGACCAAGAAACCTATAGATCTACCTTAGTAGATCCTATTCCCTAGAACTTAGGTTTCTACTTTAAGTCAATCATTGGAGAGTAACTTTTATTTGGGTCTTAACTAACTATGAGACCAATGTCTGTTTTCCATATGTTTCCGAACATACTTCACTTGGAAAATATTGATCCTCCCACTAACCACTGTTAGACACATGGAAATAATTTTTTTCAAATTTATATACTATGATCATGTTGCTTACTTTAATACTAAACTAGATTTCAGTAACATGAAACCTTTATTAGTATTCTGTGATGTGACCATCCCTTTCTGGTTGCGTCGTATAGACACCATCCACGATTGGTGGTCATGAAATCCAATGCTAAATAAATTGATCATAGATATTAGATATGATAAGTAAAATTCTAACGGATGTAGTCATAATAACTTGGTGAAACCAATCATGCCTTATTGGTACTACACTTATACCATCCATGTATCAACTTGCTTGAATACCCACCGCAGTATTTAGAATAATAAGCCCCTTTTTCACTTTGATACATGGAATCCATTAATTGAATTTTAGTTGGTCTTATCAATTTTAGCTGATTTCTATATACTTCTTACTTGTAAGAAATATTATTTAATTTGATTAATAGATCACCAACTGTGGTGAATATAAAAACCATCACCATGGTTTTATCCTTCCTATGCAGTATGTGTCTCTGGAACAAACTTTGTTCCACATGCGCTTGTGGAACTAGTTCCTATGCCAAGTACTTGTGCATTTTGAGTGTTGACTAAACAAAAGTCAATATAGCTCCCACTTTCTAAAATAGAGATGTTCACCCTTATATAGAAGTTTAAGTCTATTTCTTTACTACCTACTCTTCTATATTAGGGATTTATGTAACATCCTAAACAATTGTTAGGATTATTACACTAAATGCACATTGTGTTTGTCTTGATGCAAGTTTGTTTATGTCCTAACAAACTCTTTGCATCCAAACACATGTTCTCATGATATAATGGGTTTACATCATACTATTAATCGTATGATATCCATTTTTCATTATAGTTGTCATATGGTTGTGAGATATCGTTGTTATTTGCAAAGTATTTCATGAAATACAATGGAAGTTTCTGCTTGTTCCAACATTGATATTACTTACATCAATACTTTGATGTATAAAATGTGTGTTTAGGAATTTCTCCATGGTAAATTTTGTTGATAAATGTTGACATTAAATAAATAATCATCAGTCCTCCTCATTAACATCAATGTCGTGATGTTGATAAGGTAATGTGAATTTAAGAATTGCTCCATGCTACATTGTCATGATTGATGAATTCTTGGTCGAGATATTCTTCAGTATCCCAACCCGAAGAAACTTATATCTATTAACCATGAATATAATTTACTTTGATATTACTTAATTACTTAAAGGTAACTTATGAAGTATATATACCTCTATATTATACTTGGAATAGTTCGCGCTTACTACTTGAACTATTTCTAAATGCTTGGTGACATACCTATATTTCTAAATTCTCATTTTTCTAAACTAAAGACGTGGATAATACCAAAAGTATTTAGCTATGCCAAGCCTAAATACCATACATGGTATATTTATGAAGTTCACTTTTAGTATTACTTGACAAAGAATTATCTTTTCACAACTGGGTATAAGTCATACATTTATATTCATCATTAATTTCCTATTATTCATGTATTACTAAACTAGCGATTGTGTTTATCAAAAACAACATTCATTCCAGAACCTGAAAGAATGTATCTGTGTGTCCAAGTAAACATGAGATTAATGTTTGTGGTTATACTCAATAATATTTCAACACAAATCTTTCACATGGAAATTTCAGAAGTCGTGTACTTCTCACCACTGGCCTAGGTATCACTCTTTCACAGCCACTTGGAGAATACACCTAACTTCTAGTAATGTTTCTATAGTTACTTGGTTATTGTATTTAAATAAACATATTTAAAAATCATATAGTGTGAAATACCCAAGTAGTAAAAGCAAACATTACATTGATGAATATGCGTGATGTAGAAGCGGAAACTTGCTTCTTTAAATCAGTTTATCGCTTTTAAACTTTCATAGTATTATTTTATAATATGAAAAGAAAATAACCATTGTTAATACCTCATTAATTGAAGGATGACATGAATGTGTCATTGGTATAAAATTTATTTGACCTTTCCATATTGTCTTTCAATTTATTCTCCATAATGATTAAAACATAGCTGTATTTTATTCTTATTCACTTGGGAAATCCCATCTAAATTGGTAATGAAGTGTTTACTCAATACTTGTTCGTTTTGTAACTTAAAATGGGGCTTGAGTAATGTGGTGAAAATTATATTTAAAGATCACGATCAATATTTCAATTTACACATGTCTATGTAAACTTCATCTTATTCATATCATTGCTTTGCTTTCTCCAAGAAAACATCTCGGAGATGAAAATTCATGTTTTATCATCCATTTCCTGGTGTAGCGACGATAACTGACACAGGACATTGATGAAAGTATAATGGTATAACTATCATATTCCTTGTACATTAGTCCCCTATAATAAATTTTCACCCTCGCTTCTTGAGGTAGTTTAACAGTGTTGGGGACACTGACACCTTGAGTTTCCTATATCATAGTACTATGCGCACATGCCTTTATTATTCATGGATACTCGTGTCAATGTGGACATTTACTTTGTCCATTATAATATCATAGTTTTAAACTTGTGTTATAACTTGTAAAGACCCGTAAAATTCAAGGGAAATTTTTTTCTTAATTTTATTTGGAATTTTACAAGAGCGCGGTTTCAGACGGCACCTGATTCCGAGGCCCGGAGTGCCCGGAATTAATTTCCAAAGTTTGGCTCGGGTACGTTCAGTGAACGAACGAGCGGGAATTCCTAACTTTTGATCCGGTGCTCGGAATTGAAATCCGAGGACACCGATGAACTCGCAGCGTCGATATTCGCTTAAGAAGACCTTTTCCGAAGTTGCGTTTGCCTAGGAGGAGTTGTTTAATTTTGTGGATGAAATGAAGAGTAAAATAAATTTTTGATACAATATTTATTTTATATCTTTAAATTGGTTAAAATATTTTGTTTGAAGTTGGGTGGTTTAACCACCTAAGAGAGTATTAAGGTGAGGAGGGGCCCACCCGAGCCCCACCTTTTCAAATTCCCTAACTCCCCTCTCTCCCTCTTTAAAGCTTGATAACTTAACACTTAATTAATTACACAACTCATGTATAATTAATTAAGTGTTCTATTTTTGAAATTTAAGTTTTTGAAATGCTTGACTTAGTAAATAAAATAAGGAGGGAACTTTTTTTGGATTGTTGGGTGAGGTGTGGAAGAGCTTTGGAGAGAAGCTGAAGAAATCCTCCACCTTCTTCATCTCCTTCGTGGAAGAACGCGAAGAACGTCCGCCGCCCACGAAGAACACCGACGATGACATCTTGACTCGTCTTCTCCGATTGCTTCCTCCTCGACTTCTTCATCTTCTAACCGACGTTAACGAAACGACGTACCTCTTCGGACGTACCTCTTCGTCATCGGATTTGACGAAGGATTACCGCGACGCCCGACCTCCGCGACGTTGTCTTTCGCTGGTCGTTGACGATCTTCGAACTTGAAACCAAGGTAGGGGTTGTTTTTGATTATTTATTTATTTATTTATTCTCGTTTGTGGTTCTAGCATGACCAACGTGAGGATATTTAAATATGTTTTATCGTTTAACGTGAGGGGGCCAGACCGCATGAACACGGCCGAACCCCCTCCTTTGTTCTTGTTGATTTATCTTGCGGATGAAACAAGATGGCGTGGTGCCGTCGCACCACGCGGATATTCGCACGATTATATTTTGCGGCGCCGTCACGCCGCGCCGTGGAAGGATCATCAAGAACGCAACGCCATCGCGCAGCGACGAAGGGAATCAAAGGCGCGGCGGAGGGGCGCGGTGCCGTCGCACCGCGCCGGACAACGAACACCGCGGCCGGTTCCGGGCCGCGGCGGGACGAGGAGACCGGCGGCCGGGCCGCCGGCGTCAGAAGCCGGAAAGGGGACCGGTTTTCCGGTCCCCTTGGAGAAAAATCGGCCGGCCAGGTGGCCGGTCGGAAGGTCAAAGGCCGGGGGAATTTAATTCCCCCGGACAGCACTAACCCCCCCCCCCCCATTTATGAGGGGGGGACGGTTTCTTTGAGGGGGGGCAGGCGGCCCCCCGGTTCTCTTCAATGCAGGCCCCCCACGAGGAGGGGGGCGGTTTCTTTGAGGGGGGCAGGCGGCCCCCCGGTTTCTCCTCAAAGAAGGCCCCCAGGAGGGGGGCCGTTGATTGGCAAAAGGCGCGGCTAAAAGCCGCGCCGCCAAACTAATGAAGCGGGGGATTTGCCCCCCGTGCATGGCGACAAGCGGCGCCAGGCCGCACCGCCGCGGGCCGGGCCGCGCCGCCGCGCCGGACCGCCACCGGCCGGGCCGGGTCGGCCCGGACCCGGACCCCCCGTTTTCGAGACAGTTTCGGTCTTTTGGCCATAACATGTGCCACGGACCTCCGATTAACGAACCGTCTACGGTAACGCGATTCTTGGATCGAGACGGTCGTTTCGATATATTACACTCAGGGTTTCGGAACACTTTGAGTTCGGCCGGGTTGATTCGTACACAAAACCAACCGGGCCTTCGGAGCAGAAACGCTCATATCTTGAGCTACGGACGTCCGATTGACGCGCCGTCAGCTTTGTTGTGTTCCTCTTAGTGATACGGATCTTTTGGAATACTCCGCCCGAGGTTTGGACGCAGGTGGAGTACGGTCGGGTTGGTTTTTCCTTAAAAACCAACCGGGCCCCGGGGACGAAAATGCCAATAACTCTCAGACCGAGTGTCCGATCGACGCGCCGTCTGTTGTGTTGAGTTCCTGTTGACGATACGGAACTTTTGGATACATCAACTCTGGACATTGTGACAGTTGATGTATCAGCCTCTCGGCTCGTGGAGCGGACCCTCCTGTACGAGCTTGCTGTGTGCGGGAACCCTAGTGCTGGCTGCGACTGTTACTGTGACTACTACTGCTACTGCTACTGTGACTGCGACGACGATAGTACAGAGATCCTGTGTGGATTCGACGACGACGACTACAGCACTCAGCGATCCTACGTGGATCAGTGCTACAGGTCCTGTGTGGGCCCGATCCTGTGTGGGTCCGATCCTGTGTGGGTCTTTGCGCTCAGCGGTCCTGTGTGAACCAGCGCCTACAGATCCTGTGTGGGTCCGATCCTGTTTGGGTCCTTGCGCTCAGCGGTCCTGTGTGAACCAGCGCCTACAGGTCCTGTGTGGGCCCGATCCTGTGTGGGTCTTTTTGCGGGGGTTAGTTACCTATCGATCCTTCGTGGGTCTGACGACTTAGATGGATCAGAGATCGTCTTTATCGTCCTTTGAAGAAGTATACCTGTGTGATCTGAATCCTGTTGCTTTCCTGTGTTGATTGTGTCGTGCTATCCTGTGTGGATTTTGTTTTGCTTTTCTGTATGGAATACATTTACTTTTCTGTATGGAATACGTTTACTTTCCTGTGTGGATTTCGTTTTGCTTTCCTGTGTGGAATACGTTTACTTTCCTATGTGGACTGAGTTATACTTGGGCTCGGAGGACGGAGCGTGTTGGAATTGATGACTTAGGTATATGTATGGGCATATACCTAAGCAGTGTCGGTTGTTGCTTCGTGTTTGTACCTTTCTTCGTGATTTATCCTTTGTGGATTTTGAGAGACCTTCAGGGGTCTCGGGGTCCCTACTGAGTAGCTTATACTCACCCCTGCACGGGCTATGCCCGCACTATGTTGTGTTGGTTGCAGACAACGGACAGCGTTGATCTTGGCTGAGGCTTGCAGAGCAGGATGGTACCTGGAGGTGGGCCACTACGCGGAACGTGCTCGGAGCGGACGGTGGAACCCGTGGAGCAGTGGAGCTATCTGTACCCACCCTTCAGGTGGGATTTCCAGTGGACAGCTCAGTGTAGCGGCTTTTACTTTACAGTTGTTGTTTTCCCTTTCGAGTTGTACTTTACTTTCAGTTTGGGTTTTTATACTGGCCCATTTACTTTTCCGTACTTTTAGTTGTACTCTACTTTTTCTTAGTGTTTACTTTCTGCTTGCTTACTCTGTGGTGTTTGTTACTTTACAAAGGCAATGCCTTCCCTTTTTACCGGGATTTACGCCTTGGTGCTAGTCGCTAGCCCCTGGCCTATGGAAGGCGGGCTTGGGGTAGTCACGGCACGGACCCCGAGGGCAGGTCGTGACAAATTGGTATCAGAGGAGTTCAGTTCTACCGTGAACTCTGATCTTTTCTATGTGAAGCAATAATGTTTAGCGTATTGAGTGTGGTTATCAGTCCAGGGAGTTCAGTGTTGGTGCGGCGGCCGACGTATCCGTACACCAGGACCCTGACTTCTTATTTCCGACTTAATGCACGAAAACATTGATTGCGTGTGTGTTTCAAAGTTTTCTTTGTGATTTCTTTGTGTCAACTCACCAGGTATACTGTTTGACCATGGCGCACCTGTTTCCTATTCAGGATGGCCCCACGACGGCAGCCAGCTAGGGTTCCGAGAGTCGAGTGTGACGACAGCCCACCGAGCGACGAGGCTTCAGTGCAGGGCCCTTTGTCAGCAGTGGCACCGGAGGTAGTTCTACCCACCAAGACCCCGATGCTTCCAACACCAGCCGCTGACGATGCACGTCGCCTCAGCGCACTGCATGAGTTTCAGCGCCAGTGACCACCCAGGTTTCGCAGGGAGACGGATCCCCAGGCAGCAGAGGACTGGCTGGAGGCCGTGGTACGTGTGTTTAGGCTAGTGAGGACACCAGCAGAACTCATGGTGATCCTCGCTGCGAGCCTACTACACGCAGCAGCCGGACGATGGTGGAGCTAGATGCTCCAGGTGCACGATGAGGCATCTCTACTTTGGACAGACTTTGAGAACCTCTTCCGCTCAGAGTTCGTCCCAGCCACCCTTCGTGTGATGCGTATCCAAGAGCTTCTTCAGCTGCGGCAGGGCAGCATGACGGTCGCCCAGTACTCGGCGAGATTTACTGATCTCTCGCGCTACTCAACCGACATGGTACGGGACCCATTCTTCCGGGCCCGGACCTTTGAGCAGGGTTTGAGACACGAGATCAGGTCATCGCTAATCTCCCTCAGCATACTGACTCAGAAAAGAGTACTGGAGCGGGCCCTTCTGATCGAGAGCTTCCTTGCTGAGTCTACACCAGCGCAGCAACCCACCGCAGGGCGGCACGTGGCAGAGTCATCTACAGCAGGCAGTCGACGGATGACTCAGGGGTCCAGACAGACCAGACCCTCAGGCAGACGACCTCAGGACACTAGCTCAGCAGTGTGGGGCACACAACGCAGAACCAGTCTTTCGAGTGGAAGACAGTGCTATGCATGCGGCGGGCAAGGCCACATGGCTCGTGACTGACCGACCCGTCATGCAGAGGAGCAGCAGACGGTTGAGGAACCACCTAGGCAGAGGCAGATGTTCGACCGTGGCGGTCCGCAGGGAGGAGGCGGACGAGGCAGAGGAGCTGGTCGAGCAGCAGGTGGTGGGCGACGCTTTGGGGCTCTACCACCACCACCACCAGGAGGTCCACCCCGACCTCAGGGGAGAGCACAACTTCATGCAGCTGAAGCTTACGATCATGGAGCTCCGGAAGTGGGTGGACTAGTGCGGGACTAGCTCCAGGCATAGAGGCCTTTTCCCATAATGCCTCTAGATTTGTAGTTTGTGTTTCTTTGTGACCTTGTTCTTTAAGTTGAAGTAATAAAAGACACTTGCCTTGGTGACTTTTGTTTTCTTGTCTTTTGTTTGTTTTTACTAAGAGGTTCCGGTTAAAAACTGTTGACTTGACCCTCACTTGCGAGATTTGTACTAGAGGAAACCCAGTGACCACACACTAATGCCGACAGTGTGACTCAACCCTTGGAGGCGAGAGTAACGGTTGGATCTCTTGGTAGCAGCGTCGAGGCCTTACAACGTCATCCATGCCATGAATTAACTAATCATGACGGGATTGACTGTTTTAGGCAAGGAACGTGGTTCATCCAGGGGATGAGACCGGATTTCACTTTTCGGCAAAGGAGAAATCTTTGCAGCTAGTCTCTTTGCAGATATCCTTCGTGGATAGAGATGGAGCAGCCTTCCTCCAGTCTCTCACAGT
The DNA here is from genome assembly GCA_963277665.1 of Viscum album. Lineage (NCBI taxonomy): Eukaryota > Viridiplantae > Streptophyta > Magnoliopsida > Santalales > Viscaceae > Viscum > Viscum album. Next base: position 27,170,094 of record OY728127.1, read on the forward strand.
CACCCCTCCTCTACTACAGCAGGTCAGAGAGGCACAGCATGAGGACGCTGACTGTGAGACACGGCGTGCACAGATATCCTCGGGACAGACACCTGATGGTTTCTCCCTTGGAGCAGAGCACGACATCCTTTTCAGAGGACGTACCATGGTACCAGTCGCTTTGCGAGAGGAAGTGATAAGAGAGTTTCACACTTCTCCTTTGGCGGTACATCTTGGAGTGGCAAAGATGTACCAGGACCTCAGACGACAGCACTGGTGGTCGGGCATGAAGAAGGTTGTAGCAGAGTTCGTTTCTCGATGCCACACCTGCCAACAGGTGAAGGCAGAGCATCAGGTACCAGCAGGCTTGGTACAGCCCTTGGAGGTTCTGGAGTGGAAGTGGGATGGCATATTTATGGACTTCGTGACTGGACTTCCACGCACTTCCATAGGTCACGACTCCATCTGGGTGATTTTTGACCAACTCACCAAGTCGGCACACTTCTTACCCATCAGAGAGCAGTGCTCAGTGGAGAGCTTGGGACGTCTCTACGTTCAGGAGATTGTGCGGCTTCATGGTGTGTCATCATCTATCGTCTCCAATCGAGATGCTCGCTTTACTTTACGGCTTTGGAAGGGGTTACAGGAGGCGTTCGGGACGCAGCTACGTCTGAGCACAGCCTTTCACCCTCAGACGAATGGTCAGACGGGGAGGACCATTCAGACTCTCGAGGACATGCTCCGTGCATGTGTCCTCGACTTTGGTCGTAGCTGGGAGGACCACCTACCCTTGGTGGAGTTTGCGTACAACAACAGCTACCACTCCACCATCGGGATGGCACCATATGAGGCGTTGTACGGCCGACCTTGTAGATCTCCTTTGTGCTGGACAGACCCTGGGGAGTCAACACTTGTGGGACCGGAGATGGTCCAGGCCACGAGAGAGAAGGTCCAGGTCATCCAGGAGCGGATGAGGACAGCTCAGAGCCGGCAGAAGTCATATGCTGACAGGAGGCGGAGGCCACTGGAGTTCGAGGATGGTGACCACGTCTTCTTGGGGGTCTCACCTCGACGTGGTATTCGGAGATTTGGCCGAGGCGGCAAGTTATCTCCGCGCTTCATCGGACCCTTCCAGGTCCTCAGCAGGGTTGGTGAGGTGTCTTATCGCCTGGCTCTGCCACCTCATTTGCACCGGGTGCACGACGTCTTCCACGTATATCAGCTGAGGAGATACGTGCACGACCCGACGCACATCATTGACCATGGGGAGCTTGATGTTGACGATGGGGCGACTTTTACGGAGGTCCCGGTGGAGATAGAGGATCGACAGGAGCGGGTCCTGCGTGGGCGATCGATTCCTCTTGTGCGCATCAGATGGCAGCACGGGAACCTCCAGGAGAGCACATGGGAGCGGGAGGCTCAGATGCGTGCTCAGTACCCTCATTTGTTACCCTAGTTTTTTATGTATCTTTACAGGGACGTAAAGCCCTGAGGTGGGAGTAATGTAAAGACCCGTAAAATTCAAGGAAAATTTTTTTCTTAATTTTCTTTGGAATTTTACAAGAGCGCGGTTTCAGACGGCACCTGATTCCGAGGCCCGGAGTGCCCGGAATTAATTTCCAAAGTTTGGCTCAGGTACGTTAAGTGAACGAACGAGCGGGAATTCCTAACTTTTGATCCGGTGCTCGGAATTGAAATCCGAGGACACCGATGAACTCGCAGCGCCGATATTCTCTTAAGAAGACCTTTTCCGAAGTTGCGTTTGCCTAGGAGGAGTTGTTTAATTTTCTGGATGAAATGAAGAGTAAAATAAATTTTTGATACAATATTTATTTTATATCATTAAAGTGGTTAAAATATTTTGTTAGAAGTTGGGTGGTTTAACCACCTAAGAGAGGACTAAGGTGAGGAGGGGCCCACCCGAGCCCCACCTTTTCAAATTCCCTAACTCCCCTCTCTCCCTCTTTAAAGCTTGATAACTTAACACTTAATTAATTACACAACTCATGTGTAATTAATTAAGTGTTTTGTTTTTGAAATTTAAGTTTTTGAAATGCTTGGCTTAGTAAATAAAATAAGGAGGGACCTTTTTTTGGATTGTTGGGTGAGGTGGGGAAGAGCTTTGGAGAGAAGCTGAAGAAATCCTCCACCTTCTTCATCTCCTTCGTGGAAGAACGAGAAGAATGTCTGCCGCCCACGAAGAACACCGACGATGACATCTTGACTCGTCTTCTCCGATTGCTTCCTCCTCGACTTCTTCGTCTTCTAACCGACGTTAACGAAACGACATACCTCTTCCGACGTACCTCTTCGTCATTGGATTTGACGAACGATTACCGCGACGCCCGACCTCCGCGATGTTGTCTTTCGCTGGTCGTTGACGATCTTCGAACTTGAAACCAAGGTAGGGGTTGTTGTTGATTATTTATTTATTTATTTATTCTCATTCATGGTTCTAGCATGACAAACGTGAGGATATTTAAATATGTGTTATCGTTTAACGTGAGGGGGCCGGACCGCATGAACACGGCCGAACCCCCTCCTTTGTTCTTATTGATTTATCTTGTGGATGAAACAAGACGGTGTGGTGCCGTCGCACCACGCGAATATTCGCACGATTATATTGCGCGGCACCGTCGCGTCGCGCCGTGGAAGGATCATCAAGAACGCGACGTCGTCGCGCCGCGTCGAAGGGAATCAAAGGCGCGGCGGAGGGGCGCGGTGCCGTCGCACTGCGCCGGACGACGAACACTGCGGCCTGTTCCGGGCCGCGGCGGGACGAGGAGACCGGCGGCCGGGCCGCCGGCTTCGGAAGCCAGAAAGGGGACCGGTTTGCTCGTCCCCTTGGAGAAAAACCGGCCGGCCAGGTGGCCGGCCGGAAGGTCAAAGGCCGGGGGAATTTAATACCCTCGGCCAGCACTAAACCCCCCCCCCCATTTATGAGGGGGGGGGGTTCTTTGAGGGGGGGCAGGCGGCCCCCCGGTTCTCTTCAATGCAGGCCCCCCACGAGGAGGGGGGAGGTTTCTTTGAGGGGGGAAGGCGGCCCCCCGGTTTCTCCTCAAATCAGGCCCCCAGGAGGGGGCTGTTGATTGGCAAAAGGCGCGGCTAAAAGTCGTGCCGCCAAACTGATGAAGCGGGGGCTTTGCCCACCGTGCGTGGCGACAAGCGGCGCCAGGCCGCGCCGCCGCCGGCCGGGCCACGCCGCCGCGCCAGTCCGCCGCCGGCCGGTCCGGGTCGGACCTGGGTCGGGTCGACCCAGTTCGGGTCGACACGGTTCGGGCCAACCCAGGGGGGGTCGACCCGGGTCTGCCTGGACCCGGACCCCCCGTTTTCGAGACAGTTTCGGTCTTTTGGCCATAACTTGTGCCAAAGACCTCCGATTGACGAACCGTCTGCGGTAACGCGATCCTTGGATCGAGACGGTCATTTCGATATATTACACTCAGGGGTTCGGAACACTTTTCGTTCGTCCGGGTTGATTCGTACACGAAACCAACCGGGCCTTCGGAGCAGAAACGCTCATATCTTGAGCTACGGACGTCTGATTGACGTGCCATCAGCTTTGTTGTGTTCCTCTTAGTGAGGCGGATCTTTTGGAATACTCCTCCCAAGGTTTGGACGCAGGTGGAGTACGGTCGGGTTGGTTTTGCCTTAAAAACCAACCGGGCCCCTGGGACGAAAATGCCATCAACTCTCAGACCGGGCGTCCGATCTACGCGCCGTCTGTTGCGTTGAGTTCCTGTTGACAATACGGAACTTTTGGATACATCAACTCTGGACTTTGTGACAGTTGATGTATCAGCCTCTCGGCTCGTGGAGCGGAACCTCCTGTACGAGCTTGCTGTGTGTGGGAACCCTAGTGCTGGCTGCGACTGTTACTGTGACTACTACTGCTACTGCTACTATGACTGCGACGACGAGAGTACAGAGATCCTGTGTGGATTCGACGACGATGACTACAGCACTCAGCGATCCTACGTGGATCAGTGCTACAGGTCCTGTGTGGGCCCGATCCTGTGTGGGTCCGATCCTGTGTGGGTCTTTGCGCTCAACGGTCCTGTGTGAACCAGCGCCTACAGATCCTGTGTGGGTCTGATCCTGTGTGGGTCCTTGCACTCAGCGGTCCTGTGTGAACCAGCGCCTACAGGTCCTGTGTGGGCCCGATCCTGTGTGGGTCTTTTTGCGGGGGTTAGTTACCTAACGATCCTTCGTGGGTCTGACGACTTAGATGGATCAGAGATCATCTTTATCGTCCTTTGAAGAAGTATACCTGTGTGAGCTGAATCCTGTTGCTTTCCTGTGTGGATTGTGTCGTGCTATCCTTTGTGGATTTCGTTTTGCTTTCCTGTGTGGAATACGTTTACTTTCCTGTGTGGATTTCGTTTTGCTTTCCTGTGTGGAATATGTTTACTTTCCTGTGTGGACTGAGTTGTAGTTGGGCTCGGAGGATGGAGCGTGTTGGAATTCATGACTTAGGTATATGTATGGGCATATACCTAAGCAGTGTCGGTTGTTGCTTCGTGTTTGTACCTTTCTTCGTGATTTATCCTTTGTGGATTTTGAGAGACCTTCAGGGGTCTCGGGGTCCCTACTGAGTAGCTTATACTCACCCCTGCACGGGCTATGCCCGCACTACGTTGTGTTGGTTGGAAACGACAGACAGCGTTGATCTTGGATGAGGCTTGCAGAGCAGGACGGTACTTGGAGGTGGACCACTAGGCGGAACGTGCTCGGAGCGGACGGCGGAACCCGTGGAGCAGTGGAGCTATTTGTACCCACCCTTCAGGTGGGATTTCTAGTGGACAGCTCGGTGTAGCGGTTTTAACTTTACAGTTGTTGTTTTCCCTTTCGAGTTGTACTTTACTTTCAGTTTGGGTTTGTATACTGGCCCATTTACTTTTCCGTACTTTCAGTTGTACTCTGCTTTTGCTTAGTGCTTACTTTCCTCTTGCTTACTCTGTGGTGTTTGTTACTTTACAAAGGCAATGCCTTCCCTTTTTATCGGGATTTACGCCTTGGTGCTAGTCGCCAGCCCCTGGCCTATGGAAGGCGGGCTTGGGGTAGTCACGGCACGGACCCCGAGGGCGGGTCGTGACATAACTTTCCATTTTTCTAAAAAAATGAATTTTAGTAGTTTTGTGCCTTTTATCTGAATTACTAGTTTATACATTTTTGATTAATTACATAAATCATTTAATGTCTCCCACTATTTTATCGGGTTCTAGGAACCCTTTGTGATAGAATCTGAATACTCTGTCGCTTGAGTATTCTAGTGGCAAGGATCTCAGAACCACCCCTCATAGTCTACAAGTTATGGCTATGCCACTACTTTTAGGGTTCTAGGTAGGCTTTTGGCTGGATGACCACTTTAACTTGCAGCTCCTCGATCTGTTGAGTGAGGTCACAGCTTCTTAAAATCAGAACTTGATTTACTCAACGCTTGCCTCTAAAATTAAAAGAAGCTATCTATGGCTCTTTCTTTTCTGCAATTTTAGTTAACTCAACTCATTATTCTTATAAGGACTCCCAATTAGTAAGAGGCACCCTCAGCTATGGCATGATCGACACCTCAAACAGCCAGTTTTTTCCAAACTTGATGGACAGAAGGCGATTATGACTTAATATATATTTTTAGGGTTTTGTTATTTTTAATGTGAGGAATGAAATCATTTTCTATTTTTATAAACATGTAGTTTGTGATAGCATTCACAACTAACCGTGTAAGAAATATAAATCTCATCGCATCACGGGTTCATTTTATCTTGCATTCTTGTTTATTATTATACTATATGATCACTCAATGAATTACACATGCACAAAAAAAATAATACATTCAAAAAAATGAACACGTGATCATGAGCTAGTACTATTGGTTGATCCATTGAGTGAATAACGAACCAACCAAAACCCTAGGGGTAAATACCATTTATTCCCATGGCTTTCAACTTGAATAGCAATGTCTGCTCATAAAATTCTTCCAACTCCTGTCTAGCGTGTCGCTGTCACTTGGCGTGAAGTGCGTCATTTTTCATCTCGTCATTATACAATAGTACTCACACGTAGAAGAGGGGATCTCGGGGTATAAATATACAACTCTGAGAATGAGCGTGCAGACCCTTATACATATAATGACCATTGAGATGACACACAGATCAACTTTTATTTAATTAAACTAATTATTACAATACCATGTAATAATTAAATAAATTAAAAAAATAAATAATTGAATGATATGAACCAGACAAGTATTGGTTGGTCTCCATCTCTTAATCAGTATATGCATTAAAGTTGTGTATATTAAATAAATGTAGAATAAAATTAAACTTGCATTAAAATAAACTTGAGGGAATGATTTATAGAATTAAAATTTCACTCTATTTTTTAATCCAATATTTTTGTCGTTCAGTCCCAATTAATTAATATAATTTTAGAACTAAAAATTAAATTAATTAATTACTTTAATTAATCTCTGAATTAAATTTATTACGCCGCATCTAAACACTAATAACCAAAAATTAATATTTAATTAATTTAATTATCAAATGTAACTAAATTAATCATTTTAATTAATTTTTTATTAAATTAATTCACTCATGCCCCTTAAACTTCAGGCAGGGCCTGTACGGGTCGAGGCAAACTTGCATAGGCCCAGTCTGGGCGGTTACAACCTCGTGCAGGGTCATTTTGGGATGGGAAGGTATACCTAAGCCCATTCCGGGCTTGAAAGACCCGCCCGGACATGTTATAGGGAAGTGAATGATACATATCCACTATGCATAGAGGGTAGCAGGTGTGGTTTCTCTTACAGTGGCCAGGGCAGTCCGCATCGGCGGTGATCCGACGGGTTTGCCAGTATGAGTGCGGGGTGCAGTGCGCTTGCTGCATGTCTGTGTGGTCTCCATAAGGGTTGTGGCAAGCTGCCACCTGGTGCATAGTAGCGGGACACGGAGAGTAGGGGTGCCAGAGGTCTGCTACAGTGTAGCGGGAGGTGTTTAGGCCTGACCCGGAGAGGCCAGGGCGGCCAAGGTCGAAGCAGGCTGCCTGACTTAGATGAGCGCGGTGCACTGGACGTGATGTTGCGGCTGGTCCATGCCATTGTATTGCAGGTAGAGGGTGATGCCTGGGGTCTCTATTGTGCGGCGCTATTGCGGGTCTCTGCGGGGAGGTAGGTTGGTAGAGGAGGAGGTGCCTCGGTCTAGAAAAGTGGCACACAACTGTTGGAGCTGAAGCAGGCAGGTGTTCCGGTGGCCTGGTGTGTTGTGGAGTGAATAAGGGAGGTGACCTTCTGTAGCGCTAGGAGAGACCTTGACCGATGTGGACTGTGTGCCTGCTGTAGGGAGGAGGAAGGTCGCGGGGCCTAAGGGAGGAGGTGGCTCTGCTGCACCACGAAGGAGGATAGGAGGCAGCCTGGGTGGTCACCGCCCACTGGACACTTTCACCTTTTTTTTCTTGTCTGATTTTCAATCTGCCCCATTTCCATTTCAAATTTTTTTTATAAAATGGAGACCTACAAAGAAGGTATCCCTTCCCTATAATTATTTTTCTAAAGTCTATATTTAGACTATAAATTTTAAAACATTATAATAATATAATATTTTTATAATATAATATTATAAAAATAAAATTATTATTAGAATCAAACTATTAATATTATAAAAAAATTATTATAACAGTAATAATTATTAAGGTTCACCGGAAAACACTATACTGATAATCGGATGTCCACACAGTGATCAAAAAAACAGCCGGTTTAATTCCGATTTTAAATTCAGATGACTGTAGATGGTTCATTCGATAATGGATTCAAACATGGTCTGCGGTGTTGGAACTGTATCGACGCCCTCTCTATACCTTAATAAAAAATTTACTTTTCAATTGACTTAAAATTTCCATGCATCTCTCTGATACCACATGTTGAAACCGGGCATGTAACAGAATCCCAAAGAGTTGGGTTTTTAAAAAAAATTCCACTGACAATCTACGTAAACTTGTTGACGTCTATGGAGGGCAGCCCGGTCAAAGCCAAGGATCCCACTTGAAGGATTTTTAGCACAAAATAAAATGTAAAAATACCTGGTTTAAATCTGAATTCGCGCACGAAGTCTGCTCATCGTTGGCGATCGTTGTTCAAAGAATCCGAAGTCGAATTCCTCTAGATCGTCCACACGTGTTTCAAGGAATCCGCGTGAGTGTCATTCATCATAATCCAGGTACTATCACGGAATTGGGATGACACCTTCGATGCTCCAATGATCACCGCATCACTTCGCTAGCAACACCTGAGAGAGAGAGCTCGGTCCGAGCTTCTTGGATTCAGATCCTCTCTCTAGATTATGGGAGAGAGGAGAGGAGAGAGAAGACCCGTTAATAGTGTTTGGCAAAATCCCCTCCTCTTCTATTTATAGTGCTTAATTAAAATACATGGTATCGCCTTACTGGCCCCGAATACTTAATGCACTATCAACGACATTTATGACTACTAAACTGAGTTATAAATATTATTATCATTTACTTGTAATATATTAAAATATATTACGTGATAATAATTGAGTCATTAACTCGACTCTTCGCTCCCATAAATATTAATTGAACCAATAATAATTTAATATTCGTCAATTAATATTTTTCATGTATTTACTAAAACTTGTAAATATATTTAATAAATAAATTCAATACTCATTATTCTGAACTCGAATCATATGAATTTATTTATTGAATTGGTGATATTTTAACTTTGGACAAATCCCAGACCCCTATGGTGGGGCCGAATATGTCCAGAACTCTTATTCACTGGATAGGGCAGATTCTTGAATACGATATTGTGTGTGACCCTATAGGGCCTTATCTCGATAGAGGTGAACAGTATTCACAGACCAAGAGTGGGATCTAGAAACCCTTCATGGCCCATGAAAAAATAAAGATTGTCACAACAGCAACAACCAACCTACAAACACGCACTGTATAATATAATCTCTTTGCCTGTAATATCTCATAAAGAAGGACCCACTCACATGTCATCTCCCTTTTCTTTCTTTATAGTTTGGTGATTTAACAAGATAGATTTACCCTAGACTTCCATGTCCATGGTCTTATAATGGTACTTCCATCCATATCAACATGGCCTGAGATATATTAATTCCATAAACTAGAAGCGACAAATCCTTTCTTGAACATTCAACCAATGCCATGCCACCAACAACGCACCTGACACAAACTAACTCTCCACGGCTTCATTGCCATGGTTTTTTTCTTTCATCAAAGTACGTAATCAAATGGCATACATTGGTAATGATCTCAAGTTAGGAGAACATTACACATGATTGTAGATAGTAACATCCAATGACACCTAAAACATGTGGTGTTCCTATTGGTGGGTCATTCCTTGTGTTCTCGCAACTAGAGATCACCAAGTGCGAACTTCATGAGAAGAAGTATCAATTCTTATGAGCCCCCAACACCTGATAGTCAAACATCTACTGTGTCAAATCAGTAATATGTATCTAGACCATAGAACATATATTTAAGATTAATGTCATAGTACCTAGAGGTTCTCATTATAGCCTGGGAACTCCTATAACCTTTCGATATGACAATTAGCCTTTGGACATTACCATTTCAATAGTGGATGCAAAAAAATTATACACTATAATAGTAAATGACATCATGCATAGCTAACTGTATATATGATATGGTAATCAAAATCACTGAATAGTTGGTTCTAGGGTGCCCACTATTTCAACAATTCATCCCTTGAAGACATGGCATATTTATCTTTTTTGGGAGAAATTTTTGGTCTATTATGATCATAAAATCTTAGCATACATCTTCTCCTAAATGATTTTAGTTTGAGGAAACTCCATTTTATCAAGTATCTATAGGGTATCTAATTTGATATTTTCTATACCCCATTAAATGAAAATGTGTTGCAAGACACCTAGAGTGGAAAATTGATAGTTCATACATTGAGGATGTTCGGTGATTAGTGGACTTTGATGGGGCTCTTTGACCATAAACATTTGGAGCCCAAGGAGTGTAGTGATGGTGAATTATTTTTGATTGTTCATTTTTCTCCTACCATTATAGATCTTATATAGTGGGATCAACATGGGGATGAGTAGTGTTAACAATCTATGAATTTTATTCATGGTGGGGAGACACCTTGTGATCAGTCATTGTCTCTCGAATGTATCTTGTGTTTCAAGGGAAGTTTTGTGCTGTAATTTTCTCCGAGGATGGTGGGGATGTAGGATAGGGACTGTTCTCTAGGTGTATTTCATCCTAGAGCCACCAAAATATTTTATGATGTGAGCCAATAATTATTGTGTTTGTTCATGAGACGGGATATAGATGAATTCGTCTCACAGTTTTATATAATTCAAAAAGTGAAAGCAGAGCATCAAAGGACCTCTGGTTTTCTTCATCTATTACCCATCTAACCTGGAAGTTGGAAAAATTAACCAATAATTTCATTATTGGATTTCCACATATACCTTTGGGAAGTAATTACATTTGCAAGTTAATTCACCTTTTCACTGAATGATCCCATTTCATTCTGATCAAAGATTCAGAAAGAGTTGATGAACCTATAAGATTGTATATTTAGAAGGTGGTAAGGATCCATGGTGTTCCCTTAGTCATTATTTTTGAGATGGAAACTAGTTTTACATCTTGTTTCTGGGAATTCCTTGAAAGTTCATTAGGGTCACAGTTCAAAATGAGTACAACTTAGCATCCACAAACGAATGGTCAAACAGAGCGGGAGAATCTAATTTCGGAAGACATTAATCCTGCATGTGTTTTGGTTTTTGGAGGATCTTGTGATATCCATTTGGGATTTTCAAGTTTTTTTATTATGATAGTTACAAATCCTCTATTTGAATGGATCATTTTGAGGAAATCTATGGTCATACATGTCAGTCTCCTCTGTGTTGGGTTGATGTTTGTGAGACCTCACTATTCAGACTGATCGATATGCAAGATACATCAGAGAAAATCCTATTAATCACGATGCATTTATTAACATATTAGAGTCACCACAAATCCTAATCTAATTAGAGACACCAAGATCTTGAGTTTTTTGTGGCTGATTGTGTGTTCTTGAATATGTCAGCTTGATTGGGTCACTTTCAATTGGAAAGGAAAAGAAAGAAGACACCAAGTTATGCTGAACCATTTGAAATCACTGAGCAGTTTGGAAAGATGTAAAATATATTATATTTTCCATCTTAGTTTACATCAATTCACGGTGTATTTTCTGTCTTCAAATTGAATATGTAAATTCTAGATCTTTCTCATCTGCTAAATTGTGAAGAATTGGTGATAAAACCATTTATATCTGTGTTTGAAAAACTAGTATGAATAGTGGATTCCATTGATAATGTGCTTCATGGGAAATATGTTCCATGTCCCTATATTTTTTAGAATCATGGCCAATGGGTGCATGAGACAAGGGAGTGGATTTCAAGGGTTAAGAAAGAGTATCCATTTTTGTTTTCAGATCATGCTTCAAGTTGACTTTCTCGGGATAGAAATTTCTGTGGTGGGGAAAATTATCGCATCCATGATTGTTTTGAGGTGTTATTCTTTTATTTTTGGTCTACATTTTTTCCCTTGGATCTCTTCTGGGGTTTTGCAGTAAAATGGGATATTTTGGGTCAAAAAACCATGGCACATGATTGGATTATGATTAGTAGTAGTTGTGCGCTCGGCCCAAGAAACCATGTGGCCACGTGAGGTTTTTGGTTAGAGGCATATCACATGGTTAGATCATGGTTTGTAAAAGTTGCAGGCTAACCATGTGGCATGTCCTGGGTAGACATTAGAGACTACACAGTCCCCACATAGTTTGAAAAACCTTGAAGACTATCCATGTGGCATGTCCAGGTCATTAAAAATGTATATTTTACCCATTTCCTCTCTCTGTATTTAACCCCAAATAGCCAAATCCCCCCCTCACACATGGTATTTATAACCCCAGGAGTGCCTCAGCCTTACTCTAACTTCCCATGGGGTCCATTTTGGTGGATTTCTTCCTCAGATTCTTCAAGGGAACTATGAGAAAGTGTCTTCTCTGTTGTTTTCTCCCTCTTTTCTAGGGTTTCTTTTCCTTTTTCTTGGGGAATCATTTCTCTAGTTTCTATGGTTTTGCTCTTAGGGTAACATATAAAATTTTTGAGTTCAATATCCATTATTAGGGTTCAATAATGCTTTCTTGTGGTGCAGTTGAGGTGCAGCTGGAGTTTTACAATAGATTTTTTGGATTTCGACACCAATTATAGGTGATTCCATACTTAACCAATATTTTATGACATTATTATTCTTTCTTAAATATTTTTGGGTGGTATATGATTTCAATGTGTTGTGAAAAAGTGTGTTTTGAAAATATTTAATATGTATTTGGTTTAAAATTTTGGATTTCTATATGAAATTGTGTGTGTTCATGTGTAAAGACTTATTGTTCTCCTCGAGGGTGTTTTATAATGAGTGAAAATGGATTATTAAATTAACCATGTGATTTGAATCATGTTTTGAATATATTTTGATGTGTGTTTGGTATTAAATGAGGATTTTAGGTATGCATGTGATGGATTATAATGTGAATTGTACTGTTTGTCTTATGAAATTTAAAATTGGTGTGTCATGTGAACTTGGAACATGATTGAAGAAAAGGGGAAACCTATGTGACTAGGTAGGCGAACAAGGACTAGTATGTGAGAGATTCAGAAGTGTCTTTAACATGAATGTACATTAAGGGATTGATTATGAAAACACCAACTAAATATTTTTGATGGTTTGAGATCACTAAAACATTGGGTGTTTCTCATCTGTACTAGATTGTGCACAAAAATAGAATATGTTGTGGTTATTATACCATATTAGATGAAGATACAATGTCTATAGGGACCCATTCATAGCTAGTTCCTATACGGATTTCTTGTGACTAGTGGTATTTGCATATATCACACTTACTATCAGCATATGGTATGTATTGTAGGTTAATTCACTAGAAAACTTTATTTCTTTTAAAAAAAATTCTATAAAATATTTTTTCCATAAAATGTTTCTAGTTATTCTTTTTTTATCAACATGTAGGTTATTTGTCTTATAATTTTTATCGCATGGAATAATTTATTAGGTGGAATCCTATATAAATGTTTTCTCACACCATACTTACACCCTTGGGTGTAAGTAGAATTTTTATATATTTGATGCATATAAGGGAAAGAATTGTGGAAATTTTGGTTCGGGATTCTAGAGTTATTCCCTATTGCTGTGTTATTAGAGGTCTATTGAGGGTGTTTTTCCTCTAGTCACATGGGTTCTTTGGATAGTTTTAGTGCTTCCCATTTTGTTTTATCTGGTCTAGTTTATTTCTAAAGGTTGTAACTGAAATATGAAAAATGGTTTATGCCATATTTGGTTTGGGTTTTATGTTTATGTTTATTTACTTGTTGGTTGTTTTATGTTTATAAATATGGGTAAATTCTTCCCATGATGAATCATTGATACCAGGGTACTTGTTCAAGCCCTTAGGTGTTCGGAATTCCCTTTTTTCCTTACCACAGACTGGGTCGCGAGCTAGTTTTGATGATGACCTGGCTTGGATCATTACATAAAACCTAGGATTTTTTAAAATGTTGGACATCATCAAAAATATATATAAGGTACACAAAAATAATGAGTTTTATTAGTCTTGTTCAAACCATGAAAACCCTTAAAAATATTTTTTTTAAAAAAATTCATATCCCCATAAAGGGGATAATTTTACTTATAAGATATCATTATCTTACCTTTGGAAATCAATTAATTTACATGAAAAATCATTAAAAAACATAGAAAATGTGAGTAACTTCCTTGGTACACCATCTCTTATAACCATTATAGAACCCTTAAAATTTGGATTAACCATATAGAAAACATCAAATATATATATATATATCTAGATAACATAATTAATACCCAGTGCATTAGAGTACAATCGGGGAGCCCCATCATATTATCTATAATTGTATCACTCACCGCTATAGTGACAAACCCATCATTTAATCTATAATGGGGTCTTATGATTCTACCTAGGAACAGTGATCCTAAACAATTTATGAGGACCTATTCATAAATAAAAATTCATATACCTTAATATATTTATCATAAAACCCTTAAATACTCAGTAAACCTATTTTTGAAAACACTTTTAGATATAAAAATACATTTTTATTTTAAAACCACATTTTCAATACCAAAAAAGGTAAAAAGGTATTCCATTGAAGAAAACATGAATTATTGTAATGGAATAAAATCATTAAATATTGGTTACGATGGATTAAAATTCATTTTCACCGTAATAATTAAAATAAGGCATTCATATTTTCATTTATAATGAATATAAAATATTCAATTAATAAATTAAATTATAAAAAACATTGATATAAAAAAATTACACCATAAAACACTCATTTCAATAATATATTCATTTTAGAAATATGTACATTGAATAATAAATGTATTAAAATGAAAACATAATGGTGTATTTTTTTAAGAAAATTACCTTAATCACTTTGGAAATATTTTAATCATAATAAATATAATATAATAACCTTAAAAATATAAAATAACATTATAATTGATAAATTATTATTATATTATATCAAATAGGATTTATTTTTATCTTTTAAGAGAATTTAGGTCCATAGCATATAAATATTCCTTAACAAAAGGAAATTGAGATGAATTTCATTACATTGAGTTCAATTCATAACATATGTTCATTATCATCCTGAATAATAAACATATATTGATTATTTAACTACATAATAACCTTTTGTAGTTTCATAATTGATTTAATTTCACAAATTAATATTCCATATAACATTACATAATAAATTATGTTTACGACAGATGTTTTCACAATATTTTTCTTGTGGGTCAAAATGACTTCAGTTGGTTGACTATTGGTCTTAGATGTCATTATTTCAACATACACAGAAAAATAATCATGGAATATTTAAATTATTTATATTTCAGTTATGTTTCTAAAACCAATCATGAAATATGATTTTGAAAAATGATATATGTTATGATCATGGAGATGAAAGGTCGTACGTACGCATGAGAAACGTTTAAATTTCCCAACGATCCTAATAGAAGTGAGGAAGGTTATATTTTATCTTTCCAGAATGATAATAATATAATATATACTAGATTATTAATTTAAATATACTTATACATATTATTCATGTGATGTAGTGATTAAAATTAATCGCATCACTTCGTGGAGGTGGCAATCCACACATACAATAATGATGTTATCATTTTATTTGTGCAAGAAATAAAATGATATATTATATTTTAGGCATGATGAATATTACATGAATATAATTATGATTTCATTTATATCTCACATATTATTTACAAATATCCTTATTAAATTCAATGGATAGCGTTATTGAAAAATCAATCAAATAGCGTCGTGAGGTGGTTTTCCCCTGTATACACAGTCAATGTTATCGTATCTCCCACATAATAGAAATTAAGAAGGTACAAGTGATTTAATTACTAAAGAAGTATTAATATGTCATAAATATCACATTTATGTATATGATATAAATCCATCATTTTATCATGCAGTGATATGCAATGATGGAAAATGAATAACATCAGTTCGTGACGTGGTAGTCTTCCTTACACACGGATGATGATTTTGTATCCCATTTGAATTGTATGGAGATAGATTTTTGATATTTCATTATCAAAATAAAATAAAATATTTGGTATATTTTATTGTTATATATTCTAAATTAAATAATTTTTAATGTGGGGGGGATATGAAAAAAAATAATGATGTTGGGTTAAGTATGATACCACTTCTTGTTGAAACCTCATTAGGTAAGAACCAAAGGACATATTAGAATGGGTTTATGATCATAATATGGAATTTAAGTCATGTGTAGGGTTATAAGTAAGATATATGTACATTTATTTTATTGTAAAAAAGGATTTGAAGCTGTGAAGGAGAATGGAGAGAGGATGTCATTTTATAAGTGAGGTGAGTGGCACACTTGTTGTTTGTTATAATAAAAAGTTGTACCATGTTTTTCCCATTCCACAAGAATCAAAGGTGAACTATTATAAATAATTATAAATGATAATTTTTAAATATTTCCTTAAAATATAATTTAGATATTTTATCTCATTTTATGTTTTATTTTTTTCATTTAATCCCCTAGTAAATACTTTTTTACCTTAACCGAAATGATTTTTTTAACTCATTTCACTTTTAATTATGTTAAAAAATTAAGTTGAAAATATTATATTATATAAACAATGATTAATAAAATATGGAATCTATTTTATGAAGTTATATTGAAATAATTGGAAATTTTTAATTTTAAACTTCACCCGTAAACATTATGAAATAGTTGGTTTACCCGAAGTATAATTTTTATGAAAAGGGTGGTTTTATATTAACTCTATGATTAGTAATTATCATTTTTTAATTAAAATATATAATTTATTAAAAAATAATATATATTTAAACAAAATTATTTTGTATTTTTTATCAAATTAAAATGGAGAATCATTATGTACTTTCCAAAAGTTTTTAGAACAACCTCTTTTTAAACCTATAAATAATATTTTTCTAAAATTCAATAAAAGTAGATTCAAAAGAAAACATTGATAGTAAAATAAAACTACTGAATACATATGTTACCTTAAATAAAATTTAAAATATAATGGTACATAAAAATTAAATAATTAACTGAAAATAAAATACATTTATCAAAAAATATTTATTTTACTCTGTTCATTAAAATCAATATTTTCTGGAAAATCCAAAAAAATTACCCTAATAAATGTCGAGAAGATAATTTCTAAAAATATATTAATATTTATTATTAATTTTCAATATCATTAATATTATTCAACTAGAAAAAACCATATACTAAAACATTTTAAATAAAACTATTTCCTTTTTGAATTAAAAAATATATATTAAGAATAAATAAAATCATATTAATAAACAAAAACGTGATTTATCATATCATTATCTATTCTATTTCATTCCTTGTCTTTGGATCCTAGATGAAAATTTTTGTGGGGAATTTATTAATGATAATATGTTGTACCCTAGTTTTATGATAATACTAATAGAGATAATATAATAAGTATAGGGAAGTCAAAAAATTATTATATGTTACATGTAACTTTTATTTAACAAAAAGTTGTGTCTTGGTCTGTTTAGTTGACAAGAATGTTATCAGAGTCCTGATATATGAATACATTATTCACTACACCATTCATGGGTTCCCAGTCCTAAATCCCAAACTCCAGACACCTTAACAATGATTCTCTTAGTTCCCAGACCAAACTCCACCACACACCTAACTCCAAGCACCAACCCTATGACTTTTCTTATTTGATACCACATTATCATGACATGAAATAATAATACCCAACCTTGTATAATGGTAATATTGTTCAGATTCACTAAGCCTCCCATTAATAGTATTGTGCTTAGTGACTAGTTTCGAGTATGTATATTACCCAAATTGGTGGACATAACATAAGGAAACTATACACATGAACAAAAATAAGTAAATCACAACAATATAATATTGATATAACCATACTTACCCAAGAGGAAATAAATTAATTTGAAGACCACAAAGAATAATAATAGTTTAGAAATAAAATTATGTCTTATGAATAATGATTAAAATACATTCTAAAATTGAATTAAACGGTCTCCAATCTAATAGATTATAAGGGGAAGGTATTTCTCAAAAATACTTTATCATACCATTATCTTATCATTAACCGGAGCTGCTAATATCCATAAACACTAGTCCATCCATGGTCACCCTCTTTTTTCTAGTTATCTTCTTAAAAGAAAATATTTTTGGGAAAATACCATTTAGGGGTTGGTATATATATATATCCAGTATGATGCTAGGGAAACCAATGAGGGAAGTAAAACAAATTAGTAGTTGGGTTATCCAACAAGAAAATGAGTGGAGAAAAAACAATAATAGATATAAAAAGATAAAATAAAGTAGGATAAATAGATAGAGAGAATGATTTAAGTCATTATAGTTATATATGGATGATGAGTATGTATTCATATCCAAGTTCCTATTTTTTCAAATGCTAAAACATAATGCGGTATCTCAAATTCTTATCTGGGAGACGCACACCACACTAATTGAATGTTATTGTAAATATGGTACAAAACCATAGTAGAATTCCCACTCCTCATCTTATATTATAGATGATAGGATAATGATCGCCTATATAGAGGACCCATTAACTGAATAGGCATGTTTGAGTACTATCCATATCTATAATAAGGACGTGGGGAAACCATGCTTGGATATATATGGGTTTTCATGGGGTACGAACTGCAATTTCACTCATAATATCAAACTCATGTATTGTTGTTAGTGACCCCTAAAAGTTGAATTGATATTCTCATGAAACCATATAAATAGTCTCATCTATTGAAAATATGGTTATCATCACACATTATGTATAACTCTACTCAGGAATGACAACTTGAGGGTCTAAATCTGAGTCTACAAGAATGAGATAAGTAAGGAATATCATTCCAATAGATGTATATAGGGTGTTCCATGGGGAAACATCATTTATTTCCATGATTATAACTTATTGAGTAAATCATCCCATCAGAATATTTTTTACCAAGTACACATTATATGGGATAAGGTACATGGAATGTGGGACAACCTGGGGTACTATGTTGTGTATTTCCTAAACACAACATGGTAAGAAGGTTAGAGTCACATGGTATGTGAGCCCATACACATGGATTTTTTATATTTACAATTCCTTAAAACCCAATATGCTATAACATTTTTAACAAATTATATGTGTTCCTCTGCAATACACAACGTATTTTTGTTTTTTTCACAAAAAAAATATCTCTTCTTATAACCTATGCCTATTTCTAATGATTTCAATAAAAAAAATTCCCCAAGTTTCTTCTAAAGAAATTTTCTAAAATTTAACCCATTTTTTTATTTATTTCTAGATCCAATTGTCTATAAATTGATATACCCATCAACTCATATGTATCTGTTTATTCTATATATCATCATCCAAGGGATTGACCCATCTTCTTTCATATAAAATTAATCATTTTTATCTATCATCTTCACATATAATCAAATTCACTCTTAGTCACTTAGCCTTCTATGAATCTAAGGATTGATCACATCTCATACCAAACCAGTAGTAAATTCATCTACTTATCAAAGGACAATAATAACGTACAGTAAAGGGATATATATAAGATCTATAAGTTGAGAATCATCAGTGCTTGCTATGATCCAGAACACCATCAACAATTTCAATAATAATAAAATCTTATTCGAGTCATTGTGTCTTGAAAAAACATATGTTAATAATATATTAAATAAAAAGTATCAGGATTGTAAAAGGTAAGAAAAGGATTGAATCAATTATATAAATAACCCATCCTTAAAATCTCAAACAAGGGGGTGATATCATAAAATAATTACACTACCTCAGTTTAGGATCAATCCATGGTGAATAATGGATCTTTGTTGATGCCAATGATGATTATTAATGAGCATAATAATAAATTCATAATCTCTCCCTAATAAATCATTATAAAATATCCCATTGATGGATCTTAATTCCAATG
This sequence comes from Viscum album, assembly GCA_963277665.1. Classification (NCBI taxonomy): domain Eukaryota; kingdom Viridiplantae; phylum Streptophyta; class Magnoliopsida; order Santalales; family Viscaceae; genus Viscum; species Viscum album. The sequence continues at coordinate 27,189,754 of OY728127.1, forward strand.
GTTATCTGGATAACCCAAGATAATGGTAAAAAATGTGTTTAATATATGGAAACTAGGTTATGAAAATATAATAAAATTAATAAGTTAATTAATCATGTAATTAGTTAATTATTAAATATATATCAATTAAATTAACACATATGTGATATTTTTTGAAAAATGATTTAAACTATCATTATGTCTTTCCTAGGGTAATACTCACATTCCATATTCAGTTGTGGAAATGTTTTTCTGATCCAATGATCCATTATAATACATAATCATTAGTTTTAAAAATATCATTCACATGGCTTAATATATTTAATATTTTTAATATACCTGTTCTAGGGTCCTAAGACACCAATGAAACTATAAAAACACCACTGAAAAAAGAAATATTAATATATAGAAATATAAAACTAGTCCAAACACAAAAATTAGAGTGAATATCAACATCGACCCTTGATGTTGTGGATGATTTATTAGAAATTATTTTATTGATATATTTCTATATTTCTTATCGAATCATACACTACTGGAAAAATGTCTTATACCCACGGTTCAAAACTGTGGGTATAGCCCCAAAAACCGTGGGTATAGCCTATACCCACGGTTTTCCAAGATCATGGGTATAGTTTTTCTATCACCATATCAATGAAACATACCCAATTTCCATGGTTTCAAATACTTTTACCCACAGTTTTAAAAACATGGGTATAAATCCTAAAATAATGCAGGTGGTGGGTTTCGATCCCGTAACCTCTTCGCTGCAAACACCGCGTCTAACCACTACCCTAACATCACCTATATGTGTGTGTGTATATATATATATATATTTAGTTAAGTATAGTTATATAAAACATGGGTGTACAGGGATGAACCGTGGGTATAGGACTCCCGCCAAAAAAAATTTCTTCTCGGGGGGAAAAAATTCCCACGCACACACGGGAAACCTATACCCACGATTTTTCATAACCGTGGGTATACATATTTTATCCCAGACCTTTCCCCATGGTTTTCCACAAAACCATGGGGATAGGTACCCCTATACCCACGGTTTTTGAAAACCTTGGGTATAGGTGACCTTTCCGGACCTATCCCCACGGTTTTGGAAAACTGTGGAGATAGACTCCCCTATACCCACGGTTTTGGAAAACCGTGGGTATAGGAACTGAAAAGTTACCTATGCCCACATTTTTTAAAAACTGTGGGTATAGGGGTACATATCCCTGCCGTTTTGGGAAAAATTGTGGGGATACGTCCATTTTCCAGTAGTGATAAAATACAAATAGAAAGAACATTAGTACAATAATATTATCTAAGATCATGGTTTACCTTTTTCATTACAATACATTTAAGGTATTCTTGTATGATTTTATGATCTTATCTTCAAAAACATGATATGTTTTACAAAAATGAATCTTATAAAAAATTTCATGGTAATAATCCTTTTCTCAGAAAATTTTGGATCCTCATTTGATAAACCCTAAAGATGAATCTATCTAACCTCTACCTCTTGACACATTATGTTCAAAGTATTTTTCTCTACCACAAATTAATTCATGATTTCTAACACATCACTTTTTATATTTTATATATGATCCTCTTAAATTTATTTACATTAATGTAATGATTTTTCATGATCCTTATTTATTTTTCCATTTATTTTCTATTTGAAAACATTTAAATAATGAATATCTTCAAGTATTTCCTCCAAAACATGAAATACATCATCATGTATTGTAACATCCCAGGTAAATAAAGAATAAGACATATTTAATATTTATTAATATTTTTGAAATAAATATTAATTTTACTTTAAAGGGGTTTCTATGTTTGATAGTGTACTCGATACGCAGTAACAGGTTTCTTTGAAATCTTACGTTGCACACTAATAATATAATATTATTATTTTAAATGGTAGTTAAATACTAGCTGTTGTATTGGCAGGAATGAAAGAAACTAACTACAATATGATTATACATGTTTTTTAAATGTATGTACATTTATCCAATAAAAATATAGAGGCTTAAAATATGAATGAATCTAATTTTAAGCATAATTTACATTAAAAGGCCGATCTACCGCCTTTTAATGGTGAACCCTTTTTAAATCTAGTTTTGGTCATTTTTATATGTTCTAATTGACCAAATAAAATCCTTCTTTATAATGGAGATATCAAATATTACTTTGGGTAATTTTTTGGGATTTTTCCGATAAAGTTCATTTTTTTAATGAATAGTGAAAAATATTATATTTTAATTCAAAAGGGCCTTTTAATCTAATTTATTTATATTTTTAGATTATCCTTTTAGTTGGTTTTAGAGTGAAATTAAAATATATTTTTACCATTTAATACAATTCTGGTCATCAGAATTAATTTCACTTTGAAATTGGACATAAACAAGTATCAATCTTTTGATAGTTATTGTTTCTTAAAAACACGCTATTTGGTTTGATAACAGGTTAAAATTAATTAATTCCACTACTATGTTTTGAATTTGTAAAAATAGACATCATTTTTTAATTTGGAATATCAAATGTATCTTAGGATGAATTTTTGGTATTTTTCTGAAAAACATCAATTTTTGATGAATAGTGAAACCACTTAGTGGTAGTTAAAAACTGACTTTTTCATTTAAATGAAATTTTTCCACTTCTGTGAATTGAATTTAGAAAATTCGACATACATGGTTGTTATCAAGAAGTAAAATTTGGTTCAATAAGATGAAAATAATTTTTGGTGAATAGTAACTTTTGACTTTTATTTACCGCGGTTAAAGGTAAATAGGGTAATTCAAGGTAAAAATAATATTATAATAATTACAAATTACCTTAACACTTGTCCAAACCTTATTGTTTGAGTCATTAACGACCATGGGTATCTTTGGGTCGATTTTGGGACCCCATTGAGCAACTTGGGAGTGATAATGACAATTTAGATTAATTAACTTAAAGTAAAGGCAAAAATGACAAAAGCAAATATCTTTTAGTAAATTAATTTTTAGAAGGGATTATATAAATTATATTTTTGCCTATAAAAATTCATTGTAAATATAAAAATATTTACTACATGATAGTATTTTTTTTATAATTTTTAGACATCAAATAAATTAAGTTATTTATGACACAATAATGATGTAGTATTTACCAAATTAATAAATGATTTTAAAAAATAAAATTATAATGATTAAAATATTATCCAAAACATGTCCAATTATGATTTGATGATTTTATTTAGAATATGAGTCATCTTATCTTCTACCTTAATGATTTTTTGACCTTTATAAACTGAATATCATTATATTATAAAATAATATTTTCACACTTTCCTAAAGAGCCCCTCCTCTCCCTTATAAAAGGAGACAACTTCTAACCAATTCCTCGCACCTCTCAAGACATTTGGCTCGTCTAAAATCTTCCCAATTAATCTCCCTAAATCCCATATCCTCGTCCTAGAAGACTTATCTTAGGCAGAAGGCACTTCAAGAAGTCCTTTGGTTCAAACCAAAGGGAGTTACCCAAATTAAAGCTAACGGTTTCTCTTAAATTGTTTTCTTTTATTTTACTTCTCCAACCCCTAAAATCTTTTTATTCTTTTATTTTGTAACAACACCAGTATCTTCAATATTCTAGGATGTTTTTATGAGAAGTATTAGAACTACACTTACTCACACCTCCATCTAATGGGTGAACAACATAATGTTCCTTTGGATGGTAAACTAACGCCTCACGAAACGATGGTTGTTCGATTTTATCCTACCACCCCTCATGGTGGCCATTATGATGGAACTGTATTTATATATGATATATATTATGTTTATAATTTCTTTATTCTTCTGTACTTTTCAATTATATCAAGCCTTTCTGGTTTCCATAGTGGGTAAATACGATAATCTCATTTGAGGAAGTGCGGACTACCGCCCCCTCAAAGTGATGTGATTCATTAATACTTTATGTGGGATGTATAAAGGATGGATTTAATGATATTATATATGATATTATACTGAAATTATAATATACCTATGTATCATTATTTTTTATTTCCATTAAAATAATAAATAGAAATGAAAGTAGTGTTCATGCGTACGTACGGCTTACTGTCTCCATGAACGGTGCATTTCATTTCTTACCTATAAATTTTATGTACTATTATAAATACATGTATATACTAGATATATATGATATATATGATATCTAAATAATAAATATCATTCTGGATATAATGGACTATTGACCACATGAACAACATGTAATTATAAGAAGATCATTTTTGACTCAAGTTCCAAATATCAACAAAACGAACGTTATTAACTTAAATGGCTACATAATGTTTATAACATGGTAATAATTGATAAAAAATGAATAATAAACTTTAAAAAGTTATTTAAGAAAGTATAAATTAACTTTAGTTTATTATTCAGGAGATTAATGAACGATCGAGTCAAGTCGAACACGAGGTAAGGGAACTTCTTAACCCAATTTCTGTTCTTTGGGTTAATCTTCTCTTTCTTGTTTATGTGATTATTTGATTATGTGAGAAATGAATTTTTATGTACTTATACTTTATTTATGTGTTCTTATATTGAATACACATAATAGATCTATTTTACTTACAAAATGATCTTTGTTAGGGACTTCGTCTCAATCTCCTTTTATTGGGGCATATTTTGTTTTAATACACGAAATTCTTTTATACACTGTATAAACACCATTGACTTTTCAAAGGGAATATTTTTATACGAAGCATTTTAATAAATGACAAAAAAGTATGTTTCTTTTTAACATAAGTGGTTACAACAACCTTTTCCACCGCCACGAGTATTATATGATCTTTGGCTTCCTCAACAAGTCGTAATGTTTTATAAGAAAATAAATACCTTATACTCTTTTATGTATTTTTGGTATTGAAAATGGTTTTGAAAATTGATTTGTAGTGTCAATATATTTAAGTGATATATTGTGATTAAAATGTGGAAATTTCTCCTTTCCTTTGTATTTTTTGTATATGATATGAATTTATATTGGTACTTGGACATTTGACAGGTGGTTACATGATAAACCAAATGATGGGTGGTGTCATGAATACCAGGATGGGTGGTAACATTATAACCTCCAATGCATTGGGTATGGAAGTCGGCCGTATGTCTATTCCATTTAGTGATATTTGTGGAATTCGATCGTATGGTTTTTCCATTTATGTATGTTTATGTCCCAAGTTACCTTTGTTTGTTATGTGTTCTTCATATGGGTTTTATGGGAATATTTTGGTTACAAAAGGGTAAGTAATGATATTTTATTCATTGAAGATTATTTACTACTTCATAAAGGTGAAAAGTATTACTTATTATTAAGTATTCATGGTTTAATTGTTGTTTTGAAAAACTAACATTTTTTTCTTTGTGTATCTCTTACTGAGCTTTTTATGCTCATCCCAAGTTTTTGAAATGTTTTTCACATGAAATAATGTGGAATAGGGTCAAGAATGGGATCAAGGAAAAGACATGTTGTCTTAAACATGGAACTAGACATGACTCTTTTTTTCAAGAGTTCATGTTTTGTAAAAAAATGGAAACTGTGTAAAAGTTTCTACCGTGTAACTCTTTTGAGATGTAATAGTTATGTCCTAATTCTCTAAAACTCTAATCCTGAAAAGATCTTCAATGTGAATTATTCATTTAATTCAATATTAAGTATGGTTTACGGCCGGGTCCTTATAGTTGGTATCAGAGGTCGGTTTAGATAACTTTAAGAGTTAGGGTATTGTTAAATTAATGTACCTAAATTAATTTATGGTAAAATTGAAATGATATAGCATTTACAGATTACCATGTTGCTTTGCCTAAAATATTTCTGTGTTAAGAATAGTTTTTTTATAGATGAAGGAATAGCTTTTCTAGAAAGGCATACAGAGGGAAATGACCTTCTAAATCAGCATCCTGAGAAGGAAGAATCAAAGTTGAACAGTTTGTTGTAGTGATGGATCAGTTGACTCAGGTGATAAATTGCAGTTGGGTTTATTGATGATATTTTGGATTATTCCAAAAGTAAAGAGGAACATGAAAGTTATTTAAGGGTCATCTTGAAAACCATAAAATAAAAGAATCTTTATGGGAAATTCAGCAAGTGTGAGTTTTGGTTACAACAAATTTCTTTCCATGGTAACATTGTTTCAAAAAATGGTATAATTTTTTATCCTTCTAAAACGAAAGTTGTTGAAGAATGGCCAAGACCCACAAATATAACCAAGATTCGTAGTTTTCTTGGTTTGGTTGGTTATTATCGGAGGTTTGTTGAAAATATTTCACTTTTATCTAGTCCAATGACTAAGTTAACTCGAAAAGGTGTTATGTTCATTTGGACAAAAGAATGTGATGATTGTTTTCAGGAACTGAAAAGAAGATTGGTGAATGCTCCAGTTTTAGCACTGCCATCCAAAAATGGTGAGTTTTTAATCTATAGTGATGCTTCATTAAAAGGAATGGGTTATGTCCTAATGCAGAATGATCAGGTAATTGCTTATGATTCATATTAGTTGAAACCTCATGAGTTAAATTACCCTACACATGATTTGGAATTAGCTGCTGTTGTTTTTGCTTTAAAAAATTGGAGGCATCATTTGTATGGTTTGAAGTGTGAAATATATACATATCACAAAATTTTAAAGTATATATTTACTCAGAAATAATTTAACATGAGACAGACGAGATGGTTGGAATTAATCAAGGATTATGATTGCATGATACTTTACCATCTGGGAAAAGAAAATAAAGTGGTTGATGCTTTGAGTCGAAAAATTAATGCTTCATTAACTATGTTACATTTGGAACAAGATCCTTTGGTTTTTGATTTAATGAATTATGGAATAGAAGTTGTTGGTGCAGGAAATTATTCTGTTTTGTATCAGGTGTCAGTGAGATCATCTCTATCATACAGAATAAAGAAAGCACAGAAAGAAGACACTGAGTTGTAGAAAAAGGTATAATTGGTTCAGAAGGGTAAGTTTCCTGAATTTAACATTGATAATGATTGTGTTTTAAGTTTTGGAAAGATATTATGTGTGCCTTGTGATTCACATTTGAAGAATGAGTTGTTATTTTAAGCTCATAGTTCTCTATTTTCAGTTCATCCTAGCAGTACTAAGATGTACAGAGATCTTCGGGAGTATTATTGTTGGGATGTAATGAAAAGAGATATTGCTGATTTTACTGTGAAGTGTTTAACTTGTCAGTAGGTTAAAGAAGAGCGGAAGTTACCGAAAGGGATGCTTCAGCCTTTACCAGTGCCAGAGTGGAAATGGGAAAATATATCCATGGACTTTGTTGTGGGAATACCAAAGACCTCTCGAGGTAATAATGAAATCTGGATTATAGTTGATTGATTGACTAAATCTTCTCATTTCCTTCCTATTAGAGATACTTTGTCTCTAGATCAACTTGCTCGGTTGTATGTTAAAGAGATAGTCAGGTTTCATGGAGTTCCCCTCTCAATTGTATCTGATTGTGATCCCAGGTTCACTTCTAACTTTTGTAAAAGCCTTCAGAAGTTATTGGGTACTGAATTAAATTTTAGTACATCTTTTCATCCACAATCAGATGGGTAGTCAGAACAAACAATTTAGACCATGGAAGATATGTTACGTGCTTGTTCGATGTATTGTCAGGAAATCAGGGACCAACATCTTTCTTTGGTTTAATTTTCATATAATAACGGTTTTCTTTCTAGTATACAGATGGATCCATTTGAGGAATTATATGGAAAGCGTTGTCGAACTCCAGCTTTTTGGGATGAAGTAGGTGAAAGGAAGCTTATGGGACCAGAATTGGTAGAAGAGATGGCAGATAAAGTTCAGTTGATTCAAAAGCACATGAGAACAGCTCAGAGCAGACAGAAAAGTTATACAGATAACCGGAGGAGGGATCTTTCTTATGAGGTAGGTGATCATGTCTTTCTCAAAGTTTCTCCATGGAAAAATATTATGTCATTTGGTAAGAAGGTAAAGTTGTGTCCGTGGTTCATTGGACCTTAGGAAATTCTGGAGAAAGTTGGATCAGTTGCATACAGAGTGGCTTTACATCCATGTTTATCCCAGGTACACAATGTTTTTCATGTTTCAATGTTGAGAAAGTATATGTCAGATCCATCTCATGTTTTTAGCCCAGAGGTAGTTCAGTTGGAAGAGAATCTCTCTTATAGAGAATAACCAGTCCAGATTCTTGACTGTAGGGAGAAAGTATTGTGGAATAAGTTAATTCACCAGGTAAAGGTTTTGTGGAAAAACCATATGGTTGAAGAGGCAACGTGGGAATCTGAAAATTCTATAAGGGATAAATACCCCCACTTATTTTGATAAGTGAATAAAAATTGTGAGGACACAATTCCCAAAAGGGGGGAAGGATGTAACATCCTAGGTTAATGAAGAATAATACATATTTCATATTTATTAATATTTGTGAATAAAATATTAATTTTACTTTAAAGGGGTTTCTATGTTCGATAGCGTACGCGATACGCAACAACATGTTTCATTGAAATCTTACGTTACACGCTAATAATATATTATTATTATTTTAAATGGTAGTTAACTCCTAGCCGTTGTATTGGCTGGAATGAACAAAGATAACTACAATATGATTATACATGTTTGTTAAATGTATTTACATGTAAAGACCCGTAAAATTCAAGGGAAATTTTTTCTTAATTTTCTTTGGAATTTTACAAGAAGGCGGTTTCTGATGACACCTGATTCCGAGGCCCAGTGTGCTCGGAATCAATTTCCGAAGTTTGGCTCAGGTACGTTCAGTGAACGAACGAGCGGGAATTTCTAACTTTTGAACCGGTACCCGGAATCGAATTCTGAGGGCACCGATGGAACCGCAGCGCTGGTAATTACTTAGTAACTCCTGTTTCGGAGTTGCGTTTACACGAGGGGAGTTATTAATTTTTGTGGTAGTTAAAAATAAAAATTTAACAATTTTTATTTTTTCCCACTTGGTTATTTTATCCTAAGTAAGGATGTTGGGGGTGGGACCCACTTGTGATAACCAACCTTGAGAGGATAAGGTTGGGTGGGACCCACACTAACCCAACCCCTCACTTTCCTAACCCCTCTAAACCCCCCCCATTTATGTTTTGTTAACTTATCACCTCATTAATTTTATAACATCTTATGTTTAAAACATAAGTGAGTTAAATGTGGGTTTTGAATTTTCAAACTCTTGAAATTCAAAACCTATGTTGGGTTAATAAAATAAGTGGGAGGATTATTTTATTTTGGGGTTAGTTGTTCTTGTGGTGGAGACTTGGGAGAGAAAGGGCTAAGTTTGAGGAAGTCTTCTTCTTCTTCAACATCGACGAAGAACATGAAGAACACCTCCGATGAAGAACATTGTTCTTCAACGAAGAACACCTCCGCCGAAGAACGCGACGTATTCTTCCAATGGAGTTTCCTCTTCGAACACACCTCGACGACAACGGAATTGAGGTTAGTTTTCCATGACGCCCGACTTCCGTGACGCTCGTCTTCCACGGCTCATTGACGTACACCATTCCTGAAACCGAAGTAGGGGATTGTAATTAATTCTTTTGTTCGTGATACTTTTCTGAATTTCTTCGTGAAATTTTAAAAACCTTTTGTTATCGAATAACGCGAGGGGGGTCGGACCGCACAAACACGGCCGACCCTCCTCCTTAATTTTCGTGTTGGTTCCTTGTGGATGGTACGGGAGAGCGGGGTGTCGTCGCACCACGCGGATTCATGCGGAAGGAAATGTGTGGCGCCGTCGCGCCGTGCCGTGGAAAGAAGTTCAAGAACGCGACGTCGTCGCGCCACGTCGAAGAAAACCGAAGACACCGTGACCGGAGTGGGGCTGCAGCGGAGGGGAACGGTGTCGTCGCACCGCGCCGGATGACAACAGTTGTGGCCGGTTCCGGGCCGCGGCGGAGCAAGGTGACCGGCGGCCGGACCGGGCCGCCGGTGTCGGAGATGGAAGGGGACCGGCCACCACCGGTCCCGTTGAGCAGGAACCATCCGGCCAGGTCAGGTTGGCCAGACAGGGAGGAGCCGGGGGAAATAAATTCCCCCGGCCGGCTTCAAACGGCCCCCCTTAATTGAGGGGGGTCCGTGGTTACACAGGAGGCAGCCCCCCCCCCCCTTACCAAAACGGCTCGGCCAAAGGCCGAGCCAGACAGCGCGCTGGGAACACTGTCCCAGCCGGACCGGCGCCTAGTCGGTCTTCCAGGCCGGGCCGTGCCCAGCCGGGCCAGGCCGGGCCAACCGGGGGGGTCTCGGGCCGGGTCGGTCCGGGCCCGAAACCCCCGTTTTCGGACCGCTTTGGTTCAATTGCCCATAACTCGGACTACGGACCTCCGATCGACGCGCCTTCAGCGGCGACATGATCCTTAGAACGAGGCGGTCGTTTCGACATATCGCACTCAAGGTTTTGGAATACTTTGAGTTCGGCCGGGTTGGTTCGTACACGAAACCAACCATGCCCTCGGAGCGGAAACGCTCATATCATGAGTTATGGACGTCCGATTGACGTGTCGTCGACTTTGTTGTGTTCCTCTTAGTGAGACGGATCTTTTGGCATACTCCGCCCAAGGTTTGGACGCAGGTGGAGTACGGTCGGGTTGGTTTTTCCTTAAAAACCAACCGGGCCTCTGGAACGAAAACGCCAATAACTCTCAGACCGGGCGTCTGATTGACGCGCCGTCTGTTGCGTTGAGTTCCTGTTGACGATACGGAACTTTTGGATACATCAACTCCGGACTATGTGTCAGATGATGTATCAGCCTCTCGGCTCGTGGAGCAGACCCTCCCGAACGAGCTTGCTGTGTGCGGGAACCCTAGTGCTGGCTGCGACTACTACTATGACGACGACGACTGTGCAGAGATCCTCAGTGGATTCGACGACGATGACTTCAGCACTCAGTGATCCTGTGTGGATCAGTGCTACAGATCTTGTGGGGGTCCGATCCTGTGTGGGTCAGCGCTCAGCGGTTCTGTGTGAGCCAGCACCTACAGATACTGTGTGGGTCCGATCCTGTGTGGGTCATTGCGGGGGTTAGTTTCCTACCGATCCTGTGTGGGTCATTGCGGGGGTTAGTACCTATCGATCCTTTGTGGGTCCGACGACTTAGATGGATCAGTGATCATCTCTATCGTCTTTCGAAGAAGTATACCTGTGTGAGCTGAAACCTGTTTTCTTTCCTGTGTGGATTGTGCTGTGCTATCCTGTGTGGATTACGTTTTGCTTTCCTATGTGGAATACGTATACTTTCCTGTGTGGACTGGGTTGTACTTGGGCTCGGAGGTTGGAGCATATTGGAATCTATGACTTAGGTATTTGTATGGGAAAATACCTAAGCAGTGACGGTTGTTACTTCATGATTGTATCTTTCCTTTGTGGTTTATCCTTTGTGGATTTTGGGAGACCTTCGGGGGTCTCGGGGTCCCTACTGAGTAGCTTATACTCACCCCTGCATGGGCTATGCTCGCACTACATTGTGCTGTTTGTAGACGACAGACAGCGTTGATTGTGGTTGAGGCTTGCAGAGCAGGACGGTACCAGGAGGTGGACCACTGGGCGGGACACACTCGGAGCGGACGGAGGGACCCGAGGAGCAGTGGAGCTATCTGTACCCACCCTTCAGGTGGGATTTCGAGTGGACATCTCGGCGTAGCGGCTTTTACATTTCAGTTGTTGTTTTCCCCTTTCGAGTTATACTTTACTTTCAGTTTGGGTTTGTATACTGGCCCACTTACTTTTCCACACTTACTGTTGTACCAGTTTTTACTTAGAGTTTACTTTTTCCACTTGCTTACTATGTGGTGCTTATTTACTTTACAAAGGAAATGCCTTCCCTTTTTACCAGGATTTACGCCTTGGTGCTAGTCGCCAGCCCCTGGCCTATGGAAGGCGGGCTTGGGGTAGTCACGGCACGGGCCCCGAATATGGGTCATGACAAATTGGTATCAAAGGAGTTCAGTTCTACCACAGACTCTGATATTTCTTCTATGTGAAGCAATAGTGTTTAGCGTATTGAGTGTGGTTATCAGTCCAGGGAGTCCAGTGTTGGTGTGGCGGCCGACGTATCCGTACACCAGGACCCTGACTTCTGATTTCCGAATTAATGCATGAAAACATTGATTGCATGTGTGTTTCAAGTTTTCTTTTTGATTACTTTGTATCAGCTCACTAGGTATACTGTTCTGAACACGGCGCACATCTTTCCTTTTCAGGATGGCCCCACGACGGCAGCCAGCAAGGGTTCTGAGAGTCGAGCATGATGACAGCCCACCGAGCGACGAGGCCTCGATGCAGGGCCCTTTGTCAGCAGTGGCACCGGCGGTAGCTCTACCCACCGAGCCACCGATGCTTCCAGCACCATCCGCTGACGATGCACGTCTCCTCAGTGCACTTCATAAGTTCTAGTGCCAGCGACTGCCCAGGTTCCACGGGGAGATGGACCCCCAGGCAGCCGAGGACTGGCTGGAGGCAGTGGTACAAGTTTTTCGATTAGTGAGGACACCAGCAGACCTCATGGTGATCCTCACGGTGAGCCTACTCCACGCAGCAGTGGGCCGATGGTGGAGCTTGATGCTCCAGGTACACGATGAGGCATCTCTACTCTGGACAGACTTTGAGAGCCTCTTCCACTCAGAGTTTGTCCCAGCCACCCTCTGTGCGGTGCGCATTCAGGAGCTTCTTCAGCTGCGGCAAGGCAGCATGACGGTCGTCCAGTACTCGGCGAGATTTACCGATATCCCGCGCTACTCGACCGACATGGTACGAGACCCATTCTTCCTGGCCCAGACCTTTGAGCAGGGTTTGAGACACGAGATCAGGGCATCGCTGATCTCCCTCAGCATTCCGACTCAGACAGGAGTACTGGAACGGGGTCTTTTGATCGAGAGTTTTCTTGTTGATTCTACACCGGCACCGAGACCCACCGTAGGGCGGAACGTAGCAGAGTATTCTACAGTAGGTAGTCGACGGATGACTCTTGGGTCCAGGAAGACCAGACCCTCAGGCAGACGACCTCAGGACACTGGCTCAGCAGTGTGGGGCACACAGCGCAGAGTCAGTCTTTCGAGAGGCAGACAGTGCTACTCGTGCGGCGGGCAGGGCCACATGGCTCGTGACTGCCCGACCCGCCGTGCCGAGGAGCAGCAGACGATTGAGAGACCACCGAGGTAGAGGCAGAGGGTCAACCATGGCGGTCTTCAAGGAGGAGGCGGACGAGTCAGGGGAGATGGCCTAGCAGCAGGTGGTGGGCGATGCTTTGAAACTTTACCACCACCACCACCAGGAGGTCCACCCCGACCACAGGGAGCTGGCGGGCAGAGACAGGCACAGCTCCAGGCAGTAGAGGCCTACGACCACGGCGCGCCCGAGATGATTCGAGGTACTATCTGTGTCTATTCCACCCTTGCTGCAGTACTTATAGACACAGGAGCGAGTCACTCTTTCATAGCCGCTGCCCTTGTTCGGAGTTCGGAGATTCCGACAGAGCCGTTGGCTCGATCCTTACGGCTAGAGACTCCTACGGGAGCAGACTCGACGATTACGCACTGGTGCCGGTAGTGTGTGCTTACTCTAGGAGGCGAGAGCTTCGGCTGGGATCTTCTTGTAGCGGCGTCGAGGCCTTATGACGTCATCTTTGGCATGGATTGGTTATCTACGGTCCATGCATAGATTGACTATTTTAGGCGCAAGGTGCGATGTGTACGCACCGACGGGAGCAGGTTCACCTTCACCAGCGAGAAGGGAGCCTTTTCAGCACAGGATGGACTTCCGCGGAGGAGAGTACAGCCCATCACTCATCAGTTGGCTAGCCTCATCCTAGGAGTAGTTGACGTGCGGAGTCCTGGTTTTCCTGCAGTGTTGGATCAATTTGCGGACATTTTTCCCGACGACGTTCCAGGACTACCTACTCGCAGAGAGGTAGACTTTTATATTGACCTGTACCCCGGGACAGCCCCGATATCCACCCCAGCATATCGGATATCCCTCGCAGAGCTTCGAGAGCTATGGGTACAGTTGGAGGACTTGCAGGGCAAGGGGTTCATCCGACCCAGTGTTTCACCCTGGGATTCCCCAATATTGTTCTCCAAGAAGGCGGACGAGAGCTTGCGACTTTGTGTCGACTATCGTCGCCTGAACCAGGTGACAGTGAGGAACAAGTATCCGCTACTAAGTATTGATGACCTCTTCGACCAGCTGAAGGGAGCACGGTGGTTCTCAAAGATAGACCTCAGGTCAGGCTATCATCAGCTTAGAGTTCGATATGACGACGTACAGAAGACGGCCTTAAGATGTCGGTATGGCCACTATGAGTTCTTGGTTATGCCCTTCTGCGTAACCAATGCTCCAGCAGTGTTCATGGCCCTCATGAACAGGATTTTTCAGCCATACCTCGATCGATTTGTCGTGGTCTTCATCGATGAAATTCTGATTTACTCGACGACTGAGGAGGAGCATGCCTACCACTTGCGGGTTGTACTAGACACACTCCGAGAGAACCAGCTTTATGGTAAGCTCTCGAAGTTTCAGTTCTGGATACGTGAGGTCCAATTCTTGGGACACTTCATCTCTGAGGCAGGAGTTGCAGTGGATCCTGCGAAGATCGAGGCAGTGTTACCTTGGGAGCCACCTAGGAGCGTGACGGAGGTGTGGAGTTTCTTGGGACTAGCTGGATACTACCGGAGGTTCGTGCTAGACTTCTATAGAGTTGCGGCACCACTCTCAGCTTTGAAGAAGAAGGGGAAACCCTTCGTGTGGTCAGACAGATGTCAGCAGAGCTTCTAGAAGCTGAGACAGAGATTGAACAGCGCACCTATCTTGAGGTTGCCTGAGGAGGGAGTAGGGTACATAGTTTACTGCGATGCATCAGGGACAGGACTCGGATGTGTCCTGATGCAGGAGCGGGCCATGATCGCCTATGGATCACATCAGTTGAGGCCGCATGAGCAGAACTACGCTACCCATGACCTGGAGTTAGCAGCAGTGGTCTTCACTCTGAAGACATGGCGACACTACCTGATGGGCGAGCGCTTTACAGTCTTTTCTGACCATCAGAGTCTCAGGTACATCTTCTCTCAGGAGGACCTGAACCTGAGACAACGGCGATGGCTAGAGTTCCTCCAGGACTATGACTTTGAGATAGTCTATACTCCTGGGAAGGGGAACGTAGTAGCCGATGCCCTCTGCAGGAGGACGGGCATTCAGCTACTTGAGGAGGCGACAGAGCAGCTAGCCACTTTGAAGATATAATTCATGGATAGAGATGGGGCAGCCTTCCTTGAGTCTCTCATAGTCACTCCTCCACTACTGCAGCGAGTCAGAGAGGCACAGCATGGGGACACCGACTGTGAGATGCGGCGTGCACAGATATCCTCAGGATAGGCACCTGATGGTTTCTCCTTTGGAGTAGAGCACGATATCCTTTTCAGAGGACATTCCATGGTACCAGTCGCTTTACGGGAGGAGGTGCTGAGAGAGTTTCACACTTCTCCTTTGGCAGTACATCCCGGAGTGGCGAAGATGTACCAGGATCTCAGACGACAGCACTGGTGGCCCGGCATGAAGAAGGTTGCGGGAGAGTTCTTTTATCGATGCCTCACCTGCCAGCAGGTGAAGGCTGAGCACCATGTACCAGCAGGCTTGGTACAGCCCTTGGAGGTTCCAGAGTGGAAGTGGGACGGCATATCTATGGACTTCGTGACTGGACTTCCACGTACTTCCAGAGGTCACGACTCCATTTGGGTGATTGTTGACCGACTCACCAAGTCGGCACACTTCTTACCCATCAGAGAGCAGGTCTCAGTGGAGAGCTTGGGATGACTTTACGTTTAGGAGATTGTGTGGCTTCACGGTGTGCCATCATCCATCGTCTCCGATCGAGATACTCATTTTACTTCCCGGCTATGGAAGGGATTGCAGGAGGCGTTCGGGACGCAGCTACGTCTGAGCACATCCTTTCACCCTCAGACGGATGGTCAGACAGAGAGGACCATTCAGACTCTCGAGGACATGCTCCGCGCATGTGTCATCGACTTTGGTCGTAGCTGGGAGGACCACCTACCCTTGGTGGATTTTGCATATAACAACAGCTACCACTCCACCATCGGGATGGCACCGTATGAGGCGTTGTACGGCCGACCTTGTAGATCTCCTTTGTGCTGGACAGACCCTGGGGAGTCAGCACTTGTGGGACCGGAGATGGTCCATGCCACGACAGAGAAGGTCCAGGTCATCCAGGAGCGGATGAGGATAGCTCAGAGCCGGCAGAAGTCATACGCTGACAGGAGTCGGAGGCCACTGGAGTTTGAGGATGGCGACCACGTCGTTTTTCGTGTCTCACCTCAACATGAATTACGGAGATTTGGCCGAGGTGGCAAGTTGTCTCCATGCTTCATCGGACCATTCCAGGTCCTCAGTAGGATTGGCAAGGTGGCTTATCATTTGGCTCTACCACCTCAGTTGCACCATGTGCACGACGTATTCCACGTATCTCAGATGAGGAGATACGTTTACGACCTGACACACATCATTGACCATGGGGAGCTTGACGTTGACGATGGGGCGACTTTTACGGAGGTCCCGGTGGAGATCGAGGATCGACATGAGCGGGTCCTACGTGGACGGTCGATTCCTCTAGTGTGTATCAGATGGCAGCACGGGAACCTCCAGGAGAGAACTTGGGAGTGGGAGGCTCAGATGCGTGCTCAGTACCCTCATTTGTTTCCCTAGTTTTGATGTATCTTTACGGGGACGTAAAGCCCTGAGGTGGGAGTAATGTAAAGACCCGTAAAATTCAAGGGAAATTTTTTCTTAATTTTATTTGGAATTTTACAAGAACGTGATTTCTAACGGCACCTGATTCCGAGGCCCGGTGTGCCTAGAATCAATTTCCGAAGTTTGGCTCGGGTACGTTCAGTGAACGAACGAGCGGGAATTTCTAACCTTTGAACCGGTACCCGGAATCGAATTCTGAGGGCACCGATGGTACTGCAGCGCCGGTAATTGCTCAGGAACTCCTGTTTCGGAGTTGTGTTTACACGAGGGGAGTTATTAATTTTTGTGGTAGTTAAAAATAAAAATTTAACAATTTTTATTTTTTCCCACTTGGTTGTTTTATCCTAAGGATATTGGGGGTGGGACCCACTTGTGATAACCAACCTTGAGAGGATAGGGTTGGGTGGGACCCACACTAGCCCAACCCCTCACTTTCCTAACCCCTCTAAACCCCCCATTTAAGTTTTGGTAACTTATCACCTCATTAATTTTATAACATCTTATGTTTAAAACTTAAGTGAGTTAAATGTGGGTTTTGAATTTTCAAACACTTGATATTCAAAACCTATGTTGGGTTAATAAAATAAGTGGGAGGATTATTTTATTTTGGGGTTAGTTGTTCTTGTGGTGGAGACTTGGGAGAGAAAATGCTATGTTTGAGGAAGTCTTCTTCTTCTTCAACATCGACGAAGAACGCGAAGAACACCTCCGACGAAGAACACCGTTCTTCAACAAAGAACACCTCCACCAAAGAACGCGACGTCTTCTTCCAACGATGTTTCCTCTTCGAACGCACCTCGACGACAATGGAATCGAAGTTCGTTTTCCACGACGCCCGACTTCCGCAAAGCTCGTCTTCCGTGGCTCATTGACGAACACCGTTCCTGAAACCGAAGTAGGGGATTGTAATTAATTCTTTTGTTCGTGATACTTTCCTGAATTTCTTCGTGAAATTTTAAAAACCTATTGTTATCGAATAACGCGAGGGGGGTCGGACCACACAAACATGGCCGACCCTCCTCCTTAATTTTCGTGTTGGTTCTTTGTGGTTGGTACGGGAGAGCGGGGTGCCGTCGCACCACGCGGATTCATGCGGAAGGAAATGTGTGGCGCCGTCGCGCCGCGCCGTGGAAAGAAGTTCAAGAACACGACGCCGTCGCGCCGCGTCGAAGAAAACTGAAGACGCCGCGGCTGGAGCGGGGCCGCAGCGGAGGGGCGCGGTGTCGTCGCACTGCGCCGGACGACAAGGGCCACGGCCGGTTCGGGGCCGCAGTGGAGCAAGGTGACCGGCGGCCGGACCGGGCCGCCGGTGTCGGGGCTGGAAGGGGACCGGCCACCGCCGGTCCCGTTGAGCAGGAACCGGATGGCCAGGTCGGGACGGCCGGACAGGGAGGATCCGAGGGAAATAAATTCCCTCGGCCGGCTTCAAACGGCCCCCCTTAATTGAGGGGGGCCGCGGTTACACAGGGGGGCAGCCCCCCCCCCCCCCCCCCTGCCGAAACGACTCGGTCAAAGGCCGATCCAGACAGTGCCCTGGGCGCGCTGTGCCCAGCCGGGCCGGGCCGCGCCGGGCCGGGCCGAGCCCAGCCGGGCCGGGCCAATCCAGACCCGGGGCGGGTCGACCCGGTTCGGGCCAACCGGGGGGGTCTCGGGCCGGGTCAGTATGGGCCCGAAACCCCCGTTTTCGGAGCGTTTGGGTTCAATTGCCCATAACTTGGGCTAAGGACCTCCGATCGACGCGCCGTCAGCGGCGACACGATCCTTAGAACGAGGCGGTCATTTTTACATATCACAGTCAAGGTTTCGGAATACTTTGAGTTCAGCTGGGTTGGTTCGGACACGAAACCAACCGGGCCCTCGAAGCGGAAACGCTCATATCATGAGCTACGGACGTCCAATTGACGTGCCGTCGACTTTGTTGTGTTCCTCTTTGTGAGACGGATCTTTTGGCATACTCCGCCCAAGGTTTGGACGCAGGAGGAGTATGGTCGGGTTGGTTTTGCCTTAAAAACCAACCGGGCCCCTGGAACGAAAAAGCCAATAACTCTCAGACCGGGAGTCCGATTGACGCATCGTCTGTTGCGTTGAGTTCCTGTTGACGATACGGAACTTTTGTATACATCAACTCTGGACTATGTGTCAGATGATGTATCAGCCTCTCAGCTCGTGGAGAGGACCCTCCCGAACGAGCTTGCTGTGTGCGGGAACCCTAGTGCTGGCTGCGACTGCTACTGTGACGACGACGACTGTGCAGAGATCCTCAGTGGATTCGACGACAACGACTTCAGCACTCAGCGATCCTGTGTGGATCAGTGCTACTGATCCTGTGTGGGTCCGATCCTATGTGGGTCAGAACTCAGTGGTTCTATGTGATCCAGCGCCTACAGATACTGTGTGGGTCTGATCCTGTGTGGGTCATTGCGGGGGTTAGTTTCCTACCGATCCTGTGTGGGTCATTGCGAGGGTTAGTACCTATCGATCTTTTGTGGTTCCGAAGACTTAGATGGATCAGTGATCATCTCTATCATATTTCGCAGAAGTATACCTGTGTGAGCTGAAACCTGTTTGCTTTCCTGTGTGGATTGTGTTGTGCTATCTTGTGTGGATTACGTTTTGCTTTCCTGTGTCGAATACGTATACCTTCTTTTGTGGACTAGGTTGTACTTGGGCTCAGAGGTTGGAGCGTATTGGAATTGATGACTTAGGTATATGTATGGGCATATACCTAAGTAGTGACGGTTGTTACTTCGTGATTGTATCTTTCCTTTGTGGTTTATCCTTTGTGGATATTGGGAGACCTTCAGGGGTCTCGGGGTCCCTACTGAGTAGCTTATACTCACCCCTGCACGGGCTATGCCCGCACTACGTTGTGTTGGTTGCAGATGATGGACAACGTTGATCGTGGTTGAGGCTTGCAGAGCAGGACAGTACCAGGAGGTGGACCACTGGGCATGACACACTCAGAGCGGACGGCGGGACCCGAGGAGCAGTGGAGCTGTCTGTACCCACCCTTCAGGTGGGGTTTCCAGTGGACAGCTCGGCGTAGCGGCTTTTACTTTTCAGTTGTTGTTTTCCCCTTTTGAGTTACACTTTACTTTCAGTTTGGTTTTGTATACTGGCCCACTTACTTTTCCGCACTTACTGTTGTACCAGTTTTTACTTAGAGTTTACTTTTTCCGCTTTCTTACTCTATGGTGCTTGTTTACTTTACAAAGGCAATGTCTTCCCTTTTTACTGGGATTTACGCCTTGGTGCTAGTCACCAGCCCTTGGCCTATGGAAGGCGGGCTTGGGGTAGTCACGACACGGGCCCCGAGGACGGGTTGTGACATTACATTTATCCAATAAAAAGATAGAGTCTTAAAATATGAATGAATCTAATTTTAATCATAATTTACATTAAAAGGCCGATTTACCTCCTTTTAATGGTGAACCCTCTTTAAATCTAGTTTTGGTCATCTTTATATGTTCTAATTGACCAAATAAAATCCTTATTTAGATTTGGGACTTCAAATTTTACTTTGGGTAATTTTTTTGGGATTTTCCGATAATGTTCATTTTTTAATGAATAGTGAAAAATATTGTATTTTTATTCAAAAGTGCCTTTTAATCTAATTTATTTATATGGTTATATTATATTTTAGTTGTTTTTAGAGTGAAAATAAAATATATTCTTACCATTTAATCCAATTTTGGTCATTGGAATTAATTTCACTTTGAAATTGGACATAAACAAGTATCAATCTTTTGATAGTTATTATTTCTTAAAAACACGCTATTTGTTTTGATAACGGGAATTAATTTTAATATTAATTAATGCCACTTATATGTTTTTAATTATTCAAAATAGAAATAATTTTTAAATTTAGAATATCAAATATAGCTTCAGCTGAATTTTTGGTATTTTTCTGAAAAACTTCAATTTTTTATGAATAGTGGAACCACCTTAGTGGTAGTTAAAAAACTGAATTTTTCATTTAAATGAAATTTTACCACTTATTTGAATTGAATTTAGAAAATACAACATACATGTTTGTTATCAAGAATTAATATTGTGTTCAATAAGATGAAAATAATTTTTAGTGAATAGTAACTTTTGACTTTTATTTACAACGGTTAAAGTTAAATAGGGTAATTCAAGGTAAAAAGAATATTATAATAATTCAAAATTACCTTAAAACTTGTCCAAACATTATTGGTTGAATCATTAATGACCATGGGTATATTTGGGTCAATTTCGGGACCCCATTGAGCAATTTGGGAGTGATAATGACAATTTAGATTAATTAACTTAAAGTAAAGGCAAAAATGACAAAAGCAAATATCTTTTAGTAAATTAATTTTTATAAAGAGTTATATAAATTATCTTTTTGCCTATAAATATTCACTTTAAATCTAAAAAGATTTCCTACATTATAGTATTTGTTCTATAATTTTTAGACATCAAATAATATAAATTATTTATGACACAATAATGATCAGTATTTACCACATTAATAAATGATTTAAATAAATAAGATTATAATTATTAAAATATTATCCAAAACATGTCCAATTCTGATTGGATGATTTTATTTCGAATATGAGTCATCTTATCTTCTACGTTAATTATTTTTGGACCTTTATAAACCAAATATCATTATATTATAAAATAATATTTTCACACTTTCCTAAAGAGCCTCTCCTCTCCCTTATAAAAGGAGACCCCTTCTAACCAATTCTTAACACCTCTAAAGCCATTTGGATTGTAATATCCCGAGTTTTTATAAGACATATTCTTTTTAATTTTTTTTATATCTTCTGTTGTACGATACACCAAGATTATCTTGCGCTATACGCAACACCGTATTAGCTTGCAGTATACGCAACACTATTCTTAGATTGTGTTACACACAATTTCAAGTTCTTTTGATAATAGTCATTCTACGCAACATTGAGTATATATATATATATATTCAATGTATAAATGAAAAAATGGTTGGATTATGTTATAACGAAACAACAAAGGAGTCTTGCACTATACGCAACATTGACTTGGCTTTCATTACACGCAATCGCGACCTTCTTCGATAACGTGTGTTGTATGCAGTACCGGGTGTTACTAAACAATGATATGTTATTATAATATTATTATGAACTAGCCTTAATGAATAGTATTAACTAAATTTTGAATTTGATAACATTATTATTCATCTTACACATTTTCTAGAACATGGTATAAGAACAAAATAAATTTTTCGGGTAAAATAAGTATTTTTAAAAAAATGCAGTTTTGTTGCCTTTTAATGGAGCACCCACATTAAATCTAGTTTTTGACATTTTATAAGTTAAATTTTACAAAATAAAATTTTTATTTGGAATCAGGATATAAAATTTTGCCTTGGATAAATTTTTCATATTATTCTGATAACTTTCATATTTTAATGAATAGTAAAAACACGCTATATTTTAATTAAAAACAACTTTTTTCATCGTAATAACTTATGTGGTTAAATTATAATATTGAATGGTTTTAAAGTATAAATAGAATTTAGATTTTTACCATTTAATATAATGTATGTCATTATCCTTTATTTTACCTTGAATTCGTAGGTTAAATCAATTCAATCTTTTGCAATGTTTTAAAGAAAAACCCGTTTTCTTTCAACAACGGGATTAATTTTAATTTAATTTATGCAACTTTTTTGTATTGAATTTGAAAAAATGGATTCCATATTTGGAATCAGTGGGTCCAAATTATGTTAATAAGATACCTTTTATTTTTGGAAATTATGAATAGTAACTACGGTAAATTTTATTTACCATAGTTAAAGATAAATTGGGTAACTAAGGGTAAATATAATATTATAAAATTACCCTAACACATGCCAAAATTCTATTGGATGGATAAAATTAGAATCATATCACCTAAGGGTCGGATTAGATTCATTTTATGGACTTTTGACCATGAAAATGATTTAATTATTATTAAAACCAAAGAAAGTGACAACATGTCACTCTCTTAAATCTTATAAGTATAATAATTTTAATTTAGTTATAAACATCATAACACTTCGAAAATCAATAGTATCCAGAAATCTAATAAAGTTATCTACATCATGATAATTTATGTAGAATTTTTAGGGATTAAATAACTATCATTAATTGTGATACATTAATGATGCAGAAATTATTTATTAAGTGAAAAATCAGTAATATAGTTTTTATTGAAATAATAATACTCATTAAAAGGCCCACAAACCTACCCAAAACTTATTGTTAGTGTATATCTATACCATAATAATCAGATTACCTAATATATAACCGTTTGGAGTCTTGTAAAAGTGATTATGATACTTATATTAGTTTATTTTAAATGATGCCAAAGTTGTCACCTTCATAATTTAATAAATATATCAATTTAAATATTGTGATTTTAAGATGATAAATTCGAGTAAAAGTATTATTGTGAAATTTAATATATTTATCTTCATCATAGGATTTTATTTTTAATTTTTATGCAACAAATAAGTATATTAAATAATTATACAAAAATGTTGTAGTAATTATTTTATTAAGAAATAAACCAAATAAATGGTTTTAAAAATAACAAACTAAATTTTATATGAACTATTTAATGTAATCCACTAATTTTATAGATACATATGACATTTTATGAACCTATTAATGTTTTTAGTTCGAACATATATTCTGTATATATTTTATTTAAATTCATATAAATGAATAGTGTCAAAATTGACACTATTGTTATTTTATAAAAATAACATATTATAAAATTGTTTAAAAATCACAAAAATATTTAAAAATTATAAATTTAAATTTATATGGTCTAAAATTTTATAAAGTATCCAATATTGGAAAATTCACAACAAATAAGTAATTTTTTGTTATAATTTAAAATTTAGAATGTTATTACCACAAATAAAATTAAATTGATTAAATAAGGAAAAATCAACTTGATAATGTTTAAAATAATTTCCTAACATGTCTAGATTTTATTTTTTGATGATATTACAACCCTATATCATCTAATATTCGAATATGAGTCATTTTTTGAGGTTTTTAAGTGGGTTTAGATTTATTATAAATTAATATTTTTAAGCTTTCCAAAGGTGCCCCTCTCCTCCCTTATAAAAGGGCACCTCCTCCCTCTCCTCCTCACACCAATTTGAGCCTTAAATCTCGTCCAATCCCTGTCCATTTAACTTCCCCACTTCCCTAGAAACATCCTAGAGGTCCTGGTCTTCTTCAAAGACCAATTTGAGTGCCCTAAGAGGAGCTCTCCAAGAGGCGCTTCAAAGAAGAGGTAATGTCCGTTACCGATTATTTCAACTTTATTTCTTCTTCTAATTCTTCTACTTTAGTTTTTTCATTATTAAGTAATAACATCAGTATCACTCATATACTGATATGTTATTATAATTATGAAATAACCCTATTTCACCTTTTATCCATCCTATGGAAAATGAAATCACCGCACGTGCGTACGTACGGAATACCATCTCCACGCTGTGGTGTAATCTGTTTTTCCAACACCACCTTACTTGGATGGGTATAATGGTGTAAAGAATAACTATACATAGTTATTATAACATCATACTGATTATGATATATTGTATCATCCTATCCAATTCAATTCAATAATTATGGGAATGATATCATCACTCGTGTGTACGTACGGACTACCGTCTCCACGACGCGATGAGATTCATTCTCCATGTTAACCATTTATGAATGATTATAAAGTATGTATAAGCAATAATAATGAAATATATGAAATTATAAAGCTACTGGATTTATGTCTATATATATATATATATGTATGTCATCTACTTAATTCCATTAAATTCAGTAAGGAAACAAAAACAGCGTTCATGCGTACGTACGGCCTACCGTCTCCATGAACGGTGTATTTCATTCCATTTATCAATCTATTATATATATGTATATTATTAATATATATTATATATAAATCATGTTTTAAATTCTGGATGTAAGTAACCATGATCTAGGTAATCATATGAATAATTACACGTTAAAACACGAACGACAAATGAAACGATTTTACCCAAAATGCTACTTCAACATTAATTTACAAAAGAATGGGTAATATAAAGTCATAATTGACCCATATATGATATCATAACAGTGAATATGATTCTTTAATAAGTCAATGACATTATTTAAATCATTATACAATAGTTTCGGATCCATATGAATCATATTAGACCTAAGGTAAGGGATAATTTTGCAAATCTAATTTTTATCCGAGATTGTTTATTTGTAAGTATTTACTGGGGTTATTTCAATCGTCCATGTCCATGTTTTATAAATGTTTTTTCATGTATTTTTAAAGTCCTTTTTACCCATTTTGACTTTTACCCCATGGTATGGAAGTAATCTTTCTTTTATTTACCCTATAAGGTACTTTTTGACTTTTCCGACAAAAGTACGAGAAGAATGTTTTTTTTAACGTATACGGCATGAAAAGATTTTTATGGTTTTATAAAGCCTTATTTTCATGAAGATTACTCCAAAATATTTCATGACTATTTTCAACAAAATATATTTCTTTTAAAATTTCATGACGTTTTGTGAAAAGAAATTGATTTTGAAGAAGAAAGGATATTTTCCTCAAGAATTCATTTCAAGTGTTTTATCAAAACCATTTTTCCATCTAAGATGAAATTATTTCATATGTGTATGTTTCAAGTATAATTCCTCTATGATTTAAATGGTTTCACTTTTCTTATTATGAAATGATATCCATTTCTTTTATATAGATTATGTGATGATGGGATTATGTTTATGAAACCCATTTTATTTGTTGGGTTATAATGAATGATGTATGTTTATTTGGTGGCACAAGTAAGAATGATTTCATTATGAGATGGGTGGGGCCTATATCTCCCTCCAATGAATTGGGTAATGATTTATATCTCATGAGATAGACATGGGTGGAATGGTAAGTTAATCCAGTTTAGTGTTACAGGACTGAAACGAGGAGTGAACTCGATTCAGAAAGGGACCTTGTCCACTAAGATGGTCATGGCAGTAATGACTTGGCTACTATGGAAATCATTACATGTGCTTAATGGATGCCACAATTACATGCTTTATTCATATTCTATTTTATCATGATTGATGATCCATTATGATCTATGCCTTACGTACTTACATGTTTTATGTCATTGCTCAAGATTTTGATGTTTAAGTATTATGTTCATGTTTTTAAGTTCAAATGTATATGGTTTGTTTTATTTTCTCCATGCTTACCCTTACTGAGCATTTGAGATCACCCTTTTTATGTTTCTTTTCACCCAGGACTAAAAGAAAGGTTTTAGGTAAGGAAGCAAAAAGGGGAGGATCGTTATGGGAGATGTTGAAGATCTTTCAACATGATTAGAAGTTTATATTCCATGTTTCCAAAGACACTAAACTATTATGGTCCTTGTGTGTATTTTTTTGTTATGTATTAGATATTCTGAAAAAGTAATGTAATGTCCATGAACGTCAAGCTTTGGGTCTCTACAGTTGGTATCAGAGGAAAGGTTTAGTCAACCTTTGGAAACTAGGATGCGAAAATGTTAGTGAGATCCCTAGAGATATTTCTAAGGTATGTCTAGGGATGTTCCTAATGATAAGTATACGTATAAGATATAGTCCTAGAACTATGGTAACGATCTGAGAATTTAACCTAATATGTTATATATTTAAGGTACTCCCCCTTGATTATGTTATTTTCCTTGTATGATTTTTGCCTCTCACAGAATTCTTTTTGTGTTTTAGTCAATGGAGGGAACCAGAAGAAATTCGGTTAACATTGAATCCAATGGACAAATTAGTGACTATGAGAAACAAAATTGCATAATGCCTAGAGAGAAAGATATTGTGATTATTCCGAATCAGTCATCGCGATATATGATTAACAAGGTGAAATTTAGTGGTATGCCTAATTCATCAAAAAGGAGGAAGATAGACTTTTATGCATGTCCGCATGTTGAGGAGCATAAAGAAAGGAAGATTGAGATTTCTAAAGAAGGGAAGAAGAACCTTGAGGAATACCTCAAAAGGAGGGACAGATTTTATCTGTGTGGATAAAATGGTCATAGAGTGACAGACTGTTATGGTGTTCAATGTCTTATTTGTAGAGAACATGGGCATTACCCAACTCAATGCCCTGACCTAAAAAGTATCTTCTAAAATCAAGGAAGGACTTATTCTAGGGAAATCATTGAAGAGGATGTATTGAAGTGTTTATGTATTGGTATTCAAGAATAATTTTGTTGAGGTACTTTTATGGTGTATTAGAATATTTTTGTATTAGTCTATTGTGGTTTTCAATAATTTTATTGTACCGGTAACCATGAAAAGTGATTAAAATATTTTGGAAAGCAGATGATATGCGCATAATGAAGGGATTAGAAGATAATGAGATGTTTGATTGTATTCATGAGCTCATGATTGATATAAGGACTAAGTTATATCATGGTTTGAGTATATAGAATTTTGAGGATTTTGGTATGTGGAAAGTGTTAACTTTTAACATCATTCATGTTTTCAATGGGTATTCATTTTTTTCAAGAGAATACATGATTAAGGTATTCACATGATTGGAATGTCACCAACAAGATATATGAGGGATAAATGATAGTATTCACATGCTTGTTATATGACCTTTTTAGAAATCGTTCTCTTTATACTATGAGTTTAGAAAGAAGTATTTTGGATAAGCCAAAATATTGGAATGGATTATGTTGGACATAAGTTAGTATTGTTTAAGGATAGACCTTTTTTCGATATTGTTGATGGGATGTTATAGTAATAGAAAAAGGAAAACCTGTAGGACGGGTGACAGCCCATCGCGTCGGACAAGGCTGTGGAAATCGAACCCACAACCGCAGTACGACTGGTCTTTATCGCCTACCACTGGCCTACAGGAAGTCCCTGGTTAGTATAAACTAGTTTTATTTTTTTAAATGGTATGATATATGAAGTATAAGTTCATTTTTGGAACCATATACGATTAATCTAAACATATGATGGACTTATAACTTTTGCAAACCTTTTGTTTGAAACAGATGGAATGACCCATCATTCTATCACATGATCTGCTAACACATCATGAATAACAAATTCAACTTCATTTCATTAAGGGACGAAGAGGCAATTGTTCAATTCACGAAAAATAGTGAGATTGTACCAAAATCATGTAAGTATTTCTTTTAATTCATCAACTTTAGGGAAATGATCTTGAAAACCAAAAATTTTGTCCTAGTGACCTTATATCTGATGAATCAGATGGTACCTTATATCATCCCAAATCTATGGCTTTTTGATTATTGTCTTTTTCATAGCCATGTTCTCTACCACTCTCTATCAGAACATGATGGTTATATTTCTCTTCCATATACATATTTTCACCTATGTTATCCTATGTGGAAACCCAGTGATTAGTTTATTTGGGTAACCGTTACATTTCATACTTTAGTTTTTAAAGATAAGTTTTGGTATTCCTTTTTATGATGTGGGTTTCAATTAAAGTGACTTTCAAGTAGAAAACCATTTACAACCCCGATAAATTTCGAGGGAGAAATTAATTTTAAGGGGGGTAGAATGTAATAACCCGTGATTTTATAAGATATATTCTGTTTAATTTCTTTCATATCTTCTGTTGTACGATAAACCAAGATTATCTTGTGTTATACGCAACACCGTATTAGCTTGCAGTATACGCAACACTATTCTTAGATTGTGTTACACACAATTTCAAGTTCGTTTGATAATAGTCATTCTACGCAACATTGAGTATATATATATATATATATTCAATGTATAAATGAAAAAATGGTTGGATTCTGTTATAACGAAACAAAAAAGGAGCCTTGAACTATACGCAACCCTGACTTGGCTTGCATTACACGCAATCGCGACCTTCTTCGATAGTGTGTGTTGTACGCAATACCGGGTTTTGCTAAACAATGATATGTTATTATAATATTATTATGAACTAGCCGTCATGAATAGTATTAACTAAATTTTGAATTTTATAACATTATTATTCATCTTACACATTTTCTACAACATGGTATAAGAACAAAAATAAATTTTTCGTGTAAAATAAGTATTTTTCAAAAAATGCAGTTTTGCCGCCTTTTGATGGCACACCCACTTTAAATATAGTTTTTGACATGTTTATAAGTACAATTTTACAAAATAAAATTATTCTTTGGAATCAGGATATAAAATTTTACATTGGATAAATTATTCATATTATTCTGATAACTTTCATATTTTAATGAATAGTAAAAACACGCTATATTTTAATTAAAAACAACTTTTTTCATCGTAATAACTTATGTGGTTAAATTATAATATTGAATGGTTTTAAAGTATAAATAGAATATATTTTTACCATTTAATATAATGTATGTCATTATCATTTATTTTACCTTGAATTCGTAGGTTAAATCAATTCAATCTTTTGCAATGTTTTAAAGAAACACCCGTTTTCATTCGACAACGGGATTAATTTTAATTTAATTTCTGAAACTTTTGTGTATTGAATTTGAAAAAATGGATTTCATATTTGGAATCAGTGGGTCCATATTATGTTAATAATCTACTTTTTATTTTTGGGAATTATGAATAGTAACTACGGTAAATTTTATTTACCATAGTTAAAGGTAAATAGGGTAATTAAGGGTAAATATAATATTATAAAATTACCCTAACACATGAAAAAATTCTATTTGATGGCTAAAAGTGGACCCATATCACCTAAGTGTCGTATTAGATTCATTTTATGGACTTTTGACCATGAAAATAATTTAATTATTATTAAAACCAAAGAAAGTGACAACATGTCACTCTCTTAAATCTTATAAGTATAATAATTTTAATTTAGTGATAAACATCATAAAACATCGAACATGAATATTATCCAGAAAAGCAATAAAATTAACTACATCATGATAATTTATTTATAATTTTTAGGGATTAAATAACTATCATTAATGGTGATACATTAATGATGCAGAAATTATTTATTAAGTGAAAAATCAGTAATATAGTTTTCATTGAAATAATAATACCCATTAAAAGGCCCACAAACCTGACAAAAACTTATTTGTAGTGTATATCTATACCATAAGCATCTGATTACCTAATATATAACCGTTTGGAGTCTTATAAAAGCGATTATGACACTCATATTATTTTATATTAAATGATTCCAAAGTTGTCACCTTCATAATTTAATAAATATAACAATTTAAATATTGTGATTTTAAGATGATAAATTCGAGGAAAAGTATTATTGTAAAATTTAATATATTTATATTTATCATAGGATTTTATTTTTAATTTTTATGCAACAAATAAGTATATTAAATAATTATACAAAAATGTTGTAGTAATTATTTTATTAAGAAATAAACCAAATAAATTTTTTTAAAAATAATAAAATAAATATTATTTGAACTATTTAATGTGCTCCACTAATTTTATAGATACATATTACCTTTTATAAATCTATTAAAGCTTTTTTTTAGAACATATCTTCTTTATATATTTTATTTAAATTCATATAATGGAATAGTGTCAAAATTGACAATATTGTTATTTTATAAAAATAACATATTATAAAATTGTTTAAAAATCACAAAAATATTTACAAATTATAAATTTAAATTTATATGGTCTAAAATTTTACAAAGTATCAAATTATGGACAATTCACAACAAATAAGTAATTTTTTGTTATAATTTAAAATTTAGAATTTTATTACCACTAATAAAATTAAATTTATTAAGCAAGGATATATCAAGTTTATAATGTTTAAAATAATTTCATAACATGTCTAAATTTTGTTGGTTGATGAGATTACAAACCTATATAATCTAATCTTAGAATATGAGTCATTTTTGGAGGTTTTTAAGTGGGGTTAGATTTATTATAAATTAATATTTTTAAGATTTCCAAAGGTGCCCCTCTCCTCCCTTATAAAAGGGCACATCCTCCCTCTCATCCTCACACCAATTTGAGCCTTCAAGCTCAGCCAATACCTGACCATTTCACTTCCCCACTTCACTAGAAACATCCTAGAGGTCCTGGTTTTCTATAAAGACCAATTTTAGTGCCCTAAGAGGAGGTGTCAAAGAGGCGCTTCAAAGAAGAGGTAATCTCCGTTACCGATTCTTTCAACTTTATTTATTCTTCTACTTCTTCTTCTTTAGTTGTTTCATTATGAAGTAATAACATCAGTTATCACGCATATACTGATATTTTATTATAAGTATGAAACAACCCTATTTCACCATTTATCCATCCTATGGAAAACGAAATCACCGCGCATGTGTATGTACGGAATACCGTCTCCACGTCGTGGTGTAATCAGTTTTTCCAACACCACCTTACTTGGATGGGTATGATGGGGTAATGAATAACTATACATAGTTATTATAAGATCATATTGATTATGATATATTATATCATCCTATCCAATTCAATTCAATCATTATGGGAACGATATCATCGCTCGTGCGTACGTACGGACTACCGTCTCCACGATGCGATGAGATTCATTCTCCATGTTAACCATTTAAGAATGATTATAAAGTATATATAAGAAATAATAATGAAATATATGACATTATAAATCTACTTGATTTATTTATATATATATATATGTATGTCATCTACTTAATTCCATTCAATTAAGTAAGGAAATGAAAACATCATTCATGCGTACGTACGGCCTACCGTCTCCATGAACGGTGTATTTCTTTCCATTTATCGATCTATTATATATATTTATATTCTGAATATATATTATATATAAATCATGTTTTAAATTTTGGATGTAAGAAACCATGGTCTAAGTAATCATATGAATAATTACAAGTTAAAACATGAACGACAAATGAAACGATTTTACCCAAAACGCTACTTTAACATCAATTTACAAAAGAATGGGTAATATAAAGTCATAAGTGAAACATATATGATATCATAATAGTGAATATGATTCTGTAATAAGTCAATGACATTATTTAAATCATTATATAGGAGGTTCGGATCCTTATGAAGCATATCGGACCTAAGGTAAGGGATAATTTTTCAAATCTCATTTTTATCCGAGATTGCTTATTTGTAAGTATTTACTGGGGTTATTGCAATCGTCCATGTCCATGTTTTATAAAAGTTTTTTCGTTTATTTTTAAAGTCCTTTTTACCCATTTTGACTTTTACCCCATGGTATGGAAGAAATATTTCTTTTATTTACCCTACAAGGTACTTTTTTGAATTTTCCGACAAAAGTACGAGAAGAATGTTTTTTTTAATGTATACGGCATGAAAGAATTTTTACGGTTTTATAAAGCCTTATTTTCATGAAGCCTCCTCCAGAATATTTCATGACTATTTTCAACAAAATCTCTTTCTTTTAAAATTTCATGACGTTTTGTGAAAAAAATTGATTTTGAAGAAGAAAGGATATTTTCCTCAAGAATTCATTTCAAGTGTTTTATCAAAACCATTTTTCCATCTAAGATGACATTATTTCATATGTGTATGTTTCAAGTATAACGCCTCTATGATTTACATGGTTTCACTTTTTGTATTATGAAATGATATCCATTTCTTTTATGTGGATTATGTGATGATGGTATTATGTTTATGAAACCCATTTTATTCGTTGGGTTATTATGAATGATGTATGTTTATTTTGTGGCACAAGTAAGAATTATTTCATTATGAGATGGGTGGGACCTATATCTCCCTCCAATGCATTGGGTAAAGATTTATATCTCATGAGATAGACATGGATGGAATGGTAAGTTAATCCGGTTCAGTGTTACAGGACTGAAACGAGGAGTGAACTGGATTCAGAAAGGGGCCTTGTCCACTAAGATGGTCATTGCAGTAATGCCTTGGCTACTATAGAAATCATTACATGTGCTTAATGGATGCCACAATTACATGATTTATTCTTATGCGATTTTATCATCATTCATTATCCATTATGATCTATGCCTTACGTACTTCCATGTTTTATGTCATTACTCAAGATTTTGATGATTAAATATTATGTTCATGTTTTTAAGTTCAAATGTATATGGTTTGTTTTATTTTCTCCATGCTTACCCTTACTGAGAATTTGAGCTCACCCTTTTTATGTTTCTTTTCCCCCAAGATTAAAAGAAATGTTTTATGTAAGGAAACAAAAATGGGAGGATCGTTATGGGAGATGTTGAAGATCTTTCAACATGATTAGAAGTTTATATTTCAAGTTTCCAAAGACACTAAACTATTACGGTACTTGTGTGTCTGTTTTTGTTATGTATTAGATATTCCGCAAAAGTAATGTAATGTCCATGAAAGTCAAGATTTGGGTCTCTATAGTTGGTATCAGAGGAAAGGTTTAGTCATCCTTTGGAAACTAGGATGCAAAAATGTTAGTGAGATCCCTAGAGATATTTCAAAGGTATGTCTAGGGATGTTCCTAAGGATAAGTATACGTATATGATATAGTCCTAGAAATACGGTAACGATATTAGAATTTAACCTAATATGTTAGATATTTAAGGTACTCCCCCTTGATTATGTTATTTTCCTTATATGATTTTTGCCTCTCACAGAATTCTTTTTGTGTTTTAGTCAATAGAGGGAACCAGAAGGAATTCAGTTAACATTGAATCCAATGGAAAAATTAGTGACTATGAGCAATGAAATTGCGTAATGTCTAGAGAGAAAGATATTGTGATTATGCTGAATCAGTCATCGCGATATATAATTAACAAGGTGAAATTTAGTGGTATGCCTAATTCATCAAAAAGGAGGAAGATAGTCTTTTATGCATGTTCGCATGTAGAGGAGCATAAAGAAAGGAAGATTGAGATTTCTAAAGAAGGGAAGAAAAACCTTGAGGAATACCTCAAAAGGAGGGGCAGTTGTTATCTGTGTGGGGGAAAGGGTCATAGAGTGACAGACTGTTATGGTGTTCAATGTCTTATTTGTAGAGAACATGGGCATTACCCAACTCAATGCCCTGACCTAAAAAGAATCTTCTAAAATCAAGGAAGGACTTATTTCAGGACAATCATTGAAGAGGATGGATTGAAGTGTTTATGTATTGGTATTCAAGAATAATTTTTTTGAGGTACTTTTATGGTGTATTAGATTATTTTTGTATTAGTCTATTGTGGTTTTCAATATTTTTATTGTACCGGTAACCATGAAAAGTGATTAAAATATTTTGGAAAGCAGATGATATGCGCATAATGAAGGGATAAGAAGATAATGATATGTTTGATTGTATTCATGATCTCATGATTGATATAAGGACAAAGTGATATCGTGGTTTGAGTATATAGAATTTTGAGGATTTTGGTATGTGGAAAGTTTTAACTTTTAACAGTATTCATGTTTTCAATGGGTATTCAGTTTTTTTTCAAGAGAATACATGATTAAGGTATTCAAATCATTAGAATGTGACCAACACGATTTATGAGGGATAAATGATAGTATTCACATGCTTGTTATATGACCTTTTTAGTAATCATTCTCTTTATACTATGAGTTTAGAAAGAAGTATTTTGTATAAGCCTAAATATTGGAATGGATTATGTTGGAAAGAAGTTAGTATTGTTTAATGATAGACGTTTTTTCGATATTATTGATGGGATGTTATAGTAATAGAAAAAGGACAACCTGCAGGATGGGCGACAGCCCATCGCATCGGACAAGGTTGTGGAAATCGAACCCACAACCGAAGTGTGACTGGTCTTTATCGCCTACCACTGGCCTACAGGAAGTCCCTGGTTAGTATAAACTAGTTTTATTTTATTAAGTTGTATGATATATGAAGTATAAGATCATTTTTGGAACCATATACGATTAATCTAACCATATGATGGACTTATAACTTTTGCAAACCATTTGTTTGAAACAGATGGAATGACCGATCATTCTATCACATGATCTACTAACACATCATGAATAACAAATTAAACTTAATTTAATTAAGGGACGAAGAGGAAATTTTTCAATTCATGAACAACAGTGAGATTGTACCAAAATCATGTAAGTATTTCTTTTAATTCATCAACTTTAGGGAAATGATCTTGAAAACCAAAAATGTTGTCCTAGTGACCTTATATCTGATGAATCAGATGGTACCTTATATCATCAAAAATCTATGGCTTTGTGATTGTTGGATTTTTCATAGCCATGTTCTCTACCACTCTCTATCAGAACATGATGGTTATATTTCTCTTCTATATCCATATTTTCACCTATGTTCTCCTATGTGGAAACCCAGTGATTAGTTTATTTGGGTAACCGTTACATTTCATACTTTAGTTTTTAAAGATAAGTTGTGGTATTCCTTTTTACGATGTGGGTTTCAATTAAAGAAACTTTCAAGTAGAAAACCATTTATAACCCCGATGAATTTCGAGGGCGAAATTAATTTTAAGGGGGGTAGAATGTAATAACCCGAGATTTTATAAGATATATTCTTTTTAATTTTTTTCATAACTTCTTTTGTACGATATACCAATATTATCTTGCACTATACGCAACACTGTATTCTCTTGCAGTATACGCAACACTATTCTTAGATTGTGTTACACACAATTTCAAGTTCGTTTGATAATAGTCATTCTACGCAACATTGAGTATATATATATATATATATATATTCAATGTATAAATGAAAAAATGGTTGGATTCTGTTATAACGAAACAACAAAGGAGTCTTGCACTATATGCAACCCTGACTTGGCTTTCATTACACGCAATCGCGACCTTCTTCGATAGCGCGTGACATAATACCGGGTTTTAGTAAACAACGATATGTTATTATAATATTATTATGAACTAGCCGTCATGAATAGTATTAAATAAATTTTTAATTTTATAACATTATTATTCATCTTACACATTTTCTAGAACTTGGTATAAGAACAAAATAAATATTTCGGGTAAAATAAGTATTTTTCAAAAAATGCAGTTTTGCCGCCTTTTGATGGCGCACCCACTTTAAATCTGTTTTTTGACATGTTTATAAGTTCAATTTTAAAAAATAAAATTATTATTTTGAATTAGGATAAAAAAATTTACCTTGGATAAATTTTTCATATTATTCTGATAAGTTTCATATTTTAATGAATAGTAAAAACACGCTATATTTTAATTAAAAACAACTTTTTTCATCATAATAACTTATGTGGTTAAATTATAATATTTAATGGTTTTAAAGTATAAATAGAATATATTTTTACCATTTAATATAATGTATGTCATTATCATTTATTTTACCTTGAATTCGTAGGTTAAATCAATTCAATCTTTTGCAATGTTTTAAAGAAAAACCTGTTTTCTTTCGACAACGGGATTAATTTTAATTTAATTTCTGAAACTTTTGTGTATTGAATTTGGAAAAATGGATTCCATATTTGGAATCAGTGGGTCCAAATTATGTTAATAATCTACTTTTTATTTTTGGGAATTATGAATAGTAACTACGGTAAATTTTATTTACCATAGTTAAAGGTAAATCGGGTAATTAAGGGTAAATATAATATTATAAAATTACCCTAACACATGCCAAAATTATATTTGATGGCTAAAAGTAGACCCATATCACCTAAGGGTCGGATTAGATTCATTTTATGGAATTTTGACCACGAAAATAATTTAATTATTATTAAAACCAAAAAAAGTGACAACATGTCACTCTCTTAAATAATATAAGTATAATAATTTTAATTTAGTGATAAACATCATAAAACTTCGAACATGAATATTATCTGGAAAACTAATAAAATTAACTACATCATGATAATTTATTTATAATTTTTAGGGATTAAATAACTATCATTAATGGTGATACATTAATGATGCATAAATTATTTATTAAGTGAAAAATCAGTAATATAGTTTTCATTGAAATAATAATACCCATTAAAAGGCCCAAAAACCTGACCAAAACTTATTGGTAGTGTATATATATACTATAACCATCCAATTACCAAATATATAACCGTTCGGAGTCTTATAAAAGTGATTATGACACTTATATTA
Source organism: Viscum album (assembly GCA_963277665.1). Taxonomy (NCBI): domain Eukaryota; kingdom Viridiplantae; phylum Streptophyta; class Magnoliopsida; order Santalales; family Viscaceae; genus Viscum; species Viscum album. Next base: position 27,226,622 of record OY728127.1, read on the forward strand.
TATTATTTTAAATGAAGCCAAAGTTGTCACCTTCATAATTTAATAAATTTAACAATTTAAATATTTTGATTTTTAGATGATAAATTCTAGGAAAAGAATTATTATTAAAGGTAATAGATTTATCTTTATCATAGGATTTTATTTTTAATTTTTATGCAAAAAATAAGTATATTAAATAATTATACAAAAATGTTGTAGTGATTATTTTATTAAGAAATAAACCAATAAATGGTATTAAAAATAATAAAATAAATATTATATAAACTATTTAATGTGCTCGACTAATTTTATAGATACATATGACCTTTTATGAATCTATTAAAGCTTTTAGTTAGAACATATCTTCTGTATATATTTTATTTAAATTAATATAAATGAATAGTGTCAAAATTGACACTATTGTTATTTTATAAAAATAACATATTATAAAATTGTTTAAAAATCACAAAAATATTTAAAAATTATAAATCTAAATTTATATGGTATAATATTTTATAAAGTATCAAATTATGGACAATTCAAATCAAATAAGTCGTTTTTTGTTATAATTTAAAATTTAGAATTTTATTACCACTAATAAAATTAAATTGATTAAGTAAGGATATATCAAGTTGATAATGTTTAAAATAATTTCATAACATGTCTAAATTTTATTTTTTGATGCTATTACAACCCTATATCATCTAATATTAGAATATGAGTTATTTTTGGAGGTTTTTAAGTGGGGTTAGATTTATTATAAATTAATATTTTTAAGATTTCCAAAGGTGCCCCTCTCCTCCCTTATAAAAGGGCACCTCCTCCCTCTCCTACTCACACCAATTTGAGCCTTCAAACTCGGCCAATACCTGACCATTTCACTTCCCCACTTCCGTAGAAACATCCTAGAGGTCCTTGTCTTCTTCAAAGACCAATTTTAGTGCCCTAAGAGGAGGTCTCAAAGAGGCGCTTCAAAGAAGAGGTAATGTCCCTTACCAATTCTTTCAACTTTATTTATTCTTCTAATTCTTCTTCTTTAGTTGTTTCATTATGAAGTAATAACATCAGTTATCACTCATATACTGATATTTTATTATAAGTATGAAACAACCCAATTTCACCATCTATCCATCCTATGGAAAAGGAAATCATCGTGCATGTGTACATACGGAATACCGTCTCCACGCTGTGGTGTAATCTGTTTTTCCAACACCACCTTACTTGGATGGGTATAATGGTGTAAAGAATAATTATACATAGTTATTATAAAATCATACTGATTATGATATATTGTATCATCCTATCCAATTCAATTCAATCATTATGGGAACGATATCATCGCTCGTGCGTACGTACGGACTACAGTCTCCACGACGCGATGAGATTCATTATCCATGTTAACCATTTAAGAATGATTATAAAGTATATATAAGAAATAATAATGAAATATATTACATTATAAATATATTGGATTTATGTATATATATATATATGTATGTATGTCATCTACTTAATTCCATTCAATTCAGTAAGGAAACGAAAACAGCGTTCATGCGTACGTACGGCCTACCGTCTCCATGAACGGTGTATTTCTTTCCATTTATCGATCTATTATATATATGTATATTCTGAATATATATTATATATAAATAATTTTTTACATTCTGGATGTAGGAAACCATGGTATAAGTAATCATATGAATAATTACAAGTTAAAACACGAACGACAAATGAAACGATTTTACCCAAAACGCTACTTTAACATTAATTTACAAAAAAATGGGTAATATAAAGTCATAAGTGAACCATATATGATATCATAACAGTGAATATGATTCTGTAATAAGTCAATGACATTATTTAAATCATTATATAGGAGTTTCGGATCCATAGGAAGCATATCGGACCTAAGGTAAGGGATAATTTTGCAAATCTCATTATTATCCGAGATTGCTTATTTGTAAGTATTTATTGGGGTTATTGCAATAATACATGTCCATGTTTTATAAAAGTGTTTTCATGTATGATTAAAGTCTTTTTTACCCATTTTGACTTTTACCCCATGGTATGGAAGGAATCTTTCTTTTATTTACCCTACAAGGTACTTTTTGACTTTTCCGACAAAAGTACGAGAAGAATGTTTTTTTAACGTATACAGCATGAAAGGATTTTTACGTTTTTATAAATACTTATTTTCATGATGCTTCCTCCAAAATATTTCATGACTATTTTCAACAAAATATCTTTCTTTTAAAATTTCATGACGTTTTGTGAAAAGAAATTGATTTTGAAGAAGAAAGGATATTTTCCTCAAGAATTCATCTCAAGTGTTTTATCAAAACCATTTTTTCATCTAAGATGACATTATTTCATATGTGTATGTTTCAAGTATAATGCCTCTATTATTTACATGGTTTCACTTTTATTATTATGAAATGATATCCATTTATTTTATATGGATTATGTGATGATGGGATTATGTTTATGAAACCCATTTTATTCGTTGGGTTATTATGAATGATGTATGTTTATTTTATGGCACAAGTAAAAATGATTTCATTATGAGATTGGTGGGACCTATATCTCCCTCCAATTCATTGGGTAAAGATTTATATCTCATGAGATAGACATGGATGGAATGGTAAGTTAATCTGGTTCAGTGTTACAGGACTGAAACGAGGAGTGAACTCAATTCAGAAACTGACCTTGTCCACTAAGATGGTCATGGCAGTAATTCCTTAGCTACTATGGAAATCATTACATGTGCTTAATGGATGCCACAATTACATGCTTTATTCCTTTTCTATTTTATCATGATTGATGATCCATTATGATCTATTCCTTATGTACTGCCATGTTTTATGTCATTGCTCAAGATTTTGATGTTTAAATATTATGTTCATGTTTTTAAGTTCAAATGTATATGGTTTCTTTTATTTTCTCCATGCTTACCCATACTGAGAATTTGGCCTCACCCTTTTTATGTTTCTTTTCCCCCAGGATTAAAAGAAAGGTTTTAGGTAAGGAAACAAAAAGGGGAGGATCGTTATGGGAGATGTTGAGGATCTTTCAACATGATTAGAAGTTTATATTACAAGTTTCCAAAGACACTAAACTATTACGGTCCTTCTGTGTCTGTTTTTGTTATGTATTAGATATTCCACAAAAGTAATGTAATGTCCATGAACATCAAGCTTTGGGTCTCTACAGTTGGTATCCGAGGAAAGGTTTAGTCAACCTTTGGAAACTAGGATGCGAAAATGTTAGTGAGATCCCTAGAGATATTTCTAAGGTATTTTTAGGGATGTTCCTAAGGATAAGTATATTTATAGGATATAGTCCAAGAACTATGGTAACGATCTTAGAATTTAATCTAATATGTTAGATATTTAAGGTACTCCCCCTTGATTATGTTAATTTCCTTGTAAGATTTTTTCCTCTCACAGAATTCTTTTTGTGTTTTAGTCAATGGAGGGAACCAGAAGGAATTCGGTTAACATTGAATCCAATGGAAAAATTGGTGACTATGAGCAACGAAATTGCATAATGCCTAGAGAGAAAGATATTGTGATTATGGTGAATCAGTCATCGCGATATATGATTAACAAGGTGAAATTTAGTGGTATGCCTAATTCATAAAAAAGGAGGAAGATAGACTTTTATTCATGTTCACATGTTGAAGAGCATAAAGAAACGAAGATTGTGATTTCTAAAGAAAGGAAGAAGAAACTTGAGGAATACCTAAAAAGGAGGGACATATGTTATCTGTTTAGAGAAAAGGGTCATAGAGTGACAGACTTTTATGGTGTTTAATGTCTTATTTGTAGAGAACATGGGAATTACCCAACTCAATGCCCTGACCTAAAAAAGTATCTTCTAAAATCAAGGAAGGACTTATTCCAGGACAATCATTGAAGAGGATGGATTGAAGTGTTTATGTATTGGTATTCAAAATTAATTTTTTTGAGGTACTTTTATGGCGTATTAGAATATTTTTTTATTAGTCTATTGTGGTTTTTAATAATTTTATTGTACCGGTAACCATGAAAAGTGATTAAAATATTTTGGAAAGCAGATGATATGTGCATAATGAAGGGATAATAAGACAATGAGATTTTTTATTGTATTCATGAGCTCATGATTGATATAAACACTAAGTGATATCATGGTCTGAGTATATAGAATTTTGAGGATTTTGGTATGTGGAAAGTGTTAACTTTTAACAGCATTCATGTTTTCAATGGGTATTCAATTTTTTTCAAGATAATACAAGTTTAAGGTATTCACATGATTGGAATGTGACCAACAAGATATATGAGGGATAAATGATAGTATTCACATGCTTGTTATATGACCTTTTTAGTAATTGTTCTCTTTATAGTATGAGTTTAGAAAGAAGTATTTTGGATAAGCCTAAATATTGGAATGGATTATGTTGGACAGATGTTAGTATTGTTTAAGGATAGACCTTTTTTCGATATTATTGATGGGATGTTATAGTAATAGAAAAAGGACAACCTGCAGGACGGGCGGCAACCCATCGCGTCGGACAAGGCTGTGGAAATCGAACCCACAACCGAAGTGCGACTGGTCTTTATCTCCTACCACTGTCCTACAGGAAGTCCCTGGTTAGTAGAAACTAGTATTATTTTATTAAGTGGTATGATATATGAAGTATATGTTCGTTTTTGGAACCATATACGATTAATATAACCATATGATGGATTTATAACTTTTGAAAACCTTTTCTTTGAAACAAATGGAATGACCCATAATTCTATCACATGATCTACTAACACATCATGAATAACAAATTCAACTTCATTTCTTTAAGGGATGAAGTGGAAATTATTCAATTCACAAACAACAGTGATATTGTACCAAAATCATGTAAGTATTTATTTTAATTCATCAACTTTAGGGAAATGATCTTGAAACCAAAAATGTTGTCCTAGTGACCTTATATCAGATGAATCAGATGGTACCTTAGATCATCACAAATCTATGGCTTTGTGATTGTTGGATTTTTCATAGACATGTTCTCTACCACTCTCTATCAGAACATGAAGGTTATATTTCTCTTCTATATCCATATTTTCACCTATGTTCTCCTATGTGGAAACCCAGTGATTAGTTTATTTGGGTAACTGTTACATTTCATACTTTAGTTTTTAAAGATAAGTTTTGGTATTCCTTTTTACAATGTGGGTTTCAATTAAAGAAACTTTCAAGTAGAAAACCATTTATAACCCTGACGAATTTCGAGGGCGAAATTCATTTTAAGGGGGGTAGAATGTAATAACCCGTGATTTTATAAGATATATTCTTTTTAATTTCATTCATATCTTCTGTTGTACGATACACCAAGATTATCTTGTGCTATACGCAACACCGTATTAGCTTGCAGTATACGTAACACTATTCTTAGATTGTGTTACACACAATTTCAAGTTTGTTTGATAGTAGTCATTCTACGCAACATTGAGTATATAAATATATATATTCAATGTATAAATGAAAAAATGGTTGGATTCTGTTATAACGAAACAATAAAGGAGTATTTCACTATATGCAACCCCGACTTGGCTTGTATTACACGCAATCGCGACCTTCTTCGATAGCGTGTGTTGTACGCAATATCGGGTTTTACTAAACAATGATATGTTATTATAATATTATTATGAACTAGTTTTCATGAACATTTTTAACTAAATTTTGAATTTTATAACATTATTATTCATCTTACACATTTTCTAGAACATGGTATAAGAACAAAATAAATTTTTCAGGTAAAATAAGTATTTTTCAAAAAATGCAGTTTTGCTGCCTTTTTGTGGCGCACCCACTTTAAATCTAGTTTTTGACATTTTTATAAGTTCAATTTTACAAAATAAAATTATTATTTGGAATCAGAATATAAAATTTTACCTTGTATAAATTTTTCATATTATTCTGATAAGTTTCATATTTTAATGAATAGTTAAAACACGCTATATTTTAATTAAAAACTACTTTTTTCATCGCAATAACTTATGTGGTTAAATTATAATATTGAATGGTTTTAAAGTATAAATATAATATATTTTTACCATTTAATATAATGTATGTCATTATAATTTATTTTACCTTGAATTCGTAGGTTAAATCAATTCAATCTTTTGCAATGTTTTAAAGAAAAACATATTTTTTTGACAACGGGATTAATTTTAATTTAATTTCTGCAACTTTTGTGTACTAAATTTTGAAAAAATGGATTCCATATTTGGAATCAGTGGGTAAAAATTATGTTAATAAGCTACTTTTTATTTTTGGGAATTATGAATAGTAACTACGGTAAATTTTATTTATCATAGTTAAATGTAAATCGGGTAATTAAGGGTAAATATAATATTATAAAATTACCCTAACACATGCCAAAATTCTATTGGATGGCTAAAAGTATACCCATATCACCTAAGGGATGGATTAGATTCATTTTATGGACTTTTGACCATGAAAATAATTTAATTATTATTAAAACCAAAGAAAGTGACGACATGTCACTCTCTTAAATTTTATAAGTATAATAATTTTAATTTAGTGATAAATATCATAAAACTTCAAACATGAATAGTATCCAGAAATATAATAAAAGTTTCTACATCATGATAATTTATTTAGAATTTTTAGGGATTAAATAACTATCATTAATGGTGATACATTAATGATGCAGAAATTATTTATTAAGTGAAAAATCAGTAATATAGTTTTTATTGAAATAATAATACCCATTAAAAGGCCCAAAAACCAGACCAAAACTTATTGTTAGTGTATATCTATACCATTATCATCCAATTACCTAATATATAAAAGTTTTGAGTCTTATAAAAGTGATTATGACACTTATATTATTTTATTTTAAAGGATGCCAAAGATGTCACCTTTATAATTTAATAAATATAACAATTTAAATATTGTGATTTTAAGATTCTAAATTCGAGTAAAAGTATTATTGTGAAATTTAATAGATTTATCTTTATCATAGGATTTTATTTTTAATTTTATGCAACAAATAAGTATATTAAATAATTATACAAAAATGTTGTAGTAATTATTTTATTAAGAAATAAACCAAATAAATGGTTTAAAAATAATAAAATAAATATTATATGAACTATTTAACGTTCTCCACTAATTTTATAGATACATATGACCTTTTATGAATCTATTAAGGCTTTTAGTTCGAACATATCTTCTGTATATAGTTTATTTAAATTCATATAAATGAATAGTGTCAAAATCGATACTATTGTTATTTTATAAAAATAACATATTATAAAATTGTTTAAAAATCACAAAAATATATAAAAATTATAAATTTAAATTTATATGGTCTAAAATGTTATAAAGTATCCAATTATGGACAATTCAAACAAATAAGTAATTTTTTGTTATAATTTAAAATTTAGAATGTTATTACCACAAATAAAATTAAATTGATTAAGTAAGGATATATCAAGTTGATAATGTTTAAAATAATTTCATAAAATGTCTAAATTTTATTGTTTGATGATATTACAACCCTATATCATCTAATATTAGAATATTAGTCATTTCTGGAGGTTTTTAAGTGGGGTTAGATTTATTATAAATTAATATTTTTAAGATTTCCAAAGGTTCCCCTATCCTCCCTTATAAAAGGGCACCTCCTCCCTCTCCTCCTCACACCAATTTGAGCCTTAAAGCTTGGAAAATACCTGGCCATTTCACTTCCCCACTTGCCTAGAAACATCCTAGAGGTCTCGGTCTTCTTCAAAGACCAATTTTATTGCTCTAAGAGGAGGTCTCAAAGAGGCGCTTCAAAGAAGAGGTAATGTCAGTTACCGATTCTTTCAACTTTATTTATTCTTCTAATTCTTCTCCTTTAGTTGTTTCATTATGAAGTAATAACAGCAGTTATCAATAATATAATGATATGTTATTATAAATATGAAACAACCCTATTTCACCATCTATCCATCCTATGTAAAACGAAATCATCGCGCATGTGTACGTACGGAATATCGTCTCCACGCCGTGGTGTAATCTGTTTTTCCAACACCACCTTACTTGGATGGGTATAATGGTGTAAAGAATAACTATACATAGTTATTATAAAATCATACTGATTATTATATATTGTATCATCCTATCCAATTCAATTCAATCATTATGGGAACGATATCATCGCTCGTGCGTACGTACGGACTACCGTCTCCACGACGCGATGAGATTCATTATCCATGTTAACCATTTAAGAATGATTATGAAGTATATATAAGAAATAATAATGAAATATATGACATTATAAATCTATTGGATTTATTTCTATATATATATATATATGTATTTCATCTACTTAATTCCATTCAATTCAGTAAGGAAACGAAAACAGCGTTCATGCGTACGTACGGCCTACCGTCTCCATGAAATTCATTTTAAGGGGGGTAGAATGTAATAACCTGAGATTTTATAATATATATTATTTTTAATTTCTTTCATATATTCTGTTGTACGATACACCAAGATTATCATGTGCTATACGTGACACCGTATTGGCTTGCAGTATACGCAACACTGTTCTTAGATTGTGTTGCACACAATTTCAAGTTCGTTTGATAATAGTCATTCTATGCAACATTGATTATATATATATATATATATATATTCAATGTATGAATGAAAAAATGGTTGGATTCTGTTATAACGAAACAAAAAAGGAGTCTTTCACTATATGCAACCCTGACTTGACTTGCATTACACGCAATCACGACCTTCTTCGATAGCGTGTGTTGTACGCAATACCGGGTTTTACTAAACAACGATATGTTATTATAATATTATTATGAAATAGCTGTCATGAATAGTATTAACTAAAGTTTGAATTTTATAACATTATTATTCATCTTACACATTTTCTAGAACATGATATAAGAACAAATAAATTTTTCGGGTAAAATAAGTATTTTTCAAAAAATGCAGTTTTGCCGCCTTTTGATGGTCTACCCACTTTACATATAGTTTTTGACATGTTTATAAGTTCAATTTTACAATATAAAATTATTATTTGGAATCAGGATATAAAATTTTACCTTGGATAATTTTTTCATATTATTCTCATAACTTTCATATTTTAATGAATAGTAAAAACACGCTATATTTTAATTAAAAACAACTTTTTTCATCGTAATAAATTATGTGGTTAAATTATAATATGGAATGGTTTTAAAGTATAAATAGAATATATTTTTACAATTTAATATAATTTATGTCATTATCATTTATTCTACCTTGAATTCGTAGGTTAAATCAATTCAATCTTTTGCAATGTTTTAAAGAAAAACCCGTTTTCTTTCGACAATGGGATTAATTTTAATTTAATTTATGCAACTTTTGTGTATTTAATTTGGAAAAATGGATTCCATATTTGGAATCAGTGGGTCCAAATTATGTTAATAAGCTAATTTTTATTTTTGGGAATTTTGAATAGTAACTACGGTAAATTTTATTTACCATAGTTAAAGCTAAATTGGGTAATTAAGTGTAAATATAATATTATAAAATTACCCTAAAACATGCCAAAATTCTATTGGATGGATAAAAGTAGACCCATATCACCTAAGGGTCGTATTAGATTCATTTTATGGACTTTAGATCATGAAAATAATTTAATTATTATTAAAACCAAAGAAAGTGACAACATGTCACTCTCTTAAGTCTTATAAGTATAATAATTTTAATTTAGAGATAAACATCATAAAACTTCTAAAATTAATATTATACAGAAATATAATAAAATTATCTACATCATGATAATTTATTTATAATTTTTAGGGATTAAATAACTATCATTAATGGTGATACATTAATGATGCAGAAATTATTTATTAAGTGAAAAATAAGTAATATTGTTTTCATTGAAATAATAATACCGATTAAAAGGCCCAAAAACCTGACCAAAACTTATTGGTAGTGTATATATATACCATAATCATCCAATGACCTAATATATAACCGTTTGGAGTCTTATAAAAGTGATTATGACACTTATATTATTTTATTTTAAATGATGCCAAAGTTGTCACCTTCATAATTTAATAAATATACCAATCTAAATATTGTTATTTTAAGATGGTAAATTCAAGTAAAAGTGTTATTGTTAAATTTAATATATTTATATTTATCATATGATTTTATTTTTAATTTTTGTGCAACAAATAAGTATATTAAATAATTATACAAAAATGTTGTAGTAATTATTTTATTAAGAAATAAACCAAATAAATAGTTTTACAAATAATAAAATAAATATTATATGAACTATTTAATGTGCTCCACTAATTTTATAGATACATATGACCTTTTATTAATCTATTAAATCTTTTAGTTCGAACATATCTTCTATATATATTTTATTTAAATTCATATAAATGAATAGTGTCAAAATTTACACTATTGTTATTTTATAAAAATAACATATTATAAAATTGTTTAAAAATCACAAATATATTTAAAAATTATAAATTTAAGTTTATATGGTCTAAGATGTTATAAAGTATCAAAATATGGACAATTCACAACAAATAAGTAATTCTTTGTTATAATTTAAAATTTAGAATGTTATTACCACAAATAAAATTAAATTGATTAAGTAAGGATAAATCAAGTTGATAATGTTTAAAATAATTTCCTAACATGTCAAAATTTTATTGGTTGATGATATTACAACCATGTATCATCTAATATTTTAATATGAGTCATTTTTGGAGGTTTTTAAGTGGGTTTATATTTATTATAAATTAATATTTTTAAGCTTTCCAAAGGTGCCCCTCTCCTCCCTTATAAAAGGGCACCTCCTCCCTCTCCTCCTCGCACCAATTTGAGCCTTCAAGATCGTCCAATCCCTGACCATTTAACTTACCCACTTTCCTAGAAACATCCTAGAGGTCCTGGTCTTCTTCAAAGACCAATTTGAGTGCCCTTAGAGGAGGTCTCAAAGAGGCCCTTCAAAGAAGAGGTAATGTCCGTTACGGATTCTTTCAACTTTATTTCTTCTTCTACTTCTTCTTTATTTGTTTCATTATGAATTAAAAACATCAGTATCACTCATATACTGATATGTTATTATAAGTATGAAACAACCCCATTTCACCATCTATCCATCCTACGGAAAATGAAATCACCGCGCGTGCGTACGTACGGAATACCGTCTCCACGCTGTGGTGTAATCTGTTTTTCCAACACCACCTTACTTGGATGGGTATAATGGTGTAAAGAATAACTATACATAGTTATTATAACAACATACTGATTATTATATATTGTATCATCCTATCCAATTCAATTCAATAATTATGGGATCGATATCATCGCTTGTGTGTATGTACGGACTACCGTCTCCACGACGCGATGAGATTCATTCTCCATGTTAACCATTTAAGAATGATTATAAAGTATATATAATAAATAATAATGAAATATATGACATTATAAAGCTACTAGATTTATTTATATATATATTTATGTCATCTACTTAATTCCATTCAATTCAGTAAGGAAACGAAAACAACATTCATGCGTACGTACGGCCTACCGTCTCCATGAATGGTGTATTTCTTTCCATTTATGGATCTATTATATATATGTATATTCTGAATATATATTATATATAAATCTTGTTTTACATTCTGGATGTAAGTAACCATGATCTAAGTAATCATATGAATAATTACAAGTTAAAACACGAATGACAAATGAAACGATTTTACCCAAAATGCTACTTTAACATTAATTTACAAAAGAATGGGTAATATAAATTCATAAGTGAACCATATATGATATAATAATAGTGAATATGATTCTGTAATAAGTCAATGACATTATTTAAATCATTATACAGGAGGTTCGGATCCATACGAAGCATATCGGACCTAAGGTAAGGGATAATTTTGCAAATCTCATTTTTATCCGAGATTGCTTATTTGTAAGTATTTTCTGGGGTTATTACAATCGTCCATGTACATATTTTATAAAAGTGTTTTCATGTATGTTTAAATTCCTTTTTACCCATTTTGACTTTTACCCCATGGTATGGAAGGAATCTTTCTTTTATTTACCCTACAAGGTACTTTTTAACTTTTCTGACAAAAGTACGAGAAGAATGTTTTTTTTAACGTATACGGCATGAAAGGATTTTTACTGTTTTATAAATCCTTATTTTCATGAAGGTTCCTCAAAAATATTTCATGACAATTTTCAACAAAATCTCTTTCTTTTAAAATTTCATGACATTTTGTGAAAATAAATTGATTTTGAAGAAGAAAGGATATTTTCCTCAAGAATTCATTTCAAGTGTTTTATCAAAACCATTTTTCCATCTAAGATGACATTATTTCATATGTGTATGTTTCAAGTATAATGCCTCTATGATTTACATGGTTTCACTTTTCTTACTATGAAATGATATCCATTTCTTTTATATAGATTATGTGATGATGGGATTATGTTTATGAAACCCATTTTATTCGTTGGGTTATTATGAAGGATGTATGTTTATTTTGTGGCACAAGTAAGAATGATTTCATTATTAGATGGGTGGGACCTATATCTCCCTCCAATGAATTGGGTAAAGATTTATATCTCATGAGATAGACATCGCTGGAATGGTAAGTTAATCTGGTTCAGTGTTACAGGACTGAAACGAGGAGTGAACTCGATTCAGAAAGGGACCTTGTCTACTAAGATGGTCCTGGCAGTAATGCCTTGGATACTATGGAAATAATTACATGTTCATAATGGATGACACAATTACATACTTTATTCCTATTCTATTTAATCATGATTAATGATCCATTATGATCTATGCCTTACGTACTTCCATGTTTTATGTCATTGCTCAAGATTTTGATGTTTAAATATTATGTTCATGTTTTTATGTTCAAATGTATATGGTTTGTTTTATTTTCTCCATGCTTACCCTTATTAAGCATTTGAGCTCACCCTTTTTATGTTTCTTTTCCCTCAAGATTAAAAGAAAGGTTTTAGGTAAGGAAACAAAAAGGGGAGGATCGTTATGGGAGATTTTGAAGATCTTTCAACATGCTTAAAAGTTTATATTATATGTTTCCAAAGACACTAAACTATTACTGTCCTTGTGTGTCTGTTTTTGTTATGTATTAGATATTCTGGAAAAGTAATGTAATGTCCATGAACGTCAAGATTTGGGTCTCTATAGTTGTTATCAGAGGAAAGGTTTAGTCATCCTTTGGAAACTAGGATGCGAAAATGTTAGTGAGATCCCTAGAGATATTTCTAAGGTATGTCTAGGGATGTTCCTAAGGATAATTATACGTATAGGATATAGTACGAGAACTAAGGTAACAATCTTAGAATTTAACCTAAGATGTTAGATATTTAAGGTACTCCCCCTTGATTATGTTATTTTCCTTGTATGATTTTTGCCTCTCACAGAATTCTTTTTGTGTTTTAGTCAATGGAGGGAACCAGAAGGAATTAGGTTAACATTGAATCCAATGGAATAATTGGTGACTATGAGCAACGGAATTGTGTAATGCCTAGAGATAAATATTTTGTGATTATACCGAATTAGTCATCGTGATATATGATTAACAAGGTGAAATTTAGTGGTATGCCTAATTCATTAAAAAAGAGGAAGATATACTTTTATGTATGTTCGCATGTTGAGGAGCATAAAGAAAGGAAGATTGATATTTCTAAAGAAGGGAAGAAGAACCTTGAGGAATACCTCAAAAGGAGGGACAAATGTTATCTGTGTGGAGAAAAGGGTCATAGAGTGACAGACTGTTATGGTGTTCAATGTCTTATTTGCAGAGAACATGAGCATTACCCAACTCAATGCCCTGGCCTAAAAAGTATCTTCTAAAATCAAGGAAGGACTTATTCCAGGATAATCATTGAAGAGGATGGATTGAAGTGTTTATGTATTGGTATTCAAGAATAATTTTGTTGAGGTACTTTTATGGTGTATTAGAATATTTTTGTATTAGTCTATTGTGGTTTTCAATAATTTTATTGTACTGGTAACCATGAAAAGTGATTAAAATATTTTGGAAAGCAGATGATATGCGCATAATTAAGAGATAATAAGATAATGAGATGTTTTATTGTATTCATGAGCTCATGATTGATATAAGGACTAAGTGATATCATGGTTTGAGTATATAGAATTTTGAGGATTTTGGTATGTGTAAAGTGTTAACTTTTAAAAGCATTCATGTTTTCAATGGGTATTCATTTTTTTTGAAGAGAATACATGATTAAGGTATTCACATGATTGGAATGTGACCAACAAGATATACGAGGGATAAAAATAGTATTCACATACTTGTTATATGACCTTTTTAGTAATCGTTCTCTTTATACTATGAGTTTAGAAAGAAGTATTTTGGATAAGCCTAAAGATTGGAATGGATTATGTTGGACAGAAGTTAGTATTGTTTAAGGATAGACCTTTTTTCGATATTATTTATGGGATATTATAGTAATAGAAAAAGGACAACCTGCAGGACGGGCGACAGCCCATCGCGTCAGACAAGGCTGTCGGAATCGAACCCACAACCGAAGTGCGACTAGCCTTTATCGCCTACCACTGGCCTACAGGAAGTCCCTGGTTAGTAGAAACTAGTTTTATTTTATTAAGTGGTATGATATATGAAGTATAAGTTCATTTTTGAAACCATATACGATTAATCTAACCATATGATGGACTTATAACTTTTGCAAACCTTTTGTTTGAAACAGATGGAATGACCCATCATTCTATTACATGATCTGCCAACACATCATGAATAACACATTCAACTTTATTTCTTTAAGGGATGAAGTGGAAATTGTTCCATTCACGAACAACAGTGAGATTGTACCAAAATCATGTAAGTATTTCTTTTATTTCATCAACTTTATGGTAATGATCTTAAAAACCAAATATGTTGTCCTAGTGACCATATATCCGATGAATCAGATGGTACCTTAGATCATCACAAATCTATGGCTTTGTGATTGTTGGCTTTTTCATAGCCATGTTCTCTACCACTCTCTATGAGAACATGATGGTTATATTTCTCTTCCATATCCATTTTCTCACCTATGTTATCCTATGTGGAAACCCAGTGATTAGTTTATTTGGGTAACTGTTACATTTTGTACATTAGTTTTTAAAGATAACTTTTGGTGTTCCTTTTTATGATGTGGGTTTCAATTAAAGAAACTTTCAAGTAGAAAACCATTTATAACCCCGACGATTTTCGAGGGCGAAATTCATTTTAAGGGGGGTAGAATGTAATAATCCGAGATTTTATAAGATATATTCTTTTTAATTTCTTTCATATCTTATGTTGTACGATACACCAAGATTATCTTGCGCTATACACAACATAGTATTAGCTTGCAGTATACGCAACACTATTCTTAGATTGTGTTGCACGCAATTTCAAGTTCGTTTGATAATAGTCATTCTACGCAACATTGAGTATATATATATATATATATATATATATTCAATGTATGAATGAAAAAATGGTTGGATTCTGTTATAACGAAACAAAAAAGGAGTCCTTCACTATTCTCAACCCTGACTTGGCTTTCATTACACGCAATCGTGACCTTCTTCGATAGCGTGTGTTGTACGCAATACCGGGTTTTACAAAACAATGATATGTTATTATAATATTATTATCAACTAGCCTTCATGAATAATATTAACTAAATTTTGAATTTTATAACATTATTATTCATCTTACACATTTTCTAGAACATGGTATAAGAAAAAATAAATTTTTCGGGTAAAATAAGTATTTTTCAAAAAATGCAGTTTTGTCGCCTTTTGATGGCACACCCACATTAAATGTAGATTTTGACATGTTTATAAGTTCAATTTTAAAAAATAAAATTATTCTTTGGAATCAGGATATAAAATTTTACCTTGGATAAATTTTTCATATTATTCTGATAACTTTCATATTTTAATGAATAGTAAAAACACGCTATATTTTAATTAAAAACAACTTTTTTCATCGTAATAAATTATGTGGTTAAATTATAATATTGAATGGTTTTAAAGTATAAATAGAATATACTTTTACCATTTAATATAATGTATGCCATTATCATTTATTTTACCTTGAATTCGTAGGTTAAATCAATTCAATCTTTTGCAATATTTTAAAGTAAAACCCGTTTTTCTTTCGACAATGCGATTAATTTTAATTTAATTTATGAAACTTTTGTGTACTTAATTTGGAGAAATTTATTCCATATTTGGAATCAGTGGGTCCAAATTATGTTAATAAGCTACTTTTTATTTTTGGGAATTATGAATAGTAACTACGGTAAATTTTATTTACCATAGTTAAAGGTAAATCGGGTAATTAAGGGTAAATATAATATTATAAAATTACCCTAACGCATACCAAAATTCTACTGGATGGATAAAAAGTAGACCCATATCACCTAAGGGTCGTATTAGATTCATTTTATAGACTTTTGACCATGAAAATAATTTAATTATTATTAAAACCAAAGAAAGTGACAACATGTCACTCTCTTGAATCTTATAAGTATAATAATTTTAATTTAGTGATAAACATCATAAAACTTCGAACGTGAATAGTATACAGAAAGATAATAAAATTATCTACATCATGATAATTTATTTAGAATTTTTAGGGATTAAATAACTATCATTAATGGTGATACATTAATGATGCAAAAATTATTTATTAAGTGAAAAATCAGTAATATAGATTTTATTGAAATAATAATACCCATTAAAAGTCCCACAAACCTGACCAAAACTTATTTTTAGTATATATATATACCATAATCATCCAATTACCAAATATATAACCATTTGGAGTCTTATAAAAGTGATTATGACACTTATATTATTTTATTTTAAATGATGCCAAAGTTGTCACCTTCATAATTTAATACATATAACAATTTAAATATTGTGATTTTAAGATGATAAATTTGATTAAAAGTATTATTATAAACTTTAATAGATTTATATTCATCATATGATTTTTTTTAATATTTATTGAACAAAGAAGTATATTAAATAATTATACAAAAATGTTGTAGTAATTATTTTATTAAGAAATAAACCAAATAAATGGTTTTAAAAATAATAAAATAAATATTATATGAACTATTTAATGGTCTCCACTAATTTTATAGATACAAATGACCTTTTATGAATCTATTAAAGAATTTATTTTGAACATATCTTCTGTAAATATTTTATATAAATTCATATAAATGAATAGTATCCAAATTGACACTATTCTTATTTTATAAAAATAACATATTATAAAATTGATTAAAAATCACAAAGATATTTAAAAATTATAAATTTAAATTTATATGGTCTAAAAAGTTATAAAGTATCCAATTATGGAAAATTCACAACAAATTATTAATTTTTTGTTATAATTTAAAATTTAGAATGTTATTACCACAAATAAAATTAAATTGATTAAGTAAGGAGAAATCAAGTTGATAATGTTTAGGATAATTTCATAACTTGTCTAAATTTTATTGGTTGATGAGATTACAACCATATATCATCTAATCTTCAAATATGAGTCATTTTTTGAGGTTTTTAAGTGGGGTTAAAGTTATTATAAATTAATATTTTTAACATTTCCAACGGTGCCCCTCTGCTCCCTTATAAATGGGAACCTCCTCCCTCTCCTACTAACACCAATTTGAGCCTTCGAGCTCGGCCAATCCCTTCCCATTTCACTTACCAACTTCCCTAGAAACATCCTAGAGGTCCTGGTCTTCTTCAAAGACCAATTTCAGTGCCCTAAGAAGAGGTCTCAAAGAGGCGCTTCAAAGAAGAGCTAATGTCCGTTACCGATTCTTTCAACTTTATTTCTTCTTCTACTTCTTCTTATTTAGTTGTTTCATTATGAAGTAATAACATCAGTATCACTAATGTACTGATATTTTATTATAATTATGAAACAACCCTATTTCACCATCTATCCATCCTACGGAAAACGAAATCACTGTGTGTGCGTACGTACGGAATACCGTATCCACGCCGTGGTGTAATCTGTTTTTCCAACACCACCTTACTTAGATGGGTATAATGGTGTAAATAATTACTATACATAGTTATTATATAATCATACTGATTATGATATATTGTATCATCCTATCCAATTCAATTCAATAATTATGGGAACGATATCATCACTCGTGCGTACGTACGGACTACCGTCTCGACGACGCGATGAGATTCATTCTCCATGTTAACCATTTAAGAATGATTATAAAGAATATATAAGATATATTAATGAAATATATGACATTATAAAGCTACTTGATTTATGTGTATATATATATGTATTTCATCTACTTAATTCCATTCAATTCAGTAAGGAAATGAAAACAACATTCATGCGTACGTACGGCCTATCGTCTCCATGAACAGTGTATTTATTTCCATTTATTGATCAATTATATATATGTATATTCTGAATATATATTATATATAAATCATTTTTTACATTATGGATGTATGTAACCATGATCTAAGTAATCATATGAATAATTACAAGTTAAAACACAAATGACAAATGACACGAGTTTACCCAAAACGCTACTTTAACATTAATTTACAAAATAATGGGTAATATAAAGTCATAAGTGAACCATATATGATATCATAACAGTGAATATGATTCTGTAATAAGTCAATTACATTATTTAAATCATTATACAGGAGGTTCAGATCCATATGAAGCAAATCAGACCTAAGGTAGGGGATAATTTTGCAAATCTCATTTTTATATGATATTGCTTATTTGTAAGTATTTACTGGGGTTATTGCAATCGTCCATGTCAATGTTTTATAAAAGTATTTTCATGTATGTTTAAAGTCCTTTTTACCCATTTTTACTTTTACCCCATGGTATGGAAGGAATCTTTCTTTTATTTACCCTAAAAGGTACTATTTGACTTTTCCGACAAAAGTAAGAGAAGAATGTTCTTTTAACGTATACGGCATGAAAGGATTTTTTCGGTTTTATAAAGCCTTATTTTCATGAAGATTCCTCCAAAATATTTCATGAATATTTTCAAAAATATCTCTTTATTTTAAAATTTCATGACGTTTTGTGAAAAGAAATTGATTTTGAAGAAGAAAGGATATTTTCCTCAAGAATTAATTTCAACTATTTTATCAAAACCATTTTTCCATCTAAGATGACATTATTTCATATGTGTATGTTTCAATTATAATGCGTCTATGATTTACATGGTTTCACTTTTCTTATTATGAAATTATATCAATTTATTTTATATGGATTATGTGATGATGGGATTATGTTTATGAAACCCATTTTATTCGTTGGGTTATTATGAATGATGTATGTTTATTTTGTGGCACAAGTAAGAATGATTTCATTATGAGATGGGTGGGACCTATATCTCCCTCCAATGCATTGGGTAAAGATTTATATATCATGAGATAGACATGGCATGAATGGTAAGTTAATCTGGTTTAGTGTTACAGGACTGAAACGAGGAGTGAACTTGATTCATAAAGGGACCTTATCCACTAAGATGGTCATGGCAGTAATGCCTTGGCTACTATGGAAATCATTAAATGTGCTTAATGGATGCCACAATTACATGATTTATTCCTATTATATTTTATCATGATTGATGATCCATTATGATCTATGCCTTACGTACTGCCATGTTTTATGTAATTTCTCAAGATTTTGATGTTTAAATATTATGTTCATGTTTTTAAGTTCAAATGTATATGGTTTGTTTTATTTTCTCCATGCTTACCCTTACTGAGCATTTGAGCTCACCCTTTTTATGTTTCTTTTCCCCCGGGATTAAAAGAAAGGTTTTAGGTAAGGAAACAAAAATAGTAGGATCGTTATGGGAGATGTTGAAGATATTTCAACATGATTAGAAGTTTATATTCCATGTTTCCAAAGACACTAAACTATTACGGTCCTTGTGTGTCTGTTTTTGTTATGTGTTAGATATTCCGCAAAAGTAATGTAATGTCCATGAATGTCAAGCTTTGGGTCTCTAAATGGATAATCCAAAATCTTCCCAATTAAGATCCCTACATCCCCTCTCCTCCTCCTAGAATCCTTAACTTAGTCATAAGGCACTTCAAGAAGTCCTTTGGTTCAAACCAAAGGGATTTTCCCAAATTAAAGGTATCGGTTTCTCTTAAATTATTTTCTTTTATTTTACTTATCCAACCCCTAAACTCTTTTTATTACTTTTTTTATAACAATACCAATATCCTAGATATAATAGGATGTTTTTATGATAATTATTAGAACTACACTTACACACAGCTCCATCTAATGGGTGAAGAACATAATGTTTCTGTGGATGGAAAACTAACGCCTCACGAAATGATGATTGTTCAATTTTATTCTACCGCCTCTCATGGTGGCCATTATGATGGCACTGTATTTATATATCATATATATTATTTTTATGATTTCCTTATTCTTCTGTACTTCCCAATTATATCAATCCTTTATGGTTTCCACAGTGGGTAAATACGATAATCTCATTTGAGGAAGTGCGGAATACCGCCCCCTCAAAGTGATGTGATTCATTAATGCCTTATGTGGGATGTATAAAGGATAGAGTTAATGATATTATATATGATATTATACAGGAATTATAATATACCTATGTATCATTATGTTTTATTTCCATTAAAATAATAAATATAAATGAAAGTAGCATTCATGCGTACATACGGCTTACCGTCTCCATGAACGGTGCATTTCATTTCTTATCTATAAATGTTATGTACTATTATAAATACATGTATATACTGGATATATATGATATATATGATATATAAATAATGAATATAATTCTGGATATAATGGACTATTGACCACATGAACAACATGTATTTATAAGAAGTCCATTTTTGACTGAAGTACCAAATATCGACAAAACGAACGTTATTAACTTAAATGGTTACATAATATTTATGAAATGGTAATAAGTGATATAAAAGGAATAATAAACTTGAAAAATGTTCTTAATAAAGTATAAATTAACTTTATTTTATTATTCAGGAGATTAAAGAATGATCAAGTCAATTCAGACATGAGGTAAGGGAACTTCTTAACCCAATTTAAGTTCTTTGGGTTAATCTTCTCTTTCTTGTTTATGTGATTATTTGATTATGTGAGAAATGAATTTTTATATATTTAAACTTGATTTATTTGTTCTTATATTGAATACACATAATAGATCTATTTTATTTACAAAATGATCTTTGTTAGGGACTTCATCTCAATCTCCTTTCATTGAGGCATATTTTGTTTTAAAACATGACTTTTTTTAATACGCTATATAAACACCCTTGAATTTTCAAAGGGAATATTTTTCTACGAAGTTTTATAATAAATGACAAAAAAAAGTATGTTTCTTTTTAATGTAAGCGGTGAAAATGACATTTTCCTCCACCGCGAGTATTATTTGATCTTTGGCTTCCTCAACAAGTCGTAATGTTTTTAAAAGAAAATAAATACCTTATACTCTTTTACGTATTTTTGGTATTGAAAATGGTTTTGAAAATAGATTTGTTATGTCAATATATTTAAGTGATATATTGTGATTTAAATGTGGAAATGTTTCCTTTCCTTTATATTTGTTGTATGTGGGATGATTTTATATTGGTACTTAGACATTTGATGGGTGGTTACTTGATAAACCAAATGATGGGTGGTTCCATGAATACCTGGATGGGTGGTTACGTTATAACCTCCAATGCATTGGGTATGGAAGTCGGCCGTATGGATATTCCATTTAGTGATATGTGTGGAAGTCGACCGTATGGTTATTCCATTTATGTATGTTTATGTCCCAAGTTACCTTTATATGTTATGTTTTCCTTATATGGGTTTTATGATTATCTTTTGGTTAAAAAAGGGTAAGTAATGATATTTTATTCTCTGAAGAGTATTTACTAATTCATAAAGGTGAAAAGTATTACTTATGATTAAGTATTCATGGTTTACTTGTTGTTTTGAAAAACTAACAGTTTCCTTCTTTGTGTATCCCTTACTGAGATTTTTTATGCTCATCCCAAGTTTTTGAAATGTTTTTCACAGGACATAATGTGGAAGAAGGTCAGGTATGGGATCAAGGAAAAGTATGATGTCTTAAACATGGAACTAGACATGTCTCTTTTTTTCAAGAGTTCGTGTTTTGTAAAAAAAATGGAAACTGTGTAGAAGTGTCTACCTTGTAAATCTTTTGATATGTCATAGTTATATCCTAATTCTCTACAACTCTAAACATGAAAATATCCTCAATGTGAGTTATTAATTTAATTCACTATTAAGTAAGGTTTAAGGCTGGGTCCTTATATGTATCTTCTTATATCTTTCATTTTCATCAACATTCCTTTTACATTATTCTTCACACAATGAATATTTTTCTTCAGAATGGCACCATGATTGTTTATTGGATTCAATTGGTTAAATGAGAGTTTTTTACAATTATAAAATTTAAATAATTACATTATCCAAGGAATCAAATTTTAATTCTTGTTATGATTTCTAATCTAGTATCCCATTTATGTATATAAGAATTTATTTTGTAGATTATAGTTGAACAGTTTTAAAATTATCATTATTTTTTGAATATAAATTACTACCTGATTCATTATATACATAATACTCGTAATATTGATATTTTGAACTTAATTCCACAACAGAAACATTGTAAATTTATATGAAAACATATTATAACATAGGTAACCTTCTATAAGTTACAAATCCCTGTTATTCTTGATATTAATGTCTATCTTCCTTATCTCTCTTATCAATCATTTATTTAGTGATTTAGCTAAAACATTTAATTATACATTTAAAAGGATATAAAATAAATTTTCAATTATAATATTTTTAACCTTCATTAAATATTCACATGGTGTAAAAAAATAGGGAGAGAAAATAGATCCAGTCATATTGAACCATTATTTTCCATGATACAAATTATGATGAACCATTATGATCATTAAATTTCACTGAGAGGGAAGGTGAATCAGTGTACACCAATTTTACTGAATTAAAAATATTTTTGTAAAATTCAACCGTTTTTTATTTAATTTTATTATAATTTAGAATAAATACACGTCTAATTATGATTACCCACCATATATTTACCAAATGAAAAAAATTATGGAAAAATAGAGATTAAAAAATGTTACTTATATCATGTTTACCCCTAGTGTTGGGGACTATATCATTATTGTGTTTTTCTCTAGTTCAAGTCCCAAATTTCAGACTATTCTCAAAAAAATTTACAATAACCAAGGTATGATGAATAAAGTAAAGTATTTTATCATTTTTATCCTAATGATACAATATTTTGATTGTGTTATTTATTCTCGCTCATACCAACTCATCAAATAACTTACCATATCCTTCTTAAGATGTTGAATAATGTGATACAAGATTTCATTACACAAAATGATATGAAATTATTCCTCGACTAGATTATTTATTATCCAGTAGGTTTTTTATTATTTTTCATGAAAATCAGCTGGATAAATTTACCAAACATCTAGATCTTATATAGAATTGGGAATTCTTAACTCACCCACTTTATTCTTCTCCAGAAATTGTAGATAGATAACACTAGTACATGTCAATATATCTAACATATTATTCTTCTTCACTAAATTGGATCATCTATGATATAAATATCATGGGGTTGGGTCTACTTATTACTTCTCATTCCTCTTCTAATCATATTCTTATTCCAAAGTGCACATGATTTATTCTTTAGAATCATATCACCTACTTAGATTTTGATACACGTGTATTTTTTCTCTTTTTTTATTGTTATATTTGAAACATATCATTCTCACTATTTTTAATTGTTCCTCTTATACTATATAGTCAATAACTAACTTAATAAAAAAATTAAATATTTCAGATTAAATGAATTCCTCTAATATACATACTCTAAACACCTCATTAAACCCTCAACATAATCACATGGGTATACTCCCCCATGATCATGGAATGTTATT
Source organism: Viscum album (assembly GCA_963277665.1). Taxonomy (NCBI): domain Eukaryota; kingdom Viridiplantae; phylum Streptophyta; class Magnoliopsida; order Santalales; family Viscaceae; genus Viscum; species Viscum album. Next base: position 27,250,716 of record OY728127.1, read on the forward strand.
ATTCATAATAAAACATATCTCTAATTTTTTTCTTGGAATAACCAATATATTAAATAAATATGGTTAATAATATTTGTTAGAAATTCTCCATTTTCGATCCCAATTTTTTTTAAAAAAACTATCATAAAAAAACCTCTAATTATTGAGAATTAATACAATGAATGAATATTATAATATTAATGGATTCATATTTACTACAAGATATATATAAAGTTAATCCTTTAGGACATGCATGAACATAAGTAGGATTATCATTAAGATATCATAATAGTCTCTATAGAAAAATATAAATAGTTTCTAAATTATATATTTTAGGAGACCACATTTTTCATAGGAATTATGTAATCTCCAAATGATATCTCATGTAGAGTTAAAATCATCATCTCCATGTCTCACATCCACCATAATATTTTTATGATGCATCATTCTTCATCTTCTTATCAAAAAATCACCACAGTGTGACCTTCTTCATTATAGTGTGAATGTATTTACTCAACACTCATCATCAATCAAAATAACATTTTGAATAATTGTGATTTTTAAAATAATTATTAATTGATTAATCAAAGCTAGTTGTGAATGATAATTTCAAGATCATTTATATTCTAAAATCATCCAAAATATATACACTTATGTATTCACTAACATACCCTTATATATTACATTGGGAATCTTCACATTATGAATTTTCATTCTACACAACCTATGTAATCTTTATTATTGGACATGGATTACCTTTATATATTAAGAAAATTATATTTATACATTATAGTTTCCCACAAGAATTTATTAATTTTTTTCATAAAGCCCTTCAATAGAAATAAGACACAACCTTTAGATGATTTTTATGTATTCTAACAATTTTTAATTATTTTTCCAATTTTATGTATTTATTAAAAATAGAATTTTACATATGGGTTAAATGATAGTTATGAATATAATTGTATCTTCTAACCATTTTCCAATTTTCTATTTTAGGTAAATATTATGAATAATCACTATATATATAGTTACCTTTGTATATTAACCCCTACACAATATATATCTGTGTGTCTCCAAAACTAATAAAATTTTCCATAATCTACTAGAAATTAATTTCACTTATTGAGAGTAATATGTGAGTTAATTTAACATATGAACTACATTTTCTAATTATTTATACCATATTTTTAATGGATATAATTTACTAATGAAAATTAATATTCATTACCATTATTTCATCCTTAATCATAAAATTCCTAAACTCTTCATGTAATCCCATAAATTCTTCAAAACATATCATAACTACTCAAATTACTCCAAGACATCTGAAAAGAAATTAAATAAAGTTTGAATATATTAGAATGTTTTTAAATGTCTTAATTTTACTTATAATGAATTTTAGTATGTAAATAATCCATTTGATAACTTCTATATAGCTCTAACATATAAAAAAATATAGCTTCTTTTCAGACTCCTAAAGTTCATCTATAATAGTTTGTTCATCATAGATTAATTATCAAATCCAGTTTATTTTATAATCATATTCTAAGGTATTTCCCACCTAATTTTGAGAATAATTACTTGAGAATCCATGGATGGATTCTCTCTACCTAAATCTATATTTATCCCTCTTTATTGTAGCTAGCTCGACATATTCACCAGAAACCAATTACAAATAGTGCTTCATATAACCATAAACACATTTCATTAATATATTATAATACCAAAAGAAAATTCATATGAAATAGATGAGAAATTATTAAAAATGTTTATTCAATAATTTTAATAAATAGAATCTTTTATTTCATTCCAATCACTAAAATAGAAAAACATATGTAAACTCTTTTCTCATATTATTAATAAATTCACCAAATCATATAAAATTGTAGACAATCTCTTCTAAAAATTATCCCAATCGTTATTTAATTTTCTATACATATGAAAATCTTCCCACATAAATTTAAAATATTTATATTAAAAATCATCATTCTTTATTGAGAATAGATAAAAATATCAAAATGTATTGGGTTCTTCAACTAGGGTGATTGGAAGGATTTGATAATAGAGGGGCAGGGGATTTTCATATAAAATATTAAAAAAAACAAATTATTTACCATGATGTGTTTTATTGGTCATCCTTGGGAATACATGGATTATATGAATATTAATTTACATTTTAATCAGTGTAAGAATATTAAAATTAAAAATAATTTATATTAGAAAAATATTAAAATGAATGAAATAAATGAATAATAGTTTTTTGAAAATAAATTAGTTTTTCTAATTTGAAATTTACCTAATATTTTTTGAAATTTAATTTATTATTTTCAAATATAGTGTTTTTCTTACTAAAAAAAATTAGTCATGCAAACCACTATTGAAAATAATAGGTAATTATTATATCAAAATCATGTGATAAAATATATCATATTTTAGAAAGGTTAATTCTATTATTCACCCAAAAATAATGTTTCTTCCAAAAAAATAAAAACATCATTATTGTTTGGTTTCAAAAAGATAATTCAATATTTTTATTAAATTTTAATACAAAAATTGTGGATGATTTAAATATCATTTTAAAAATTATTTTAATATTATAAGATTTTAATAGATAACAAAAAAACACATTTCTAAAAATATATACTTTATTATTATTATTATTAAATAATTTTATTTAATACTATAAATATTAATTTTTAGTATATTTTTATTTATATATTATTATATATTAAATTAAATAGTAATTTAGATAATTACCAATAATGATAAATTAAATATTTCAATGATCAAATTACTATTCCTATGTCCATATTTATAATATCCACCTTACCCATTACAATGGTTATATTTACTCAAAATACAGTATATTTAGCAGTTAAATCCAACTAATTTTAATCAACATTTACTCCATTCTGAATAATTAAATTTATTTTAAACATTATTTACCAAATTTCTAATAATTTTTTTTCTTTATTATAGTGGTGTTTGTAGCTTTGCTATTTGTGGGAAACCACAACACTTTGGACTTAAAAAAATTAATGTTATTTAATTCGGTTTAGTATACAATTTTTTTTATTTTAATTTTATAAAATGTTGTTAACCTTCATATGTAACAGTCTATATTTAAAAAATAAAATATTTTTTATTTCACTGTATATTGTATTTGATTTATTTGTAACAAATACTTATAAATTAGTTTCTTAAGTAAAAATTCATTTAATCATAGAATTAAAACAATTAAGTAAGACCTATATAGTCAATATAATATCTATTCATCAAAAATGTAATTTCATTTTATACTTACTTATGTTAAGGGAGAAAATTGAAATATAAATATATAGAAAACCTGGGGTGTCATGAAGGGAATCCATATATTAATGTGGAAACTACCATGGAGTATTAATTATCAAAGGGAATGAAAATGGGCCTCTAATTACTTTTAATTATGTATGTTATATATATGGGTCACCTAATGTCTATGAGACCAAAAGTTTTAGATCATATCCACCTAATCATCATTAGTGATCTATGGATGGATATTGATTAATTGATGATTTCTTGTTGAGCCTTCTAAAATTTATCTAAAGGATCTCAACATAGATGTGTGTGTTAAACTAAGATACTGGAATTAAAAAAATTGGTCGAGTTTCTTATATGGGAGGAATGTTCATCATTCAATAACTCAGTATTATTACATTATAGATAGATATCACATGCATTCATATTGTTCATGAATCTTCATATATACCAGTTATTATTATGGACATCATTGATGGTGGTATATAAATTTTTATACTCATAAAATTAACATACACCATAGTGGATGTCCTGACCTTGTTTCTATATGATGGTTAATGTGGTGGCCCAAGTATAGGTGGAAAAGTAAGATTAGTTGAGTGAGGATTGGGATCTAGTACTGAGATTATTTCAAGGACCTTTGAATTAGTACATAATTCTATTATATTTATTATATATACGTTATATATGATTATCTTATTAGGTTATACCATTTTTATGGATGATTATATAGTATTATAACTATAATCAGTTACAACATGGTGATTATTATTTATTATTCAATTCCCTATAAATTATCTATATGGTTTACAATTCATCACTATCTATATTATGATTAATCACTATTTTAATATTATTTTTTATTTTTATATCTAAGTTATGGTTTCCCCATGAGATTTTATTTTACCCTCACTACACATCAGTAACCTCAAACATTTTTGGAAGTCATCTAACATTGTTTATCACTCTAGCTTTCGTAGTATATATGGGTATATATGATGGGATGTTAAATATCCATATTCAAATATATGTGTCATAGTTCAGGGTGGGAAAAATATATTTATACTCAGTCCTACATTATTTATATATTTTTTATTTCTATGATTATGTTAGAGGCACTATTAGGTAATGACTTCTAAATCATTTGGAGTCTTTCTAGAGTTAAATTTAATCATTACCTTCATTTTACATTGAGGAATATTTTAGGTGTTGGATTGTAAAATTATCCAACCTTTTACCTGGCGATATATTTGAAATTTTTACATTTTTTATAGTCATATATTAATTGTGAAATAAACACTTTATTTTTTATTTACATGTGGTTATATACAGATATATAAATTCAAAAAGGGTAATGATCTCTATTTCAATATATATATATATAACCATGATGTTATACATAAAACCTTAACTTATTGATGTTTGGATTTTAGTTTCACACTTTATCTCATTATTGGATCAAGAAGTGTATCAATGGTGTCAGTTTATAGTTGTATAATTTTTATATATTGTTATAATTTTTGAACTTATTGTATTTTCCATAACCATAGATGGATTTTATTTAAAATATTCTCATGCATTATTATAATAATGAACCATTGCATCAAAAAGTAATTATGAATTTGGATATGATTTGTAAATATATTCATTGATTTAAAAATGAATTTAATAACTTAAAATTCTAAAAATGAATCATGTGAATGTTTTAAAATAATTTAAAGAAGTAAATCTTGAAAACTAATTATTTGTAAACAAATTGGTGTTATGTTATGAAATATGTTGTTTTTATAAGGGAATAAAATTTTTCTTGTGATTATTGTTCTGTTAATGATGAATAATAGCCATCCGAGTTCCACGACCCACTTTTTTTAATATTTAAACTTTATGAACCTAATAAAGTATTATCATTATTTTTTATGATTTCACAAAACATTGAAATGGATGTCTTTTTATTTAAATAAAATACATTGGGTGTAATAAAAATAAATATTCAAAAAGTTTTTATTATTGTCCAGGAGGAGGATTCATTTGAAATATGTGTGATTCACCAGATTATAAAAAAAATTATATGTTTATTAATTTAGTACATGTAATTAGTATAAAACTGAACCAAAATAAAACTATAGGAATGATAATATCTAGAACATTTTATAGGTTTAATTAACTTTTTTTAAGGTTTTATCTTGAATCAATGAATTAAAATGATTTGTAAGAACACCTATAATCTATATTTTTGTTTTCTGAGACATTGGAGACCAATTTAGTATGATTATCTACATATATTCTAAAGGGAAAATGTGAATTTTATGGGATTTATAATATAATGAAAGTAGCATAAATATCTAAAACTAGAAAAAAAATATTTATCAATAAATAAATTTATCATGATGTGATCCTATTGATCAAATCATATGATTTTCATTATATAATGGAATGATGAATGATATTGTTAGAATGTATGACATGTTTTCTTGAACTTTTTAAATTTTCATTTGTTACTATGACCAATTATATTTTCAAATATGGTATATTTTAGAAAAGGAACAATCTAATGATTATGTTGATATTTATCATAATAAATATGACTTTTAATACAGTTTTGGTTAGTATGGGAGTGATTTATGTGGATGATATAAAAGATATTGAGTGTTTAAACACATTAATTTCATAGGTCGCAGTGGGTAAATGAGCATTTAATAAAAAAACCATGAGGACATGAAATAATTCCTTGAGAATATGATCAATATATTCTGTATTAAATAGTAAACTTTTATAAAATTGTTGTGGGGAGGTGGGATAAAAAAATATTTATTAGGCTTCCCTTACCCATGCTATCAATGTTGGAAAATAGATCATATAATCAAGATATAATGTTTTTATATTACGATATTAGGGGGGAATATTCACATTTATACAATAAATTATATTTGATGAACTAAGGAAGGTTGGATCATTATCATAATATAAAATGGGAAGGCCTCATTTGGAGGAGAGGCCTCCACCTAAATAATCAGTGTCCACACTTTACAATCTATCATAATTTAGGGTATTCTAACATTAAGGTATGATAATTTGTGATATGTGGTACCCTTTGGGTTTTAATATTCTTGTTATTTCATTATTTTACAATTGAGTATAAAATTCATTCATATATGTTATATTATTCAATCAGTTAGGGATTTAGTTATAGTTAATTCTTATTTAATGATAATTAATCCACTATTGGTAGAAAATGTTGATCATGGGTCAAAATATACATCTGGTTGGTTGAGGATAACAAATATTAAAATATCATGGGGCATGGTAGTCCTTAAAATAAATACTTTTATCTTCTACCTAATTATGTATTTTTTGTTAATATATATGAATATAATTAATTTTTAGAGACTGCAATTTATTTTTATATCCTTAGAATGAGTTTCTCACATATTTATTGAAGGGTATGATATTATTTCATACTATAAAGCTCTAAATATAAGATACATTGTGTCCTTTCATGAAAATTATCTATGAATTATCTTGATGATTTAAAATTAAATAATTTTCCAAAACCCAAAATTGTGGTTGATGAATAACATAATGTTTTCTATGTGGGTGTTTACTTTAAACAGTAATTTAGAATGTTTATTTTTTTATTTTCCATATATATGTATATCTAGTGAAATATCATTATAATAAAATCATATGGAACCATGATAGTTGAGATGATATCCTCTATATTTTAATGATATACATAATAAAAGATTCATCATACCAAGATAGTGTTGCATTTATACTCTAAGAAATAAAATTAGTGATTACCATTATATATTGGCTATTATTAGATAAATCAGGACGAGATGAATATTAAACAACCATTACCGTATGTCAATGACTTATTTAATAAATATAATATGACAAATTAGTTCTCTAATATTGATTTATGATAGGTATATCATTAATTCATGGTAAGGTGAATGGGCATTTCAAAATGGATATTTCAATTCATTACGGGAATTTATTTTTTGGGTCTTGAAATTTTGTGTATACAAGTACACCATCAATACATATGATTTTTTTATTCATATTTTATACAGAAATCATGATAATTTTTCCATCAATATTTTTTGACTCTATATTATTTCTTTTTTATGTTTTTAACATTATCATGAATTTAACTATGTGACTATGTTAAGGGCCTTCTACGGATATTAGTTTTAAGTAATGATCTATATGTTTCACATTCAAATTTACAAAGTCATTTTTTGGGAATACTCTAAATTTGAAATAAAATTTAATTGATATTAATAATTTCAACCTTCTAGGAACAGGAAAATACTAAATAATCTATTTTAGATTCAAAGTTCACATAAACAGTAATGTTATAATTAATATTTTATTCATAGATCCTAAAAATTGAATTCACCAATGAAAAAATTGTCTCAAAAAGATAAATATATCAAACTAAATCAGATGTTTGAGAAATATTTATGTCATTTATGAAAAATAGTAAATTTATAAATACATTTATTATTACAAAAATATGATGAATGGTTTTTACAATACCATGGAATTTTGGGAGATGGATTACGATTATTTCTTTGAAAAATAATGAATGTTTTAGCATATAGATCAATAAAATTAAATAAAAAAAATTATCCCATTCTTGAATTTGAATTTTTTATTCATTTTCCAAGCATTATAAGTGTAAATTAAATATTTTTTAAAAAGAGAATTTTTTTATTATGAAATTAAAAGATAAAGTATATAATCTATTAGGATATTTGAATTTAGGGAGTTGATTTTGAGTTAAATATTTTTAAACATTTCTACTTCAGAAATTCATATATAGAATGAAAGTTAAATATTAATTTATATTGATTATGCTTGATTTATAAAACCCAAGTAGCTAATATATTAGTGGATTAGTATAAAATATAATGTTTTTAGTATTTTAATGAAATGGATTGGAAGAATAAAATCATATTAATTTAACTATGATAAATATTTCCTTTACCCATGTAGAATAGTTTAAGAATTGTTTTTATATTTTGGAAGTTATATATAATAATTATCACCATAAATGGAATGTAAAAAAATAATATATGGAATTATGAGACAGATTATTCTTCATGTAGTAGATTTTGATTAATTATTCCAATTAAATTAGGGTTAAATTTTAATAAATATTTTAAATATATTAGACTCATTTATCATATAGTTAATAAGATTTTTCATGATTCTAAATGATATTTTTAGTAATATAAAATAATGAATTAAAATAATGAATTTTATTCTCAACACATAACGTGTCAAATTAGTGAAGTATGAACATAAAAAAATTGGTTTATTATATCAAATTCATATTTAAACATTGTAATAACGAAATATTTTATTGATTTAATTTAATTATTTACTAAGATCACTAGTAATGAAATATTATTTCTAGATAATCATCCTTTAACATTCTAAAATTTATTATTTCATAGATACTATAAAAACAACTTCCTTAGTATATTTAACCATGTTATATTTTAGGTATGTGGTCAAGATTTATAACGTTACTACATCTACTAAATAATTAAAGGCCACTTATTTACTTAATGATTCTTGATGGAGGTTCTTTTGGATTTATTATAGAATTATTTGGGGATTAAAAAGGCTTCTTCTAAAAACATGATAGAAACTTAAATCATCTAGTTGTAAAGGTAAAAAGTTTTCACCAATATTAGTTGTGAAGGATAGATAGGGAATTTATACTCATCCAATATTTTTAAAATTCTTGGGGTTGGTGTTAAAGGTTCATGTATACATCTAGTCATCATATAGGCTGAAGAAGCTAAGGGATCATTTTCTATGGTTCAAGAGTTTGAAATATTTGTTCCAATGTATCCATTTCTATCTTCATCATAGTGTATCCTTAATGAATAAGATCATTCCAAATTCACCATTCAATCAGACTCCTATATTTCTAAGAAGAATACATCATTTGGAATTCTATTGCAGAGTCCTTTAAAGTACATAGGTAATAATGTTATGGGATTCGGGAATGTTGACCTAACTAATGATGTCATGGGTTTTGATGATCTATATCAATTATATATATATCGAATGTGATATTTTTATGATGAACAATAATTATTTATAAGAATATATAATGGGATGAAATTAGGTATTGATTAGGGGGTATTGTCTATAAAAATGGAAGAAATATAGGCCTAAAAATAATAATAAAATCTATGTAATATAATGATGAAAAGATAAAAAATATGGGTAATTGTCGATATGACTCATTAGACTTCACCAACAAGGGAATACATGAGATAAATGAGTCTATAGATCAACAAAAAATTTATTTTGGGTGAGTCATGTAAATGAAGGAGAAACAAGATACTCGACAAACACTTGAAATGCACTAGATTATTCACTCTAAATAAGAGATAATGGATGATGTTAATCTTATTAATGTCTTAGAGGAATAAAAACACAATACCAATGATATAATAATTAAATTATACAACAATATAAAAAAAATTCATAGATCAACAGTTACGATATAATTTTTCACTATTGTTTTAAGGAAGTAATGAATAATATAGAGGAATATATCAAGACATAGGGAATTATAAATTCTCTATTTTAGGATATCATCTACAATGAGCTATATTGTGGTCACATTCTTCATTAATGGTGTAAAAATTGAAGAATGGTTCTAACAAATGAAATTAATTTTGGTATGGTATTTCAGATTATAATATGGTCTACATTCCTTCCTAATGTTATTTTAATATATTCAATATATATTTACATCTTTTATTTTATATATTATATTTTTTATTTGGGATTTATGGAATTATAAAGACTACCAGGGAAAAACAGAGACATAAAATATTAATTTATATATATACTTTTGAATGTATGGAACAAATTTTTTTAATGAGATGTTATGGGCATATATACTTAATTTTTAATGGTCATGAGAAAATCATGTTTTTGTTTTCAAATAATAATATTTATAGATCCTTGATGAGGTTCTTTTAATAACATGTCAATATAGAATTTATTGATCATTATTATGTTTTATTATGAGTTATAGGAGGGATATATTAAGGACCTATTTTCATATTAACTCAATAATTGATTTCATGTTTTGAGAAATTGATTTTTTCTTCTATCATCAAAAATTGTAGTACATTTAAGATCATTTATGATGGAATTAAGGATTTTTTTTGAATTTTTAAATCATTTTAATATTAGATATAATACAGTAATTGGTTTTAAAGGGATTTTTTTTCATTGTAAAAAAATCATATAAATAATGATTTTAGAAAAATTATTTTTGATGAAATCAGGAAAAAATTATAAATGAATGAGATATAATTGGGATTAAATTTTAGGAATTAGATGTAATCTATCAAGGATAATATGAAAAATGATTCTTTTTTAGATAAGTAAAACACTTTTCTTGAGAATGTGGTAATATCATTAGGATAAATAAATACTATATTTGAATATTTTTTTTGGATTATTATAATTTTTTTTAAAATAATAAAACAATAAATAGAGTGTTTATTTATACAATTAATTTTTAAAATATTACATTAGGTAATGTATAAATCTATGAATTATGAAATATTTTGGAATCATTTTTCATGAATTAGATTATTTATAATTTATAATTTTTTATAATTTGTTTTACATTAATTTGTTATATATTTGAAGAAGTTCAAATTTTTGGGAATGTTATATATATGGAAGATAATAATATTAATGAATATATAATGACTATTTATGTGGTGTAATTTACAAATAAAATAATTAAATAAAAAATATGTAAACACATAATGTTTTTATAGAAAAAATAGTCATTGAGATCGTATAAATATGTTAATTCTATTGAAAAGTATTTATTTTAAATAAAAAATACTAGAAACATCATCCAATAAGTAATAGAATGGATTTTATCAATAAGAAGTAGATTGAGGATCTAACTATGAAATAGATTCATTCTTTAAATTCCTTTATATTTTTCTTTATAATGATATGACTAATATTAGTAAGAATATTTTCTTTTTTGGAACAATAAAATTGGTATGAAAAAGATCATTTCCTTGTCCTACAGTAATATAATGGAAGAATATAAGAATGATTTTTTAACATAAATATTGATAGTGACCTAGTTTTAATGGTCCAAATATTATTGAATCATTAATTTATGTATTTCATGTTATAGATGATCTAATTAGGGAATTGAATGTGATTTAGAGGTGAGAGAAATATTTTTTTCATGTTGGTGAATAAAAAACTAATTTTGGGGAGGTTTTGATTGTTTTGAATAGTGTTTCAAAAACATGATCTTGGTGGCATATAATTTTGTTTCAATCTTAGTGGTTACACCAATTTTGAATATTTTCCTAGTTAATTTTTTTCCCTAAAGCACTAATATTTTTTTGAGAATTATGGAACCTAGATATTTTTAGGGACATACTTGTGTAGAATTTTCACTTGAATAATTCTTATATTAGTGTTCATGGTTTCTCTAGACTATGGCCCTTATATCCCTTCATCATAGTTGGTTGTGAAGAGAATAAGAATATAGTGAGTAGGTTTCTCGATGGGGGTATTCCATTTTGATTCTTTGTTATTTTTAATACAATTTTGACCAATGATGTAATGTAGGTTTTGGAACTCACCACGCCAAGGTGGAGGACATTCAGTTTTTCACTATAAAAATTATTTACCCTAATTGTATAAAAGAATATTGTACATACATTACGATTAGATCCATTAATTATTTTTAATATTAATAAACTTATTATAACTTAATGATTTTTCTTATATGTGACAAGAAATGCGATAATATCCTTATAGTAACCATTTCCCTGAAAGGTCCTTATAGTTCCCTATTATGATGGGAATCCAAAATTACTGTGAAATTATTCATAGATATATTTTTATATATATGGATGATATCAATTTTTAGGTCACCAATGGAATTACATATCATGGGTGGAGAATTATAGGACTTTGATATACTTTCACATTGTGTACACCATTTGTAATTTCTTGTGCATGATATTATGAGAACATGACCCACAATTAGGATGTAAACATTTATATGTGTCATTGGATATTACTATATGTATACATTTTTATTGATACATTGAATTTAGAATTGTTATTAATGAATATTATTATTCATGTACTTTGATTTTATTGATGAAAGATGTCAATACATATTTTTTTTGGTGAAGATGGATATGTTGGCTATGTCATGGGTAATATTCCATTAATCAATAGTGAGAGAAAGTATTTTTACCTTATATTTAATAATATAACATTATATATCATGAAATTTGATGGGAATGAAATATATGAAATAAATAAATTTCCATGTGGTTCTATGGGATGGTTCATTTCATGTATGTCAAAGAAAGAGATATCGAGCACATATGTTGATGTCACCAGTATACAATATGCTTTATTTGAGATATGATGATATTAGGATTATATTAAATAGTAATTGTTCTTTTTAAGTTTCGTGTCATTGAGAAAATAACTTTTTTCTCTATTGGTGTCTTGGAATGTTGTTAGATGATAACTTTAGAAATACGCTGGTTTTACCCAATGCCACTGAGAATGATACCTAAAGCATCACAAAATATGTGAGTCTAGAGCCTCAATTAAATATTAAATATAATTTATTATTTAATATTTTGAATAAAAATTATTCTATTATTTATAATAGTAATTAATCATATTTTCTAGATCACATATATTTAATAATTTATTATTTAATAGAATATCTTTGAGTAGGATATTTTATAAATATTTATTTCCTATTTATTGAATATATTTTATTTATTTATTTTTAAGTGAATAATGTAGTAATATTTATTAATTTAATAAATGGTCAATATTTATTGACCAATAAATATAATAGTGGATTGGAGGACCTATATTTAATATCTAGGAGGAAATAATATATATTAAATATTATTAGAATACATTTTTAAAAACTTATTCCAGAATTAATATTTTTTTCACTTGTTTTGTGTAGATTAAGAAATACTATTATTATTATTATTACTATTATTATAGGTATGGGGTTACATGGGTATTAAGTAAATAATATAGGAACAAGTTGAATTATTAATTTCTAATAGTAGCACTATTAAAAACCGATTATATTATTTCCAATATTGCTATCCATTTTTTGGATGCGTACAATGAATCTAGATAATCCAATAAATTATTCATGTTCTTCTCTCTAGTAATACTAAAACATATATCCACCTCCACTACCAATATCAGTTATATAGATATAAAATAATGTCCTTATTTTTTGTAATTCTTGTGGTGATAATAAACAAGGGCTACATGAGTTAGTGAATTCTATGCTAGCACTCATAGATTCCAAATATGTCACATAAAAGATAATATTTCACATACAAATCAACGTTGGTGGGGATATACATTTGATTCTTATGATGAATAAATGTTATTATATGGCTAAATTTTCATCTTCATCAACTAAGAAATAATAAATCCCATGTTAAAAAATTAATTGCATAATAATTATGTGATGACCTTGAATTTTTCAGGTCAATAAGTCATTGATTCAATTAAATTTTTCACAATATTCACCATAATGTATATCTCATTTCAATCATCAATTATGACACTATGATGAGTTGGAAATACTAATGTTGATGCTTTCACAATTACCATAACCATCAAGTGGTATCATAGCGATCTCATAATAGTTTATAGTTATATAGAGTACATTGATGTATTTATGATTTTATACTTATTTTTTCCAGTTTAATCATTATTTAAATTTAAATAATGAGAAATAATATTTTACCTCTTCTTTGTCACAAGTATAATAAATTATGGATTATATTTGAATTAATAAAGATTAAAATAATGTCTAATTTCCTTGGATTCTTCCTAGATATTCCATGAATACACTACTTGTAGCTTACATATACATGTTGTGTACAAATTTTTAATTCACTATGATGCCTTGACAATTATTTTGGTGCATCATGATTTAATTTGACATGGTGTGTAATTAATACACATCATGTTTTAAATAATAAATTTTGGTTCATGGTTAGACTTACTATACAGTGTGTAATATCCATACACAATGTTAATTATATTAGTCAAAAAAATTTCATGAAGTTTTTACATAGCACATGTGAATGGTACCCATTTGAATTAGACACCACCTAACATGTAACTCATATACATGATGTGTACTACATTAATGTTCATGGTAGGACAACACAATCAGTCCCTAGGTGTGTGCCACTGATATATAATGAGTTCTTATACACCATATGAAAATGGATAATACACACTTTGTAACTTACATTTTTGTATATAATTTAGAATTAATTTATAATATTATTTAACCTAATCAACATGTGTTCTATGAGTAATTCATTTTATTTGTGCATTCCATAAACTAAACATTATATATATTAAAATTCAAATTAATATTTTCTAATATTCAGAACTATAAATCCTGTATAATTAATAATAGAGTGATTACTCTACCCACATTAAAATGCAACATAGTACCTAAAAAATGTGTATGTGTCTCAATAATTTTATAGTAAATTCCATTAAATTATGTGATAATACGTCTATTCTAAATGTCACATGAGTAAAAACTATACTAATATAATATACATCATGTAGTTGGAATGGGTACTTATTTTTTCCCACTTGGGTATATATTTTATACGTATTAGATTTTGATTATGTTTATTTAATATATTAAAATTTTTAATGGATTACAATATCATGAATATTGAGAAATAATCTATATTCGAGAAAATAGGTCCTAGAATATTATATTTATATTTCATTACCTGTTTGTGGATGATCATGGGTATAAACCAGAACATTGTGTGTGATTGGTATTCTTTTAATTTATTGTAAATTAATTTAATGGTTGGTGTATCATCTCTCCAATCATTATATAGAGACATATATGCCCATAATTTCATTTTAGGTGAACCCATTAAACCAATCCTTCAGTTTCTATCATATGTGTGTGAGTAAACGATTATATAATGGATTTATATCCAAGAGGAGTGTAGGTGTATATAATTTTGAGCTAGTAAGAAACAAATCCAAGAAATGAATGGGGGTATAAGAAGAAATCTATAACATGAACCAATTCAAGGTTCAAGTTGTTTTCACATTGATCAATGGTATGTTTATCATATAATAGAAAAAATAACTATTAATAAATTCCAATGATCATTCCACTTATATAGTTTTATCTATATCATATTTCATGGTTATTTTAATAGTCCATGTTTTTTATTAATCATGTTAATTAATTATTTAAAAATAATGCAATATGATACTAAAATAAATTCTACTATGCATCAAATTTATGTAATACATGGTTCTTGACATAAGTAAATCCAAAAAAAGCAATCAAGAATATTAATATAATAATAATGGGTTATTTATGCATAAATATTAAAATGCATAAATTATATATATTGAGTCACAATATCCTTCCACTACATGGGTATAAATTGTTCAATAGATAATGTTTCTTGATACACCTCTGTTTGGGTTCTATCAAATATCAAGGAATTTATATTTTATCTTTTGGGCCAACTTGACATAGTTTGCATTAAGGGTTGATATACGGTATAATACATAGTAAAACTTCTAAGAAAAATCTTGTGTAAATCCAATTTTAGGATTTATAGGATTATAGAGAAACAAAACAGATCATGGACATATGAGCTATAGTACTTAGAAATTTACCCCTACCAAAATGACTTAAAATAGATTGATAAACCTCCATCTATGTTATGATAAATGTTATTAGGAACCTTGAAACTAAATTATATATGGAATCCTATATTTTGAAACTAATGGATACTTAAATTGTGTTTTGATAAAATATTTGGAGATTAATATATTTATTATCTATTATGTAATTTTATCAAATAATTTACTAAATTTCTAATCATCATAATTGTATAAGTAGATACACACATGAAATCAACCATATCCCTTTGATCTATACATCATATGTTTAATTCATCATTGTAACTGAATTACAAGAAAATAAAATGTGTTAGTGCATAATTTTACACAATGAAACAAAGATAAATGCACTAGAAAACCAATTCTAAACAATCCTTGATAATAGGATAGTGAAAAAGAATTATCTATGTATGAGAAACATTTTGATGATTCAATATATTTTCATTGTTTTTAGATATCTTCCATTTCCATTGTGATTATATAGAGACATGAGTATATGGATGTGTGTCTCATAATGAATCTCTATCATGATATCTATTAGTAGAAGGGATTCATGAGAGATATTAGATCTCCAATTCAAAACTCTTGTCTAGTCTTGGAGATTTGGTGCATTTTATACCTCATATAGTCATAATGATTGGCTATATAGTGAACAATGATATCATAAGAATTAGATTTCAAGATTATATGTTCACAAATATAATCCTTCCCTCACTTCCTAAATCATTCACCTCTTTAATTATGACTTAGTAAATGAAAAATAGTGACAAGAAACATTCAAATCATTTTATATGTTTTTTCTATTTAGTGAAGGAATTGAGGCATTAAAACCACATAACCCTTTTAGTGAACAAAAAAATTAATAACAAGGTAAAGGGCCCAAAAAATCATATTTATTCTAAATATCCCATTAATGATCCTTTAAAAAATAAGTTGATCCAAGGGTAGGTGGAGGAAAAATGATAGATTATGATATGTATTTGGTCATCTAGAACACTAGTAGAACTGTACCATGAAGAAAGGGAAATATAAAGGTTCATTTTTATTGTGATTAATATATTTATATGAAAACATTAGATATTGGATATTAATTTTGGTTCTCATATATATAAGACATTTTTATAACTTTGAATATTTCATATGATTCTCATTTCGGTTGTTTTTCATCAATCATCCAATATATAATAGCTCCTTCATTGGATACATGATACTTCCAAATTTCATTTCTAACTATAATGATTAATGGTTTTCTGGAATTTTGTTTTGTTCAGTGTGTTACGGATAACATCTTTGATGATTAATTACTTATCCATGATGGATTTAATTTCAAATTTATAAATAAATAATTCCACTTTTAAAAATGTGTCAGTTGTTATGGTTTTGAAAATATAAAAACCTATCTTTACGTATTTAAATAAATAATATAATTATTGTAAATAAATAATTAAAGTTATTTTGTGACTTATATACCAAAGAAATATTGAAACAAAATTTTGGTCCTATAAATGAGAAATTCATGTCAATGCTCTTATAAAATGGTAATTTATACTCTATTGAGATAACAATACTTGAAATATGGAATTTATGTTTATAATGGATTATGAATGAATAAAAATTTAGTGGATATAGTGAAAGGGCCATAGAGATTCATGGGATAGTATATAATTAATTCTATTGACCCTTTCCTATAGAATATAGATGTGAATTTTTTTATTTCATAATATTTCTCAATGGATTGAGTAGACATGATATGTATAATTAGTGAGCTATAGTTCTGAGGACATTGATTAATTAAAATAAATAAATGATGTAGTATATAATAATGAAGAAAATAAAATAATGAAGCATTAATCTGATGATTCTAGAAAATATTTCCACCAATAGGTTATTTACCTACTTTATGAATTATAGAATTATCTTAACTAACTAAACCTTTTATACCATTATGGAATACATTTTGATAAAGGATGAATTTTACATTTCTTGACCCGGTATCGTTAATGATGATTCATGAAAATGATCCAATATCTTTTTGTGGATAGTAATTACCTATTGTAGCACACATCCTAAACTAATCACAAGAAAGGGTTGAAAATAGAATACAATATGTGATAATAAATGGATTTTTTTTAGATTTTAATACACTCATTTATGAGAATGAGAGGAATTATTTATGGAAATCTGATGAAAAAATGAAAACATTCATTCATTAAGTTTTTTTATGGGATATCCCAAGGAAAAAACGAAATTATCTATATAAACCCTATAAAATGGATGGGACTATAAAAAGAAACTATCTTTCCATTAAGTGATCAAATCATCCAGATGGATAGTTGGAGAAATATTTACATATATAATGTATATTCTCAATATATAGAATATTTTTTATTGGAAATGATTTCATAAGTCTAAATGGAATAATTTTTTCCAAAAAATGAAAGTACATTATAGAATTTCCATATATGTAATTGAACCCTAATGATATGGTTTTCTATTCACTAATGTTGTTGACTAGTTAATGATTGATAAAAATTAACCACTCATAAAAAATTGTATAGTAGGGAGATTAGAAGTTACAAGATTGAATGAATCCTAGAATTACAAGATGGATTCCATGTATCAAAACCATGTTAGGGTTATAGTCTATCCACCAATTGATGAAAATCATAGTCCGTGTAAATGAGTATACAAGATAAAATATTATATGGATGGTAATCTAAATGTCCAAAAATAACATTTAGTTTCTAATGGTATTAAACAGTGCTAAGTAATTGATTATGATGAATCACTTTCTATAGTTTCCATGTTTAAGTCCATTAGATGTATACATAAAATAGTGACATACCCTAATAATGAAATGTGATAGTTTTATATCATGATAGATTTCATTGGGGGGAACCATCAAGAATAAGTATAAATTACACTAAAAGATTGGTTTGTGACTCTAGGTAATTTTGAAAAGGATTGAAAGTTATACATATCCATTTATGTATTGAATCAATAATCCAGGTAATGGAATATTTTGTTTGATGAAACTATAAAATTATTTTTCTTCATTAAGAAATAATTTGACACATTTTTTATAAAGAGTTTATTAGAGTGTAGAAATTTTCAAATTTGTATATGTCATTTATATAATACATATTGGAAATGATGTACCAATATTACATTGAGATGAGGAATAGATAAACATGTTGTTACTTATGATTTAAATTATGTGAATCAGCCTATATTTTAGGGATCAAGACCATTTGTGATAGATCCAATAGTCTTCTTGGACATTCATAAGGTAAATACATTAATCATATACAAAATATATTTAGTATGGAGCAATCAAATAGAGGATTTATTCTAGTTTCACTTGGTATAAAAATTTCCCAATGACAAAAGAAGAGAAATAGTGGATCAATAGGATCCAATTTAATTATATTACTTGATCGATCATCAATTCTATATTAGGTACTAGGATTGACATATAACATGCCTTGTTCATTGTAGGTAGATATTATGTAAATCTAGGTAAATAACATTGTTCTATTATTAATTATATCCTTATGTATCTTATAAGAACCAGGTATTTCTTCCTAGTGTACAGAGCAGATGAGGATCATGTCCTTAGAGGTTATACTAATGCTATATTTGAAACAGATCAGGATAGTGTAAACTCCAAATCATGAAATGTTTTTAGTCTCAATGGAGGATTTTGGGGGTGAAAATTTTCAATGTATCTATTTTTTCCCTATTCTATAGTGCATTCATATTATATAGTTTCTTTTGATGTGGCTAAAGAATCCATTTTTATAAGAAATATTTTTCCAACGATCATGATGTGGTTCCATGAATTAAAGGACCCCAAAACTTATATTTTATTAATAATATAGTGGTGACACTCATAAGTGATCCAATATCACACCAACGGAAAAATAACATACTCTAGATCTATCACCTCTTAAGTAATTTTTCTCAGAGGGGTGAAGTTGTAGTACGAAGAGTATAATTGGACTAAAACATAAAATACTCATTCAGTAATTCCTTTTCTTAGTAGGATCATGACTATCCTGTGATGGATAGTGAACTAAAGGTTGTTTGTAATTGGGACAAGTGAAAGTGTGAGTATGGTATTGTTAGTTCCATAGAAAAAACTTCTTTATAAAATATGATTTCCTAAATTCATTATTTTTAATATTAATAAAAATCTTATCATATCATGTTCATTGTTCTACATGGAATTGTATGTGATAATTGCCTAACAATAATTGTTTCACACTATGGTCATATTATTTCCCCACATAAATGAGAACAAATAATTTCCAAGGAAATATTATTAAATGTTTTTTCTATACTCATATGATATAATTTTATAGGACACAAATGATATTGGATTTGAAGGGTAGAGAATCATAGAACATTCAGGATTTTTCTCATGGTGTACACCATTGGATGTCTATAGTGTAGGAAATTATTAGAACATGACCAGCCATTAAAAAATCAACATTTATATTTTTCATCGGATATATCTATGTATGTAAATGTTTATGGATTTATATACATTAATCATATTATTAATTGATATTATTTTTCATGTACATTGATATATTAATGAAAATATAGAGAATATATTTTTGTGATGTTGTTGGATATGTTAGTTGAATCATGATAAATATTACATTGATGAATAATGTGATAAATGATTTATCTATTCTATTCATTAAAGGAAGTTGATATCTTAGGCCCTTGGATGAGAATTTTAACACTCGGATGATTTTATGAAATATATTTTTTAAATAATTTTTATTATATAATAGATTTATTTGAATGCTATCATGAGTTTTAATAATCCACGAGATTCCCTTATTATAAAATTACTATTATATCTTAGATTTTAAGTTAGCGGGAATAATTATATCTAACTTATGAAAATGAATTGTGAATTGAATGACTATCAATTATTTATGAAAAATATAGGTAAAATATATTTTTTAAAATTTCTAAGAAAATTACTTTACGGTAATGAAATCAACGTGATAAAATATTTTTGATATTCATCAAATGGATATTTTAGTCATAGGGTATGAATAAAACCCTATTTGATGTATAAAAACCAACTTTTTATAAAAGATTAATTTTACACCTTTGAATCACAAACCCCTTTTAAATTAAAATGTTGACACATTAGTAAGTTTTATATGTCAAAATAAATGTGTTATTTTCAGGCGATATATAAGAATTTTCATGGGATGAATTTTAGATATTTTTTTTGATAACATTCATTTTTAGAGGAATAGTAAAAATACGCTAAATTTTAATTGAAAATAACTTTTTTCGTTGAAATAATTTCAATGGTTAAATAATATCATTTAATGATTTAAATATATAGAGTGAATATATATTTACCATTTAATATAATGAAGGTAATTGGAATTAATTTTACATTAAATTCATATGTAAAAACATTTCAATCTTTTGCAATATTTTATCTTTTCAAACCCGTTTTCTCATTTCAACAAATGTATTAATTTTAAATTAAATATTACAAATTTGGTGATCGAATGAGGAAAAGTGGAATCTATATTTTTAATAATTAGCTAAAATTATTTTGATTGAAAACTTTTATTTTTGGTCATTATGAATAGAAACATTGGTAATTATTTTTATTACCATGGTTTAAGGTAAATCAGAAAATTAAAGGTAAAAATAATATTATAAAATTAACTTTATATTTATTAAAATCCTATTGGATGACGAAATTTTACCCTTAACATCTATTTTTTCTAAATGGGATTACTTAATGGACCAATACCTATGAATATAACATGAATATAATAAAAACATATGAATGTGACAAAATGTGTCAATATCATATTATATAAGTACATTAATATTAATATATGGATAAATAAGAGATATTATCGACTATATATAGTCTATGTAAGGCTAAAATAATTACCTACATCATAGAAATTTATTTATAATTTTTATAGATTAAATATTTTCCATTAATGATTATAGAATAATGATGTGGAAATTATCTTATGAATAGAAATATAAAAAATATGCTTTTAAAAATATTAAAAGAATATCATATGAACTAATTAATGTGATCCACAAATTTTATAGGTGATTATGACATGTTAGGAGTGTATTAAATATTTATTTTGAATTTTTATTCTATTTGGATTTAATTTAATGTCAAATAAATGAATAGTCTCAAAATTGACACTATTGATATTTTATAAAAATAACAATTTATTATTTTTTAAAAAATAAAAAAAATATTTATAAATTATAATGTTAAAATTATAAGTTATAAAATATCTCACAATGTCCATTTATTTTCAATTAAAAAAATATAAGTAAGTATTTATAAAAATTAAATATTTATAATGTTATTACCACAATTAAAATTTAATATAATAACTAAGTGTCAATTAAAAAGATATAGTTTAAATTGAAAAACAATAACATTTCCAAAATCTTTTGGATGATGATATTATAACCCTATCTCATATAATCTTCAATATTAGGACCTTTCTTTAGGTTTTTTAGGTTGGGATTGATTTTATTATAAATTTTTATTTATTGATTTTCCAAAAGGGCCCCTCACCTCAATTATAAAAGGGAACCTCCTCCCTCACATATTCACATAATTTGTAGCCTTAAATCTCTGGAATGCCCTTCCAATTTTCATTTTAAACTTCCCTATTTTCATTCAAGAGGTTATGGTCATCTCCAATAACCAAATCTAGAGCTCTAAGAAGATATTTATTGGAAGAATTTCGAGGAAGTGGTAATGTAAGAACCCGGTTTTTGGCTATAAAGGACTTTGGAATATTCTTGATGTTATTCCAGAGCAGCGCCTTCAGACGGCATGCGATTCTGAGCCCCGGTATGGCCGGAATTAAATTTTCAGTGCGTTCACACTGGAAACGCCAAATAAATGTGATAACTCCTAAACGGTGATCTGGATCAGAGATCTGAGTGTACGGATGGGTCCGTAATGGGGTTTTTACCTTAGGAACGACATAAAAAATGTTGGCACGGGATTTTTGAACCCCTCGCCTACTCCCGGAATGTTAAACGGTAAAATTAAATAATTAATTTAATTGTTTAATGGTGAAACTCATGTATCTATTAAACGGTGGATCAGATTGGAAAACTGAGGGCACCGTTGAGTTCAGAGCATGCGGTTTACCCTAGGTGGGGTATAAGTTTCGCGGGCACAGGCCGTCTGTGAAAAATGACCCCAGGGGCGTTTTCGTAATTTTGAGGCTTTGGACGTTCAGTTTTATAACTTTCAAACGGAAGCTCAGAATCAAATTTTGAGACCACCGTTGTGTTAAGGAGGTTGTGTTTACCCTATGGGAGGCTTAACCTCGACCCCGGCGGGCGTTTCGGATGAGGGTTATTTAGGGAGTTTTAATTAATTAAAGTTTTTAATTAATTATTTTTCCTATTTAAACCCTAACCCCACCCCTCTCCTTTCCCTTCCCCCTGGAAGAAGAGCTCAACCAAGAAGAAGAAGCTCCTCCTCTCCTCCTCCCCTCCGGAAAGGCGTGGCGGTCGGCAGATCGTCACGAAGCTTCGGGCGAAGCCCCGCGAGGTAGGGTCTTGTTCGTTTTTGATTTCTCGCACCCTTTCGCTCAAATTTTGTGATATTGGAATGCTGTTTAAAATTCGAGAAAATCCCATGATTGCGTAGAACATTCTGTGAGCTTCCTATCGCCTATTTTTAATTGAAAAACAGAGCTTCGGGGTGTTCGCAATCGTGTGCCGAAGATCAGCGAGAATTGGAGTTTTTCCGGGTTCCTTGGCCAGTTCAAGCGGGTCCGGCGGTCGAAAGCAAGGCAGCGGGCCAGCGGTGGGCGGCCCACATCGGCGCAAGCCGACGTAAGGTGGTGGTCGGATTTCGGCGGCGGCGCGGTAGCTCAGCAAGGTGGTCGGTCGGGTGGTCGTCGACCAGTCCGAGCAGGACACGCCGGTCGGCTGAGGCAGGTGCACGGCAGGCGCGCGGCGGCGAGCGGGGGAGCGAGGCGGCTGGCGGGCATCTGGGGGGCGTGTTGCGGAGGAGCGGCTGGCCGAGTGGTCGGCCGGTGCTGGGGTCGCCGGAAAACCAGGGTCGCGCGACCCTGGTGAAGAAGAAGAAACCCGAAACAGCGGGTCTCATTCGGGGCGACCTGCAAAACCATGCGACAAAGGGAAAAAAAGAAAGAGAAATGATAAAAAAAAGGGGGCCGCGGGTTTGGAAAAAAAGGAAATTAAAAATAAAATATAAGTTTAAAATAATAATAATAATATTATTATTATTATTATTATTTTATATAAATCATAGACCGGACGTCAGTCTCGTGTGTCGTCAGCGGCGATGCGTCCTTTAAAATGAGAGAAATATTTTGAGATGGTTTCGGGAATTTTTAATTCCCGAAACGAGGGGCCTCGGAGGCGTGACGCGTCTTTAAGCGAATTGCTGTTTTTCCGGGGATATTGTTTTGGACGGCGTGGATGCGTCCGACGTTTGTTTTAAGCACCGTCAGTGGCGTTGGGACCCTGGCGCTGGGGCGAAGTTTTGCAGGGTGGCTTTGGGCGTTAAGGCCGAAGTTGAGGCGCGGGCCCCACGGCCCGTCTTTTGAGCTGCGTGCAGCGTTTCACGACTTTTTCATCGGACGTCCATTCGGGGCGTGCGAGCAAACGATGTTGGGTGTTTTTCCGAGGGCATCGCATTGGCGCAGGCTTCCTGATCTAATTTCGCACGATGGTGCGGGCCCTGCGAGGGCCGTTTTTGGGAGTTGACAATGATTTCCAGCATTATCACTGGGTGTCCGTTTTGGACAAGTGATTAGTCGAACATGTGTAATTTTTTGAGAGGATCGCAATGGCGTGATCCGTCCGTTGAGTTTCGGGACCAGGATGCAGGTCCCACATGGCATTGATCGTGTGCGGTGCGCCGGAATGCATCTTTTTCTCCGGATGTCCGTTACACTCATGTGAGTAGTGCTTTTGATGTGTTTTCCCAAGGTGATCATAGTGGTGCGATGCTCCCGACTGTTTTTGGGGCTGAGGCTCAGGACCACGGGACTCCGTTCGGGCGTAAGGCGGTATTGGTGACTTTTACGTCCGATACCCATTTGGGGTGAGTAAGTAGTCGATCTCATGTGTTTTTTCGCGAGGATTACAACGGTGTAATCTATTTTGGCGATCAGAACCTAATACGCTATCTTATTAAATGTGGAAATATGAAAGGTGCCCCAGTGGCGGTTCCTCTACCGTGTTCGTAGCGGACCCTTGGCATGTGATCGCGTGCACTCCTAGGAGAGCGATGTTGGTGGTTAAAGAGATGTGGTTGGCTATTCCCCAGTCATTGAGGCGGAAAGTTGGAGATTTTATGTCACGCCTTCGCGTTGACGTTGGATGCTGTGTGCACGATGGCCCTTGGGCTGAGAATGTGTTATACTCTGGGAGTATACGGGAATGCTTGGAGGTACATGTGGTTGTTCGTACCTGAGAATGTTTGTGTGTTCGGTTGGGGTTGACTTGGGGCCACACGTCGTGTGGGCCCCATGTGCGTGCCATGTTCTGCTTTGCGTACCTTTGACCTCTCGCGACATAGAGGGTCCCTCGGGTCTCGTTTGTTGACCAGCAGGATTGGGTTTTTCCCCCGACTCTGTGATCGATGGTTTAGATCAGCAGGGTTGAGTGGTTTTCCCTGGTCTTGTTCTGGAGTCGGATGGTTGCGTGATACCCACTCCGCATTCGGTTGGCTAGTGTTGTATCATCCAGTAGAGATGGCCAGAGTAGTTCTGGGTTTACCCTCCAGTGGGGCTGGGCAGTGGGTTACTCATCGACTTCTCAGGGTTTACCCTCTAGCAGAGACTAGGCAGTGGGTCACCTGACGACTCTTGAGGGTCTACCCTCCAGTAGGGCTGGGTAGTGGGTCACCCGTCATCTTGTTCCGGGTCTACCCTCCAGCAGGGCTGGGCAGTGGGTCTCCTGTCGACTTGTTTAGGGTTTACCCTCTAGTAGAGACTAGGCAGTGGGTCACCCGACGACTCTGAGGGTCTACCCTCCAGCTGTGCTGGGCAGTGGGCCGCCCATCGTCTTGTTTAGGGTTTACCCTCTAGCAGGGCTGGCAGTGGGTCACCCGTCGACTCATTCCAGGTCTACCCTCCAGCAAGGCTGGGCAGTGGGTTGCCTGACGACTTATTCCAGTTTACCCTCCAGCATGGCTGGGTAGTGGGACAACCATTGACATTCCAGACTCAGACCTATCTACTAGGCTAGTATGTGGCTTTCCACTGTGATTACCAGAGCGGGACCCTTGGTTGTATGGGTCAGTGATGGGATGACCTTGTCTTTGAGGATACCTCTCGACTGCGGGACAGTGACGAGGTGTGGTTTGACTTAACCCGGAACTCTCAAGTATGAGGGGCGCTTTCCCCACCGAGAAGGGTCCTTGTGACACAACCTAAAACCGTTCGTGCGAGTCAGTGCCTCCGAAAGCGGATAGTGTTGAGGTGCGGTGATTGAGCCATTGACTTGTAGTTCGGGGCAGACGTACGGGATGCTGGGCATCGATGGTGTTACTTCTGGGACTGTTGGCTACTCATTTTCTTGGGCTGATCTATGGTATGGATATCCCCTTACGAACTTGTTCGAGATTCTTATTGAGCATACAGATTTGTATATATACCTTGTTCTGGTACCCATTTTCTCGGGTTTTAGTTACTCTCCTTCCAGGAGAGGCGAAGACGCGCGGGGTATGCCACTTGCTTTCTGTGTCTAGTTTCTTGTGGTTGGACGAGTATACTCTCCTACTATAGGTAGCGAAGACTCTACGAGAAGTTCATCTTCTCACTGTTTCCATCTCCTTGTGTCTAGAAAAGTCTACCTCCTTTCTCTTGTTGGGTTGAGCTGGACTCTCTACTGTACTCTTTACTACACTTTCAGTTGTACTCCTATACTATTCCCTGTTCACTATACTTCTCACCCTTCGGTACCTCCATTTTTTCTCCCTCGAGCCTTCGGGTTATCCTACTGAGTATTTTTATACTCACCCCTGCTTGGGATTTTCCCGCACTTGGTGTGCCCTTGCAGACGACAGACAGGTTGGTCGGGACGTCAGAGGAGCTTAGGATCTTGGGAGCTTGGACTGCGTACAGTGGTCAGAGTTGAGTTCCAGGTGGGGGACCCTTCGAGCTGTTTTCCTTTTTTCTTACCTATTGCTGGTTTGTGGAAATTTTTGGTTGGGCGTGTGTTTTTTCCTTTTCGTTCAGTTTACCTTCAGCTTTCTTTGTACTGTTAGAGGTCGATGCACATTTGTAGTTTATTTATAGCAGTTGGTACTTTGCTTTTCTTTTTACTCTGCACTTTTTCATTAAGTGTGTTGCGTGTGTGTGTGTACAGGTGCCTAGGCGACGGCCTCCCTGAGTTGTTGTGCCTTTGGCACTGGTCGCCAGACCCTGGCCTATGGAGGTGGGCTTGGGGTAGTTGCGGGTCGAGCCCGAGTAGGGTCGGGTCATGAGAAAGTGGTATCAGAGGTGGTTCGTTCCTTGGGACGATGTGTAACACCCCGAGATTTTATGAAAAATATTATTTTAATTTCATTAATGTCTTGTGTTGTATTCTACACCAAGATTACCTTGCGCTATACGCAACACCGTATTAGCTTGCAGTATACGCAACACTATTCTTGGACCGTGTTACACACAATTTTGATAATAGTTATTCTACGCAACATTGAGTATATATATATATATATATTCAACGTATAAATGAAATATGGTTGGATTTTGTTATACGAAACAATGAAGGATTCTTTCATAACATGCAACCCTGACTTGGCTTTCATTACACGTAATCGCGACCTTCCTCGATAGCGTGTGTTGTACGCAATACCGGGTTTTAATAAACAATAATATATTATTATAATATTGTCATGAACTATCCGTTATGAATATTATTAACTAAATTTTGAATTTTATAACATTATTATTCATCTTACACATTTTCTAGAACATGGTATAAGAACAAAATAAATTTTTCGGGTAAAATAAGTATTTTTCAAAAAATGCAGTTTTGCCGCCTTTTGATGGCACACCCAATTTAAATATAGTTTTTGACATGTTTATAAGTTCAATTTGACAAAATAAAATTCTTCTTTGGAATCATGAAATAAAAATTTACTTTGGATAAATTTTTCATATTATTCTGGTAACTTTCACATTTTAATGAATAATAAAAACACGCTATATTTTAATTAAAATCAACTTTTTTCATCATAATATCTTATGTGGTTAAATTACAATATTTAATGGTTTTAAAGTATAAATAGAATATATTTTTACCATTTAATATAATGTATGTCATTAGCATTGATTTTACCTTGAATTCGTAGGTTAAATCAATTCAATCTTTTGCAATGTTTTAAACAAAAACCTGTTTTTATTCAACAACGGGATTAATTTTAATTTAATTTCTGCAACTTCTGTGTATTGAATTTTAAAAAATGGACTCCATATTTGGAATCAGTGGGTCCAAATTATGTTAATAGGCTACTTTTTATTTTTGGGAATTATGAATAGTAACTATGGTAAATTTTATTTACCATAGTTAAAGGTAAATCGGGTAATTAAGGGTAAATATAATATTATAAAATTACCCTAACACATGCCAAAATTCTATTTGATGGCTTAAAGTAAACCGATATCAACTAAGGGTCGGATTATATTCATTTTATGGACTTTTGACCATGAAAATAATTTAATTATTATTAAAACCAAAGAAAGTGACAAAATGTCACTCTCTTAAATATTATAAGTATAATACTTTTAAATTAGTGATAAACATCATAAAACTTTGAAAATTAATAGTCTACAGAAAGATAAAAAAATTATCTACATCATGAGAATTTATTTAGAATTTTTTGGGATTAAATAATTATCATTAATTGTGACACAATAGTGATGGAGAAATTATTTATCTAGTGAAAAATCAAGAATATAGTTTTTATTAAACTAATAGTAACCATAAAATGAACAAAACCCTGACCAAAACTTATTGGTCATGTAAATGTAAACTATAATCATCCAATTGTCGAATATTTGACCATTTTGAGTCTTATACAAGCAATTATGACACTTATATTATTTTATTTTAAATGATGCCAAAGTTGTCACCTTCATAATTTAATAAATATAACAATTTAAATATTGTGATTTTAAGATGATAAATTCGAGTAAAAGTATTATTGTGAAAGTTAATATATTTATATTCATCATAGGACTTTAGTTTAAATTTTTATGCAAAAATAAGTATATTAAATAATTATTCAAAAATGATGTAGTAATTATTTTATTAAGAGATAAACCAAATAAATGGTTTTAAAAATAATAAAATAAATATTATATGAACTATTTAATGTGATACACTAATTTTATAGATACTTATGACCTTTTATTAATATATTAAAGCTATTATTTCGAACATATCTTCTGTATATATTTTATTTAAATTCAAATAAATGAATAGTGTCAAAATTGACACTATTGTTATTTTATAAAAATAACATATTATAAAATTGTTTAAAAATCACAAAAATATTTAAAAATTATAAATTTAAATTTATATGGTCTATAATGTTATAAAGTAAACAATTATGGAAAATTCAAAACAAATAAGTAATTATTTGTTATAATTTAAAATTTATAATTTTATTACCACAAATAAACTTAAATAGATTTAATAAGGATAAATCAAAATGATAAGGTATAAAATAAGATCCAAACATGTCTAAATTTGATTGGTTGATGAGATTACAACCCTATCTCATCTAATATTCGAATATGAGTCATTTTTGGAGGTTTTTAAGTGGGGTTAGATTTATTATAAATAAATATTTTTAAGAATTCCAAAGGTGCCCCTCTCCTCCCTTATAAAAGGGCACCTCCTCCCTCTCTTCCTCACACAACTTTGAGCCTTAAAGCTCGGCCAAACCCTACCAAATTCTCTTATCCACTTCCCTAGAAACATCCTAGAGGTTCTGGTCTTCCTCAAAGACCAATTTTAGTGCCCTAAGAGGAGGTCTCAAAAAGGCGCTTTAAAGAAGAGGTAATTTCCGTTACCGATTCTTTCACCTTTATTTCTTCTTCCACTTCTTCTTCTTAGGTTGTTTCATTATGAAGTAATAACATCAGTATCACTCATATACTGATATGTTATTATAAGTATGAAACAATCCTATTTCACCATCTATCCATCCTACGGAAAACGAAATCACCGCGCGTGCGTACGTACGGAATACCGTCTCCACACCGTGGTGTAATCTGTTTTTCCACCAACACCTTACATGGATGGGTATTATGGTGTAAATAATAACTATACATAGTTATTATAACATCATAATTATTCTGATAAATTTTATCATCCACTCCAATTCAATTCAATAATTATGGAAATGATATCATCGCTCGTGCGTACGTACGGACTACCGTCTCCACGACGCGATGAGATTCATTCTCCATGTTAACCATTTAAGAATGATTATAAAGTATATATAAGCAATAATAATGAAATATATGACATTATAAATCTACTGGATTTATGTGTATATATATGTATGTCATCTACTTAATTCCACTCAATTCAATAAGGAAACGAAAACAGCGTTCATGCGTACGTACGACCTACCGTCTCCATGAACGGTATATTTCTTTCCATTTATCGATCCAATATATATACGTATATTATGAATAT
Source organism: Viscum album (assembly GCA_963277665.1). Classification (NCBI taxonomy): domain Eukaryota; kingdom Viridiplantae; phylum Streptophyta; class Magnoliopsida; order Santalales; family Viscaceae; genus Viscum; species Viscum album. The sequence goes on from OY728127.1 coordinate 27,281,529, forward strand.
ATATTATATATAAATCATATTTTATATTCTATAATTAATTAATAATTATCTAAGTAATCATATGAATAATTACAAGTTAAAACATGAACGACAAATGAGAAGATTTTACCCAAAACGCTACTTTAACATGAATTTACAAAAGAACGGGTAATATAAAGTCATAAGTGAACCATATATGATATAATAACAATGAATATGATTCTTTAATAATTCAATGACATTATTTAAATCATTATACAGGAGGTTTGGACACTTACGAAGCAAATCGGACCTAAGGTAAGGGAAATATCACAATCTCATTTTTATCCAATATTGTTTATAATTTAGTATTTACTAGGGTGTATTTTATCATCCACATCCATGTTTCCTAAATATGTAATATTATTTCCATTCTCCTACAATTGTTTAAATCCTATTTTACCCTTCGGTGAGTTTTTAGTAAAATATATGAAAGGAATCTTTTGTCGTTTTTCATACGAGGTACTTTTTGACTTTTTCGACAAAAGTACAAAGAATGTTTTTTTAACTTATACGGCACGAATGGATTTTTACGGTTTTATAAATCCTTATTTTCACGAAGCTTCCTCCAAAAATATTTCATGACTATTTTCAATAAGATATCTTTCTTTTAAAATTGCATGACGTTTTGTGAAAAGAAATTGATTTTGAAGAAGAAAGGATATTTTCCTCAAGAATGGAGTTCAAGTGTTTTATCAAAATTATTTTCCATCTAAGATAATGAAGGGTTCTGTTTTTATCCCTATTATTTCATTGATTTGATTATGTTGTGATGGAATTATTTTTATGAATTCCTTTATCTTATATGAATTGTTTTATGATGTCATGATGTTTAAGATTCCCATTTGTATTACATGGGTTATGCAATGATGTATGATTTATGATTTTGTGGCACACATAAGAATGGTATCATTATGAGATGGGTGGGACCTATATCTCCCTCCAATGCATTGGGTAAAGATTTTATATCTCATGAGATAGACATGGCTGGAATGGTAGGTTATACCGGTTCAGTGAAACAGGACTGAAACGAGGGTGACTCGGTTCAGAAAGGGACTTTGTCCACTAAGATAGTCTTGGCAATGAGTCTTGACTAATAAGAAATGATTCTCTATGATTATGTGTGTATGACACAAAGTTTAATGTTTTATGTTATGATTATTGTGATTACATTTCACTACCATGAGTTATCCCAGGTTATGAAATTATGATCTCTTTTACAGGTTAAGATTTCCAAAAGTTATGTGCATATGTATATGATGTGATTGATATTTCTTTTGTTTAACCTTACTGAGCATTTGAGCTCACCCTTTTATGTTTTCTTTTCCCCAGGATAGAAAGAAAGGTTTTAGGTATTAAAAAAAGGAAGATCTTTATGGGAGATGTTGAAGATCTTTCACCAGGATTAGAAGATTATATTCCGAGTTTCCAAAGACACTAAACTATTACGATCCTTGTGTGTGTGTTTTTGTTATGTACTAAGTATTCTGCAAATGTAATGTAATGTCAATGTACGTCAAGTTTCGAGTCTCTACAGTTCATATCAGAGGAAAGGTTTAATCAACCTTTTGAAACTAGGACGCGAAGATGTTAGTGAGATCCCTAGAGATATTTCTAAGGTATGTCTAGGGATGTCCCTAAGGATAAGTATACATATAGGATATAGTCCTAGCACTATGGTAACGATCTTAGAATTAAACCTAAGATGTTAGATATTGAAGTTAATTCCCCTTTATTATGTTGTTTTACCTATCATGATTTTTGTCACTCACACTATTTTTTTTGGGTTTTAGAAATCTACTGGAAACAAGATGATTCATGATAATAGAGGATATGAGGGACAATGGAATGATATTCTTCATGAGAAACCAAATGAAATGGGATTTGAAAGTCCAAAAATCATTATTATGCCGAATCAGCAATCTCATAATATGATCAATAAACTCAAATTCAGTAAGTTTCCTGACTCGGCTAATAAGAGAAAGATGGAGTTTCATGATGATCATAGAGGAAAGAAAGTTCAATTTCCTATATGTAAATCATGTGGGAAGAGGCATCAAGGAGAATTTTTCAAAGGAACTGGAAGATGCTTTGGGTGTGGAAAAGAAGGACACAAATCCAGTAAGTGCAAAGGAAAAGGTTTAGTTAACACCAGGGATGAGGATAATAGTATTGCTACAACATCAACAATGGTTAAATTTTTTAAATGTGGAATGTACGGGAATTATGCAAACCAATGCCCTAAGGGAAAGTCTCATGAAGAGAATCAGTATGGTTGTATGGGTAGTATTTATGTGGATGATGATGAAGAGACTACAAATGATATGTGAGATGAAAGAATTGTTGAAGCTCGGTCAATGGTTTAAGAATGTAGTGGAATGATTACATGTTTATCATGTGTAATGTTGTATAAGTAATCTCATATTACTATGGAATAAAGATACATCTAAGGATTGTTGCACTGTTGTCTTTCCTTGAGTTTTGAAAGTGTATGATTAATGGTACCAGTATCCATGAAAGGTTATTCAGATATTTTTGGAATGTAGATGATATGCGCATAATGAAGGGATAAGGAGAAAATTAAATGTTTGATAGTATTCATGAGCTCATGACTGATATAAGGAGAAGGATATATCACGGTTTGAGTATATAGAATTTTTGGATTTTGGTATGTGGAAAGAGTTATCTTTTTACAGCACTCATGTTTTCACTAAGATTCAATAGATTACATGATTATGGTATTCACATGACTGGAATGTGATGAACAAGATATATGAGGGATAAATGATGGCATTCACGTAATCATTTTCTCTATACTATGAGCTTGGGCCGAAGTATTTTCGATAAGAATAAATATTGGAATGGATTATGTTGGACATAAGTTAGTATTGTTCAAGGATAAAACTTTTTTTTTTGATATTATTGATGAGATGTTATAGTAATATAGTTTTAGAAAAAGGACAACCTGTAGGATGGGCGACAGCCCATCGCATCGGACAAGGCTGTGGGAATCGAACCCACAACCGAAGTGCGACTGGCCTTTATCGCCTTCCACTGGCCTACAGGAAGTCCCTGTTTAGTAGAAACTAGTTTTATTATATTAAGCAGTATGATATATGAAGTATAAGTCCATTTTAGTAACCATATATGATTAATCTCACTATAGAATGACTTATGTATATTTAATAAATTTTGCTAACTTTTTGTTTGAGACAGATGGAATGACCCGTCATTCTATCACATGATCTGCTAACACTTCACGAATAACAAATTCAACTTCATTTATTTAAGAGATGAAGTAGAAATTGTTCAAGGCACGAACAACAGTGAGATTGTACCAAAATAAAGTAAGTATTTATTCTAATTCAAATTCTTCAACTTTAGGGAAATGATCTTGAAAACCAAAAATGTTGTCCTAGTGCTCTTATATCTGATTAATCAGATGGTACTCTAGATCATCACAAATTTATGGCTTTGCGATTGTTGGTTTTTTCATAGCCATGTTCTCTACCACTCTTCATCAGAACATGATGGTTAGATTTTTCTTCCATATCCATATTTTCACCTATGTTCTCCTACGTGGAAACCTAGTGATGAGTAAATTTGGGTAACCGTTACATTTCATACTTTAGTTTTTAAAGCCATGTTTTGGTATTCCTTTTTACGATGTGGGTTTCTATTAAACAAAATTTCGAGTAGTAAACCATTTATAACCTCGACGAATTTCGAGGGCGAAATTCATTTTAAGGGGGGTAGAATGTAACACCCCGAGATTTTATGAAAAATATTATTTTAATTTCATTAATGTCTTGTGTTGTATTCTACACCAAGATTACCTTGCACTATACGCAACACCGTATTAGCTTGCAGTATACGCAACACTATTCTTGGACCGTGTTACACACAATTTTGATAATAGTTATTCTACGCAACATTGAGTATATATATATATATATATTCAATGTATAAATGAAATATGTTTGGATTATGTTATAAGAAACAACGAAGGATTCTTTCACAACATGCAACCCTGACTTGGCTTGCATTACACGCAATCGCGACCTTCCTCGATAGTGTGTGTTGTATGCAATACCGGGTTTTAATAAACAATGATATATTATTATAATATTGTCATGAACTAGCCGTTATGAATAGTATTAACTAAATTTTGAATTTTATAACATTATTATTCATCTTACACATTTTCTAGAACATGGTATAAGAACAAAATAAATTTTTCGGGTAAAATAATTATTTTTCAAAAAATGCAGTTTTGCCGCCTTTTGATGGTGCAGCCACTTTAAATATAGTTTTTGACATGTTTATAAGTTCAATTTGACAAAATAAAATTCTTCTTTGGAATAAAGAAATAAAAATTTACTTTGGATAAATTTTTCATATTATTCTGGTAACTTTCACATTTTAATGAATAATAAAAACACGCTATATTTTAATTAAAAACAACTTTTTTCATCGTAATATCTTATGTGGTTAAATTATAATATTGAATGGTTTTAAAGTATAAATAGAATATATTTTTACCATTTAATATAATGTATGTCATTAGCATTGATTTTACCTTGAATTCGTAGGTTAAATCAATTCAATCTTTTGCAATGTTTTAAACAAAAACCCGTTTTTATTCGACAACGGGATTAATTTTAATTTAATTTCTGCAACTTCTGTGTATTGAATTTTAAAAAATGGATTCCATATTTTGAATCAGTGGGTCCAAATTATGTTAATAGGCTACTTTTTATTTTTGGGAATTATGAATAGTAACTACGGTAAATTTTATTTACCATAGTTAAAGGTAAATCGGGTAATTAAGGGTAATATAATATTATAAAATTACCCTAACACATGAAAAAATTCTATTTGATGGCTAAAAGTAAACCCATATCAACTAAGGGTCTGATTACATTCATTTTATGGACTTTTGACCATGAAAATAATTTAATTATTATTAAAACCAAAGAAAGTGACAAAATGTCACTCTCTTAAATCGTATAAGTATAATAATTTTAAATTAGTGATAAACATCATAAAACTTTGAACATTGATAGTCTCCAGAAATATAAAAAAATTATCTACATTATAAGAATTTATTTATAATTTTTTGGGATTAAATAATTATCATTAATTGTGACACAATAGTGATGCAGAAATTATTTATCTACTGAAAAATCAAGAATATAGTTTTTATTAAACTAATAGTGACCATAAAAGGCACAAAACCCTGACCAAAACTTCTTGGTCATGTAAATGTAAACTATAATCATCCAATGGTCTAATATTTGACCATTTGGAGCCTTATACAAGCAATTATGACACTTATATTATTTTATTTTAAATGATGCCAAAGTTGTCACCTTCATAATTTAATAAATATAACAATTTAAATATTGTGATTTTAAGATGATATATTCTAGTAAAAGTATTATTGTGAAAGGTAATATATATATCTTCATCATAGGATTTTATTTTAAATTTTTATGCAACAAATAAGTATATTAAATAATTATTCAAAAATGATGTAGTAATTATTTTATTAAGAGATAAACCAAATAAATGGTTTTAAAAATAATAAAATAAATATTATATGAACTACTTAATGTGATCCACTAATTTTATAGATACATATGACATTTTATTAATATATTAAAGCTTTTAGTTCGAACATATCTTCTGTATATATTTTATTTAAATTCAAATAAATGAATAGTGTCAAAATTGACACTATTGTTATTTTATAAAAATAACATATTATAAAATTGTTTAAAAATCACAAAATTATTTAAAAATTATAAATTTAAATTTATATGGTCTATAATGTTATAAAGTAAAAAATTATTGGAAATTCACAACAAATAAGTAATTATTTGTTATAATTTAAAATTTAGAATTTTATTACCACAAATAAACTTAAATAGATTAAATAAGGATAAATCAAAATGATAAGGTTTAAAATAAGATCCAAACATGTCTAAATTTGATTGTTTGATGATATTACAACCCTATCTCATCTAATATTCTAATATGAGTCATTTTTGGAGGTTTTTAAGTGGGGTTAGATTTATTATAAATTAATAGTTTTAAGAATTCCAAAGGTGCCCTTCTCCTCCCTTATAAAAGGGAACCTCCTCCCTATCTTCCTCACACAACTTTGAGCCTTCAAGCTCGGCCAACCCCTGAAAAATTCTCTTCTCCACTTCCCTAGAAACATCCTAGAGGTTCCGGTCTTCCTCAAAGACCAATTTTAGTGCCCTAAGAGGAGGTCTCAAAAAGGCGCTTCAAAGAAGAGGTAATTTCCGTTACTGATTGTTTCACCTTTATTTCTTCTTCCACTTCTTCTTCTTAGGTTTTTTCATTATGAAGTAATAACATCAGTATCACTCATATACTGATATGTTATTATAAGTATGAAATAATCCTATTTCACCATCTATCCATCCTACGGAAAATGAAATCACCGCACGTGCGTACGTACGGAATACCGTCTCCACGCCGTGGTGTAATCTGTTTTTTCCACCAACAACTTACATGGATGGGTATTATGGTGTAAAGAATAACTATACATAGTTATCATAACATCATAATGATTCTTATATATTGTATCATACACTCCAATTCAATTCAATAATTATAGAAAATGATATCATCGCTCGTGCGTACGTACGGACTACCGTCTCCACGACGCGATGAGATTCATTCTCCATGTTAACCATTTAAGAATGATTATAAAGTATATATAAGCAATAATAATGAAATATATAACATTATAAAGCTACTGGATTTATGTGTATATATATGTATGTCATCTACTTAATTCCACTCAATTCAATAAGGAAACGAAAACAGCGTTCATGCGTACGTACGGCCTACCGTCTCCATGAACGGTGTATTTCTTTCCATTTATCGATCCAATATATATATGTATATTCTGAATATATATTATATATAAATCATTTTTTATATTCTATAATTATGTAATAATGATCTAAGTAATCATATGAATAATTACAAGTTAAAACACGAACGACAAATGAGAAGATTTTACCCAAAACGCTACTTTAACATTAATTTACAAAAGAACGGGTAATATAAAGTCATAAGTGAACCATATATGATATAATAACAATGAATATGATTCTGTAATAAGTAAATGACATTATTTAAATCATTATACAGGAGGTTCGGACACTTACGAAGCAAATCGGACCTAAGGTAAGGGAAATATCACAATCTCATTTTTATCCGAGATTGTTTATAATTTAGTATTTACTGGGGTGTATTTTATCATCCACATCCATGGTTCCTAAATATGTAATATTATTTCCATTCTCCTGCAATACTTTAAATCCTATTTTACCCTTCAGTGAGTTTTTAGTAAAAGATATGAAAGGAATCTTTTGTCGTTTTTCGTACGAGGTACTTTTTGACTTTTTCGACAAAAGTACGAAGAATGTTTTTTTTAACTTATATGGCACGAATGGATTTTTACGGTTTTATAAAGCCTTATTTTCATGAAGCTTCCTCCAAAAATATTTCATGACTATTTTCAATAAAATATCTTTCTTTTAAAATTGCATGACGTTTTGTGAAAAGAAATTGATTTTGAAGAAGAAATGATATTTTCCTCAAGAATGGAGTTCAAGTGTTTTATCAAAATTATTTTCCATCTAAGATAATAAAGGGTTATGTTTTTATCCCTATTATTTCATTGATTTTATTATGTTGTGGTGGAATTATTTTTATGAATTCCTTTATCTTATATAAATTGTTTTATGATGTCATGATGTTTAAGATTCCCATTTGTATTACATGGGTTATGCAATGATGTATGATTTATGATATTGTGGCACACATAAGAATGGTATCATTATGAGATGGGTGGGACCTATATCTCCCTCCAATGCATTGGGTAAAGATTTTATATCTCATGAGATAGACATGGCTGGAATGGTAGGTTATACCGGTTCAGTGAAACAGGACTGAAACGAGGGTGACTCGGTTCAGAAAGGGACTTTGTCCACTAAGATAGTCTTGGCAATGAGCCTTGACTAATAAGAAATGATTCTCTATGATTATGTGTGTATGCCACAAAGTTTAATGTTTTATGTTATGATTATTGTGATTACATTTCACTACCATGAGTTATCCCAGGTTATGAAATTATGATCTCTTTTACAGGTTAAGATTTCCAAAAGTTATGTGCTTATGTATATGATGTGATTGATATTCCTTTTGTTTACCCTTATTGAGCATTTGAGCTCACCCTTTTATGTTTTATTTTCCCCAGGATATAAAGAAAGGTTTTAGGTATTAAAAAAAGGAAGATCTTTATGGGAGATGTTGAAGATCTTTCACCAGGATTAGAAGATTATATTCTGAGTTTCCAAAGACACTAAACTATTATGATCCTTGTGTGTGTGTTTTTGTTATGTACTAAGTATTCCGCAAATTTAATGTAATGTCAATGTACGCAAAGCTTCGGGTCTCTAAATGATGTTTGGAGATCCCTAAAATAAAAGGAATTGGTTGGGATTTAGGGAAACAGTGTTAACGTGTCTCGAGAGCAGCTCTCAGGCCAGGGAGTCCAGTGATGGTGCGGCGGCCGACATATCCATTCACCAGGACCTTGATAACCCGTTTGTCGACTCGGCATGCTGAGACACTTATTGCAGGGAAAATTGGTTTGTGCATCACATAGGATTGAGTCTTTGACTGTCCTTCTTGAGTCAGCTCCCCATCATTGTTATTGGTATATACATATATGCTCATCTGACCGTGGCACTCCTAGATTATATTCAGGATGTCTCCGTGAAGACAGCCAGCCAGGATATCATCTTTGGTTCGTGACGACGACCCTGTGAGCTACAAGGCCTCAGACTAGGACCCATCATGTGATCCCCCTTCTCCGGGTGGGCCGGTAGCAGCACCACCACCTGTTGAGCAGCAGATAGCTTCAGTAGAGTAGGTTGAGCTTGAGCGTAGGTTGAGCGTGCTCCGTGAGTTCCAGCGGTAGAGACCGCTGAGGTTCAGTGGTGCGCTAGACCCTCAGGCAGCAGAGTTTTGGCTAGAGGTAGTGGTTTGCCTTTTCAGTCTTGTGTAGACACCAACAGATCAGAGAGTGGCTTTTGCAGCCAACCTTTTTCGAGGAGCAGCTTAGCGTTGGTGGAGTCCGGTGACTCAGTTTCATGACGAGTCGTCTCTTTCATGGGGTGAATTTCAGTTGTTGTTTCATGAGGATTTTTTCCCCTCCTGATTGTGATCCATTCAAATTCAGGAGCTCCTGTAGTTTCATTAGGGAGGGATGACGGTGGCCGAGTACACGGCTAGTTTCGCAGACTGTGCACGCTTTTACCTGGACTTGGTCCATGACGACAACATCCGAGCGCGGAGGTTTGAGCAGAGTCTTCGCTGAGAGATTCGTGTTGTTATAGTACCCATGGGCATTTCCACATATGTTGGGGTGCTAGAGTAGGCGTTGGTGACGGAGAGCTTCCTGTCACGTTTTAGAGTTGGTGCTAGTAGAGGAGAAGGAGGAGCCGGTAGTGGGGGGACGACTTTACAAGGTCTTCCCATCCCCACTAGGCAGTCCACGTTAGGCAGCGGGAGCTGACAGTTGGGACCGCAGACAGCCTCAAGCTTTGGACGTCTATGACCCTGCAGAGCATGAGGTGATAAGAGGTATGCTCTATGACTCTTCTACTTTTTGCAGTTGAATTGTTAGACTCTATGTGTGGAATTCATTTTCTCAATGCTCCTTGTTTGAGTTGTTACCAGGGTGGCGCAGGGCGTCGTTGTAACCCTATGTTGGTAAGGTAAAAAGGTGTGGGACCTTTTTCATTAGTCGAGGGCGTCGAATCCATCGCTCTCCGATGGTGTAAGAGAGTCTTGGTTGAGGGACATCGACTGTGAAAGCTTGCGTGACCAGATATCCTTAGGTGTTTCACCATATGGATATTTTGAAAGAGGGAATTATCGGGCCTTGTTCCATGTGTGGGTGGTGATTCCAGTCGCGGCGTGCAACATAAGGGTTTGGTCGAGGAGGTGAGCTACCCCTGAGGACCTTTGGTCCGTTTGGGACCGTGAAAATGGATGGTGAGGTACCCTACCGCCTTTCCCTAACCCCAAAGACTGTTTTGGGTGCATAGCATCTCTCGCGTGGCTCACCTGAGAAGATGTGTGTGCCCTCCTATGAACGACACCGGCAAGGGACAACCTCGTGTGAATAGATCAAATCCTTTGTTCAGTGTGCGGTGGCACAGATCTGTGCAAGAGTTCTTCTGGGTACAAGAGAGCTAGGTGTGGGATTAGTACCCTGAGTTGTTCACTTGTTTTGCTTTTTGGGGACGAAAATATTGAAAGAGGGAATGATGTAAGAACCCGTTTTTTGGCTATAAAGGACTTTGGAATATTCTTGATGTTATTCTAGAGTAGCACCTTCAGACGGCGTGCGATTCTGAGCCCCAGTGTGGCCGGAATTAAATTTGCAGTGCGTTCACACTAGAAATGCCAAATAAATGTGATAATTCCTAAACGGTGATCCGGATCAGAGATCCGAGTGTACGGATGGGTCTGTAATGGGGTTTTTACCCTAGGAACGACATAAAACATGTTGGTGCGGGATGTTTGAACCCCCCGCCCGCTCCCGGAACGTTAAATGGAAAAATTAAATAATTAATTTAATTGTTTAATGGTGAAACTCAAGTATCTCTTAAAGGTGGATCAGATTGGAAAACCGAGGGAACCTTTGAGTTCAGAGCGTGCCGTTTACCCTAGGAGGGGTATAAGTTTCACGGGCGCGGGCTATCTGTGAAAAATGGCCCCGGGGCCATTTTTGTAATTTGGCGGCTTTGGGCGTTCAGTTTTATAATTTTCAAAAGAAATCTCAGAATCAAATTCCAAGACCGTCGTTGTGCTTAGGAGGGGGTGTTTACCCTAGGGGAGGCTTAACCTCGACCCCATCGGGCGTTTCGGATGCGGGTTATTTGGGAGTTTTAATTAATTAAAGTTTTTAATTAATTATTTTTCCTATTTAGACCCTAACCCCACCCCTCTCCTTTCCCTTCCCCCTGGAAGAAGACCTCAACCAAGAAGGAGAAGCTCCTCCTCTCCTCCTCCCCTCCGGCAAGGCGTGGCAGCCGGTGGATCGTCGCGATGCTTCGGGCGAAGCCCCGTGAGGTAGGGTCTTGTTTGTTTTTTATTTCCCGCACCCTTTCGCTCAAATTTTGTGATATTGGAATGCTGCTTAAAATTCGAGCAAAGCCCATGACCTCGTAGCACATTTTTTGAGCTTCCCATCGCCTATTTTGAATTTAAAAACCGAGCTTCAGGGTGTTCGCAATCGTGCGCCGAAGATCAGCGGGAATTGGAGTTTTTCCGGGTGCCCTGGCCGGTTCAGGCGGGTCTGGCGGTCTAAAGCTAGGCAGCGGTCCAGTGGTTGGCGGTCCACATCGACACAAGCCGGCATGCGGCGGTGGTCGGGTTTTGACGGCGGTGCGGCAGCTCAGCAGGGTGGTCGGCCGGGTGGTCGTCGGCCAGTCTGAGCAGGAGGCATCGGCTGGCTGAGGCGAGCGCGTGGAAGGCACTCGGTCGTGAGCAAGGCGGTTGGCGGGCGTATGGGGGGCGTGTTGTGGAGGAGCGGTCGGCCGGGTGGCCGGCCGGTGCTGGGGTCGCTGGAACACCAAGGTCGCGTGACCCTGGTGAAGAAGAAGAGACCCAAAACAGCGCATCTCTGTCAGGGGCGACCTGCAAAAGACGGCGAAAAAGGAAAAAAAGAGAGAAATAATGAAAAAAAGTGGGCCGCGGGTTTGGATAAAAAAGAAATTAAAAATAAAATATAAGTTTTAAATAATAATAATAATATTATTATTATTATTATTTATATAAATCATAGACCAGGCGTCAGTCTCGTGTGTCGTCAGCAGCGACGCGCCCCTTTAAATGAGAGGAATATTTTGAGATGGTTTTGGGAATTTTTAATTCCCTAAACAAGAGGCCTCGGAGGCGCGATGCGTCTTTAAGCGAATTGTCATTTTTTCGGGGATCTTGTTTTGGATGGCACAGACGCATCCAACGTCTGTTTTAAGCACCGTCAGTGGCGTTGGGACCCTGGCGCTGGGGAGAAGACTTCCAGAGTGTTTTCAAGCATTGAGACTAAAGTTGAGGCGCGGACCCCACGGCCCGTCTTTTGACCTGCGTGCAGCGTTTCACGACTTTTTCATCGGACGTCCATTCGGGGCGTGCGATTAGTCGATGTTGGGTGTTTTTCCGAGTGAATTGCATTGGCATAGTCTGCCCGCTCTAATTCCGCATGATGGTGCAGGCCCCGCCAGGGCCGTTTCGGGAGTTGATAGTGATTTCCAACTTTATCACCGGGTGTCCGTTTTGGACAAGGGATTAGTCTAACTTGTGTACTTTTTCGAAAGGATCGCAACAGTGTGATCCGTCCGTTGAGTTTCAGGACCGGGACGCGGGTCCCACATGGCACTGCTCGTGTGCGGTGCGCCGGAATGCATCATTTTCTTCGAATGTCTGTTGCACTCAAGTGAGTAGTGCTTTTGACGTGTTTTCCCGAGTGGATTGCAATAGTGTGATGCGCCCAACTATTTTCGGGGCCGAGGCTCGGGACCACGGGATGCCATTCGGGCATAAGGCGGTATTGGAAACTTTTACATCGGATACCCATTTGGGGATAGTAAGTAGTTGATCTCGCGTGTTTTTTCATGAGGATTAGAATGGTGTAATCTATTCAGGCGAGTGGAGCCTCATACGTGATCTTCTTAAATGTGGAAATATGAAAGGTCCCCCGGCAGTGGTTCCTCTACCGTGTTCGTAGAGGACCCTTGGAATGTGACCACGTGCACTCCTGGGAGAGTGATGTTGGTGGTTAAAGATATGTGGTTGGATGTGCCTCAGTCGTTGAGGTGAAAAGTTGGAGATGTTACGTCACGCCTTCGCGTTGACGTTGGGTGTCATGTGCACGATGGCCCTTGGGCTGAGAATGGGGTATACTCTGGGAGTATACGGGAATTCTTGGAGGTACATATGGTTGTTCGTACCTAAGAACGTTTGTGCATTCGGTTGGGGTTAACTTGGGGCCACACATCGTGTGTGCCCCATGTGCATGTCATGTTCTGCTTTGCGTACATTTGACCTCTCACGACGTAGAGGGTCCCTCGGGTCTCGTTTGTTGACCAGTGGGGTTGAGTTTTTTCCCCGTCTCTATTCTCAATGGTTTAGATCAGCAGGGTTGAGTGGTTTTCCCTGGTCTTGTTCCGAAGTCGGATGGTTGCGCGATACCCACTCCACATTCGGTTGGACAGTGTTGTATCATATAGTAGAGATGGCCAGAGCAGTTCAGGATTTACCCTTTAGCGGGGATGGGTATTGGGTTACTCATCGACTTCTCAGGTTTTACCCTCTAACAGAGACTAGGAAGTGGGTCACCCGATTACTCTTGAGGGTCTACCCTCCAGCAGGGCTGGGCAGTGGGTCGTTCGTCATCTTGTTCCGGGTCTACCCTCCAGCAGGGCTGGGCAGCGGGTCACCTGTCGACTTGTTCAGGGTTTAGCCTCTAGTAGAGACTAGGCAGTGGGTCACCCGATGACTCTTGAGGGTCTACCCTCCAGCAAGGCTGGGCAGTGGGTCGTCCGTTATCTTGTTCCGGGTTTACCCTCCAAGAGGGCTGGGCAGTGGGTCACCCATCGACTCCTTCCAGGTCTACCCTCCAGCAAGGTTGGGCAGTGGGTCGCCTGATGACTTATTCCAGGTTTACCCTCCAGCAGGGCTGGGCAGTGGGTCTCTTGATGATGTATTAGGTTTTACCCTCCAGCAGGGCTGGGCAGTGGGTCACCCGATATCAAATTATAAATTACCCTCTAGTAGGGCTGGGCAGTGGGACACCCGTTGACATTCCAGACTCAGACCTACCTACTAGGCTAGTCTGTGGTTTTCCTCTCGGATTACCGGAGCGGGACCCTTGGTTATACGGGTCAGTGATGGGATGACCCTATCTTTGAGGAGACCTCTCAACTACAGGACAGTGACGAGGTGTGGTTTGACTTAACCCGGAACTCTCAAGTATGAGGGGCTCTTTCCCCACCGAGACACGTCCTTGTAATGTGACCTAAAACTATGTGGGTGAGTCAGTGCCGCCCAAAGTGGATAGTGTCGAGGTGCGTTGATTGAGCCCTTGACTTGTAGTTTGGGGTAGACGTACGGGATGCTGGGCATCGATGGTGTTACTTCTGGGACTTTTGGCTACTCATTTTCTTGGGCTGAGCTACGGGATGGAGATCCCCTTATGACCTTGTTCGGGCTTCTTATTGAGAAAATGTATTTGTATATATACCTTGTTCTGGTACCCATTTTCTCGGGTTTTGGTTACTCTCCTTCCAGGAGAGGCGAAGACGCATGGGGTATGCCACGTGCTTTCCGTGTTTAGCTTCTCTTGGTTGGAAGAGTCTACTATCCTGCTATAGGTATCGAAGACTCAACGAGAATTAAATCTTCTCACCATTTCCAGCTCCTTGTGTCTGGATGAGTCTACGTCCTTTCTCTTATTGGGTTGATCTGGACTCTCTATTGTACTCTTTACTGCACTTTCAGTTGTACTCCTCTATTATTCCCTGTTCACTCTACTTCTGACCCTTCGGTACCTCTTTTGTTTCTCCCTAGAGCCTTTGGGGTATCCTACTAAGTATTTTTATACTCACACCTGCTTGGGCTTTGCCCGCACTTAGTGTGCCCTTGCCGATGACAGACCGGTTGGTCGTGACGTCAGAGGATCTTAGGAGCTTGGGAGCTTGGACCATGTGCGGTGGTCGGAGTCAGGTTCCAGGTGGGGACCCTTCTAGCTATTTTCCTTTTTGCTTACCTATTGCCGGGTTGTGGAACTTTTTAGTTGGGCCCGTGTTTTTCTCTTTTCTTTCAGTTTACCTTCAACTTGCTTTGTACTATTAGAGGTCGATGCACATTTGTGGTTTATTTATAGCAGTTGGTACTTTGCTTTTCTTTTTTACTCTGCACTTTCACATTGAGTGTGATGCGTGTGTGTGTGTATAGGTGCTTAGGCAAAGGACTCCCTGAGTTGTTATGCCTTCAGTGCTGGTCGCCAGCCCCTGGCCTATAGAGGCGGGCTTGGGGTAGTTGCGGTTCGAGCTCGGGTAGGGTTGGGTCATGACAAAGTGGTATCAGAGGTGTTTCGTTCCTTGGGACGTTGTTCGGACGTCACTAAAATAAAAGGAATTGGTTGGTATTTAGGTAAATAGTGTTAACGTGTCTCGAGAGCGGCTCTCAGGCCTGGGAGTCCAGTGATGGTGCGGCGGCCGACGTATCCATTCACCAGGACCTTGATAACCCGCTTGTTGACTCGGCATGCTGAGACACTTATTGCAGGGAAAATTGGTTTGTGCATCACATAGGATTTATTCTTTGACTATCCTTCTTGAGTCATCTCCCCATCGTTGTTATTGGTATATACATATATGCTCATCTGACCGGGGCACTCCTTGATAATATTCAGCATGTCTCCACGAAGACAGCCAGCCAGGATACCAGCTTTGGTTCGTGATGACGACCATGTGAGCTAAAAGGCCTCATTCCAGGACCCATCATGTGAGCCCCTTTCTCTGTGTGGGCCTGTAGCATCACCCCCACCTGTTGAGCAGTAGATAGATTCAGTAGAGCAGACTAAGCTTGAGATCAGTTTTAGCATGCTCCGTGAGTTCCAGCGGTAGAGACCGCTGAGGTTCAGTGGTGATCCAGACCCTCAGGCAGTAGAGGTTTGGCTAGAGGCAGTGGTTCGCCTTTTCAGTCTTGTTCAGACGTTGACAGATCAGAGAGTGGCTTTGGCAGCCAACCTTTTTCATAGAGCAGCTTGGCGTTGGTGGAGTCTGGTGACTCAGTTTCTTGAAGAGTCGTCACTTTCATGGGGAGAATTTCAGTTGTTGTTTCGTGTGGATTTTTTCCCCTCCTGCTTGCACTCCATTCAGATTCAGGAGAACCTGTAGTTTCAGCAGGGAGGGACGATGATGGTCGAGTACGCGTCTAGTTTCGCAAACCGTGCACGCTTTTACCCGGACTTGGTCCATGACGACAACATCCAAGCGTGAAGGTTTGAGTAGGGTCTCTGCCGAGAGATTCATGTTGTCATAGTACCCATGGGAATTTCCACATATGTCGGGGTGCTAGAGCAGGCACTGGTGACAGAGAGATTCCTGTCAACTTTTAGAGTTGGTACTAATAGAGGAGCGGGAGGAGCTGGTTGTGGGGGGGGACGACTTTACGATGTCTTTCCATCACCACTAGGCGGTCCACGTCAGGCAGCAGGAGCTGACAGTTGGGACCGTGGACAGCCGCAAGCTTTGGATGTCTACGACCCTGCAGAGCATGAGGCGATAAGAGGTATGCTCTATGACTCTTCTACTTTTTGTAGTTGAATTGTTAGACTCTATTTGTGGAATTCCTTTTATCCCTACTCCTTGTTAGAGTTGTTACCGGGGTGGCGCAGGGCGTCGGTGTAACCCTATGTTGGTAAGGTAAAAAGGTGTGGGACCTTTTTCTTTAGTTGAGGGCATCGAATCCATCGCTCTCCGAGCGTGTAAGAGATTCTTGGTTGAGGGACATCGACTGTGAAATCTTGCGTGACCAGATATCCTTAGGTGTTTCACCATATGGATATTCTGAAGGAGGGAATCATCGGGCCTTGTTCCAGGTGCGGGTGGTGATTCCAGTCGCGGTGTGTGACGTAAGGGTTCGGTCAGGGAGGTGAGCTACCCCCGGGGGCCTTCGGGCCGTTTGAGACCGTGCAAAGGGATGGCGAGGTTCCCTACCGCCTTGCCCTAACCCCAAAGGCTGGTTTGGGTGCATAGAATCTCCCGTGTGGCTCACCTAAGAAGAGGTGTGCATGCTCCTATGCACAACACCAGCAAGGGCCAACCTCGCGTGAACAGATCAAATCCTTTGGTCTGTGTATGGTGGTGTAGAGCTGTGCAAGAGTTCTTCTGGGTACAGGAGAGCTAGGTGTGGGCTTAGTATCCTGAGTTGTTCCCTGGTTTTTCTTTTCAGGGATGAAAAGCTTGAATAAGGGAATGATGTAAGAACCCAGTTTTTTTCTATAAAGGACTTTGTAATATTCGTGATGTTATTCCAGAGCAGCACTTTCATATGGCGTGCGATTCTGAGCCCCGGTGTGGCCGGAATTAAATTTTAAGTGCGTTCACACTGGAAATGCCAAATAAATGTGATAACTCCTAAACGGTGATCCAGATCAGATATCTGAGTGTACGGATGGGTCTAGAATTGGGTGTTTACCCTAGGAATGAGATAAAAAATGTTGGCGTGGGATGTTTGAACCCCCCGCCCACTCCCGGAACGTTAAACGGAAAAATTAAATAATTAATTTAATCGTTTAATGGTGAAACTCAAGTATCTCTTAAACAGTGGCTCCGATTGGAAAAAAGAAGGCACCGTTGAGTTCATAGCATGCTGTTTACCCTAGGAGAGGTATAAGTTTCACGGGAACGGGCCGTCTGTGAAAAATGGCCCCGGGGGCGTTTTCGTAATTTGGCAGCTTTGGGAGTTCAGTTTTATAACATTCAAACGGAAGCTCAGAATCAAATTCCGAGACCTCCGTTGTGCTTAGGAGGTGGCGTTTATCCTAGGGGAGGCTTAATCTCGACCCCGTCAGGCGTTTCAGATGCGGGTTATTTTGGGAGTTTTAAATAATTAAAGTTTTTAATTAATTATTTTTCTTATTTTAAACCCTAACCCCACCCCTCTCCTTTCCCTTCCCCCTAGAAGAAGAGCTCAATCAAGAAGGAGGAGCTCCTCCTCTCCTCCTCCCCTCCGGCAAGGCATGGCGGCTAGCGGATCGTCGTGAAGCTTCAGGCGAAGCCCCGCGAGGTAGGGTCTTGTTTGTTTTTGATTTCCTGCACCCTTTCGCTAAAATTTTGTGATATTGGAATGCTGCTTAAAATTCGAGCAAAGCCCATGATCGCGTAGCACATTTTCTGAGCTTCCCATCACCTATTTTGAATTGAAAAACCAAGCTTCGGGGTGTTCACAATCGTGCGCCGAAGATCAGTGGGAATTGGAGTTTTTCCAGGTGCCCTGGCCGGTTCAGCCGGATCCGGTTGTCTACAGCAGGGCAGCGGTCCAGCGGCGGGCGGTCCACATCGGCGCAAGCCGGCGTGCGGCGGTGGTCGGGTTTCGGCGGCGACGCGGCAGCTCAGCAGGGCGGTCGGTCGGGTGGTCGTCGGCCAGTCCGAGTAGGAGGCGCCGGCCGACTGAGGAAAGCACGCGGTAGGCGCCCGGTGGCGAGCGGGGGAGCGATGCGGCTGGCGGGCGTCTGGGGGGCGTGCTGCGGAGGAGCGGTCGGCCGGTGCTGGGGTCACCGGAACACCGGGGTCGCGCGACCCTGGTGAAGAAGAAGAGACCCGCAACAGCGGGTCTCTGTCGGGGGTGACCTGAAAAAGCAGGTGAAAAAGGAAAAAAAAAGAGAAATAATGAAAAAAGGGGGCTGCAGGTTTGGAAAAAAAAGGAAATTAAAAATAAAATATAAGTTTAAAATAATAATAATAATAATAATAATAATAATAATATTTTTTTATATAAATCATAGACCGGGCATCAGTATCGTGTGCCGTCAGCGGTGACATGTCCCTTAAAATTATAGGAATATTTTGAGATGGTTTCGGGAATTTTTAATTCCCGAAAGGAGGGGCCTCGGAGGCGCGACGCGTCTTTAAGCGAATTGCCGTTTTTTCGGGTATCTTGTTTTGGACGGTGCGGACGCGTCCGACGTCCGTTTTAAGCACCGTCAGTAGAGTTGGGACCCTGGCGCCAGGGAGAAGCTTTCTAGGGTGGTTTCGAGTGTTGAGGCTGAAGTTGAGGTGTGGGCCCCACGGCCCGTCTTTTGATCTGCGTGCAGCGTTTCATGACTTTTTCATTGGACGTCCGTTCAGGGCATGCGAGCAGTCGATGTCGGGTGTTTTTCCGAGGGCATCGCATTGGCGCAGTCTGCCCGCTCTAATTCCGCGCGATGGTGCGGGGCCCGCGAGGGCCGTTTCTGGAGTTGATAGTGATTTCCAGCTTTATCACCGGGTGTCCGTTTTGGACAAGTGATTAGTCAAACTTGTGTACTTTTTCGAGAGGATCACAATGGTGTGATCCGTCTGTTGAGTTTTGGGACCGGTATGCGGGTCCCACGTGGCACCGCTCGTGTGCGGTGCGCCAGAATGCATCTTTTTATCCGGATGTTCGTTGCACTCAAGTGAGTAGTGCTTTTGACGTGTTTTCCCGAGGGGATCACAATGGTGTGATGTGCCCGACTGTTTTCGGGGCCGAGGCTCGGGACCATGGGACGTCGTTTGGGTGTAAGGTGGTATTGGAGACTTTTACGTTGGATACCCATTTGGGGTGAGTAAGTAGTCGATCTCGAGTGTTTTTCCATGTGGATTACAACGGTGTAATCTGTTCAGGCGAGTAAAGCCTCATACGCGATCTTATTAAATGTGGAAATATGAAAGGTTCCCCGGCGGTGATTCCTTTACCGTGTTCGTAGCGGACCCTTGGCATGTGATAGCGTGCACTCCTGGGAGAGTTATTTTGGTGGTTAAAGAGATGTGGTTGGCTGTTCCCCAGTCATTGAGGCGGAAAGTTGGAGATGATATGTCACGCCTTCACGTTGATGTTGGGTGTCGTGTGCACGATGGCCCTAAGGCTGAGAATGTGGTATAATCTGGGAGTATACAATAATTCTTGGAGGTACATGTGGTTGTTTTTACCTGAGAACGTTTGTGCATTCGGTTGGGGTTGAGTTGGGGCCACACGTCGTGTGGGACCATTGTGTGTGCCATGTTCTTCTTTGCATACCTTTGACCTCTCACAACTTAGAGGGTCCCTCGAGTCTCGTTTGATGACCATCTGGGTTGAGTTTTTCCCCCAGCTCTGTGCTCGATGGTTTAGATCAGCAGGGTTGAGTGGTTTCCCCAGGTCTTGTTCCAGAGTCAGATGGTTGCGCGATACCCACTCCGTATTCGATTGGCCAGTGTTGTATCATCCAGTAGAGATGGCCAGAGCAGTTCTGGGTTTACCCTCCAGCGGGGCTGGGTAGTGGGTTACTCATCAACTTCTCAGGGTTTACCCACAAGCAGAGACTAGGCAGTGGGTCACCCAATGACTCTTGAGGGTCTACCCTCCAGCAGGGCTGGCCAGTGGGTCGCTCGTCGTCTTGTTCCGGGTCTACTCTCCAGCAGGGATGGGCAGTGGGTCGCCTGTCGACTTTTTTAGGGTTTACCCTCTAGAAGATACTAGGTAGTGGGTCACCCGACGACTCTTGAGGGTCTACCCTCCAGCAGGGCTGGGCAGTGGGTCGCTCATCGTCTTGTTCCGGGTTTACCCTCCAGTAGGGTTGGGCAGTGGGTCACCCGTCGACTCCTTCCAGGTCTACCCTCTAGCAAGGCTGGGCAGTGGGTCGCCGAACAACTTATTCTAGGTTTACCCTCCAACAGGGCTGGGCAGTGGGTCGCTTGATGATGTATTAGGGTTTACCCTCCATCAGGGCTGGGTAGTGGGTCACCCGATAACAAATTATGAATTACCCTCTAGCAGGGCTGGGCAGTGGGACACTCGTTGACATTCCAGACTCAGAACTATCGACTAGGATGCTCTGTGTCTTTCCTCTGTGATTACCGGAGCGGGACCCTTGGTTGTACGAGTCAGTGATGGGACGACCATGTCTTTGAGGAGGCCTCTCGACTATGAGACAGAGATGAGGTGTGGTTTGACTTTACCCGGAACTCTCAAGTACGAGGGGTTCTTTACCCACCGAGACACATCCTTGTGATGCGACCTAAAACCGTGTGGGCGAGTCAGTGCCACCCAAAGTGGATAGTGTCGAGGTGCGGTGATTGATCCCTTGACTTGTAGTTCGGGGCAGACGTATGGGATGCTGGGCATTGATGGTGTTACTTCTGGGACTGTTGGCTACTCATTTTCTTGGGCTGAGCTACGGGATGGATATCCCCTTACAACCTTGTTCAGGCTTCTTATTAAGCATACGGATTTGTATATATACCTTGTTTTGGTACCCATTTTCTTGGGTTTTGGTTACTCTCCTTCCAGGAGAGGCGAAGACACGTGGGGTATGCCACGTGCTTTCAGTGTCTAGCTTCTCGTGGTTGGACGAGTCTACTCTCCTGCTATAGGTAGCGAAGACTTGACGAGAAGTTCATCTTCTCACCATTTCAAGCTCCTTGTGTCTGGACGAGTCTACTTCCTTTCTCTTGTTGGGTTGGGCTGGACTCTCTACTGTACTCTTTACTGTACTTTCAGTTGTACTCCACTAGAATTCCCTGTTCGCTCTACTGCTCACCCTTTGGTACCTTTTTTATTGCTCCCTCGAGCCCTCGGGATATCCTACTGAGTATTTTTATACTCACCCCTGCTTGGGATTTGCCCGCACTTGGTGTGCCCTTGCAGACGATGGACAGGTTGGTCGTGATGTCAGAGGAGCTTGGGAGCTTGGGAGCTTGGACCACGTGCGGTGGTCGGAGTCGGGTTCCAAGTTGGGGACCCTTCCAGCTGTTTTCCTTTTTGCTTACCTGTTGCCGCGTTGTGGCACTTTTTGGTTGGGCATGTGTTTTTTTTCTTTTCTTTCAGTTTACCTTCATCTTTCTTTGTACTGTTAGAGGTCTATTCACATTTGTGGTTTATTTATATCATTTGGTACTTTTCTTTTCTTTTTACTCTGCACTTTTTCATTGAGTGTGTTGAGTTTGTGTGTGTAAAGGTGCTTAGGAAAAGGCCTCCCTGAGTTGTTGTGCCTTCGGCGCTGGTCGCCAGCCCCTGGTCTATGGAGGCGGGATTGGGTTAGTTTTGGCTCGAGATTGGGTAGGGTCGGGTCGTGACAAGTAATCACTTCTACAGATTATTTCAAATTTTTTTATTCTTCTATGTCCTCTTCATTAGTTGTTTCATGATAAAGTAAAAAACCTAAGATTCACTCATACACTTTTATGTTATTTTAAACATGAAACCACTATATTTAACATTTATCAATACTATGAAAAATGAAATTATTACGCATGCGTATGTACGGCTTACCGTCTCCACGTCGTGGTGTAATATATTATTCACCACCACCATACTTCGATGGGTATAATGATAAAAATAACAACTATATATGATTATTATAACATGTAACTGATTCTGAAATATTATACACCATCCCCTTCTATACCATTCAACAATTTTGGGAATGTTATCATCGTGCGTGCGTATGTATGGCCTACCATCTCCATGATGCGATGCAATTCATTCTACATGATCTTCATTAAAACATGATTATATAAATGAATTTTATGAATAAATATGATAAATATTATACTAAGATAATTCTGTAAATAAAATAAATATAACCTAATAAGTGGAACATGAACTTTTCTGACAAATCTTGAATAATAACATAATGCAGTTAATATCCAAATAACGAGTTACAATGAAATGTTACTAACAAAACAATAATAATATAAAAATATATGATATCATAAAAATGATTATGATTATCAGACAAGTCAATAAAATTAGTTAAATAATTATACAATAGGTTCTAATAGATACAAAGGATATCAGACCTAAGGTATGGGATAATTTTACAATCTAATTTTATATGAGATTGTTTGTACTAAGTATTTACTAGGGTATATTTTTCATCCACATCCATGTTTCCTAATTATGTTTTATTATTAATATTTTTATATAATTTTTTAATGTTAAATATACCCTTTGGTGAATTTTTATTAAATGTTATGAAAGGAATATTTTGTCATTATTCGATTTGTGGTACTTTTTGACTTTTCTATCAAAAGTATGAGGAGAATGTTTTTTTAACATATAAATCCTGAGTGGATTTTTATAGTTTCATGACTCCATATTTCCATGAATATTCCACTACATGATTTCATGATTATATTCAACTGAATTAATTTCTTTTAATATTTCATGGCATTTTGAGAAAAGAAAATATTTTTGAAAAAGAATTGATATTTTCCTCATGAATTACTTTCAAGTGTATTATCAAAATTATTTTCCTTCTAAGATGACCTAGGGTAATTTTTATTTACCTATTTTTACTTCTATTTGACTATTTTTATGATGGAATTATTTCTATAAAATCCATTTATTTTATATGGATTATGATGGAATGATGTCTTAGAAACTGATTTTATTTTATGGGTTATGCTATGATAAATGATTAATGTTTTTATGGAACACATAATAGTGGTTTCATTATGAGATGGGTGGGACCTATATATCTCTCTAATGAATTGGCTAGAGATTTATATCTCATGAGACAAACATGACTGTAATGAAAAGTATATACGGTTCAGTAATACATAGCTAGAAAGAGGAGTGAAATCAGTTCGGTAATGGACTTTGTATACTATTATGGTCTCGGCAACGAAAATTCACTTATATGTAATGATTTTCTATGATTATGTGTGTATTCTATGAAATTTCATATTTTTTTATGACTATTGGGATTAAATTTCACATTTATGATTTATCCCATTATAAGATATTATGATCTTTTATATGCTTGATAATATTTTCAAATATTATGTTCTTATGATTATGATATGATTGATATTTCACTTGTTTACCCTTACTATGAATTTGAGCTCAACCTTTCATATGATTCTTTTCCCCAGGTCATGAATAAGGTTATTAAGTAAAATATTTCAAATGCAGTCTTGTTTTGAAGAAATAAGTGGGTGACAATATATATGTTTTATGAACCAGTTCTTTATGTTTCCCAATTTCAAAAGAAATTAAACCTATATGGTCCTCGTGTGGTTTTTTTATGTTTTGTAATAAATATTCATCAATGTTTAGGTAATATATGAATGTCAAGTATGGTCCATTATAGTTGGTATCATAGAAAATGAATAGTTATCCTTTAGAATCTTGGATGAGAGAACTTTAGTATGAACCCTAAAGATATGTTTAAGTATATGTTATAATTATATCCTAGTGTTCAAGATATGTTCATGAATAACCTAGGATAAAACCTAATGTATCCTAAATTGAAACTTTATTATTGAATTATGTTGTTTTCCCATTATGATTAGTGTCGATCACAATGTTCTTCTTGGTCTTAGTCAGTGGATGAACCCAAAGGAACCATGTTAATACTGAATGTGTTGGGCAATGAAATGATTTTCCCCACAAGCAACCAAATGTTATGGGATCTGGAATGAAAAATATTATAGCCATTCCCACACAACTTTCTCAATATATGAATCATTATAGACATAAAAATGACCAATGGAGGGAGAAAAAAAATTAAATCATTCATGAGGCAGTGTCCACCTTCATTCAGCATGTCTTCTAATCCATTAGTGGTTGAACAATGGATCAGTACAACTGAAAAGATATTTTTAGTTCAAAAAGGTTATATACATGGTAAATTCATATTTCAATTCTATCATTTGGAAGTAGAAGATGATCAGTGGTGGAATACTATTAGGAATACAAGGCAAAGAGTTGAAATTGAGTCCATGGAATGAGATGAGTTCAATAACTTATTTTTCATTAAATAATTGGTTTATATTCTTAGAACAAGTATGGAGAAAGAATTACACAAACATAACAAAAAGGATAAAAAATCTATGGGTGCCTATGAAGAAAATTTTACAAGCCTTGAATGGTATGCTTCTGGAATTATTATGCAACCTAAGAGTAAAATTGATCAAATCATTAGTGGCTTAAAACCAAGTCTCCAAATTTTATTAGCCTTAAAGGACATCAATAACTATGAGGAAATATTTCTATGATATCTCAAGGTTGATATGGATATTAATGTAAACCATCAGTCATATAAGTTTGATAAGAAGAGAAAAATGAAATTCAATGTAATTCCCCGACCCCAGTTACCCAGAGTTGGTGTATTATTACATAACATTGGCATGATCATAAGGGATCAAATCCTGAAAGACCGACCAGTTTAGTATCCTTGGAAGTACTAGATAAATTCATAAGTTTTACATTACATTATAAAATACAAAAAAACAACTACATTTTCTCCATTGACCACATTCATCTCCCTTAGACTATCCCTGTAGGTCAGTCATAATATAATTCTTCGCATCATAGGAAAAATAAAACATAGAAAGGGGTGATCTCAGATGCTTAGTAAGGATAAAAATATAGTAGAAACTTTGATAAATAATCATAAAAATTTAAGGTAATGTATAATAAATAAACATAAGTCATTTAAACATAAAATTTTGTATAATATGGCCAAGATAAATCAAATAATTCCATTTACTTATTCATATGTATATTCTTGTAGTCGAATAATCACAGGTAATATCAATATCCAATTTCATAATGATGGAATGCATAATTCCATACTTCATAACCACATATTCAAGGCCACGTACCAAGACTACAAATAAGATTTTGTCAAGGCCTTGTGTCAAGACACTAGTTTTTCTAATTAGACCTACTGATGCATCAAGAATCTATAGAGGGCCCCACCCGTCACTTACTAAGTCCAATGCATTCCTCAAATGAAAAGGTTTAAACATAACATAAACATCTGTATTAAAACTAGCATACAAAAGGTCAATACTTTATCTAAAAACCATGAATGTTAAAAAAATAACACATTCATAGACAAACATATCACAAAACCTTCAACATAATATTTATGATTTGTATCATAATAAATCAACTTCAAACAAGTTTAAAATCCATCAACAGATGTTGACATAGATGAAATGAAAAATATTTGAAATAAATAACTCTTTCAATTTTGAAACCATTAAAAAGTCACTTAATTACAAAAGAAAGAAATTATTTTGAAAATATTCTTATAAGATTTTATGGGAAGCTTTTTCAATGTTATAACACTGGAAAATAGCCACATATACCATATAAGTTAAAAAAAAGATATTCTTAATTTAATTTTGTCGAAAAGGTCATAATGTACCTTGTTTTGAAAACAACGGAAAGATTCCATTCAAAATATATATGGTCAAACAAGGGTTTAAATGACTTCAACCCATAATCTAGTAAATAGTAAAAAAATTGAATTTCATTTTTAAGAAAACATTGATGTGTATGATAAAGAGGTCCTGGTATATACTTATGTATTAACAACCTCAGATAAGTAAAGAGATTATAGAATTAACTCTTACCTTGTACTTTTACTTGGCTGAAGGTACGTTAACCTCATGTATAATAGTTAAATCCGTGCTATTAAATTATACAAGAACTATATACATAAATATGATATCATATATGATCCTCTAATATTGCTTTGTTAATAATATTTCAGTAGTATCGTCGTATCAGGTGTTAACTAATTCATTTTCCATTATATGCTCGGTTATGTAAGCCATGAATTTTATGTATAGGATGTATTTGATTCATATACATAATTATATTATGTTTATAAACATTATTTTTAATCATAAAATGAAAATTATTCTTGAATGATTAAGATGGGGAATGAATCTCATCGCGTTCGTGGAGACAGTAATTTGTACGTTCGCACGAGAAACAATATCATTATATTAATGGTGAAATTGTATGTAATTGGATGTTATATCACATATAAAGAATCATTAATGTGTTATATTCATTATTTACATCAATTATACTTGTATGAATAATGAAGTGTCTGAATAAAAAACTACACCATGACGTGGAGACGTTAAACCGTACGTACGCACGTATAGTGACATTGCCATTTATAGGACGGATACAATAACGAATGTTGTTGTACCATATTTATAATAACATCACTGTATTCAGAAGGTATGGGATTTATTATTTTGGTATGGAAACAAAAAAAAAAGCGGAAGTGGAAGAAGAAAAGAACTTCAAAGAGGGTGGTGAAATTATTACCACTTCTTCAGGTATTTCCTTTTGAGTTGATCAAAAGGGCTACTTAGGTTTTATTTATGAAAAAATTAATGCCTCTAGGTTAAAGTGAGGGAATATTGGAATATATTTGGTCAGGGTTTGGCTGAGCCAAATGGATTTGGAGGTGTGAAATTAAGAGAAGGGGAAGTGCCCTTTTATAAGAGAGGTGAGGGTCACTTTAGGAAAGGCTTGAAATATTATTTTATAATAAAATAATTTCCAGTTTATAATGGCTCAAAAATGATTTATTTCTATGATAAAGTGATGATGTGTCAAAAATATATCATTAAATAGGTTTTAGATAGGTTTAGTTCACCATATTAACCTTATCTTTTAGATTTAACTCTTTGTTAAATATTTTGACATTTACCATGTCTCTTTTTATTTTTATATTATATGGTTTATAAACTTATTATAACAAGACAAGAGAACCCAAAAGAGTTCATTATTAATATATATAGCCTTATATAAGTCCTCTAGCCTATCCTTATATTTTTAAGAATATTATATCTAGTAATAATATAATATATTTTTTAAAACTCAATTATGTCAATTTTGACAAAATTTAGTATTTGATTTTTTTGAAAGCTATAAAAACTTTATCACATAGAATAAAATTTATTTAATCAACCCTAACATATCATATTAACATAGAAAATTATTTTAATTCATCATAAGTCTCAATTTACATTTATTTGGATATTTATAATATCAATTATGTTAATATTTCATTAATAAATTAATTACTCTATCATCATTATGTCATAAATAAATGAAATTATTTAATGTCTAAAAATTATAAATAAAATACCATTATGTAGTAAATCATTCTATATTTATATTGAATATTTATAGACGAATTTATATTGTGTGAATCCCTATATTAAAAATGGTTTAGTTATTAAACTTTGAATTTAACACTTTTAACTCTTCTTTAAATAAGATAATAATAAATTTCCTAATATAATCCATGCAGACCAAAGGGGATCATATTTTATTCCTAAGGTTTTTTTGTCAAATTAAACATATCTAATAGAATTAAGACATGTGTTTTGATAATTATAATATCATTTGTACCCTTAATTACCCTATTTACTTTTAAGTGTGGTAAAAAAAGTCAAAAGTTACTATTCACCAAAAATTATTTTGATCTTATTGAACCACATTTTACTTACTGATGTTAATTGTGTCTCTAATATTTTTTAAATTCAACTCACAGAAGCTGTAAAACTATGTTTTATGCAAATTTGCAAATGCTCTTAGAAGGTGGGTAAAAGACGGTAAAAAGTTCAATAAAAATTTATATGTCTAAACTTATTATAAAATGACTCCAATGAATTACATTGAACATATATAAGTATTATGTATCTATTTTTACCTAAAATAAATTAAAATAAAATAACAAATTATTTAAATAAAAAGTTGGTTTTAAACAATAACGCAGTGTTTTTCACTATTCATCAAAAATTGAAAGTTTTTAGAAAAATACCGAAAATTCACTCTAATCTAATTTGGATATTCTGAATCCAAAAATGAATTCCATTTTAAAAATTAAAATTTATAAAATTTTAAAAAGTGGGTATTAATATTCATAACGGCTAGTTTCATTGGTCATGGTGTGTTAAAACTCCAAGTTGCATACAACGCAAGTTACTACATTATTCAAATGGAAACTTACCGTGGAAGCGTGGGGTGTTACATCATACCCTCTTTAAAATAATTTCTCCCTCAAAATTTCAAGATTATTACTACATAAAAAAATTTGGGTGGTTCTTCATCATAATTTCATCAGGTTCCCACATTACCTTTTCCATCTTATGGTTTCTCCATATAACTTTTACCAAACAATTCATCTGGTTTATCAGCACTTGTTCTCTTGTATCAAGAATCTTTACATGATCTTTACAATAAGACAGATCAGGTTCTAGTTTAATTTCATCATTGGTGAGTACATGTGTTGGGTCAGGCATGTATTTTCTCAACAGTGATACGTAGAACACATCATAAACTTTGGAGAGACTTGGAGGCATTGCCAATCGATAAGCTACAACTCTAATTCATTCTAGAATTTCGAAAGGTCCTATGTACATGGTACTCAATTTACACTTCTTACCAAAATGTATAACACCCTTCCATGGAGATACCTTCAAGAAAACATGGTCTCCTACTTGAAATTGTAAATCCTTTCTATGATTATCAACATAGCTCTTTGGCCTACTTTGGGCTTCTTTTATGTGGGTTTGGATAATCTTCACTTTTTCCATTGTTTTCCTCAACAAGTTCTGGTCCTACTTGTTTTCTTTCACCAAACATCATCCCAACAAGTTGGTGTGTGACATCTCTTGCCATATAATGCTTTATATAGGGACATATGAATACTTGAATGGAAACTATTGTTATAGTAAAATTCTACCATAGGTAAATACTGATCCCATATTCCTTACAAAGTAATGAGAGAAAGATCGCAACATGTATTATAAGGTTTGAATAGTCCATTCTAATTGTCCATCGGTTCGAGGGTGGTAGGCAGTGATTAAATGAATTTCAGTATCCAGGGCCTTTTGTAGACTTTTCCATAATCTTGATGTAAAATGGGGTTCATGATCAGAAAAAATTGATAGGGGTTCTCCATGAAGTCTTAAAACTTCATTAATATATAGTCTTGCTAGATGTTCAAGTGTTAAATCTTCTCTTATAGCAAGAAAATGTGATGAATTGGTAAGATGATCAACAATGACCCATATTGAATCATTCCATCTAGGAGTCTTTAGTATCCCCATGACAAATTCCATGGTAATATCATCCCATTTCCACTCAGGTATGTGAAGAGGTTTCTTGACTCCTATAGGATATTGTCTTCCTGCTTTCACTTGTTGAAAAACCATACATCTTGACACATAATCAGCATTATCTCTCTTTATGTTGTCCCACCAAAAATGTTCCTTCAAATCTCTATACATCTTGGTGCTCCGATGGTGTATAGAGAAATTGGAGCTATGAGCATCATCCAACAATTCCCTTTTTAGATCAGGTATATCAGGAACACAATGTCTCTTCCCAAATTTCAAAATTCCATCTTCATAAACGAAGTCACTTAATCTCCCATCATTAACAGCTTTAATATTCTTTTGAAACTCCTCATCATCAGTCTGAGAACTTTTTATCCTTCCTAGTAAATATGGTTTGGAAACCATTTGAAAAATTATTGATTTTCAACCTTATATGGTTATTCCCATATCATAATTTACTAGATATATGACAATAGGATCCCTTTCAACTCTCATCTTGTTCAAAACACCATGATCCTTTCTGCTCAAAGCATCTGCCACCATATTTTCCTTCACTGGGTGGTAGTGTATAGTTCAATCATAATCGTTGAGTAGTTCAAGTCATCTTCTTTGCCTCATGTAGAGTTCTTTTTGTGAGAAAATATACTTCAAAATCTTCTGATCAGTATAAATCTCGCATTTTTCACCATATAGATAGTGTCTCCATATTTTCATAGAAAATATTATAGTTTCTAACTCAATATCATGATTAGGATAGTTTTGTTCATGAATTTTTAGTTATCGTGATGCATAGGAAATAACTCTATTATTCTGCATAAGGGAACAACAGATTCCTTTCTCTGAATCATCACTATAAATAACAAACCCATCGTTCCTTGATGGTATTGTCAAGATGGGAGCATTAACTAATCTTTTCTTTAGTTCTTCAAAATATTCTTCACACTATTTTCTCCAATAAAATATAACCCTATTATGTGTGAGCATGGTTAATGGGTAAGACAACCAGGAAAAATTCTAGATGAAACGTCGATAATAACCTGCTAAACCAATAAAACCACGTACCTTAGTTACACTATTCAGTTCTGGCCATTCTTGGATGGCCTTGGCCTTTGAAGGATAAACAAATATTCCATCCATAGAGACAATATGGCCAAGAAAATATATTTCTTGATGCCAGAATTCACACTTGATAAACTTCTCATATAATTCATTTCTTCTGAGGGTTTTAATAATAGTGGGCAAGTGATTTTCATGATCTTCATATATTTTTATGTATACCAATATATCATTAATAAATAACACTATAAATTCATCAAGATATTCCTTGAAAACTCTATTCATTAGATCCATGAAGACAAAGGGTGCATTAGTCAATCCAAAAGGCATTACTGTAAACTCATAATTCCCTTACCTGGTTCGAAATGTTGTTTTCAAAATTTCATCCTTCTTCACACACAATAGATGATATCCACATCGAAGTTCAATATTTGAAAAATATTGATCTCCATGAAGTTGGTCGAATGAATCATCAATGCGGGTAAAGGGATACATGCTCTTTATTGTTATTTCATTGATCTCTTTGTAGTCAATGCACAACCTCATAGACCTGTCTTTCTTCTTAAAAAAAAGGACAGGGGCTCCCCATGGATAAACACTGTGGAGAATAAATATTTTATTACTCAATTCCTCTAGTTGTTTATTTATTTTTTCTAATTCCATAGTGGTCATTATATAAGGTTTATTCGGTATGAGCCTTTAACCAAGAATTAAATCAATGGAAAACTCAATTTCTCATTCTGGAGTATGTACAGGTAAATACTATAGAAACACATCAACATATTCTTACACAATAGGTACGTCCTCTATTTGAATATTCTTTTCCTCACCCATAGTTATTTCATTCTCTTATTCCCCAATAATTGAATTTAGTAGATCTACTGGGGTGGATCTAGATAATAATCAGGTGGTGATGTTTCTGAAATAAAGATAAGGTACACTTTATCATCATCGAAAATTGTATCCTCCTTGTTCTTACAATAATTTTTTGCATCATATTCTAAAATCTAATCCATACCGAGGATTATATCAAATTCAATCTTGGGTATGCTGATGAGATCAGCAGATAAAGAAAATTTATATTCCCTAATGGGAACTGATTTACAAAACATTGTGGTGATTATTCTTCCCTTAGAAGTTTTGGATAAGAACTCCCTTGTTAAGTCAAATTTAAAACATCTAATTCTATTATAAAACAGGGAAAATAATAAATATTTTGATGATCCATAATCAAATAAAGTATTGGCTAAACTTGTGGAAACCATTGAATTTCCTACCACCATGTCTTTCGGAGCTTCAACCTCAGTATAAGTGATCGCATAATCTTGGTCTTTCTCCCTTGGATTTTTCTTAGGTAAGTTACTCTAGCTCTTAGGAAATTCATTTTCACAATGCCCCATTTCTTTAAAATTATATCATTTAACATTGACAGCCTCTTTCTTTCCCTTACAATCACGAGCTTGGTGGCCTTTTTCACCACACCTGTAACAAAATCTCATTCCCTTTAGTAGAGTGCCAGAGTGTTTCTTCCCACAATTACTATAGGATGGATATTCAAATTTTTTCTTCTACTCCTTATTTCCATTTCTAGAGTGTTTAGGAGATATATTTTTTTCTCTTGCTTTCCTTTAAAGTCATAAGACTTAGAGAATTCCTTTTCTGTCTTGATAGAACATGAGAAAATATCTCCGTATGATGAGAAGGATTGTGATACTAATGCTCGATGAATAAATGGTTTTAACCCATAACATAATCGATCAATATTACTCCTTGGGTTATATATATAATCTACTTCATGACTTTATAACCTTGTACAGTTAGTCTCATACTTTGCGACATTCTCATCCTCCTTTTTCCTCAGACTCAAAAATTACCTTTCCATATCCGCTTGATGGTCACGATGAAAGTATTTTTCTAACAAAATATCTTTAAACTCCCTCCATTCCATACTTGATAATTATTTATCCTCCTTTGTGTTTTTAATTAATGAACACAATTGATCTGTATCTCCCGTGAGGCAATAAACTACCATGACAACTTTTTTTCCTTTTACTAATCCCCAAAGCATGAAATATTTTCTATACGGAACATATCCATTTATCAGCTACAAATGTATTTTTATACCCATTAAATTTTTGTGGTTGTTGCCTTATGAAGCGTTCTAACATTGACCCTCCGCGTTGTGGATCATGGTGCTCCATACGGGTAAGGTTATTATTCATAACCTGAGTGAGTTGTTCCAGTGTGGTGATAAGATGATCAGAACTAGTTGCATCACCAGCTCCACTATAATTATCTTGAGTAGGAGGGAAATCCCTACATGGAATACATGAGTTGATATGGTTTTCATTCCTCCCACTAGGTTCCATTTCTAAATAATGGCATACAGTAGATTAGTTTATAGATAAAAATACATAATTCCAAACTTGAATAAAACTTAACCTAAATCGAATAGTTTATGGATATAATCCATAATCATAAAAATGTTTTCTTTGAGGAGTTATATACTCATAAATCCTTCATAATGGTTTCTAAAGAAAATATGAATTATCCTAAGCATATCCCTCAGGAGTGTCGTAACCAAGAGTGCAGCAAGGCTCGTTGTCGTGTACCAGGATACCCCAGGCCAAGCTCGAAACTCCTTGTTGGAGTTTTCACTCCTAGGTATATCTATTCCAGAGCCGACTATACCAACTCGTATCCAAACATGGATGTTTTTCTTTGAAAATACACAAAATCTCTACATTACCAAAATTCTTGGAAGTTCCTCCATATTAATCCTCAATGTTTATCTTAGGGTAATGTGCTATAATCAGAGTTTATCAAAATTTAGTTCCTATGGTTTGTACTAAAATTTCTCCAATACCAACTGTAACACCCCAAACCAAGTTACCCAGAGTCGGTGCATTATTACATAAAATTGTCATGATCACAAGGGATCAAATCCTGAAAGACTGATCAGTTTAGTAGCCTTGGAAGTACTATATACATTTATAAGTTTTACATTAAATTATAAAATGAAAAACAACAACCACATTGTCTCTATTGACCACATTCATACCCTTATACTATCCCTATAGGGCAGTCATAATACACTTATTCGCATCCTTTGGAAAATAAAACATAGAAATGGGTGAGCTCAGATGTTCAGTAGGGATAACAATATGGAAGAAAATTTCATAAATAAGCATAAACATTTAAGGCAATGTATAAGACTAAAACATAAGTCTTTTAAACATAAACTTCTGCATAATATGGCCAAGATAAATCAAATAATTATATTTACTTATTCACATGGATATTGTACTAGTCAAATAATCACATGTAATATCAATATCCAAATTTATAATGATTAAATACATAATGCCAGACTTCATAACCACATAGTCAAGGCCTCATGCCAAGGCTACATGTAAGATTTTGTCAAATACTTGTTCCAATACACTAGTTTGTCTCATGAGACCAACTGATGCAGCGAGGGGCTATAGTGGGCTCCACCCATCATTACATAGTCCAATGAAAACCTAATATGAAAATGTTTAAACATAACATAGACATTCGTATTAAAACAAGCATATGAAATGTCAAAACTTTATCAATAAACCATGAATGGTACAAAAATAACACATTCATAGAAAAACATATCACAAAACCTTCAATACAATATGGAATATTTGTATCATAATAAATTAACTTCAAACAAGTTTAAAATCCATCAAAGGATGTTGACATAGACGAAATGAAAATTATTTAAAATAAATACCTCTTTCTATTTTGAAAACATTTAAAAGTATCATAATTATAAAAAAAAATATTTGTTTTGAAAATAATATTATAAGATTGTATGAGAAGCTTCGACAATGTTATAATGGCTGAAAATAGCCACACCTTCCATATAAGTTAAAAAAAGACATTCAAAACTTAATATTTTCAAAAAGGTCATAAAATACCTTGTTTGGAAAACGACAGAAAGATTCCTTTCAAAACATATATGGTCAAATAAGTGTATAAATGACTTTAACAAATATTCTAGTAAATAGTAAAAATATTTTTAATTAAATTTTTAAGAAAACACAGATGTGGATGATAAAGATGTCCCAATAGATACTTATATATTAACAACCTCAGATAAGTAAAGAGATTGTAGAATTAACCCTTACCTTGTACATTTCCTTGGTTTAGGGTATTTTAAAATTCTTTATAATTGTTAAAACATTATTATTATATTATACAAGAACTATATACATAAATATGATATCATATATGATCCATTAAAATTTCTTTGTTAATAATATCTCAGTAGTATCATCATTACGGGTGTTAACTGATTCATTTTCCTTTCTATGCTTGGTTACATAAGCCATGTTTGATATAGATAGGATGTATTTGATTCATATACCAAGATATATTATGTTCATAATCATTATTTTTAATCATAAAATAAAAATTATTCTTGAATTATTATGATGGGGAATGAATCTCATCGCGTTCGTGTAGACGGTAATCCGTTCGTACTCACAAGCCAAAATATCCTTATATTGATGGTGAAATCATATATAATTGGATGGTATATCATATATAAAGAATAATTGACATGTTTTATTTACTATTTACATCATTTATACTCATTATTATTCCCATCCAAATAATGAAGTGTTTGAATAACAAACTACACCACGACACGGATACGGTAAGCCGTACATACACACGTATGGTGACTTTGTCATTTATAGGTTGGACATAATAAAAAATATGGTTGTAACATATTTTTAATAATATCATAGTATTTAGATGGTACTAGATTTATTATTTTGGTATGGAAACAACAAATAAAGTGTAAGTGGAAGAAGAAAATAACTTGAAAGAGGTTGGTGAAATTATTACCTCTTCTTCGGGTGTTTCCTTTTGAGTTGATCAAAAGGTCTCCTTAGGTGGATTTCTGATCAATGTAAGGCCCCTAGGATGAATTTAGGGAAGTTGGAATGATATTTGGGCTGGGGTTGGCTAAGCCAAATGGATTTTGAGGAGTGAAATTAATAGAATGGGAAGTACCCTTTTATAAGAGAGGTGAGGGTCACTTTAGGAAAAGCTTGAAATATTATTTAATAATAAAATCATTTTTCGTTTCTAACAGCTCCAAAAAGAATTATTTCAAGGCTAAGGTCTGGATGGGCATAAAAAATTTCAACTAATAGGTTTTAGATCGGTTTATATCACCATATTAACATTATCATTTAGATTTAACTCTTAGTTAAATAGTGTGACATTTACCATGTCTCTTTGTATTTTTATATTATATGGTTAATAAACATAATATAGCAAGCCAACAGAACCCCAAGTGGTTCATTATTAATATATATAACCTTATATATGTCCTTTGGCTGATCCTTATATTTTAAGAATATTATATCAATTAATAATATAGTATTTTTTTAGAAACTCAATTATGTCAATTTTGACACTATTTAGAATTTAATATTTTGAAAGCCATAAAAACTTTATCACTTCGAATAAAATTTATTTAATCAACCATTAAAAGTCATATTAACCTGTAAAATTAGTTTAATTAATCAGAAGTCTCGATTTACATTTATTTGGATATTTATAATATCAATTATTTTAATACTTAATTAATATGGAAATTACTGTATCATCAACATGTCATAAATAAATTAAATTATTTAATGTCTAAAAATTATAAATAAAATTCCATTATGTATTAAATCAATTTATCTTTCTAATGAATATTTATAGTAGAATTTATATTATGTGTAACCCTATTTTAAAAATGGTTTAGTTATTAAACATTGAATTTAACACTTTTAACTCTTCTTTAAATAAATTAATACTAAATTTCCTAATCTTATCCATGTGGAAAAAATGGGTAATATTTTATTTATAAGGTTTTTTTGGTCAAATAACACATATCAAATATAATTATAACATGTATTAGGGTAATTATAATATCATTTTTACCCTTAATTACCATATTTACTTTTAACTTTGGTAGATAAAAGTCAAAAGTTATTATTCACCAAAAATTATTTTCATATTATTGAACCACATTTTCATTACTGGTGTCAACTGTGTCTATCAGATTTGTCCAATTCAACTCACAGAAGTGGTAAAATTATGTTTTATGAAAATTTTCCAATGCTCCTAGAAGGTGGGTAAAAGACGATAAAAAGTACAATAAAATTTTATATTTCTAAACTTATTATAAAATGACTCCAATGAATTACATTGAACATATATAGGTATTATGTATCTATTTTTTTCTAAAATAAATTAAAATAAAATAATTAATTATTTAAATAAAAAGTCTGTTTTAAACAATAATGCAATGTTTTTCAATATTCATCGAAAATTGAATGTTTTCAGATTAATACCAAAAATTCACCAGATAATTTTGATATTTCGAATCCAAAAATTAAGTCCATTTTGAAAATTAAAATTTATAAAATTTCAAAAAGTGGGTATTACTATTCATAACGGCTAGTTTCATTGATCGTGGTGTGTTATAGCCCCATGTTGCATACAATGCAAGCAACTATATTATTCAAAGAGAAAATGTATCATGGAAGCTTGGGGTGTTACTTTCAAAGGAAAATATAAATACCATGCTAAAAATAATATTATTTTTCCCTTTTTTCTCACTGTGTGGAATGAAACAAGGATGGAATTATCTTAAAGGGACTAGTAAATATTTTAAGTGTTGAAAATAAAGTCATCAGGTAGTTGAATGCCGAAGTGATGGGAAAACATGTTTAATGATACGAACAAAGAAAAGACCACATAGAATGCACCTTATACACTTCAATGCTACAAGAGCAAAGAAATAGGGAATTATGAAAAACAATGCCCAAATCCAAGGGTTGTTGACGATGATCAACTTCCAAAACGCATAAGTAAAAATATAAAGGAAAGTCATATTCAATCACTATCGGTGACATGGAGTACAATAATTATGTACTGAATGGTACCATTACTATCCAATCTAAAGTAGAAAATGTTTAATTTGTTTTTGGATCAACCCACTCTTTTATTTCTGACAAATTTTCTAAGGGTATCTTCGTATTACCTCAATAATTTGATGTTTAGTTAGTTGTGAAAACTCTTAATGGCATAATAGTTTCACCAAAGGTTTATAATTATTCTCTGGTTGTGGTTTGTGGGAAATTGATTCCTACAAATCTTATTATCCTCCATATAGTAAATTGTTTTGATTCTTGGCATGGATTGGATTTATCTATATGGAGCTTATATCAATTTCTAAGGAAGGGAAGTCGCATTTCATATTCCAGACCAATCTATGATCATATATCGATGGAACGATTAATCTAAACTTCCAGTAGAAATGTATTCCATTTTATGGGTCATGATTCCTATAAAAGAAGGTTATTTAACTCAAATGGTTGGGGAGAAACTCATGATTAAGAATACACCCATTGTACGGGAGATTTACAATGTCTTTCTGTAGAAATTTCTAGGTCTCTGCCAAATCGTGAAGTTTAGTTTTCAACAGAAATCATACTGAATTCTATGAATATTTCAAAGATAGATTATATAAAGTCCCCAATCGATTTGTAAAAATTGAAGAAACAACTCCAAGAGAATCTTGATAAGGGATTCAGAAGCCCTAGCGTGTCACCTTGGGGAGCACTAGTTATGTTAATTTGAGAAGAAAGATGGATCAATGTTACTCGGAATTGATTATCTAGAACATAACAAGATCACTATAAAGTAAAAATATACTATTTCTTATAGTGATGACTTATCTGACCAATTACATGGAGCTCAATAAGTTTCCAAGATTGATCTTCATTCAAGATATCATTAATTAAGAGTTAAAAAGGAGGATATACAAAAGCTGAAATTTATTAACAGGTGTGGACAATATGAATTTATAGTGATGCCTTTTGGTCATACTAATTCCCCCACTATCTTCATGGATCTAAGAAATAAAGACTTTAGAGACTATCTTGATCAGTTTTTGTTAGTCTTTATAGAAGATATTTCTGCCTATTTAAATTGAATGGAATAATAGGAAGATCACTTGATAATTGTATTGAGGACTCTGAGAAAGGATAATATTTATTTCAAATTTACCATGTATGAATTTTTCCTTCTTAATTTTTTTTTATACCACATAATATCAAGAGAGGGGATATCTGTGGATCCTAAAAAAATAGGGGTTATTGAAAGATGTTCGAGACCAACAATGGAAACTAAGATCCATTTCTTCTTGGTTTGGATGGATATTATTGACATTTTGTGAATTATTATTTCATATTTATCTAATCCACTCACCAATTTGACTTATAAAGGAGTTATGTTCATTTGGATGAAGTAATATGAAGATAATTTTAATGTACTAAAAATAATGTTAGACAATGCAACTGTTCTCAAACTACCTTATAATAGAGGAAAGTTTGTGATCTATAGTGACACATCCATGAAGGGGTTGGGATGTGTTGTCATGAAAAATGATATGGTGATAGATTATTCCTCACGGTAGTTGAAAATCCCTGATAAAAATTGCACAACTTATGATTTAGAGTTATTTTTGGTAATTTCTGCATTAAATATATGGTTTCATTTTCTTTACGGTGAAAGGTGTGATATTTATACTGATCATATAATTTTAAATTATATTTTCACACAAAAGGATTTGAATATACACCAAGGAATATGGTTGGAGTTTATTAATGATTGTGACTACTCAATACATTACCACCATGGTAATGAAAATAAGGCGGCATATGTATTAATTCGACAAGACCATTCTAGCCTATCCATGATGAGGATAACAAAAGATAAAATATTTATATATTTACAAAGGATGGATATTGAAATTTTAAACGTAGTAGAGAAATAATATCTTTAGTAAATGAATGTTCAACCATTAACACAAGTTAAGATTAATTAGGCATAAAAGAAAGATGTAGATCTACAAAAGAAAGTGAGAAATGTACCTTAATTCAACCTTGATTGTAATGAAATAATAAGGATTAGGAACCAAGTGTGTATTCCCCCCATACTAGAATTAAAGAATGATATATTAGATGAGGATCATAGTTCTTCATTATCTATTCACCCTAGAATAACAATGATATATAGGGACTTAAAAGGGTACTTTTGGTGGGATGGAATGAAAAGATATGTCGACAAATATGTCTCTCGATGCTTGGTTTCTCAAAAAGTTAATGCTGAGAGATAGAATTCTAAGGGGATGTAACAAACATTACCCATAACGGAATATAAGTGGTAAAACATTACTATAAACATTCTCATCATACATACCAAAAAATCCAAAGGAAATAATGTTATCTAGGTTATAGTTGATCACCATATGAAGTCAGCACACTTCATTACAATTAAAGATGATTTATCACTTGATTATCTTGCTATGATATATATATAAAGAAAGTGGTAAGACTGCATGGAGTACCACTTTACATTATATCTGATCAGGATCTGAGTTTTACCTCAATGTTCTAAAAAATTCTTTAGCAATATTTGGATACATAGTTATGTTTCATCATTACTTATCATCCTCAGACAGATGATCAGTTTGAGAGGACAATTCATAATCTGGAATAAATTTTGAGAGCTTACTCTATGGATATCAAAGGTGGTTCAGAATAACACCTACCATTGCTGGAATATTCTTAAAATAATATCTTCAACTTTAGTATTCAAATGGATACTTATGAATCCCTATATATAAAAAGGTGCTGAACTCCAACATGTGAGGATGATGTTAGGGAAAGATATCTATTAGGACTTGATCAAGTTGATTAAAAGGCATAAAAGGTCAGATCTTTTCAAAAACACATAAGAGAACCTCAGAGTGGAAAAAAAGTTGTGCAGACAACTGAAGAAAAGACCTAGAGTTTGAAGTGGGTGATAAGGTGTTCTTACAAATATCTCCCTAGAAGAGAGTAATGAGATTTGGATTGAAGGGAAAGTTGAGCCCTAGGTATATTGGGTATTTTGATATTCTTGATCATGTTTGGATGGTATCATACCAATTGAAACTTCCACCAAATATGTTTCAATTGCATGATGTGTTCCATGTATCTCTCCTGATAAATTACATACTCAATCCTTCACATGTACTAATCTCAGAATTCATACTGGTAGAAAAAGATCTTTCTTATGAAGAACAGCCGTTATAGATTTTGGATCGTAGTGAAAATGTTCTACAAAACAATAGAAAATACTTGGTTAATGTTTTATGGGGTAACCACCAATTTAATGAAGCTATAAGAGAACTTGAAGATATTATGAGGGAGGGGTATCCTCATATGTTTGTTTCCATGTGATGAATTTCAGGGGAGAAATTCAGTTTAAGGGGGGTAGAATGTAACACCCGGATGTTTTTATGAAATATTTTCTTAAAATAATTTTTTTCTTAGTAGCTTTCATTGCATGAAATCTTGAGTTTAATCAAACCACAAGATACCCTTATTATAAAATTACACTTATTTCCTAAATGTTAGGTAAGATAGAATAATTATAACTAACTTTTGAAATTTCATTTTGAATTCATTTACTATCATTTATTTATGAAAAATATAAAAAAATTAGGAATTTCTATTTTTGATTGAATTAATTTTGGTAATTAAATTAATGTGATAAAATATTTTTTATTTTCATCCAATGGATATTTTAGTCATAGGGAATGAATAAAATACTATTTGATGTATAAAAACAAAATTTTTAATGTTTATTTTTACACATTTGAATGGTGAACCCCTTTTAAATTAATATATTGACACATCAATAAGTTTTATATAAAATCATAAACATTTTTTATTGATGAGGGATATAAAAATTTACTTTGGATGAATTTCTGATATTTTTCTGATAACTTTCATGTTTTGATGAATATTAAAAATACACTAAATTTTAATTGAAAATGTATTCTTTAATTGAAAAAATTTATATGGTTAAATTATATTATTGAATTGTTTAAAAATAAAAATAATATATATTTTTATGATTTAGTATTATTTTGTTAATTGGAATTAATTTTACATTAAATTCTGATGTAAAACCCTTTCAATCATTTGCAATATTTTCACTTTTAAAACTTGTTTTCTCATTTCACCAATTGAATTGGTTTTAAATTAATTAATGAAACTTATGAGTTTTGACTTTTGAAAAATGGATTCAATATTTGTAAAATTTATGTCCAAAATATGTTAATAGGATACTTTTATTTCTTGGCATTATGAATAGTAACTTTGGTAATTATTTTTAATACCATGGTTAAATATAAATCAGATAATTAAAGGTACAAATAATATTATAAAATTAACTTAACACATTTAAAAACACAATTTGATGAATATATTTTACCCTTATCATATATTTTTCTAAATTTATTAACTTAATGGCCACTTCCCTATGAATATAACATGAATATAATAAAATCTAATGAATGTGACGAAATATCACAATCTCATTTTATATAAGCATATTAATATTAATATATAAATAACTAGGATATAATATCGACTATATATAGTCTTTGTAAATCTAAAATAAACATAATAGAAATTTATTTATAATATTTAGAGATCAATTAACTTCCATTAGTGATGAAAAAATAGTGATTTAGAAATTATTTTATTTATATAATTATCAAACAAAATGGTTTTAAAAATATTAAATGAAATACCATATAAACTAATTTGTGTGATCCACAAGTATTCATGGTGACTATGACATGTTAGGAGTGTATTAAATATTTTTTCAAATTTATATTCTATATGGATTTTACTTAAATTTAAACAAATGAATAGTGTTAAAATTGACACTATTGATACTTTATAAAAGTAATATTTTATTAATTTATTTTAAAATCATAAAATTCATTAAAAATTAAAAAATAAAAATTACAATTATAAGGTCCAAAAAGTCATTAAATATCCATTTTTGGTCAATTAACACCACATAAGTTAATATTTATAACCAATAAATATTTAGAATATTATTACCACAATTAAAATTAAAGAGAATAACTAAGTGTCGATTAAAAATATATGGATCAAATTGAAAAAATAACATGTAAAAAATTTATTTTTTGATGATATTACAACCCTATATCATAATATCATCCAATTTGGGGCCTTTTGGAGGTTCTGAGTACGGTTTTATTTTATTATAAATTATTATTTGTGGACTTTCCAAAAGTGACACTCACCTCAATTATAAAAGGGAACCTCCTCCCTCAACTATTCGCTTCATTTTGATACATCATGATCTTCCATACCATGAAATTTATCTTTATAAACTTCCATATTTTCATTATAAAGGTTCTTGTTATCTTCAAAGACCAACTCTTGTGTTCAAAGAAAAGATTTAGAGGAATCTTGTTGAGAAATAGATAATCTCTTATACAAATTATTTCAAAAAAATTTGTTCTTATACATACTCTTCATTATCTATTTCATGATAAATTAATAACATCAGTATCACTCATATAATTATATTTTATTATAAATATGAAACAACCATATTTCACCTTCAATCCATTCAACAAAAAACAAAATCACCATGCGTGTGTGCGTACAATTTACCGTCTCCACATCGTGGTGTAATCTGTTTTTCACCACCACCTTACATGGATGGGTATAATTATGGAAATAATAACTAAATATGATTATTACCACATTTTACTAATTCTTAAATATTATACACCATCCACTTCAATACCATTCTACAATTTTGGGAATGATATCATCGCGGGTGCATTCGCAAGGCCTACCGTCTCCATGATGCGATGTAATTCATTCTAAATGATCATAACTTAAACATGATAATATAAATGAATTTATTGAATAAATATGAAATATATTATACTAATATAATTATATAAATGATTTAAATATATCCTATGTTTTGGAATATGATCTTATCAAATAAAACTAGCATAAGAACATAAAGCACTTAATATGAAAATAACGAGTGCCAATGAAATTTTACTAACAAATGGATAATAATATAATCATATATGATATCATAACTATTATTATTATTCTATAATAAGTAAATAAAATTATTTAAATCGTTATACAGGAGGTTCAAATACATACAAAGGATATCGGTCCAATGGTAATGGATAATTTTATAATCACATTTTATCTGATATTGTTTATAAGTAAGTATTTACTGAGATATATTTATCATCCACATCCATGTTTCCTAATTATGTAATATTATTTCTATTATTATAGATTATTTTTATTTTTATTTTACCATTCGGTGAATTTTTATTTATCTGTTTGAAATAAATCTTTTGTCGTTATTTGATTTGTGGTA
This sequence comes from Viscum album, assembly GCA_963277665.1. NCBI lineage: Eukaryota > Viridiplantae > Streptophyta > Magnoliopsida > Santalales > Viscaceae > Viscum > Viscum album. The sequence continues at coordinate 27,325,673 of OY728127.1, forward strand.
CTTTTTTACTCTTCCGAAAAAAGTACGAGGATAATTTTTTTTTAACTTTTATAGTATGAATGGATTTTTACAGCTTAATGAAACATTATTTCCATTAGTATTCCAGTAAATTATTTAAATATTATTTTCCATTGAATTATTTTCTTTTAAAATTGTGTGGCTTTTTTAGAAAAGAAAACATTTTTGAAAAAGAATGGATATTTTCCTCAGAAATTGTGTTCAAGTGTTTTATCAAAATTATTTTCCATCTAATATGAAATAAGGTTATGTTTCTATCTCTATTATTAACTTGATTTTATTTTTTTTATAATGGAATTATTTTCAGGAAATCCATTTATTTTATATGTATTGTGATGGAATTATTTTTAAGAAACACATTTTATTTCATGGGTTATGCTATGATAAATGATTTATGTTTTTGTGGTCCATGTAAGAATGGTTTCATTATGATATGGGTGAGACCTATATCTACCTCCAATGAATTGGGAAATGATTTATATTTCATTATATAGACATTATAGAATGGAAAGTGAATATTTTTTAGTAATATCGGGCTAGAATAAGGAGTGAACTCGGTTCAGTAATGGAATTTGTCCGCTATGATGGTCATGGAAATGAGTCTTGACTAATAAAAAATGATTTTTTCTAATTATGTGTGTATGAAATGAAATATCATGTATTATTTTATGACTATTGGGATTACATTTCACATTTATGATTTATCCCATGACATGATATTATGATATTTTATATGTAGGATTAGATTTTCAAATATTATGCTATTTTGATTATGAAATTATTGATATTTACCTTGTATTCCCTTACTGAGCATTTGATCTCACACTTTCATATATTTATTTTCACCAAGTAAAGAATAAGGGTATTAAAAGAGATATGTCAAAAGGGAGTATAGTTTTTATGAAATAAGAAAGAGACAATGTATATGATTTATGATGCCATTGTTTATGATTCAAAATATTTAAAGTCCCAAAACCTATACGGTCATAGCATGTTTTTTTATGTTGTGTAATAAATATTCTTTAATGTTGAAGTAATATCTATAAGAAAATAATGGGATGTTATAGGAATGAAATAGAAAAAATGAATCAAACACCAAATTGATTTGTGGCAGGGTTTAATTATAAAAATTCAAGGATATAAACATAAATCACATTGATTGATGAAACCATCAAGTGACCATATTGATTTGACAAAGAGAGGTGGTGGGATTATAGAGCATTTTAAGAATTAATATAAGGATATATGTTGTTGAGACCATAACGTATGTCTCTAAAGATTTCTTGGTGTGTTTATAGATGTTAAAATTGGAACTTGGGAGGCTCTATGTAATGCCACTAATAAATAGTCCCATAGGTTACACATTAAGTGTATCTATATCCTCATTAATTTTTTTAATATTAATTTGTTTTTATAATGGTGAACGTCTATTATTCACACATGTGTTTGAAGAAATATTCATTATTTGTTGACCACAAATATTCTAACAATAATTATTTAATATAAATATGAGATGAATATTTAATGAAAATGTAGTTTTTTATTTAGTGAATATAATTTATTTATTTATTTAATGGTGAATAATTCAAGGATATTTATTTATTAAATAAATAGTAATTATTTCTTAATAAAAAAATATTTTTTTATAATGGTTGAATGAGATTAATGGTATTCTTACAAAGAACATATATTAAATATTATTATAATATATTTGAAACCATTTATTAATGAAATAATATTTAATTAATTCATTAGTTTTTTTATGATAGGAAATAAAATTACTATAATTATTGACATGGGGATTCATGAAGATTAAATAAATAATAAGGGTGTATCTCTATTAATTATCTTCCAACCATAGTATAACTTTTTATGGACATGAGTCCTTATATTTAGAACATTCTCATGTTTCTCAAGACTTTGGATCTCGGCGAAGGCCTATAGAATGTATGTAGGGGTTCATATGGTAAAATATATAAGCATGAAGAATACATTTAATGTAGGTTTTTCACATCATGTAATCACAGTTCACATCATGTGTGAGATCCCATTCATAACCTAAAATCCGTTAATGGATTGAATGTGGTTTGTTCATAGGGATCTTTATGATGTGTAAAATTCAAGATTAACTTGTTTAAAGAGACATGTTTTTCGATGAGATATGAAACCTAAAATTTACAAAATTTGAAATGGTTTAACGTTTTTTAATTCAAAATTTAAACAGATCTTTAAATGTTGAATCACCCCAGTTTTTTCATCAAACCTAGGGCCATAATTTCTTTTCCATGTAGCCCACAACCCTCTCCTCAGGCATCTTGGAATTACTATTATAGAGATTCATTATTGTCCTTCCTTATTTTACCCAAGGTTACCTATGTTACATTCGACTAATTTTTATATGGTTAGTTGATATGGATCATCCATATTATTCTTGTGATTCTATGTATTTTTATCTCAATAATCTCAACATATTCTTCTAGGTTGATAATTGGTAGAGTTATGTCACAGAGTCCTTAGAGTTATACAGCTTCTTACAAGAGTGATGGTTGAGATCTATTACATTGGTCCATTCACATATGAATTACGTTGATTCATTTGTGTTACGGGATTTATTTATACTTATATATTTACATGAAATATTAAATTTTCTATTTTCTATCCCATTGTATTGGATTGTAAATAACCTATCAATTATTAGAACAAATTAATAATGAATTGGTTAGAAAATTTATATTATTTTTATTTATACTGTGATATAATTTTTCCCCTTGATTTTCATGATATTATGGTATCTATTATATAATTATGTTCATTATCTATTATGATATGTTTTATCGTGATTTTTTTATGGAAATTGTTAATGAACAACAAATAATTAATTAATTGATTTTTAATTGGATTATTAATTATTAATGATGTGTCATGTTTGTACTCATTGTTTATTATAATTTGAGGATAATAAAATTGATGTAGTGAGAATTCATAATTAATTGTGATCATCCTTATATTAGTGAAATTGATAAATAATGTGAATCATCATAATCCATGTAGATGATAATAATAAAATTCATGAAAATGAGAATAGTTTTCATTATTAAATCATGTTTAATATATTGAGAGATTGGTATATATTGATTCATTTGGTTTTCTATAGTTAGAACTAGTGAATAATGAATCAGTTAATTTAAGACTGAATAAGAACTGTTTATGTGTAACAACAATAATTTATACGGATTGAGGTTCATAACTCTATGAGAGGGATTGTTTCCTTGAGTTTAGTTTCAGTAGAGCTCAGTATTTTGTGATGTTTGGATTCCTTATTTTAGGGCCTAGATTTCCCTTTTGGCTATGATTATTTTTTATGCTTATTTTGTATTATTATCCGAATGTGATCTTTTTGTTGTGATATGATATGGAGTGGAATGTCCCATATGTGATATGATTTTGGGATGGATGAGAATTGAGATGGTTGATATGATGGTGTTGGAGTTCTCGATTATATAGAAGAATCTTATTACTATGAGGGCGTGATACATTAAGAAATTCATGTGACTGTTAGGGATGTCGTAGGAGAAGATAGAAATCATTGAATCTGGGAATACCCATGGATGTGAAGTTGAGATCTAGGATACTCTCTTGTGAATCTTTTTAATGGTCACTATCTGGGTTTCTTGTTTTATATGTTTGAATTTACCCAATGCCTGAGGCCACTAGGTGTGATTGGTTTTATGTTTCCTCTTGGTGGAATATTATGAGGATTATTCTATACTACATTTTTTTATTTATTATAATAATAAATAAATAAATCTTATTTCACTGGGTAATGGTTAATGAGATGAAAATGATGAAAATATGGCACTCTTGTTAATCCATATACTTGGTTTGGATTACACCTAGAGGGAATGGACAATGCTCTGAAGATTAATATAATAGAATGTGGATTAATATTAATGGTTAATAAACTGATAATAAATTATTTAATGAAAACATATGATTAAAACTGATAGGAGTAATTAATGTTTCTCTTTTAAATGATTATGTTCATATAGTATTTTCAGTCTTAGTAGTGGCAGTCGGGAGTCCGAGCAACGTTAGCTACATTTGATTCTAAGACTGTTATTCCCACAACATGGTTGTCAGATATAGTATGTACTATATATTTTATAATATTATATGTATTACCCACCAATGTTGGATATAGAAAATCTATACAAATAGACTATGGGATGGTTTGTTCCCCAATATCCAGGTGGGAGGATGAATGGTTAACTTCCCCCAATAGCCCCGCACTCCTCTCTTTATAGTAACTTCTACTAGTATGTTGACTGTTTTTCCCATATATGTGTGTAGAGGGAAATGATGGATTGTGTATATTTTACACACATGTATAACCATATATACTATCTAAGGGATTATTATGGATATTATGTATATAGTTTGTGGTGGATTATGGTACGTACATGGTGTATGAGATGTGATGGTTTGATTTATAATACCAGATGTCTAATACAGACCATATGGGATATGGTGGATCCTGATAAATATATGTTGTCTATATATGGTGATTTGATATGGGGTGATGTAATTATGGGATTCACATTTCTCTTGGTGTGATACCTTTCTCAAGTGTCTTCATGTTTCTTTCTTTTGAAGAGAGACGGATCTAGATGGGTGATGTTGGGGAAGTGCATCAAACTAATAGGGATGGAGGTGAATGGTACCCTTGATGTTTCATAAATATATTATATTATTTGTTTTCTATGGTATGTAGTGATAGATATCCATAGTGAGGCTGGAAGCCCACTAATCTTATTTATGTGATGAGTTAGTATCGCATTTGATCACCATTATTTAATAGTGTTTATTTATCTTTTAAATGTTAAGATTTATTAAGGATCTTACTAAGTGTACTGTGATTATCACCCTATATATATAGAATCATCCTTTCCAGCTAGCATGATAAGGTTATTGATTGGGTTGGATATTATTATCTCATGGTTCTTCAAGATATGTTTGGGATACATGGTCATTGTAGTGTTTAAAATTTTGTAATACTGTTTCACATTATTTTTTTATAGAATTGTATTGAATTTAATGTTTCCATTTTTGTTTAATTTGAATATATTATTGAGATGGTTTTGATTGGTTTCTCCTTCTTATCTCTCTCTTCTGTATGTTCTCATAGAGGTTGATTACTCTCATATGTATGCTTATTATACCCTTTATTCAAGTCATAAAACATGGGCCTACTATGTGTGGGACTCAAGAAATCATTATCTCCCTTCTCTCTTTACATTTCAAGGAGGGGTACACCATGGGTGGGGGGATAGGATAGATCACTTTCAGAGATTTAGGTTGAAGGATAGGATGATGTTTTGAGTTAGTAACATGTGAAATCCCATGGGTTTGTAGGGAAACAATGGGAAAAATGTTTATTGAGCTTTGTAAACATAGGAGACTGGTTGATACATGGGTATTTAGATCGCCCAATGATATGTTTCAAGAAGAATTATGTTTATTGAGACAATTTAATTAATTGATACTATTTTTTGGGAAGAGAACTAGGAAAGAGCCATGAATTATTCTTTTTTCTTGTGTTTTAATTTATTAAACCATGATATAGGATGAAATTATCACATGATATTAAAATAATTAATTAATTGATTCAATGTATTCCATATTACATGTTTGGGAGCAGTAATAATGTTATCTTTTTACATGTGTGGCTCTAGATTGACATCCTCATGAGGGTCACACTGAGTTTCCATAAGAATATTCATGTAGATCACTACAAATTGCAGGTTGATGATGATGATAGTTATAGTATGAGATAATAATATTTTCAATCGAAGATTCTATAGAAGTATGAGGGTAACATTTCTGATTTAGTCATAAATGATTTGTTTAATGACTGGCTGAAAATTATTTTTTATTTGATTATCAAATCACTTTGCAAGGAAAGTGAGAAACTGTAGTGTCCAGAAAAACAACCAAAAAAGATACAGAAAATCCCAAGCACATAAAAGTTATACCTCGCCCAAGCATTTGCATCGTGTCAGGGTCCCCCACCAGGACATAGGCACTCGGACAGTCCCGTGCAAAGAATTTTTTTTGTTTTTTTTAATTTCCTACTGACTGAAAATTTATTTTTATTGGATTTTCAAAAAAATTATTTGTTTAATGATGTTGATATATCATTTAATTCCAATAATTCTCATATAGATAATTGTGATTCATTGGTTGTCATGATGTTACATGGAGTAGTGAGGAAATTTTTATTCTTATTCATTATAGATATTGAGGATTTAAAAGTATCATATTAGATGTTTAAAGACAACGCATGAATATAGTTTCTTTATTTTATTGAAAATAAATGCAGTATCCATGTGATGCATACCCTTCGAACATGGGAGTTCTGGCATTTTATATTGTTGGGAACTATTTCATCTCTCTTTTGAAATATTTTTCAGACATATTTCCAGATGAGGAGTCCAGGGTGATAAATTTCAAGGAGTCTTTTGTCCATATATATTGTGTCTTGCCAGCCTATTTATAATAAACATATATGATGACGTGTCTGATAGATAAGATTTTATTAAAAAGAAACTGTATAGAACTAGATTCTCATGAGAGGGTAGTCTTCATGATTCTTCCCGAAGCAGAACTGTGGTTTGGGGTTTCCAATTTCCTGGATATAAGTGTTTTCATTCAGATGGTGGTAGGTCCCCAACATCATTACCCCATTTCTATGGGGGTGATGTCTCTCAAAAAATTCCATGGGATCAGACATATGTTATTGTAGTGTTCTTCTATGTCATTAGTGGAAGGAGTTCCCAATATTTTTGAGCATTCAGTATACTCTAGGTGTTCTGCCTCAGGTTCCTCCATTGAGGATGTTTTAATTGATAGAGATGTATCAGGATTCTTCAATTTAGGTTCAACATAATGGCGATGGTGAATGTAGAGTATATACAAGAGATGTACCTCATACTAAAAGGGCTTAGAGAAACCATGGAGTTTGTGGTCAGTATGGTCATATAGGACATGGACTAGGGTGTGATTAGTTTCAAGTTTTATTATTTCTATGATTATGCCAGAAATATTTAATGACCTTAACAGTTATAAATAAAATTCCCATTTTATTTATGTAAATGTTATGTAATGTATAATGGTTATATAAAACACATGAAATTACTTGGTTTTATTATATACCAACATATTTTAAATTCCGTTAATTATCATAACCATTGATAATATATTTTTTGAACATCGATCACAAGAAAAGAAAAAATATAGGGTTTTCAAATCCAATTAACATAGAAAAAGGAATTGATGGCCACAAACAGTCATATTATACCCTATAAATCCCATTTATTGGAGCTTCCTAGGGAGATAACATCTCTGGGAATTTCCCATGACCAATCCCAAGATGAGATCCAAGACATAATCAAGAGAGAAACTATTTATGGGAAAATCACAATCTCATTGAGATGATGGATCAAACCATGTATGTTTAATCACCACATGAATGAATCACCATCTAGAACATTACTATTTGGGCTTTCATCTGTTTATTAAATTTATACTAATAATGACCTTATAAATATGAGTATTTAAATTATTTTTCATAGAGTAATGAATTTATTTTCATCAAATTATTGTTACATTATATAATATTTTTATACAATTAAAAAATGTATTTTTTCTTAATAATAAAATTCATTTAAAGAATTTATATTTATGAATTAATTTATTGTTAAAATAAATAATATTTCAATACAAATAATTATTAAATATTGTTTATAAAATATAAAATGTCTTGTATGTTTTATGAATAAAAAAGTAATTTTTATAAGGGTTAAAAACCCGTTATTGTCAGAAAACCAAAAATTTAACAAAAAATGATTATTATTTTATTAACAGTGAAAATGCACATATTTTGAAAATTATTTGGATAAAAGGAATATTATTTTTTCAATCTGAATGTTTAGTTAATCCACTGGTGAATTTTTCTTAATTTTATGAGATAATTGAATATTTAGGTAAAAATTAAATACCATATAAATATACTTTGTGTATTATGATGTCATAAAGTCACAAAAGTGATTTAATAAATACTAAAAATGGTATCCATGACCAAATATATGTTTTCCCTTTATAATATTAATATTTATGTAGGTTTTATTAATTTTATAAATCCATTATGAATCCTCCAAAACCGTTAATATATTTTAAGGTGATGAAAACATTTCTTTAAGAGTATTACTCACCTCCACTTAAGAAAGGGAATTATATTATTATGTTCACCCCTTGTATTTTCAAATAAATAAAATCACTAAAATATTCCAAAAACCATGGGAAAAAACCACGGTATGTTTTGCAGATTTGGTTATATTATTATGTGGAGTCTAAAACCTATGTTTGAGAAATAATAAAGAAATCCCTATAATTTTCCTATACTAACCCCCCAAGATCCAATTTCTCTTCACTCAAGATCCTTTGAGAACAACAATTCTCTTCTCTACCCTTTCTAGATCCCTCCCAATGTAACCCAAGATCTCTAAAATACCCTCCAAAGAATTTGGAGTCATGCAATCTGGTAAGGGATCCCCACCTTCCCTTATACATTCAAGTTTCTTTGTTTTCTTGTGACTTATATTTCCAATTACTAATGTTGGGATATGTCTTTATATATCCCTATTACCAGAATCATATTTTCCAATTGATTATATATCCATTTGAATCACATCATCCCATTTATGAATTTTTAATTGACGACGTTATGCTACATAAATTTCACCACAATTTTCCTTTTGTGTATTGAATACTATACCCACTTATTATCAATGGTGATCACCATTGCACAATAATATATATTTGAATTGGGTATTAAATTAGTTTTTTTGCACTCATTTATCACCGAGTGAAATATAATGATGAATGAGTCCATGTTTCATTATCTATCTAAAACACAAAATCCTGGGAATAAAATTAAAGTGATGGTTTCTCCAAGAAATATGTAGTGCTCCAATGCATTGATTAATGTTTAGTCTCATGAGATAGCATGACGGAACAAGGAGTGAACAAGACTAATTTATATAATCTTTTCCATTATTATTTATTGGAAGTTAGAAGTGACATATGTTTATGATGTAATGTTTTTTGTTGTATCCACATTTCTCATTTTTTCTTTTTTGGTTATCAAACCATATGATGTTTCATTTTTCATGTCTATGATTCCTAATCCTTTTATTCCCTATTAATATTATTCTTTTCTAACATGTTTTTTTATTCTTGTTATTCCATTATTACTCCCATACTGACATTTATAGCTCACCCATTTCTTTTGTATGTCCACACATTATCCAGTTCATTTTTAAAGTGAGAGCACATTATAGAAAATATCAATAACGATTTTTTTTACTATTTAAATATTTATGTAATTTACCAATTTCTTAAAGAAAATAGACATCCCAATATTCTAGGATGTATTATGGTTAATATTATGTAATAAATTATGGATTATTGTGTAATAAAGAATAGGGTTGTTAGAATATAAATCTTTCATAGTACCATTCTATTATTTTCTACCTGGGTTCATGTTAGTTTAATTTTGGAGAAACACACTAATTTATATCACCTAACACAATACATTTTTTGGTATTTGAGGTAGAGAGGATTCTCATTCCCTTGTAGTTGACTATTCTTGGTGGAGTTCAAGCTATCTAGTGAGAAGTATATAGATATTGTGAGCTAGTATTAGGGTAGCAATGCTCTTTGGGAGACATTAAATGAATACAAATAAAACTATATGAAATAAACCACATCATTAATTATTTTTATTTAGTATATGTTATCATATATTTCATCAAGATGATTGTTTTTTTAATGATTTTTTTGTATATCAAGTGGTGTTTTTTGGTGAGAAAGACTCTCAGATTCATCAAAGGTGTGTTATTTTATTCTCTTCTTTGATATTTAAGTTGATGATGGCACTATCGAAGTTTTAGTAGTCGGTGCTTCCAAGGGATATGTAAATGTAGCATGATGTCTTCCCAGATGATTTTGTAGTGTATCCCCACAACGGGAGGTCGATATTGGGATTAAACTATGTCCAAACAAGTCACCTATCTCAATTTCTATATATAGGATGGAGAATTTTGATTTTAAAGACCTTCTATTGAAATTAAATGATATATCGCACTGATGTTTTTTTCTTCTAATTGTGTCACATTTGGGTGAATCATATTTTTTCATATAGAAGGATGATATTTTTTTGTGGATTTTTATCTCTTATCATAGTTTAAACCTACTGACATTGAATAATTACTATCATCTTCCTCAGTTTGATGTTTTATTCATTCAATTGAAGGTATATATTTGGTTGTAGAAAATAAATTTTTTCACGATATCATCATATGCGTGTGAAGGATGAAGATATACATAATAATTATTTCCATTTTAGTCATAGGAATTACGATTTCATTGTGATGTTTTTCATAATATTGATTTATCTAATTGAGTGAATTCTATTGATGAATTTTGTGTTCAAAGTATTGCAAGGTATGTTTATGGTGTATTTCATTGATAACATCCTCATGTACTTTATGTTATTGGGGGATCATTAAGAGCAACTGTGAGTTGTTCTGGGAGTTCATCATCTGTATCAACTATTTGGGATGTTGTAGAAGTGTGAGTTCAAGACTTGTGAAGTCTGTTTCTTAGGTCATGTTATGTCCCTGCATGGAGTAATTATGTAAAATTAAAACATACTTGGTATGGATTCATGGGAATACCTGAAGGAAGTATTAGATTTATGGTGTTTCCATGGTCTTATATTCTATTAAAAGAAGTTTGTAGCCAATTTCACTAATCTTGTGACTCATTAGATAACACGAATTGAATGAATCTGATGTTAATGTGCAGTAACAAATTTTAGTCAGCTTTTGACTACATGTAGGAGAATTTAGTCAACATTTCAATCCAATGTTTTCTAATATATATAGTTTAGTTTGAGTTTTTCTATGATGCATCACATCATGTATTTTACTGTGTTTTGATGTAGTATATTGAATTTTTGTCTTATTGGAATTAGAAGTTATGTCACCATGATTGTGACTATTACACACATGATATTGAGTTAGTGTAATTTGGTGTTTCTTTGATGTCATGATGAAATTACATCATTGGAAATCATTTACTCTCATATAAAAATCATAAGAGCCCTAGGTAAGTCTTCTCCCAACATGAAATTATTTTGGGTCAGTGTCAGTTGATGGAATTACTACAGGGTTGTGAATTTTAGATTTTTTATACACCAAGAAAGGATATTTTTTAGCTGATAAACTGAGAAGAATGTCACATTCTGATATTGTGTGTGAATGTATGGATTCCATAAAATTATTGTAAGAACTCATAGTATCGCATCCAAATATGGGAGAGGTTTTTGGAAGAAATTGTATTTTCCAAGTGATAGTGAATTCAAATTTAGTGTGGTAGGTGTAGGAGTTCTAGATAATGTATTTTGGGGTGGATGTTTGGAGGGACATATTGTTTATGGTGATGAACCTTATAATTGGTATGAGAATAGCTAACATCAAGTGTTCTTTAAGGGAAATAATTTTTTTTCATGAGTGAGGCATGAGAGATTTTACCAAGTGTTCTGTAGGTCTCCTTTGGTAGTACATATCAGCGATAAAAAGATATAACGAGACATCATATGTCAATTTTTGTGTCATGGGTTGATGATTTTGGTTATAGAGTTTGTTTCATAATATATTTGGGTAATGAGATGGTGATGTTCATGAAACATGTTCCTAACGGGTTTTTGATGCATCAACGCACATCATTGGTTTTTTATGGGTGGTGGTCAGATTAGAATTATGTGTCCCAAACATTACTAACTACAAGGTAATAGTATAAAAGAAGTGTGGGGTCAAACCCCTAAGGAGGAAGCAGTTTCTAAGGGGGATCACTGGCTTGAGACCTTTACAGGAGTCCTTTCAAGTTACCTTTGTGTTATGGAATTTTACTAAATCCTTGGTTGGGAGGGATTTCAAGTAATTATAAAGGGGTAAGGATCAATTTAGTGTATCCGGTGAAAGGATAACCTTCATTGTAGCATTGTTAGGGTCCTAAGGCATAGGATGTGAAGAAAATAGTGATTTCTAGTTTGACTTTCGTCAAGTTAAAAAGTTATTCCTAGGATGTGACTATTCCATGATTGGTAGATAATAACAGCCTAAGTGGATTATGTTGGTCTTCATTGGTATATTGTATCCTAGGATATTTATTGTACCCTAATCAATAATAAAATAGATAGGTTCGTCTATTTAAATATCTTATGTCCAGTGATGCTCAAATAAATGGGGTATAATTTAGGTTTTTATCTTGATTACTAATCCATTAGTGTTTCTAATATTATAAATAAATATTAATTAATAATTCAGATACATCTACTCTTGATCCCTATCCCTATGAGGATTAGCTACTCATAGCGGGTGGAGGTACAATTGAATAAATAAAAAAATATAAGTATTACATGTTATTCGGGTTTAACAAATTTAAAATCATACCTGGGTTTGGAATTGTAAATGAACATGAAATCAATTATGAAAAAGATAAATCAAAACTTCAATAATTATCTTATTTGAGATAAGAGACATAAATGGATTTCACACGTGTTGTTGGAAATTGATGACGAATGAAGATAATATATGAAGAAGAAATTTGAAAGTGTTAAAGGAAACATATCCAAAGCTCTTGAATTGAATTAAAATTTAAAAAATAGGAGAAATTTGAATTTTAAGGAGTGTAGGGGTGAGTTAACTCCAAAGGGATGAAAAATAAATAATAATCATGTCTGGAATCATTATGAAATGCTCTACCACACACCTATATATATAATAGAATATAGTCATGATGTTTATAAGTGGTACACATCATCTATCATTGATCCACATGGATTTACATGGGGTTTTTTTGTCTCTAATATACCTAGCACATATCTAGAAGTTTTATGATGTTTTACTGACTTCACGTCGTGTACCGAGTATTCATGATGTGTACTAACCTCTAGTTGTTCCTCTGCAAGGATTTCTCGCACATTTCTTGCTCAACTATTTTGATTGGAATCACAACATTTATAGTACCTTTGAAAAGTGTACTAGTTATTTCCATTGATGGTATTGAAGCTTGGTCACAGCTTGGCTCATGGCCTGGGCATGTTTTGACCTTCCAGTACACGACGTGTATAGAGCGGTCACGAAGTGTACTGGCTAAAATCTCCATTTTTATACATTTGGTAATTAGAATCCTTTGATTCAATATTCCTATAAAATTGAGTATATATCAGGTGAATTATTTATTAAATCCAATAAAATCCATAAAAATGATATAAAAAAGTAAATATATTAGTCTTATCTGTTTCTCTAGCCAATAGATGTTCGAAATGCAATTGGGAGGAAATATTTATGTACATGGTTATTGATTTAATTCAATCTTAGAGAGGGTATGATTATATATGGGTGTTAGAGAGTAATTTTTTAAAATCATCCCCCATCATATAAATCAAGGATTTAGGCATTGTGAAGGTTTTGTTGAGGATGTATTTGGTGAAGGTGGGGAAACTTCATGGAGTCTTGAGAATGGTCATTTCTGATCAAGAACCTCATTTTTTCTCTAGGTTGTGCAAACGTCTCAAACATTGTTTTTATCTCAATTATGACTTATAATTACTTTTAATCCAAAAAATTATGGTTAGAAATGGTTTATTATCTAGATCATAGAAAACATGTTGTGCTCTTGTGTCTTTTATTTTGGAGTTTTTTTCTAGGGAATCATTCCTTGGTTGAGTTTTATAAGAAAAATATCTTCCACTACTCCAACTGTATGGTTTCATTTGAATCTTTGTATGACCAACCATTACATTACCTATTGTGATGGACTAGGTCTAGAGAGGAAGAAATTATTAAGATTGGACTCATACAGAATATATATAAAATATATATTGTATAAAAAATTCATAATATTTTGATGGAAGAACAAGATCATCATAAATCTTATGTCGATCATAGGTATAGACCTATGGAATTCAGTTTTGGGGATCAGGTGTTCTTAATAACGAATCCTAGTAAGGGTAAATGAAGGATTGGTCAAGGGAGAATGATATCTACCAAGTTATTTGGGACTTTTCATGTTTTTTTTCATGTTGAAGTCATGGAAAATTGGAAAGAATTTTCCCCCACATATGAGTAGAATACAAAATTATTTTCACATGTCGTAGCTCCATAATTTTCTTCATGATAACCCTCATTTACTCATTTGGTTAGAGATCAATGTTGATTATGATAATATATTTGAGAAGATTCATATAGAGATCCAGGACTAACATGATAATATGTGGTGTGGGTGTGGTATTCCAATGGTTTGTGTCTTGTGAGGACACAGTGATGTGGAGGATAGTACATGGGAACATAAATCGTAGATGTGATATAACAACCCAATATTCATCAATGAAATTATTCCCATATTATAATATGTTACATGGTATCAAATATATATATATATAATAGATATCCCATTAAAATCATTATTTATATTAATTATGAATGAAATATGTGATATTCGTAGAAATTATGGAAACTATACAAATGGAATATTTACATAAACAATGGAATATTAACATAACCATTAGGAATAGTAATCAGCCTAATAGAATATTATACTAACCTATGAAATTATAAATGAAATTTATCCATATTATAAAATAATATATGGTATATTTATATCATGGTATAAGGATATACATATTTTATAAATGATAAATTAAGTTTTAGTATTTTTGTAAGACGTAATGATTTATTAAAAAAATTATAATTAACATAATGATTTATAAGAAAATTGTTTTTTCCAAAATATATTCATTAATTATTATTTTATTGTATTATTATTTTAAGATAATTTTTTGATACTTTAAATAATTTTTTAATGTGTTTTAAAATTAGTTATAATTTTAAAATCAGTATTTATCAAATAAATAATGATTTTAATTAAAAATTAAATTTCACATATTAATGAAATTATTTTCGTTAAATTTATTTTTTTTAATTATATATCTTTAAGAATAGAAATTTTGTTTTTTTTGTATTGTTCTAAAATAGATGATTTTTTTAGTGAATAGTGAAATATGATATTTTAAGATATTTAAGAAATTCATGAATTATTGAATATTGGATGATGTAAGGATTATGTGAGCCCAAGATATCTAATTATACTTCATTAGTTAATATATTTAGTGATAAGGATCAAATTACTGATAGTCTTGCGAAACAATAGTAAAATATTTAATATAAAAATAATAAATACCCCTCTCATCCCCATATAAATTCAACCCATCAACATTGCTTTTCATAACACATTACAATCTTTGAATCATGTCCAAAGTCTAAAAACTACTTTTTACAGGACTCTCCCCCACATAAAGGGTCCTTTGGTCTCAATAAAATACCAAATACAATTTCTTTAAGGAGGTTTTGAAGAAGAGGAATTCAAGAGGTAAAACCCTATTTTATGTTATTTTTATTTCCTTTCTTTTTTTCCTTACTTATTCTATCATAACATACCATTAAACATGTGGAATAATAACTCAAGTATAATATATATACTATAATTTTATTATGTTTATGAAATCATACATCATCAAACCCTCTACTCCTCTCCCTTTTATACTAAAATAATGAAAACATTGTTTGTGAGGTGTTGACTTATCGCCTTTGTGGACAAAATGATTTCATTCTCTTTTATATCATTAAAATATTCTCATAAAACCATTTTAAGGGTTGAAAAATATTGAAACATATTTTTTATAAATTTTTTGTAACTAACATGTATTCATAATTTTAAATAATAAAACAAAACTAGTTCATGATGAACAAAAAACCACCAAATTAATCTAAACTAATATAATTAACATTTTTTATAATTAATCATCTTAATATGTTGAAAAAATGATATATAATACTATTTAAAATTCTTAATGGTAATTAATAAAATTTAATTTTAATTCTAGATAATTATTCTCATTTTATATTATCATTCATACATATATACAAGTCAACCGATCATGAAAACAAGAAAACAAAGACTCTAGAACTCTTAAATTGAACTCTCTAACTCATAAAAAGGGCCATAGAAAAACTTAATAATACCATAATGAATATAACAAATTTTTATGTTTTTTTTGATTTAGTAATTAAAGAATCTAGTTTTATTATTCATGATATTAAATCGATGAAATTATTCGAACATAGGGTAAGTGTTTTCTCGAACCCAACATCCATTGTTTGGGTTGTTAGTCTTTGGTTTCAATTTTCAATGTAGTTGATATTTCATTGATATACCATTTTAATTTATAGGATATACAAGTTTATAATCTACTTTTATGAATAATACAATGATTTTACAAAAGAACTCTTCATTCCAAAACAAATTCTGACTCCTTTTGAGTTTTTTCTTTTTCACTCAGGAATAATGAATATTATACAATATTTGTTCCCCATTCTCATTTTGTATCCCCAATGTTTTTTCATGAATGTATTATTTACGAAATAAAATACATTCATTTCCATTGGATATTATTTTTCTAATATTTATATACTTTCTATGTGTCATTCCTGATTATGTAATTGTTATGATGTGAACGATGCAACTAAAATTATATAGCACTCTACTGCATTGGGTAATATGATGTATCTCGTGATATAATGTAAAATATGTGTGAACATGATGATATATTTGTTCAAAATGATGATTTTACAATTATTCATATATTTTATGGTGAACATGATTCTATAATTGTTCAAAACTATCTGTGGTATTTGAAAACTATGAAATGTTGTTTAATTTTTATGCATTTACACATTACATGACTTAATCTAATGAATTCTATCATGACTATTATGATTATATCATGATTTTTTAATTAATATGATAATGATTTTTCTCACTCACGTAATATTGAATCATGTTATTAACTATCCTCTTATTAGGAACTTAGCTCACCCTATTCTTTGATGTATATCATTAGGTGAATACTTATACTAAGGAGTACATGAGGGATAACTAGAATATAGAAAAGAATTAATTACATAAAATTTATGTTTCATTAAGTTAATGTTATGCATGTTCGTAATTGTTTTAAGACACTAAACCTTTGGATCCTATTTTTGTAATTATATTATGTTTTTTATCTTTCAAATGATGTAATATTTATATTAGAAAAAGTAGTGATTCTATATTATGTATCAAATAATAATTTTGTTAATTAGGGAATTAGTATTATATAAAATTAGTCACAATCCCTATTATGAGACTAAATTTATTTAAGCACCAAGGAATATTTTTTTAGAAAAATGTAAGACATATAGGTCCTAAAATATATTCCTTTTGAGTTAGTTGAACAGAGGAATAAATTATATATTAATCACTAATTTACATATGTTTTTTCCAAACATTTCTAATTTAGAAAATTATGGGAACTAGGAGAACCCACAGAACAGCCCATGTGGGGGATAATGCAACGATTTCTCGAACAACATCCCCAATTTTGTGGGAGGTGGATTTAAAATTTTCATTGTGATACTTACCTAGCTATCTTAGTAAATAAACAATAACAGAATTATGTGGATTATCCACCTTCCCCAAAGAGGGAGAAACTATTTATCATCACTTTTATCCAGTATATACCACTAATGTTTAGTGGATCATATAATCCCCTAATCATCAAATAGTGGGTCAACTCAATGTAGAATATGTTTTCTATTCAACTTTTTTCTGAGACGAATAATGTGAATTTGACCATTGATCATTTAGATAGACATTCTGACCAAAGGGTCATGTTGATTAAGAACAGCAATCCAATCGATGAAATTTAATAGATGGAGTATGAAAATGGTAATAAAATATTTATTAATATCTATTTCCCTCAAACTCTTCAGTGTAATATTGAGATAGAATTCATAGATACGAAGAAAAAATAACGTGAATCAATAATTGATTATGAATAAATTTTCAGAAGTCATATAAGGTATGCACTATGAATTTTATAAAAAATGATATAAAAGTAGATATATTATTTAGTTATTTAAAACAAAACCACCTAAATTCCCTAACAATTCAACAAATTAGTAGTTATGAATAAGTTTTTCAATGTGCACTAAGTGTATAGAATTATTTTAGAGAACGGTCCCATAGATATGGGGATAAGAAAATATTTCGGAGTTTCAACATAGAGGATCAAATGAAAACGGTTGAATGAAAACTGATCCAATCACATGTAAAAAATGTGGAATGACACATAATGGGAATTTCCTCAATGGGGCGAGGAAATGCTTCATGTATGGGAGAAAAGACCCCAATGTCCTGAATGTATAAGAGTTATGATGAAGCTATACAATGAGGTAGATAAAATGATATAACCCCCCATGGATTAATATTTCAATTGTAGGGGAAATCCCATTATGAAATCTAGTGCACTAAACCTAAAATACTTTAGGGTAATCAACGTCACCAGCCACTAAAGAAAAAAGTTAATGGGAAATCAAACTCCATTACTACTACTAAGGTGGAGCGTGATAATGATTTGGGGAAAATTTCCCATGTTATTTTATCAATAGTAGATAATGTACTATTATATTTTAGTTTTAAAAATTCATTCATATCATGAATGTTTAGTAGAACTATTCAAACACCACATAAAATTACTGAGGTTTAGTTATTTGTGAGAATAAAAAATGAGAAAAAAATTTCATCCAAAGTATATAACTCAACCTTAGTTAATTTTTGTGGAATGAATCTCTTAGAAGGTATAGTCTTACATTCCTTGATTAAGTTTCATGTCATATTTGGAATGGATTTTCTATCTATATATAAAGCTAACATCAATTGTCGGGTTGGGAAAATCACTCTTCACATTAAATGGAATTCACCAATTATATACATGATTAAGGAGGAGGATTAATAGCATTTAGATTTATTTGATCACTTTTGGATATTATTTCTTTCTGAGTAAGAATATCTAGCTCAGATGATTGAGATAATAGATAGAATCATGCTCGAAAACATTCCCATTGTGAATGAATACACTGATGTGTTCCCTGAAGAATTTCTTGGTCTTCCTCCAAAATGATAGGTTGAGTTATAAATTGAAAATATACATGGATATCTACCTATATTAACCAAACATTATTGAATGGTCAATGTTGAGTTGTAATAACTAAAGAATAAATTACAAGATAATCTGGAAAAGGATGTCTTACGCCTGAGTGCTTCATCATGGGATGATCCAGTCATTTTCAACAATAAGATAGATCAATTGATGTGTCTCTGCATGGACTATTGTGATCCCAGGAAAATCATGATTACAAAAAAATTCCCATTACATGGATAGATTATTTTTTTGATCAGATGCATGGGGTCATGTATTTATCTATGATGGACTTGTGGGTGGGATACCACTAATTAAAGGTGATAAAGGGATATATTCTCAAGACAACCTTCCAAATGAGGAATAGATACTGTGATTACATAGTGATTCATTCCTAAATCACTAATAATCCATAAAAATTCATGGAATTAATGAATGTAGTCTTTAGATATTATCTTCATGTTTCTTGGTACTGTTTACTGAATATATTATTAAATACTCCAATATGAAGTGGTAAAATAAAGAGAATTTGAATGTTGTGATAAGGACCGTGTGAAGGGGAAATTGTTTTGCAAAGTATAGTAAATATGATTAATTTATGGAGTATTTTTTATTCATTGGGAATGTTATCACTATAAATGGAATATACATGGACCCTTCCCAAGTAAAGGTAATCGAAGAGTGGCCCATTCCAAAATCTGTAATAGGGATCTGTAGTTTTCTTAGACTATATGGGTATTACCGATGATTTTTGATGAATTTATCATTTTTTCAAACCCACTAACCAAGATGAATCTAAAGTGAAATTTTGTTTTCTGGACTATGGAATGTGAATACTTCTTTAAATAGTTGAAAAAGATGATTATCATTTCTCTAGTACTCACACTTCCAATAAAGTGGGGAACTTCATGTGGTATACAAAAAAGCTTCAAAGAAGGTCTTTTGGTGATTACAGATTCAAAATGATAATTTGATAGCCTACACATCATTGAATTTGAAAATTTATGAGAAAAACATTCCCACACATGATCTGAAGTTGGCGGTTGTGATCTTCACATTAAAAATCTGGAAGTATTATCTATGTGGGGAGAATTAAGAGATATATACTGATCATAAGAGCCTAAAATATATATTCTCATTGAAGGATATTAATATGATTCTAAAAAAAAGGTTATATCTTATCAAGGATTGCGTATTCTCAATCCACTACCATCTAAGTAAGGGAAAATGAGGTGGATTCTCTATATAGAAAGGATACTGCAACTTTATCAATGATGATAGTGGTAAAGGATCCAATATTCTTATATTTTAAAAGGATGGATATGGTAATAATTTTGGAAGGAACATCACTAATCCATTCTCAATTGATTTCATTACCATCCATTGTAGAGAAAATAATTTATGCCTAAAGAAATGATGTGGAAATTCAGAAGAAGGAAGAAGCTATTAGAAAAGATAAACCCTCAGAGTTGAAAATTAATGAGGAATTAGTCATAATATATGTGTCACAACTATATGTACCATCCAATCCAGAGATTAAGAAATATATTTTTAGTTAAACACATATATCAACCATTTCATTTCTCACTGGGAGAATAACGATGTATCGAGATCTTCAAACTAACTATTGGTGGGATGGTATTCAGAAAGAAATTACAGGTTATATATCAATGTGACTTTATTGTTAGGAAGTGAATTATTAAAGAAAAAAATCTAAGGTATGATAGAGAAATTACCCATACCAACATGGAAATGGGAAATCAAAACCATGGAATTTATCACATGACATCAGAAGTTATCCAGAGGAAACAATTTTGTATGGGTTGGAGTGGATCGACTTACAATTAAAACTCACTTTATTGTAATTCTAGAGTAATTCTATCGAGATCAATTTTCATGGATATACATTAGATAAGTGGTAAGGATACATGAATTATCACTATATATTGTAACTAATTGATATATAATATTCATATACATGGTCTGAAAATGTATCCAAAATTCTCTAAACACTAAGATGAATTTCAATATGGATTTTCATCATCAAACTGATACCCATTCTAATCTAACAATTCATACTCTTGAATACATGTTGAAGGAATGTTCTATGGACCTCAATGGATTATGAGACTAACATCTACCTATGTTTCAGTACTCTTACATAAATAGTTTCCACTCGAGAATCCAAATGACTGCATATAAATTTCTTTATGAAAAAATATGTATAACAAAGGAATGTAGGGATGAAGTTGGTGAATGTAAGCTAATAAGAACATAAATGGTTGAAGAAAGGGTATAAAACGTGAAAACCATTCAACAATGCATTAAGGTAGCCCAAAGATGACATAAGATCTATGTAAACAATTATCAACAAGACATATACCTTTTGGTTGGAGACATGTTATTCCTTTTCATATCTCAATATAATAGAATGATGATATTTGGGAACAAGGGAAAGATATGTCCCAGGTTCATCATCCTTTTGTTATTTTGATCATGTCTAGGATATGACATATCAACTAAAACTTTCACCAACCATTTCTAAAGTACCCAATGTATTCCAATTGTCCCTCTTGAGGATGTAAATATCATATCCCTCACATGTAATGAATAAAATGGTGGTACTTTTGGAAAATGATATCTCTTACGAGGAGTAGATGGTCATGATATTAGACCATATAGGTAATTTTCTACACAACATGACTACTCACATGGTCAATTTAATTGAAAAAACCATAATTATGAATATGGAATATGGGGAAAATGAATAAATTAAGGAGAAGTACCATCACATATTCTCACGTTATTATGTAAAATGAAATTTAAGGGTAAAATTTCAAAAGAGGAAAAGAATATAGCAACCCAAACATAATGAATGAAATTTTATCCATCATTATAATACTTCCATATGGTATAAAACACCTACATATCATATAGATCCAAATGAAAACATTTTTTCCTAAAATAATATTTTATTAAATTGTATTCAGAGAAATTATGTATCTTATACTAATAGAATATTATCTTGACCCTTGGAATAGTAACATGACCATTCGAAATAGTAATCTCTACAATGGAATAGTAACATCACCTATGAAAGTATAAAAAATAATTTATCCATATTATAAATTTAAATATGATATATTTATATCATTATATAAGAAAATAATTTTTTTAAATATGATAAATTATGTGTTGGTATTTTTATAATTCGTAAACATTTATTTAAAATTTTATAAATAATATAATGATTTCAAAGAATTTTTTCCCACAAAATAGACTCATAAAAAATATATTTTATTCTTAATATTATAAAAATAATTTTATGAGACATTAAATAATTTTTCAATGTGTCGTAAATTAATTATAATTTAAAAACAGGTATTTTACGAATAAATGATTATTTTAATTATAATTAAAAATTACCATATTTATAAAACAACATTCATAAAATGGAGTTCCATTATGAATTTTACTCATTGAAATATTTATGGGGTTGATTTTATTTATTTTTCTAAAAAAAATTGATTTTTTGTGACTATTGAAATGTAGTATTAAACAGTATTTAAAAAATACATGAATTGTTGAATCATTACTTATGTATGGCTGATGTAAGACCATAATATTGAACTCTAATTAATTATTTGATATATTTAGTGATATGGATTGAATTATTTATAAAATGATGAATATAGTAATCATAAATACCCTTGTGACCCCTATAAATTACACCCATAACCTCCTCTTCTCCTAATAAGTTCCAAGCATTGAATATGACAAAACTATGCAAAATAATATTCCCAAGTCTCATCCCCATGTCTAGGATCCTTTGGTTTCATAAAAACCTAAATCCAATTTCCCTAAAGAGGTTTTTAAGGAAAGAATTCATTTAGTAAAATCCTCTACAGTATTCATGTAATTTATTTTCAATTTCTGTTCTTTTCTTATTCCTCCCCCCCCCCCCCACCTCTACTTATCCAAGTGGAATGATAATTATATTATCATATATATACTATAATATTTTTTTTAATGGAATAATTCATCTTAAAACACATTTGCCTCTCTATTTTATTCAAAAAAATTAAAACATCATCCATGAGGTGTGGATTTATATCCTTCGAGGACGAAAAGTTTTCATTTTCTATTACTTCCTACAAGGATGGTCATAAAAAAATCAATTCTTGAAACAAATTTTTTAAAATAAAATTATGTATTGTTTTATGTTCTAGAACTAACATATATACATAATATTAAATAATAAAACAAAACATGATCATAATGAGGAATAAATTTCCATATTATTCGAAATAATTATCATTAACATTTTATATAATGACTCATCATCATTTCTAGAAAAAACTAAAAGACCATTTAAACTTTTTATTTTTCATTAATAATATATAATTTTATTTTTTGGATAATTATTTTAATTTTAAATGATCTTCCATACATAAATACTTTTAAATGTTTTATGAAAACAATGAAATTGAACACTCCAAAACGATTAAATTGAACTCTACAACTCATAAAAATGGACATAAATTAACATAAAAAATTATAATCAAAATAATAAATGTATAATAGGCTATGGATTTATTAATTAATGAATCAAATTTTATTCTCCTATATTTTAAACTGATCAATTCTTGGAGTCATTTGGTAGAGGTCTACAAAAACCCAATTTTCATTCTTTGGGTTATTCTTATTTCATACCAAATTCTAGTGTGGATGTTCATTCACTTTTATAACCTTTCATTTTAGGGGATATAAAAGTTTAAAATCTAGTTTAATGAAAAATTTAAATATTTTAAAAAATATATCTTCTTTATAAAACACGTTTTTAGTTCTCTATAGTTGATTCTTTTTTGCTTAGGAACGATGAATATTTTGAAAAACATTTCCCATATCTCATTTGGAAGTCCCAAAGTTTTTTCATGAATGTATTTTTTATTAAATGAAACCCATTTCATTATATGGGTTTCTATGTATAATATTTACATATGTTCTTTGTGGAATTCCTGATTATGTAAATTTTATGATTTGCTGGATATACCCAAAATTATAGAGAACTATAATTCATTGGATAATATGATGTATCTCATGAGATAATATGCAATATGAGTGAACAATATTATTTATTTTTTCACAATAAATATGTTATGATTATTAACATATTTTAGGTTTGAACTTGATGCTGGAATATTTAATAACTATATGTGGTCTTTGACCACTATAATAAGATGGTTCATTTTTTTCATTTCCACAATCCATGAATTTATATAATGAATATTCTCATGGTTATGGTGATTATAACATGATTATTTTATGATGATTATGATTATACTCATCTATGTTATATTTATTCATTTTATTTTATACCATTTTTTGGGCTCTTAGATCACCCCTTTTATTGATGTATATCCTCAGGTGATTAAATATACTAAGGAGTGCATGAGGGCCACTAAGATTCTATAGAAAATGTAATTAAATAGTTTTTATGTTTTATTATTTACATATTAGGTTAGGTACTAAAATTTACTTGAAAAAAAACCTTTTTATCCCAGTATTGTGACACAGTTATTTTTTTTATCATTATACTGATTTAATAGTTATTTTAGAAAAAATTTGTTTCAACATATTTTTACTCAGTACCCTATGATTTTTAATGTTTATCTCTTTTCATGTAACATTTTTCTATTATGTAGGTCAGCCTTTTGGTCTATCTGACGGTTTCCTCTTATTTATTGATGTTAAACATGATCTTATTTGAGAGGTATCTACTATAGGAGAGTGTTTAGGATAATTTTCATTCTATTTTTTGGTTCTATTTTCCTCCACTGATGAGGCAGTTGATCTCTTATAGCAGCAAGATCCTTGAGAGGTATCTCATGAGGTGGATTTTCAGTACACTTGTATTTGCTTTTTCTCAAGGTTTGGTTTTAGTTTATATAGGCTGATTATTTTTTGACATGTATATAAATAATAGATCAGGATCCACAAATTCCAATCCATTTTGTGTTTTCTAGTCTCATGGTGGTAAGAGGAGGCCTAGAAATTTTTTGGATGGGTTCAGCTACTAAAATCTACAAGCATGGATAATACATAGTTTCTAAGTGATTCACTACATGTATTAATAGTTCATCACTTGCATAAGAACACACTCATAGCCTAAAATACATTCACATATTGATTGATCTCAATTAAATATTTGTTACCTAATGGGTGAAACTTGGATTAAATTGGTTTCAGGAGATGTGTTCTTCAGTGAAATATGAAGCATGACATTTACATGATGTTAAAGTGAATCACAGTATGTAAATCCCATGTGAACTGGACCATTGAAGGTGGTATTTCCATGGATTTCTACTCAACCCTATGGACATTATATTTTTTTAATTATCAAATGATACCATCTTTGTATATTGGGAAATTCCTTCAATGGGGATCAATTATTGGGCTTCTATATTTGATTAGTGATGATATGAAATACATTCTACATATTTTTTCATGGATATTCGATTTGGATCCTTTCAATTCTTCTTGTGATGTGATGGAGGTTTTTATCCACCATTATAATTTAGGTTTCTTAATTTTTGTTTATGGTGATGTTTTTATATGACATAATTGGAGGGTTGCAACTTCATGCAGTATAGGTGATCTGGATCTATGATTATGATCCATTATCATCTAGAAACCCCTAATGACTTTGAGTTATAGGATTCATTACTTATCATTGTTTTATATTCAATAATATATATATCATGTTTTATCCCTTTAAACATCAATGGAATTACGAAAATAATCATTGAACTATACTATTAATGTATTCGTTAGATATCACTTGTTGATTTTCCTTAAACCAGGATAGAACATTACCTCTTTATTTTCTAAATAGTGTGATATCTATTCTATGTTTGTTAGAAAGAATTGTTTTCTATAGATTATCATGTTGTTGTATATGTAAATTGGAAAATATCATATATCTTTAATTATTTAATAATTAGTTGTCTTAAGAATAATTAAATAAGATTCATGTTTGACTCAATGTTTCTTGTAATTTGATGGTAATATAACAGATGCAATGTGTATTCTTAATTAATTTGGATATTCCATGTGTAAATGGAATTGATATAGAATTTTATGAATGATAATAATTTATGATGATAATAGTTGAAGGCATGATAATAATAATGTTTTCAATGAATAAAGAATGTATAGAATTTTTACATCGCATTGTAGTTGGAGAATTAGGTTACCAATAATTGGTACCTATGAATAATTTATCAGTTAATTCAATATGGAATAAGTACCAGTTTTGTGATAAATGTAATTTCTAGGGAATGATTTTACCATATTCATTATAAGGCCATGTTCATTTACATTAGAGCCTTAATAGAATGATTATTTGTGATATTTGGATTCCTTGTTTTAAAGACTATATTTCCATGTTGGATATGATTGATGGTTTCCTAATACTATTTTTATGTTCTATAGATGTGATCATCATTGTGTGATGTAATATTTAGTGGAGGATAAGATTTGATATGATTCTTGGATGATGGGTATGGTTGGCTGGGGAGGTTTATATGATATGGAATCAGTTAATTCCTAATATGGAGAGATTCACCGAGATATGAATATGGGTGTTGGGAATGGAATCAGAGATGTTGGAATAAATTTAAGTTGGGTTTAACAGTTCATTCTTTGCTAAGATCTATGATTATTTCTTTTGAGTTTGTTTAATGGTTGATGGTTTGGTTTCCTATTTTAACTGCATTCATTTCCCCACTACTCAAGGCAGATGGGTGAGCTTGGTTGAATGATTTCACATGGATTTAACTTAAGAGGGTTTTACAAGAATAAATGTTTTATGGAATGATTATAATAATGAAAAAATAATTCTCAATCCACATGGTTAGTTTTAATGGATTGAAAATGATGAAATGATTATAATCTTTAGATACCATGGACTCGGTTTGGATTACACCAGTAGGGAATGGTATTTTATCTGATGATTAATGTAAGGTAATGTACAATGATGTGAATTTTTAATTAATGTATAATTAATTAATTAATGTTAGGATATGATTAAAAAGAATACATTTAATTAATGTAACTATTTTAACCACTTTAGTGCTTATATGATATTTGGTCTTACCTATGGAACCTAGGATTCCATGTGATGTTCATTGTAGTTGAGTGTATGAAAATGTTATTACTATAGTGTAGTTATGAAATATATTATATCTTTTATATTCTATGATTTTATATATCTCCTCAACCATTTCTGTTAGGTAAACTGACTCCTAGTGGATTCTTTGGTGGGTGTTTTCCCTTACATCCATGTTGGGGGTTTGATGGATAACTACCACCTCTTGAACCAATCTTTTCTCTTAGTAGTTACTTGTGCTAGTATGCATGATGGTTGGTATACCCATATAAGTGTGTCGAGGTTAGTGATTTAATTTTATTATTTCAAACATATTTATCCATGGACATGGTATCTAAAATATTACTATAGTTATGGAGTGTATAGGTTGTGATGGATTGAAGTATATACATGGTGTATGGGTTTTGGTGGCCTATGGTTTAATACTAAATGTATGATGTGAATCATACATGAGATTATGGATCCCACATAATATTTTGTTATTATATATGGTTATGTGATATGAAATTATGTAATTATGTGATCCATGTGGTTCATGTTTTGATGTCTTTCCCAAGTTTCTTTGAGATGGTCTATATTTTGTGAGAGAGATAGAATATGATGTGAGACACTGGAGAAGACCAGTAAACTAGTTGGGATTTGGGATTTGGGTTCCCTTTATGTTTAATTACTACATTATATTCTCTCTTGTGTGTGATGATAGGTGATAGTTATCAATTTAGAGGGTGTAATCCTTATTCCCAGTTTCTATGACATGTTAGATTTTTTTTTGTTTTTTATTGATCTTTTGAATGATTTTTCACCTTTTAACCAAGAGGCTTCTTGAGAGTATTGTGAAAAGTATGTTGTTATGATCACCCTACATATATATTAATTTTTTTTCTATAGATATTGGGGATTATTTTGGATCCTACAAGCTTTTGGTTTTGTATGATATGTTCATTAATTGTTCCTAATGTCATATTATCCTTTTGGTATTTTTGGTCTCCCTTTATATTGTTATATTAGTTTATAAAATTACATGTTTTCACATGGTATTTATTTTTAAAAATATTTTTGATGGTGAATTATTTTGTATCATTTATATCGATAAGTTCTTCATATTCTGTTGGAGGTAAATTCTACCCATATATATATATATATATATATATATATTATTTTAGACACTCATTTGTAGTCGCCAACCTAGGGATACTATATGAAGGATTAGATAGTAACTAACTCCATTCTCTCATTGTATATTGAGGAAGGGTACACTTTGGGGTTGGGGATTCATGACATATTTAAACAAAATTATATTATTTCTAACCATATCTTATCCATTTGTTTTGGTTGTGAAAAACTACTCCAAATAATTCTCTCATGACCTAGAGAGATCCTCTCTAATCACTCACTCATCAATTAAGTGTAATCCTCCTCCACCACCTCTATCGATTCTTGTGATATCGAGGGGAGTACTTCATTTAACTTATTCTCATAGAAATAATAAATGAATGGTGTGAGGATTATGATATGAGTTCTTGACCTTAGAGATTACTATATTATCTATTAGAAGATTTTGGATCACATTTGGATCACTACTAGTGTTAATTTATACTTGATTACTTTGACATAATGATAGTATGATGTAGATACATTCTCATATTCATCAATGAATAAATAGTACATCACATGCACCTACTCTCACTTTAACTACCCATGAAACCATCATGTATCTCCATTGGTTAGAATGTATATACATTATATAAATTACAAGACATATCTAGGCCCTTATATTGTGAATTCCATTCTTCTAATGATGATCCAAACCCCCTTCATCAAGTGATGATCACTTATTATATTCAGTATCCCCCTTTCACCATTATCTCTTAGTAATTTGGATCCCATTCTTCTCATACGGTTATGTAAATGTATTTCTTTGGCATTGGGTAATGTTTGGCCAATTTCATAATGATATTTAAATGTCATTTGGTCATATGGTTCATTTTTTCAAGTTTTTTCACATTTTATCTCTAATTTATTCATATATCTATTTTAACATCATTCACACATAAAAACAAAGTTTATATAAGACATCCCTTTCATTTTTATGTGAATTTGTGGGATTTTAATAATATTTTTTGAATTGGGTACGTGGTTTGAATTAAACATAAAAAATATAATGAAACATTCAATAAATGTTTGGAGAAAGGGGCCCTGGATTGTTCATGAAAATTATATATGTTAATTATTAGGATTTATTGTTCTTTTTGGTATTCAATACTATGATAGAAAACATTTTATGCTTACCTATCATGTTTTACCATCTATTATAATTCTGTAATAATTATAGTTAGTTATAAATTTGGTTGCATGGAAATATGGATCTTCAATAATATTTTAATGATGGATAGTCTACCAAAGTAATAAGTGTCTTTTTAGTTTAAATTAATAACATATCCAATGTGTTAAATCTTAATAACATTATTATCATATCTTAATCATTTTTATGTTTGAAAATGAATGTGATAATTTCTTAAAGGTACTTGTTACACTAAAAGGTCATTGCAGTTACCCTCTATAATTAGAACCATTAGGTTCTATTAAAATATTCTTAAATATATTTTATATGTTATGATGATGTCATATAATGAGAAATACATGGTAAAATCTTTCAACGGTATGTGGCACAAATGATATTAGTACTTCATCTCTATAGATTCTTGTTTGGTAATATCAAAATGATTAGTTTATGAGAATAATCTCACCATTACGAAATCAACAAGTTCTATATTACATTGGATATTCCACTATGTGTATGTGTATAAGATAGTTTGACATAAATATTATTATTAATTCCTATCACTAGTAGTGTACATTGATGTTTTTCAAAAACTTTTATGGAATATGTTCATTGTGAATTTGGACACATTGGGTGCATCATGAATGACATGGAATTAATCAAAAAGTCAACAAATTATTTATCATTTATGGTTTTAATGGTAGTTTATTTCCTATTCCATCAAATGTGAATTTAATATTAATTTTGATAAACAATCCAGATCCCCTTTATTACCTAGTCCCTCAAATTTGAATTTAATAAGATTGAAAGAGATATTGAGACAAAAGGGGTTATATTTCTTGTCACATGTCTATAAAATCTACTCATAACCTTGAATTCTCATTTTTATAAGTAGGGTACATGATGTTTTTATAGATATTTCTATTGTTATATGGTTTTTTTTCAATACTATAAATATGGGGTCCAAGAAAGTAACATAGATAGAGTATTAATAGGATCCACCAATTTAGATAAATAGGAGATGATGATGAAGTGGGACCCTCATTGGGTCCAATGGATATCCAAGTGATCAATATAATGTTAAATAATTGAGTTTTATTAATCTTTTCTCATTAATGAGAAATGAATTTTTTTCTCAAGGTATTCACATGTTTATTAAATTACAATAGCGACTATGAGTAGTTACTATTTTATAAATGAACATCACACTAGCCAAATGTAGTTTTATAATTACAGGAGGAATGAGCCAAGTAAATTTCTAATGGTTAATTACATGATATTAGTTAATGTATCCAACGAGTGATGAAACATTAATGTATGGTATGAAAAATCTATCTTGTTATTCATGTTGTTTCATGCCATATTAAGAGGGATAATTAATCCAATGGATTTATGTCATATTTGGAATGTGAACTTTTACTATTTTAACCCATTCTTCATCCATAAATAGTGTATCATGACATATTAATGAATTTAGGTTCCCACTCCCCTTACATCCCTTCTCTCATTCTTTTAAAGAGAGAATAATCACGAATGGATTGATCAAATTTTGGGTATCGATCAAGTGATATTGTAAGGATCATACATGTGTCCTTATGACTTTAATCATCTATGATAGCACCCATAAAATAAAACAAATGATGTTCGTGTAGTTATGGTACATGTTTTTATGATATTTGGGAATCTAATTTTTTTCTTTAAGCTATATATATCTATTTAAGAGATGATATCATTGATATTTCCATATTCTCCAAATGTAAAATTTCAGTTTTGTTTTCATTGTTAAATTAATTATCACGATATCCTTGATATTTATTGAGTATTATTTACCAGTTAAAGTTATTTATCAAATATTTAATGATAAAAATTTAAAATCCTCCTGGTTTGATTATTTTTTTTCAAGAAATTTCAATGGTATTAGAGTTATCATTCAATTACAGAAGTTTATATTTTCATTAAATATGAAAATATTTTGAAAAGAGGGTTTTATAATTGTCCTGAAGGACACTGATGGCACATAGATAAATGTTCATTGAAACAATGTATGATCATTAAATGATCCAAAAGGTTTTTTAAAATAAAAATTAAATTATATATATATATATATATATATTTGATGTGGTGTAAGTTCACTGGTTTTGAGTGTTGTTGGTCGAGTAATAGAAAGGTTTCTCCTGAGAGGTTCTGATGGGGGAGGTATATGAAAACTATTTATTGGGGGTGCATAATCAAAACCTATATTATAAAATAAAACTATAGTATGTCGGTGGTTAATTCCACCCATACTGACTAATTTCCACATCTAAATATTAATTAGGTGATTGTTCGATACCACTAGTTCCAACACAGGATCTATATGAATCTGAAAAATTAATAATATAATTTATATATATTTATCTATATCTATGTGGGTGTGTGTTATGTTCCCCATGTGGGGGAACATAGTTTTATCCACATTTGTACACCCCATTTGGGATCACCTCAACTATTTGTGAGTATACATTATGATGTTCAAAGGCATTCACCATGGCAGAGTTTGATATGAGAGGACACATGTAAATGAACATGGTAATTTAACAGGATTCAAATAGATTCTTAAATAAGAGATAGGAATGACTAATGTTATTCCATAGTGTCTTAGTTAACCCATGAACATATTCATGGATCAACCACTAGATATATACTTCTTATCATGTATTTATTTATTTATTTATTTATTTATTTCATCATTAATTATGTGATTATGCAATTTTCATAAAATCAGGTAGAATAGTAAATAATAATTTTAAGATAAAAATGAATAATTTTTTGGTGAATTTATCCATTTATGAATGGTCACTGATGTGAGTGTGATCACATAGTAACTAGAATAATAAATAAAATCTTATTTTAGTATCTAGAGGAATAAAATTTATTATAAAAAAATTATTTTATCAACACAAGAAAAATAAATTATGAAAAATCCACATTATATTAATGGGAATGTAAAAGTAAAAAAATCATATTTATTGATAATGTATAAAATTTATCCAAATAAATGTTATGTCAAATATCATCTTTAATTTCTTTGTTTAGGATGATACTATTGATTGAAATATTGTTCTGCCACATGTTAAGAAACATCTTATTTGCAGGGAATTCTAATATAACATATGGGTATACATGTCCAATTTTATAGAAAGAGGATTTTTGCATTCTAGACATGGTCTATCTTAGGGTAAATTATCATGGAAATATGAGTTTATTATTTTAATATTAGAATGTCCACTAAATGGACCAAGGAGCTATGAGTAAATTTAATTGGAAAGGCAAGCATACCTAAATATGTTCATGTAATTTTTAGTGGCCTTATTTGGTATCGGTAATGTTAATATTGATATTTTACTCTAAAATATATATGTGATTGGCTATATTGAATCCAAGGGTGAGTCCAACAATAATTGGATAAAATATTTTGTGAATAATAAAAAATTTATTAAGATGTCATTTTGGTGATCAAGTGATATTTATAAAAAATTCATTTAATTTTTTAGAATATAAAAATCAAAATCAAGATAAAAATAAAATAATTCCCAAAATGAGTATATTTTAGAATCATCACATATTTTTAGTATTGGTATAGTTGTTTATACATTTCACTTTTAAAAAATAATCTATATTCTGTGCTTGTATCCCTATTGCTGTTAAGCTCACTTAATTTGAAACAGAGGGTGAGAAAGATGACAATATGACTTATATTTTTGTATATATTTTGGTAACACAAATCAAATAACATTAATATAATAAATAGAGGCATAATATAAATGGAATAGTCACTATACTATTTTAGTGTAAATTAGAAAATTGGTATATTCCAAGCGATCATAACGTCACGATGATAAGGAAGATATATTGGTTGGTGAAGGCATTCTTCTATATGGAAAATAAATTATCTATTAAACTCATATTAACATCCTTAAATTTTAGTTTCTCAATGTATATTAGGAATTTTATGAATAATAGTATGGATAATATGCTCAGTAATATTGTGTTCATGATTCTCCAAATAGATATTTGTTGGGAGGAACATGGTTCCATATCCCTTATATTGACCACTGTGAATGAAAATGTTTATAATACCAGGACTAGTTCTTTATATATCTTTCATTTACAATGTTTTCTATTTAAAACAAAATATTCAGAGGTAGTGTGGTGAACATGAGGCAATTATCTTCTCATATAGTAAGGAATGTAATTATATAAGGAATAGAAATGGATTGAAAATGATTTAATTATAAGGTTCTGCTTTTTTATATTCATCATTTCATAAGATATTTTAACTACCATTCATGGTAATGAAATCCTCTTTAATTTAAATATATGAATAATGGCTGTCAAAAAACATCATAAATGAAATATAAATGACTTATTTTATAATATTTGTAACCATTTCTCCACAATTCCACCATAATACATCTATTTATATAAATATTATATTTTATACCAATTTTTATAACCTTAGAGAATGGAAAACATAAGAAATTGATGATGAAAAATTCTTTTTAATAGAAGAAACCACTTCAAAATATCATCAAGGGTTAGATCATAATATTGGGAAACCTAATCATGTTAATAATTAAATAAACATGAATCAACATGAACTACCCATATAATATATGAAAATGTAATATAAAATAAAAAACTAAATGTCATGGAATAATGTTTCTTAATCAAGACCTAAATAATCACATTTAATAAGCATAATAAAGGCATAAAACAAAAAAATATGGTATAAAAATATATGTGTGTTATAAAAAATATTATGGGCATATCTATATGAAAACATATCCATTTATAATATCATTATTATTTTTTTAAATACTTTTGTATATTATTTTCCTCTATATAATGACCCTTGTACCCTAGAGCTTGGTCTTACAACCCCTGTACCCTTCGAATTCATCTTACCACCTCGGTAACCATGTCCTTGGGATAACCTACCATGTACCCATTGGTAGGGGATAATACCCTTGTACCATTTCTATTTCATGAGATATAAAATAAAAAAATGCATTAGAGAGATATATGGGTCTCCAATCATCACATAATGATAATCAATAAGCTTGATTTCTTAAAAAATTTCAATCATGCATCATATCATTATATTAAAATGGTTTTCATGTAAATTCTAAAGTTTATCACATAAATTGATCTAAAGAATAATATTGGTCAATACCTAAAGGTTAATCTCCTAAAAAGAATAAATTCATCATAGGATATGGAGGGAGAATCATGAAAAATAACATCATAAGGGATATCTTCTTTGTGTATTAAGAGAAAAATTTCAATGAAATCATAAAAAAAAGATTTCATAAAATATTTTTAACCATGTTATAAAAACATAAAGTTATGAGTCGCATTGGGAAAAATATTTTGAAGGGAAAATCAAAAATTTTATAAAACACCAATTTAAATGAAATAAAAAAAACATGAAAATAACCTATTTTTTTAGAAATTAAATGTGTAGTGAAATATGATATATATGATTATTAATGTAAAAGAAAATTTTAAATTATTTATAATACCTTTATTGAAACCCATATCAGTAAATAGAGTAATAAATAATTCTTTTGATAATAGGTAGGATAAATTATTAATATCCCCATAAAAATGAATATATATATTTTCAAATAAAAAAGAAAAACATTGGATGGAAAAAAAGAACATAAACATGGTATATAAATAGATTATTTAATAGGATAACAAGAATTATTAACAAAGTTATACATTTTGTGTTAGAAACTGATTAAAGAAGTATCACTGAATATAAATTTAAATATTCTGTATAAATATTGACAATTATTCATATGATAAAATTTTAATGTGGAATTCAAAAAATTTATTGAAAATAATTTCATGAATAATAAATATAACTCAAAAATAGATATTTGAGTTAAAAAATGCATTATACCATTGGTATCACTTTAATGTAAATCCAATTAAGGATGAAACATGATATTTAAATTTAAATCCATTGAATTAAATTATAGTATCATCCAATAAACTATGGGGTGGAATATACACAACACAATATACAAACCATGTTGAATATGTCACATGTCTCAATCAGTGAAATGTGAGATGAGAAAAACATATGTTGACTGTCAGCTTCAAAGAAATTAGGTAAACCAAATATATAATTAAAATTTATATCTTTAAAATATTTTAAAAAACTTAATCATTTCTATTAATTTTCCCACACATTATTTTTAATAATTCATTATTATATTATTAGTTACTAATTTTGTTATTTTCATCATCAAATATTTGTAACCGTATTGTTTCATACCTAATTCAAAATATCAATGTAAGTCACAATTGATTGATAAAAAGTTCTTTATTAATATAATATAAAATTTACAAGAATATATTCTGAATAATTATTTATAATGTTATTATTTCATTCCACAGAAAGTTTATCCAATATTCATGAAGATGAAATAAATAACAAACTTGTTTCGCAATTATTATGGATAATAGTTTATTTTTTTTATAAAATAATAAAAATTTATGTAATCATATTTAAAAACATAAAAATGTCATAAAAATTATTTTTATTCATTAAAAAAATTCTTATTACTGTCTAATTTGGGTGGTGATGAAAATCAAAATATATCATTCTTTGAGCCGGTAAATCACGCGTACAATTGGGTTTCATTTTCATTTTTCATAGAATGGGAGTAAGGAATAGATATTTTTATCTATTAAGAACTCAAATAAAATTATAAGTATAATATTTATTCAATAAATTTTATTATATTTTAGTTCAAATATAGATCATTTAGGGACCTTGATATGGTTGGTATATATGTGTACCCAACTTATTAACAAGTTTCACTTTCATTTCTATTATCCGATTTTACTCTATAACTGTTGTTACCGATAATAGTAATAGTTGAGGGGAATGGATATTATTGTGTGATTTTAATGTTTTCATAGAAATTAAATATAGATAATAAGTAGAGACATTTTAATAAATTTATTTTTTCATTGTCTGGTACTAATACATTCACCAATACATTATCAAATTGTGGTTGTTTGGTTGATTCTCTTGTAATTTTAAATTTTGAGTGATCAATAATGCATATAACTAGAGAAAAATGATAGACAAGTCAATCAACACATTCTAAATGATTAAAGGAGTTTTTTATACTTTTAACACCCATCATTAAGACTATTATATAATTAATTTTTACAAGATGTAAATTTTGAATTGATTTCCTTTGTATTAACTTGATGATCATTATCCTCAAATTAATGTCATCTACTACCAAAGAATCAGTAATATTTTATGAAAGAAGGCCTTTTACTCTTTTATAAGGTGATGATATTGTATTCAATTAGCCTTGAATCTGTATCATGTATAATTTGTTTTTATTTTATTTTCTTCTATTTGGGTTACATAATTTTTATCATGTGTGCTTATTATTAACCACATGCATGAATAAAGACATGAATTTCCTTCACATGCTCCCGCAGTTCATCTTAAAAAAAACCAGTATGATTGTATATTCTCTCCTCTTTACTTTAAAAACATGAAATATATCATTCCATTGATATTTAGGTAGTTTTATGTATGTTTGGATGAAAACCCATGTGCTCAAGTCTTCTCTTTCACATGGGCTTCATGTATATTTGTTTCTTCCTTATCAATAAAATGTATCATTATTTTTTTCTTCATGTTATAGATTGACGATAATCCTCATATTCTTCACACATTCAATGTGATGTGTGGGTATTCTAATTCTTGATCACAATTAAATTTATTGTTGGTTATACTCCGCTTCTTCTTTAGGAATGATGTCCATGTTGATCCACATCTTATTCACACAGGTAGTTTTCTATGTGGTCATTCTTCCTTTTCATCATGAGTACTGTGACTATGGGTTATTATATCCTTATTATTCATGTGAGTGTTTCATGTGATATCCTCCTAATTATATTTCAATGTGATATCAATGTTTATTAAAAGAGGTTCATAAATACAATTATTTTATTGAAACATATTCAAAATATCTCCCAATTTTCCTTGATTTATATAAGAGAGTTACCCACCAATATTTTATGATTTCAAGATTTTGTGGTATCATAAATAACCTAATATCATAGAATATAATTAAAATACAAATCTTTTAGTATCATTACATTTTAGATAAGATTTGTGGGATCCTCATTATAAATACCCAATGAATCAGGTCTCTGTTCTCTTGTACACTCTAAATGCCTGATGATCCAGGCTCAATATTGAGTGCCAAATCATTGAATGCTCCAATATATAATCCATTGTCATGGATAAAAATAACCATATTATATAATACATCAGATATGAATTAAATAATTTGTTTAATATATATATATATATATATATTAATTTTGGTAAAATAAACACCTTGATTATTTATTGTCACGACCTGTCCCACAGGGCCCAAACGTGACTACCCCAAGCCTGTCTTCCATTGGCGAGGGGTTGGTGACTAAAACTTAAAGGATTTTCCCGAATAGGGAATGAATTTCTTTAGATATATGTACACAATAAAAAATGGAAAATAAAGTAAACAACCAACAAAAGTAAGGTACAACCACGATAGTATATTAAAACCACAAGTACAATTATAAACTGAAAATAGTGTGCCGAAATACAAGCCCTAGAAACTGAAAGTAAAAAAGTTGTTGCATCTACCCTAGAGCTCGATCTGGTGGGATATAGATGTAAGTATGATGTTGAAGAAGAGAATCTCAACTAATCTCATCACACCAAGATCCACCAAGTCATGAACCTCCAAATTCAACCTCGGAGCGTCAGTATTCTGCACCTGACACACACGTGCAGGCGTAGTCCGTGCAGGGGTGAGTATAACAATACCAAGTAGGGTACCCCGAGACCCCCGAAAGTATATTAATAATCCACAATGGAAAACATCACAAGAAATACCACAAATTTAATATCACAAGCATGATCTATATCATGAATCACAAAGAAAAAGAGACAGCTCACTCTAACAGTATAACTTCAAGGATATTAAGATAGGGATGACTAGTCATAAAGAAAGATCATCTTATCCATAGTAACTCTACTGATAACCCAGATAGGTATCTACATACTAACCCATACTGGTCACTATATACCGACCCATATTGGTCACTAGATGATGACTCGTATTATTCACTGGTGCTGACCCGTATTGGTCGTTGGTGCTGACCTGTATTGGTCGCTCTATGTTGACCCGTATTGGTCACTCGTGTTGACCCATATTGGTTGGTGGTGCTGACCCGTATTGTTTGTTGATGTTGACCAGTATTGGTCGCCAGTGCTGACCCACATTGGTCCCTGGTATAGAGGTAAGGTTGATTAGTTGTACAACTAGATCATCCCACTCTGGAGTTTCTGATGTTGATCCGTATGGGTCGTTGTTCTTCTTTATGTCACAGTCAGCCACAGGATTCCCACACAAAGCATGCCTGATATCCGGAAGACTCTGCCTTTCAAGCCATTGGTCATATTTCAACTGGTAATAAGTCCCAAAAAAATCATACCCAAGGGACCGCCCCTTCGTAGGGGTCCAAACGTGACAGACGGCTCGTCGATCAGACACCTCGTCTATGAGATATTTCCACTTTTGTAAAAACGGACCAGTTGGATTCAAGGATGATCCAACCCAGGTCACATGTAAAACTCCATCAAAACTAATATATAGTATCTCAAAATGACCACCTTTTCATAAGGTTTTTTATTCCATAGACGATGCGTCGATCGGATGTTTGGTATGTTAGTTATTTTTAGTGCAAAGGGACCGGTTGGATTATGAGTCGATCCAACTTTTCCATACTTAAAACTTCTCCAAAAAACTAGTGTAGTATCTCAAAAGGACCCACTATCTCCATAGATCCTAATTTCTTATAAGGTTCATCAAATAGACGTCTGGTTCTCATGTTATGTCTCTTTATGCGTTTCTGGGCCCGAGAGGGGTTCGGGTCTGGTCTGACTCGGTTGGATGTACTCGGACCAGCCCAAACCAGCCTGGGCTGGTCCAATTGGGATGGGTTGTGGTGGGCATGGATTGTTGGGCCACAGACCAGCCTGGGCCGACCTGGTTGTGGCTGACTGGACGACGCGGTCTGGCCTACTAGCGTGCCCCGCGCGGGGCGCGCGGTTTTTGAGTCGAACGACTCAAAGTAACCCTTTGGATCCATGATTGGAGGTGCTAGGTGGTGCCGCCTCATAATCCATAGGACCCATAGGAGGAGGGTCCCCTGCAAGTCACCACATCCGTAGCTTCATTCCGCAACCCTTCAACGTAGCGATGAACGACACCTCTCTTCCACCGCGGTCGACGGTTGCTGGCCGCCCCCCTCATCTGCCAGCACCGGTCGTCAGAACCACTGCGTCATTGCCATGCAAGCATTTATTCTTCGGGCCACCAGATGTGTTACGGTGATCCGTTCTTCCTTTCGGATGTTCCTACAGTCCTCTCGGGATTCCACCATCGTTTCACGACCCTCAAATATGCCTTGCTATGGCGTTCGTTGTTCCTCCACGAAGAACGCACCATGGAAAATTTTAGCGAAGGGTCAAGGCCTTGTTGGTTTCAGCCTGCACCCTCTGTGTTAGCATTTTAAACATGAGGAAGATTTATAATAATGAAAAGGAAGAGAAATTCCCAAATTTAAGACCCCGCAACTTCCACCCGCATGATTAGACGAGACGAGGATCAACCCATTAGTCGTTTCATCCGCGTACATTCTATTCTTCAAAAATGGGAAGAGATGGAACATCAAATCACATAAACCCCCTAACTCGAGATCTGTTGATGATTTCACGGTTACGGTGGGAGGAGCGTCCATGTTGGAGGGATTCATCGGTGTTCGTCGATCCCGGATCGTTGCTTCCTAATCATCCATCCTCTGTTGCTGGATGTTGCCGCAGAACTCCTCAAGAGATTCCTCGCTTGAATAAGTAATGCCAAAACCCCACCCTGAGCTACATTTAAATAGGAGGGGGAAAGTTGAGTAACACGTTGAATAATTAATGAGGTTAATTAATTATCTTAATTAATGTGCCTCATTAATTGACATAATTAAAGTGCCTCCTTAATTTACATAATTAAAGTGTCTCATTAATTATGCTAGGGGTGGTTACAAAACCCAAGTATAATCATGCAATTAAAACCCCATAATTGAAGGTCTGGCCACCTCTAGGTTCCCTGCCACTACCGCTCAACAGGTGGTAAGAAAAAGAAAAAGAAATAAATTACAATTTATGTTATTTTATTATTTCTTTAAAAGTCATAAAAACTATCTTTTTTTTCTGACCCACTTCAGTCAAAGTGAAGAATCCCTTACGTGAATCTCGGCACTTCAGATTCAACGGTGCCCTCAGATTTTCAATCCAAGCAACGGTTAAAAAGATAGAAAATGTTTCCCGCGTGTTTACTGAACCT
Organism: Viscum album; assembly: GCA_963277665.1. Taxonomy (NCBI): domain Eukaryota; kingdom Viridiplantae; phylum Streptophyta; class Magnoliopsida; order Santalales; family Viscaceae; genus Viscum; species Viscum album. The sequence goes on from OY728127.1 coordinate 27,366,823, forward strand.
ACCATAAAATAGTTCATAAATTCATTATGGACTCATCGGGCCATGGAATCATGCACCGTTAATTTTGGAATACTCGTATGAATCCCAAATAATTTAAAAAAATTAAATGGAATTTTTGGGACTTTACATTCTCCCCACCTTAGGGCTTTACGTCACTGAAATCCAAACAAGGAAACACAAACAAAGAGGGGTACTGAGCACACATATGAGCCTCTCTCTCCTATGTTCTCTCCTAGAGATTTCCCTACTACCACAGAATATGTACCAGAGGTATCGACCGACCATGAAGGATCCTCTTTTGTAGATCCTCTATCTCTACCGAGTACTCAACAAAAGTCTCTCTGTCATCAATCTTCAGCTCATCATGGTCGATCATGTGAGATGGGTCATGCACGTATCTCCTCAGCTGGGATACATGGAAGATATCGTGCACCCTCTCCAACTGCAGTGGCAGTGCCAAGCGATACACCACCTTTCCATTCCTCCTAAGTATTAGGAATTGTCCAATAAACCTCGGTGAGAGTTTACTGCCTCGGCCAAATATTTGTAGTCCCCGTTGAGGGTGACTCGTAAGAATATGTGGTCCCCTTCCATGAACATTAGTGATCTCCATCACCTATCATCATTGGACTTAGGTCGTCTCTGTGTAGTCTTCATCATCTCTCGGATGACCTACACCTTCTCAATGGTATCTTGTACCATCTCTAGGCCCATGAGTACTGGCTCTCCTGGATCCTTCCAGCACAAGGGCGATCTACACTGTTGTCCGTAAAATGCCTCAAAAGTGTCCATACTAATGGTGGAGTGATATCTATTTTTGTATGTGAACTCCACCAAGAGTAGTTGGTCGTCCCAACTGTGACCAAAATTTAGGACACATGCATGATACATGTCCTCCATGGTCTGGATTTTCCACTCAGTATGACCATCTTTGTACAGGTGAAAACATGTGTTGAAGCGAAGCTGTGTCCCGAAAGCCTCCTATAGTCCCTTCAAAAACTGGGATTTGAAACATGTTTTATGGTCTGATACTATCATCTAAGGAACCCTGTGAAGTCACATGATCTATTGAATGTAGAGATGTCCCAAGCTCTCTACTGAACCCGTCTCTTGAATAACAAGGAAGTGGGACGATGTGGTAAGTCTTTAAATGATCACCCAAGTGATATAGTGCCCTATGGACATACGTGGTAACCTCATCACAAAGTCCATAGATAACCCTTCCCACTTCCACTTTGGTATCTTGAGGGGTTGGGTCAATCCTGCTGGTACTTGGTGCTCGTCCATCACTTGATGGAATGTGAGGCATCTAGAAACAAACTCTGTCATAGATTTCTTCATACCTGGACACCAGTACTAATACTAGATGTCTTTATACATCTTTAGCATTCTTGGATATTCTACCAAGGGGGGTGTATGGAACTCCCTCTGCACATCCTCTTATAGTGCCATTGGTACAACTGTCCGTCCTTTGAAAAGTATAGCGTGCTCCTCACCTTCAGAATATCTATCAGGTTCATGGCATGAGGATATCTAAGAACGTGTAGTCTCACAGCTGTTGTCTCTAAGTTGTTCCTCCCAAACTCACTGAATGAGTGGAAGAGAAACTACCATCCACTGTAGATAGACTGTCTCATCTCTATCGACATAGGATATCTGAAGTAAGGCTAACTACTCGAAAGCCTCATTCAGTAGCTACGAACTCAATCTCTGGCTAAGTTCATCTGCCACTATGTTCCCCTTCCTAGGAGTATAGACTATCTCAAAGTCATATTCCAAAAGAAACTCTATCCAATGTTTTTGTCTCAGATTCAGATCCTTCTATTTGATGACATATCTGAGACTCTTGTTCTCTAAGTAAACCATGAACCACTCACCCATCAAGTAGTGTCGCCACATCTTTAGTGCGAAGACTACTACTTCCAACACCATGTCGTGAGTCGCACAATTCTGCTCATGAGTCCTTAGATATCATGTTCCATAATCAATCAATGCACCATCTTGTATCAGGACACAACCGAGTCCAGTCCTTAATGCATCACAGTAAACCACGTAGTCAGTTCCCTCCTCCGGCAACCTTAGGATGGGAACGCTGTTCAAGTCTGCCTCACATGTTGAAAGCTCTACGGGCATGTCTCTAACCATAGGAATGGTTTCCCCTTCTTCTTCAAGGCTGTCATAGGTGGTTCTTCTCTAGAGAAAGTGGATACGAACCTCTGATATTATCATGTCAATCCAAGGAAACTCCACACCTCAGTAACAATACTAGGTGGCTCCCAAGAAATTATTGCCTTGATCATCACTGGATCCACTGCAACTCCAACCTCTCAGATGACATGTATCAAGAAGTGGACCTTCCATATCCAGAACTCACACTTTGAGAGCTTCTCATATAACTTGTTCTCCCATAGTGTGTCCAGAACTATCCTTAAGTGTACAACATGCTCTTCATTGGACGCTGAGTACACCAAGATGTCATTGATGAAGACCACCGTGAAGTGATCAAGGTATGGCTAAAAGATCTTGTTCAGGAGCCCCATGAACACTGCTCAAGTGTTGGTCACACCGAAAGGTATCACCAAGAACTCGTAATGGACATACTGACATATAAAGGTTGTCTTCAATATGTCCCAGTCTCGTACCCTTAGTTGATGACAGCCTGATCTAAGGTCTATCTTTGAGAACCACTTTTCTCATTTCAACTAATCAAATAGAGCACCAATCCTTAGAAGGGGATACTTTTTCTTTATTTTCACTTGGTATAAGTGTCGGATGTCCACGTATAGCCTCAAACATCTGTCTTCCTTCTTAGAAAACAACACTAGGGATTCCCATGGAGAAACACTGATCCATATGATTCCCTTCCTCTGTAAGTCCTCTAATTATTACCTCATCTCCTAGAGCTTCATAGGGGTTATCCGATATACTATTGTAGATATAAGTGCTATTACTAGGTACAAATCAATGCGAAAGTCTACCTCTATACGAGGAGGTTGTCCTGGGACATCTTATTGGAAGACGTTCTCATACTCGTCCACCCCTGCCGGGAACTATGGGATCGCCTCATCCCCCATGTAGAAGTTCATGCAATCTAGCCGATATGTAATTGGATACACCCTCCTGAGCGTATGTCCATATTGTTCTGCTCTCTTTTCCTTCTCACCAAAAAGGAAAACTGGCCTCTATCTCTGCGCGTACATCGCAATGTATGTCTCAAGTAGTCAATCTATGTACGAACTACTCCTACCTAGTTCATACATAGAATGGCTTCATAGGGCTTCAACGATGCTACTAGAATATTCCATTTGAAACTCTCTCCTCTAGGAGTAATATCACACTGTTGGCACCAGTGTTTGACCACTGATTCTACTCTCGTGGGGGTATCCAAATGCAAAGGTTGAGCTAAAAGCTCATTCAGAATCTCAGAGTCATGAACTAAGTCCGTGATAAGGAAAGAATGGCTAGCACTTATGTCGATAAGCATTGTTTCTAATATTGGGAAGATACAGTTCGTACTTAGTATCATCTCAGGGATGTCAGGATCCTCAGCCTCTACTTCCTGTAGATGGTCATGTACCCATTTACATGCTCCCTTAGCACGTGGTAGACCACCTGAGTGGGTGGTAGTGCCTGGTGACCCCGACCACCTCCGACTACACATCCTTCTCCCCAGCCTCATCTGCCACCTGGTTGGCACTCATGTTCCTTCCATTGTCGCTGACTTGATGGCCCCTCCATGGTCTTCCAATCATCCGCATGGGGAGTCAGACAGTCATGAGATCTGTGACCCTTTCCCCCACAAAAAAACAGATCATGCCTTATTAGTGGCTCCCTCGGCCTCTCGAGCCTCGCACCTCTGACCCTGCGTCCTGGGGTCTCCCTCCAAAAGGTCCATCCCTCTTTGGCTTCAGCATCATCTTTCTACTTCAAGTTGGAGATCACTCTTCTAACTTTTGTTCAGTAGTGGATCTCACTATCGGTTCCAACTTGGCAAGGAAGCTCCCCATCATAAAAACTCACTCTATCACCCTAGCCTACATTTGGATGTTGAGCTAAACTGTCCCAGATCTAATCTATCATTTAATCTACTACTCAAAGGTTCAGGGCCTAATGTAAGGGTTTTGTACCGTGTTGGTGTAGTATCAAGAGAGGTTAATAAATATTGCTGACTACTGATCCACGGTCTAGCTTTTCTACTGTAGATGCAGCTGCTCCTGAATACGCATAGAGCGTACTGTTGCTGGCACAAACTCCGCCCAAAAATGGATCTCAAAGTTTGGCCATATTGGGGTTTTCTCCTCATGCACCTAGAGCATAGAGCTCCACCATCATTCTACTGAGATCTGAAAAAGGAAAGCGGTCAATATCACCATCTGCTCAGTGGGTGTCTCTATAAAGTGAAATACCCATGAAACCACCTCAAGCCAGTCCTCTGATACCTTTGGGAACATCTCACCTCAAAACCTCAAAGTCCTATACCTCTGGAACTCATGCATGAACTCAACTAGAATACATTATCCACAGGTAGCATCAGCTACTCAACGAGTGGTGATGCTACTGGTACACCACCCAAAGGTTCCATCACTGTGAGTGGTCCCTGTACCACTGCCTCATCGCTCAGTGGGACACTGTCACGATCTCTAACTGGAATCCTATATGGCTATCTTCGTAGAGGCATCCTATAAGAAACAGATGTGGCATGGTCAATAAATTATACCTGGTGAGATGACTCAATAAATATCAAGAAAACTTTTCCAAACAATAGCAACCAGTGTTTTCATGTACTGAGTCGGAAAACAGAATTCATGGTCTAGATGTATGGATACATCGGCCTCTACTCCAAAACTAGACTCCCTGTACTGAAAACCTAACTCAAGTCACTTTACACCATTTCCTCATTAAAATTAGACTCTTAGTTCTTCTGCAAGAACTGACTTCCCTCTAATACCACTTTGTCATGACCCATCCCATGAGGCCCGGACGTGACTACCCCAAGCCCGCCTTACATAGGTCAGGGGTTAGTGACTAGCACCTAAAGGCTTTTCCCAAATATGGAAGGCATTGCCTTAGAGATATTTAGACACTCAAAAGGGAAATTGAAGTAAAAAAACCAAAAAAATTAAGGTATAACCACGAGAGTGAAGTACAACCACAAGTACAACTGAAAACTGAAAACAGTGGTCCAGAATACAAGCCCTAAAAACTAAAAGTAAATAGTTGTTGCATGTTTGAAGGAGCTCTACCTAGAGGGTATTAGATGTAAGTTTGATGTCAAATAATAGGATCTTGACTTCTCCTAATGCACCAAAGTTCACCAAGTCCCGAACCTCCAAAATCTACCTTGGAGCATCAGTAGTCTGCCCCAAACAAACACATGCGGGCGGAGCCCGTGCAGGGGTGAGTATTACAATACCCAGTAGGGGACCTCGAGACTGCCAAAGGACTCTCAGTAATCTATAAAGGAAAACATCACAAGAAATACCACAATGGTAAAATCACAAAATAGGATCTTGATTATGAAACACAAAGCAAAATAGATAGCTCACACTAACGGTATAACTTCAAGGTTACTGGGATATGGATTACAAGCTGAAAAGACAGATCATCTTATCTTTAGTAACTCTACTGCTGACCCATATAGGTCACTGTCTGGTGACCCGTACTGGTCACTTTATGATGACCCGTATTGGTTGCTAGATGATGTCCCTTATTGGTCACAAGTGTTGACCCATATTGGTTACTGGTGCTGACCTGTATTGGGCACTTGATGTTGACCCGTATTGGTCATTGGTGATGAACCATATTGGTCCCTGGTGTAGAACCATATTGGTTGTTGGTGCTGACCAGTATGGGTTGCTAGTGTTAACCCACATTAGTCGTTGATACAGAGGTACGGGTGATTAGTCGTATAGAAAGATCATCCCACTCTAGAGTTTCTTATGTTGACTCGTATTGGTTGTTCTTCTTCTTCATGCCACAACTGGCCACAGGATTTCTGCACGAAGAACTCCTGATGTCCGGAAGACTCTTCTCCTCAAGAAAATAGTCATATTTAATTTGGTACAAAATTTCACAAAAATAATACCCAAGGGACCACCCCAACATAGAGGTCCAAATGTTACAGACGACGCATCGATTGGACGCCCAGTCTGTGAGATATGGGCACTTTTGTAAAAAGGGCCCGATTGGATTCAAGTCTGGACCAACCCCGGTCACATGTCAAACTCCATCAGAAATCAAATATATTATCTCCAAAGGACCTCCTTGTCACAAGGGTTCTTATTCCATAGAAGGTGCGTCGATCAAACACACATTCTGTTAGTTATTGGCATTTTAGTGCCGAGGGCCCGTTTGGATTCGGAGTCGATCCAACCCGACTCTACTCCAAAATTCTCCAAAACTCTCATGGAGTATCTAAAATGAATCATCTCGCTCCACGGATCCTGGTGCTTCAAATTTTTGGTCAAACAGACATTCAGTTCGCAAGTTATGGCCCATTAAGCGTTTATGCGCTCGAGCGGGGTCCGGGGCCGGTCGGACTAACCCGTGCCGTCTGACCAGGCCTGGGTCGGGTCCGACCCAGCCTGGCCTAAACTATCCTGGGCCTACTTGTGCACCCCATTTAGGGTAGGGACCACAAGGCGATGCGACCCAGCCAGTTGGCGCGCCACGCGCGAGGTGCACGGTCCTCCTGCTGAACGGCTCAAAGGAGTTGTTCTGCTTTGGGATTGGCGGCGCTAGGTGGCGCTGCCTTGTCACCTATGGGACCCATATGAGGTGGGTCCCCTACATCTCTCCATCATCATGGATTCTTGTCATGGCCCATTAACACGGTGTGCGACGACGCGCCACCTCTGCCTCCGCCTCCGCGGTCGGCCACTATCGGTCGCTCATCTAACCACCGCGGCGCAGAGCGGTGCCGCTCTTCCACTATGACTGGTGGTTGTCTTCTGCCTCCCTCATCCGTGGGCATGGTTCACTGGTGCCACCGTGCCATTGTTGTGCCGGAATGTCTTCCACGGGCAACTAGGTGAAACCCGTTGGTCCCTTCTTCCTTTCAGATGTGCCTACGGTCCTCTCGGGATGCCGTCGTCATTTCAAAGTCCTCAAATACGCCTTGTTGTCATGTTCATTGTTCCTCCATAAAGAACGCACCAACGACAAGATTAGTGGAGGGTCAGGGCATTGTTGGTTTCAGCTCGTGCCCTCTACATTAGTTTTTTAAACATGAGGAAGATTAATAATAATCAAAATAAAGAGTAATCCCTGAATTTACGACCCCACAACAACCACTCTCATGATTAGACAAGACACAGATCAACCCGTTAGTCTGTTGGTCCTCCTTTGTTATATTATTCTAGAATGGGAATAGAGGGAACATCAAAGAACATAAAAAACTTACCTATAGATCTATTGGAGATTTTGCGGTTGTAGCGGGAACAGCGTCCACGTTGGATAGATTCCTCAGTGTTTGTCGATCCCAAATCGTTGCCACCCGAGCATCCTTCCTCCGTTAGTGGATGTTGCCACAGAACTCCACCAGTGTTTCCTTGCTTGATGAATCCATGCCAAAATCCCACCCTGAGATCCATTTAAATAAGAGGGGGATAGGTGACTAATGTGTTGAGGAATTAATGAGGTTTATTAATTGTTGTAATTAATGTGCCTCATTAATTGACATAATTAAAGTGACTTATTAATTTTCATAATTAATGTGTCTCGTTAATTATGGGAGGGGTGGTTACATAACCAAAGTGAAACAGTGCAATTAACACCCTATAATTAAAGGTATGGACAACTCTGTGCTCCCCACCACCACTACTCAACAGGTGGTAGGAAAAAGAAAATGAAATTAGAAAATAATTTATGTTATTTTATTATTTCATTAAAAGTCATAAAAACGATCTTTTTCTATCAACCAACTACGATCGAAGTAAAGCATCCCTTAAGTGAATCCTGGTGCTGTGGATTCAACGGTTCCCTCGAATTTTTAATCTGATCACTGTTTAAAAATATAGAAAATTTCACCCATGCGTTTACTGGACGTACCTTAAAAAAAGTTCAGAAATTCATTCTGGGAACCCCGGGCCTCGGAATCACGCACGATCATTTTTTTGCAGACTCGTAAAAATCCAAAATAATTTTAAAAAAATTACATGGAATTTTAGAGTCTTTAAATTTAATCATGTACATGTGATGATGATCGTATGAATCCCATATTTTATTGTCAAAGGGATACAAAAATAGCAGTGACCTTACAACATCATTTGCATCAACCAAAAAAAATTATTTTTTTCTTATAATTAATGAATGATGGTGATTGCATTCATGGGTTCAAATAGTTTGAGTAGTCCATTAACATAAAATTTCACTGGTAATGGATAGATGGACTATTTGACCATGTATAGGTAGATGAATCATTGATAGGAAAAAGGTGGGAGTGTTTATGAAATGTGCACAAAATATTTCAAATAGTTCTATATGGGACATTGTCTAGATGGATCAGAATAGATAGAATGGTTGTTGGATTTTCTTCTTTTTAAAGATGTATGAATAGTACCAGTTCACCACTCCATCCAACATTGGAGATCCAATATAACTTCTCTCTAGTATATCAATCAATTTGTGTCATGGATTTTTCTATCTAGTCATGGGGGGTCAACACCCACATAAAGCTACCTTACAAGTCATATAGGGAAGCAACAACCCACAGTTCTCCACCAATACCATATAGGTGTGCTATGTGAACACCCATTCACACATGGGCATATACGCAGCTCTGATATAAGCATTATGTCCACCTATGCATGGACCTATTTGGACTCCCCCACCATGGGTTTTAGGGTCGCCTCCCATTTGTATAGGGTCATGTTGGGATGAGTTATGTGCCTTGGTTGGAATAATTTTTTGAATGAGTCCATAATAAAAATTTCCCATGCATATAAATACCTCAACCAGACAACTTATCTTCTTTATATATTCATCAAGAAAATATGATTCTTTTTTTATTTCCTAATTTAATATTATATTAAAATAATATTTCAATATCATGGAATTCATAATATCATCTTCCACTTGAAAATTAATTTAATATTTTCATGACAATCATAATTCCCCTCATGGAAAGTATATATATAATTTACATGGAATATATATATTGGATGGAAATCATAAATCCCCTAATTCCCTTCATGAAATTTGATGATTTTAATGATCATCAAATCCTTTCATTCGAAAAAATTTCCTTAGTAGAATATATATTTGTGTGGTATTAATCTATATATAAATCCCTCATACAATAATATTCATATTTCATGGCCTTCACTTGTATCTAAAAATGTTGAATAATGTAAAATATCAAAAACAATATCACATTTATCATTTTAAATAAAAATATTTCAACAATAGTTTTATTTCGTATGGATAATTTTCCAAGCAAGTCATACCTAATTTACAAAAAATTGCAATCTCAATTAAAATTTTCTTTTCAACACCGCTTTGAATTTTTTTTCAATACCACAAAACAATTCACCATATCAATATGTTAATCTCATTGTTTTTCTTAACCAAGTATATTGACAATTGGATTTAAAACACTAGTGGGGGAATTCAAAAAATATGTTCTTCTCCCTTTGGAATATATTTCATGAAAATAACTGTGATAGGAATGATATAACATGGGTTTCTTTAGAAAATATCCTATAGTAAATGAAATCTATGTATACATGGAATAACCTTGGGTAGAAAAAAGGAGATATTTGAATGACGATTTCTATGTTCTCAATAAAAATACTATTCAGGTGAAATCATGCATATAATTTAATTATTTCTAAATATTGGGGTATATAAGAACAAATTTATCAAGAAATTATTTCTAATGAATAGTTCAGTAAGAAAATATCAACATTAAAGTGAAATAATAATTTTTACCATTTATATGAGATTAATCATTAACCAACACTCTCACTTGATGGAAATATTTGATATCATCAAGACAAGGAATGAAATGTAATTGTGTTACCTTCATTTTTAATCATTTTTATAGATGAATTAATTCTTTTAGATTTTTAAGTAATTTTTATTGATAGAATTAAATATATTTTATCTCCATAGAAAGGGGTTAACTCCCTCTATTCTTCATGGTGGATTGTTTAATCACATTCTCTCCTAAATGTTATTGATATCACAGTGTTGAAAAATTCATGTTTTTATCTGATCTTGAAATGTAATTCAAACTTTTTTGTATTCCACATTGTTCATCCATTTATCATCATGATAATGAAAATTAACTTCAATTTCATTCATCATAAGTATAAAAATATGTCAAAATAATTGGGAACAATGTGTAACTCCTACAAACTAAATAAATGTAATGGGGTTGAGAATTCTCCCTCAACCCAAGGACTTCTTTTCTTGTATCTTGGAAGTGTATGGTACCCTTCATTATTATGTCTACTTCAGATTTAACATTTTTAAGTTTCATTAATGGAAAGGTCTATTTTATTTCATTCATATTCAACATGGGTGGATTATTAATTTTCACATCTGATAAAAATCCAATTGATTTCCACGATTCTTGTTTTTAAATCTACAACATCTCCATTTTAGCAGGAATTAGAATAATATAACTTTATGAATTATGCGCATTCTGATTGTAACTTCCACATAATTATTTTTTGACAATTGAGATTTAGTTTTTTGAAAACATTTAATGAAATTTTATTTTTTCTTGTGGAAAAATATATTTTCCCCCATCCTTTTATATATTTATTTTCTCATTTTCAGATTTCTTTTTCATTTTTGTAGTAAATTTAAATTGTTCAAGATTAATTATTAGCCACTAATTTATAAATTATTTTTAATTTTGGATTATAAATAGTTTCTAACTTGATTTTAATTTACCATTCCTATATAAGTTATAAATAACTTCTTTAAGAATTTAATCATTCAATCATATCTTCAGGTTTTTTTCATGGGTTGATTCACTTTTTAGATTGCTTCTATTTCTTTTCCTATCCTATTTTCCATGGTCTATGGTATGAACACTTTTTCTAAATTTGAAAAATATTTTGGGTTTTATATGAAATTATTAGAATCTATGTAATCATTCTTTTTGGGAGTATATTTTTTATATTTTAATTGACTTCATTCATTTACTTATTTTTAATGGAATACATTTCAAAAAAATTATATGCTTGTACATCTATTGTGTTATTTTCTTCTCATCAACATATGTATAGTGAATAGTTTTTATATACCCAAAATCATCATAATTTATACCACTTATGTTTCAATAATCACAGAATTCTTCAAGACACCCAATATGTTCTTAATAGACATATTCTTCTTCATATGTGAACTATGTTTTATTTGTGAGAGATTTATTATTTATTCACATATAATCCACCTGGCCTTATTTAATTTTAATATAATGAAACATTACTCCTTTAATGGTTTCCCAGTGCCAAAATTTTCAACAACACCAAAAATAGCCTTTAAATATTCTTCTTTAACTTGTAGTACACATCTTTCTAAATTTAGTGCCTTATTGTTTATAGATTTTCCTTTCCATTTATGGGGAATCATTTTTGGACCTCTCTTAAAAGATTATAATATTATTCCACCTTTATTATTTGATTGATTTTTTATCATTTATATCGACCCATATTATCCCATCTATTGGATTTGAACCTCCACAGGTAGATGAGACAGAGTTAGTATAAACAAAATTAACCGGGTTATGAGTTACCTTATTCCATGAAATTGTATATGGATGGTCTAGATACAATATTTATTTATTCTTACCACAAATTTTATTCTCATTAGAGACATGGTCCTCATCAATAGTTTTTATAGAAACATACCTGTTTGATTTTTGACTCTCTTTATATGTTGGGTTGAATAATTCTTCTTCTTAGTATCTTGGGGATTTATAGAAAGTGACTTGATAAAATTTACCAATTATATCTCAAGTTAAAGACATTTCATACTGAGGGAAAACCTCTCAATTTTCAACTAATTTCTGTTTTCCTTGAAATTTATGTCTTAGTTTAATAATCTTATCTTTTTTATTTTTAATAGCTTAAATCATATCATTGTCATAGTCTTTGATTCTTTTGTAATTAAATTCCAATAAGGACTCCATGACACAGATATTGGTTGTTTGATCTTCTTCTAAATAAAGGATATTATCCATATATTTTTCATTCAATTTTATCTTCTCCTCCATTAACATGTCAACCTATTTAACCATAAAAATGTTTTATTCATGGTGATGGACTATAAAATAGATGGAAACAGTGAAAAATATTTCATGTACATGGATTACTTCTGTAATGTTGTGTTAACTACTAGTTATTTCATAATATTTCCATTTAAATAATACATCAAGTATTGAAATAATTTTAATTACAAATATTCTTTCATTCTTTTCATCATCAAGGTCATTGAAGAATATTTCCTCTTTTGAATGTGATTTCGTATTCATGATCCTTTTTATGGATATCTTCTTTATGTTGTTCTCTATAATATGAAATTTCTTTATAAGAAGTATGGATATATAAAACCAATTAATTAAGAACATTCATCATATATCATTTAAAATGAAATTAGATGTTTTTTACACTTTTAATAGATTTATCATCCTCATACTATACACATCTTAATCTAGTTTCTTTATAATGATCATTTTCATGTGATTTGAAAATAGAGAATCAATCCTTTAAATATTTTATCCATATTTTCCTTAATATATTTTCTTCCTTATTCATCCTTTTTTATAGATCCTTGGTAGAGACATTCATGTCTTCTTCACTATGAGCGGAGAATATGTCTTCCACTTGAGGTACTTCATAATAGTCATCATGTACGAACATCATATGAACATTTTAAAAACATTGATCTAATAATATCTAGACATATTCTCTAATACATCATGAAGATCCAAGATGTATAGATTAAGGAAACTGAGTGGGGGTGGATGAATCAGGGTACCCTAATTTTTAATAAGATTTAATTTCTTTCAAACTATACTCTCTTAATCTAAAACCTATTTACTAGTTAAAAGGAATGTAAATAATTTTGTGCCTTCATTGTTCACATAAAAAAGTAGTGATATTATTAAAATATATAGTGGCACACTTGAATTGATATGAGGTTCAGAACTAGAACTAGCTCTTTATCATGATCAACTTTTGGTTGATTCTCAGATTTTATTATCATTATAAATTTTCAATGATCACAAACAACTATAATAGAAACATAATGATAGTTAGGTCAATCTACACCCTATAAAGGATTTATATAATTTCTTATACTAATACCACCAAATTTCAGGATTATTATACAATCACATTTAATAAAATTTCAATTCTACATCATATTATTATTCATCAATTTGAGGATGGTGTTACTCTAATTATGTTATTAAACTACCACTAAATCAAAACTATTTTATGATAAACAACTTATTACTCATCAATATGTGTATGAAAAAATTATAACATCTTCCTGAACCCACAAAACTTAAAATGTATAATAATTTTATGTTCTTTTTCTTGGGATACAAAATTATTGACAAAAATTCCATTGATTAACCACTTGTTTGATTGTACACATGAATGACCTTCACATGAAACCATTATTCCCCAAGAAAAAACCTATATATTTTTGTGTGTACTCATCATTTTTTCCTAAAATGGATGTTACCTTATCAATGATTTTCACGTAGTGCACGGTATGACTTGATGGAAAAGAGTGTGTGCAAGGATTCCCATTCATGTGGGAATCATATCTATTGTATTATTTCTAATTAGTGAACCATATCCTTTTTATTATTATTCATCATCCCATGATTGATTGATTTAGATCATATTTTTCTTAACACATGAAGTGTTTTATATGGATCTTCTTCTTTGTCATCTCTTGTGGAGTGTTTATGAGTTATCCATTCTTTCTTCTTTAGGTGAACATTTTTTGCAGATTCTATTATTCTTCGTATAAAAATTGTGCTACAAGGATCTTATTCTTCTTCATAAAAATTAGTGTGATTTCAGATTACCCTATCCTTATTGTTTATGTAAAAGGTACACATCAGATCATCTTCCTTGAAATTTGTTGGTCCGATTGCTATGTATTTATGAAACAACAATGTTCTTATGGTCATTTAAATGAATGACATTAAAAATATCATCAAATTACCTTCATTTACATATTCAATTTACATCCCATCTATTCAATGTTTGTAGGATTTTGAGGAATCATAATTTTCTTGATATCTTAGTATCTCATTGAAATCAAATGATATAGGAATGTTTATGTGGTAAGTCAATATCATAGGATACTCATTTTAAATACTTAGAGAATCATGTAACCATTAATTTCTAACTCTAAATTTTAGATGATTCAAGCTCTAAATTAATATATATTATTTAAAATATTAGATAATTAAGCAACTATCAGGAATGAAAATAATTTTGTACTATGTTTCATCTGATTTGAATTAATGAATGAGTTTAATATCCCTAATGATATTTTTATATTTTAAAACCCTAATTAATTCTTCTTGGGCATGTAATGATGATATCCATAATATCCTCTTTGGATCTAAAATGTATACCATCATATCATTGGCCTCTCAATTTATTTTTTCCTGGCCGATGTATTTTCTTCAATTTAATCTCATGCATGCAATGAAGATATTTCATGCAGGGATTTAGATCAGTTCGAGAAGTCCATTCACATTTTGTGTCACTAGATAGGAAAAAATGGAGTTCTCGAGCTCATAATGATGGAAATATCTTCAGGAGGTAGACATATAATGATTTTATGAAATATGCATGACTTATTTCGAATATAATTTTGTGGGAGATCTGATGATCAGATTAGAACATATTGGATGACTAATTAATTATTTATCTTTATAAGACACATTAATTGTACTTGTGTGCCTCACCATCCCATAATGGTGATCTAATGTTTCTTCTTTATAGTATATAAATCAGGGTGTTACATGCCTCAATCTATTTGGACTTGGTAATCCAAAATAGTATTCTCCTATAACACATGCCTCACAGGATGACGTTGACCTGAGCTGCTCCACTGACACCCTACAGGTGCACTATGAACAAAACCACTTATATTGGGGACTATTAACATCCTCCCATTTTGTAATTTTTACACCTAATTACACCATGAGGGGAACAATTTAACCACCTCCCCCGTGTTTTTTACAATGACCATTGATATGTGTGGGGTCGAGTTTCACTGAGTGTCCTTCCTTGGTTGGACGGATTTTTTTGAATGAATCCACATTAAAATTATGAAATTTTAAGAAAAAAGATACCTCAACCAACAAACATATATTATTTATAACATATTCATGAAAAAATTAGTTCTTTTTTTTCATATCCTGGCATCAAATCATAATGAAATAATACTTAAATTACATGGCCTTCATAAGTTCATATTATACATGACAAATATATAAATATTTTCCTGATCTTCATAATCATCCTTATGATATGTATATATATATATTGGAATATATATATATATACCATGCAAATGAAAATCCCCTACTTCACTTTTTTCAATTTGATTATTTTTATGATCCTCGAATATATCTCTTCAAAAACATTTCTTCCTGAGAATTAATATTTTAATAGTCTAGATCTAATTACAAATCTAGCATGAAATAATATATATATTTCACGGTCATAACTTCTATCATTAAATGTTGAATAATTTTAAATAATAAAATAATTCTCTTTGGTTGATTTGGATATAGAAATTGATCAACAATGTTATGGTTTAGTATGACTAATTTTCCAATAATGAAATACCTTATTAGAAAAAATGAAATCTCAATTGAAATAGGATTTTCATTTGTAACTAGTCATTTAATAGGATGATGAAAATTAAAATATATCATTTATTGAAGAGGTAGTATACAAATAAACATAGGTGATATTTTTGTATTTATAAAGAGAATGGATTAAGGTAGAAAATAATTGATGCATCAAAATAATAACATTTTAGTATAATTAGGATAATGATGATATTTTGTATGGATGTTGTAACAAAATTTTAGGTATAATCTGATGAAAAAAATTAAAATGGGTTATTAGTAATTTTTATATTACTCCCTAGAAAGACTCCATATAAATTATATTAAGCCTTTATATGGTGTAATTTTTAGGAGAATGGAACAACTTTGTTTTTCCTGGTGTGTTTTGGAGGTTTATTTGAATATTTTCAATAAAAAATTTGCTTTTATGTTAGGAGGAGTGGTATAGTAAATATAAACTTTTTTAAGTGAGAGTGGTGGTGTTTTCATAATAAGAGGCACTCAATTCAAAGAATGTGTCTTCAAATGTATAAAATAATTTATATGATATGATTAATGGTCGATACGAGTCTCAAAAATTCATTTGAAGACATCACTGTTAAAAAATGTTGGTATTTTTACACATGAATTTAACCCTTTCACAATTTTCAAATTTACCGCAATAACTTATTTTTACCTAAGTAATTTATATTATCCTTAAAAATATATAAATTATTATATTTTTTTCCACAATTATTTAAAATATGAAATCAATTTTATAATATTAAATTAATATATGTGATAATATTAATTATAAAATTATAACTATATAAACATTTAAAAACATTTTTTTGAGAAATATATAAAAGAATTTCTAAAATTTAAAATATAGACTTTTAAATAACTAATAATATTATTAAATGTATTTTATTAGTTATAAAATACATATTTGGATAATATAATTTTTTTAAACTATTTCTTTTATGTCTATATCATAATTATATAAAAAAAGACACAGTATTTGTTAAAATAATATTTTCCCCTATTCTACTAAAAATTTATCTATTCAAAAAATTCTTAAAACAATGTCATAAGATAATATTGTAATTAAGATTCAAAAAATGAATCTACTATATTAAAATTCATAATTATAATTTTTAAAATTTTCTATTAAATTGAAGTGTCATATATAATGAAAACTACTTTTATAAGAAAATTCATTTTTTAAATATTATTTATTTGTTTCCTTATTTCCTATAATGTAATAATGAAATTAGTGAAAATATAATTTTTTTATGTTTGAAAATATAATTATAATTATTATATAAAATATACTAATTTAATTTATTTAAACAAAATTTATATAGAGTTTATGAAAATTATTCTTCAAATATAACCCTTTTACCATTACTATGATATTTTATAATAATCTTGTTTACATATTTTTAACACAAAAATTAAAATTACCCCAACTACCTAATTTTAATATTATAATATAGATTTAGAATCCATTTTATGAGGTTCATTTTTTAAAATTGTGAAAAATTAATTTTAATATAAGCTCACTTGATGAATGAAAACAATTTTTGGATGAATGCATCATCAAATCATAATATGAATTCATTACTTTTCTACTAAAATATATTGGGTTGATGTTAACATATTTAATTGTGTATATTATAATTAAATATCATTTTCATCAATATTAAATATTAATATATTTAAATGAATATCACGTAAAAAGGAAATTATTAATAAATAGTATTTTGTGCACAAAATTTGTTCAAATAATTAAAATACTATAGTAATTTAATATTATCAATATATTATTTTAAAAAATGACAATAATTATTATTCTTACACTTATGTAATAGTACATTTTCCACTATTTATATAATCTAATATAACAGCTACATTATAATAGTCGTATTTACTAATTAAAGTTTTAACTTAATAAAATGTATCATAGTTTATTTGTTTCATTATTTTTTTCGGAGAAAGGAATTAAACATTATATATTTTTTAAAGAATATTGATACTAATATATTAGGGTGATACATTTTCTCCCCAATAATTAAATTACATCCATGGAATTTTAATTATAATTCACTGATAAAATATCTATCGGTATCTTGAAGATAGAAAAGACTGAAAATAAGATATCAATATAAATATATTCGGAAATACTCGGTGGGTGATTTTTTTTATAATAGTAATTTATTGATATTATAAACAAAACAAAATATTCAACCATATATATTTATATGTTTTAGGAGTTTCTAGATTCATATATTTCACACCTTTATTTTTATTATCATATTTCCAACTAAATACAAAGTCAAATAAAGTTATCATAATAATATAAAATCATAGTAATATATCATATGAATTAGATCAATTGATTATATTATTTATTCGATTATGATAACTTATTCATAACATAAAGTACTTTTTGTTCTATATTATTCACTTGATATTAATTTCTCTAGTATTTTTTAATCTAATCCAAATATTAACAATGAAAAAACTATCTTCAAAATTTTAATAATATATTAATCATAGTAGTAATTAAAATATTTTATCTAAAAGTTCATCGTACCCTTTAACAATAAATGATCATATCCAAAAATAAATACATCAAATTTTGAATCTCTAGTATTTAATATATGTTATCCATAGTCATTTCATATTTGGTTATAAAACAAAAATATATTCAAATAAATTTTAATGGCCTATAATTTATGTGTGAATTACCAATGACTATTCCATGGGAGTTTCATACGAGGTGTAAAATTGGAAAACTTTTTCTTAAACTAATTGAATAGAAAGTTAATACCCATCAAGACATTTCCATGGTTGTAACCCCTTGGTGAATCTTTGTAAAATAATACATCCATTTTTTTTGTATCCAGATAGGGTCGTCATTGTTAGGAATGAAATAAATATAAACTTTACCGTAATTTATGGTTGTTTTTATACATTTACATTAATACTTATTGTTTTCCCTATTGTTCTATTGTCCTAATCCAAAAAACAACATGTCTGTAATACCCAAAAATAACTAATCCCTTTTTAATACACTCTATTGTACCTCAAACCCACACCCCTATATCTATTATTAAAACACATATTTTACACCTTGGAATAGGCACTATGTGATATTACACAATATGATCATTAATATTTGTTACATTAATTAAAAAATAAAACTCATATATGTCTAATAACCCTGAGAACATAATTTTTAGTATCTTTGGATTTCAGCTACATGATTCACTTATTTTATAGTTTTTCTGAACACTTCTCTATAATCAAACTTCACTGGATCCCATTATATAAACCTACTTGGTTATACTCATCTTATTTACACATGGAATATAAAATATAAGAACATTATGAGTATTAAAACTCATTAAGTGAATAAAATTATCAATATATTTTCATGGGTTAGATTATAATCTTAAAAAACCTGATCATGTGATAAATATTTCATTAAAATAAAAATTATTAATATGAATTTGTCATATTATATATGAATATTTGTTCTAAAATAATAAAACACATTTCATTAAATAAGGGTAAATTATAATTTCAAAAATAATCATGTTCCATGAGCATAAAAAAGTAATATAACATATAATTGCAAAATAAGTATAAAAATTGGTAATCCTAAAATTTAGGATGAGTCCAATTGCATAAATATCTCTATATAACATCAGTAGTCTTAGGATAACTATTATTTTATATTATGAGAAATGTTTTTACTATAATTGTGACATAGGGAATGGGATTACCACCAATTTACCCTTGGGGATTTTACATACCACCCATGTATCGTTTTCCTTTGTATAACATCTTGTGTACCCTTTGGCATGTGATTTCCTATTACATACCATATTAAAATCATGATATATAACCTCTAAATTTATATTATAGGGATATATAGGACCCCACATATCACATAATCATAATCCATATGAATTTGTTCCCAAAAAATATATCGTGTTTCATCTCATGAATAATCGATGAAAAGAAGATGAGCATCGTAGAATTTTGAAATAGAATCACAAAAAATGAATTCAATTATTATATCGGTTTATAACAAATGATAAATATCCACAAAAGGATTATTTAATAAGATAATTTAAAGTGTAATTCATGAAACATTAATTCATAAGATATATATCATTTAAGGATGGAGCTGAAAATGTTAGTGAAAACATGAAAATATATTTCATAAAACATATTTCACCTTATTTTAAATTATTATTGTGCTGGGTCAAAAAAAATAATTTTCTATAAGGTAACATAAAAAAAATTATAAAACAATAATTTAATATAATTAAAAATAGTTGATCCTCAACAGATAAAAACATTAGAGGGAATTTGGATTGGATGGAAAAATATATTATCATGATAGTAAAATTATATTCATTTATTTTAGAATAACATTATTAAAACCTAAATTTTTCAAATGAGTAATAAATATTGATTTTGGAAATATGTACAAATAATTATTAAGATCGCTTGAATTATTAAATTTTTTATTTCAAAATAATAATAGTGTAGATTGGGAATAATAATTAGAATTTATATGGATGAGAAAGAGATAATTTTAGATGATGATAATTATTCTAAACAATATAATATGATTATGAGAAATAAATTCACCAAGGAATAATCGTGGAATTAAATTTTTTGTTTTTCCTTGGAGGAAAGAAAATGTATCATATAATCAAATACATGGTAGACACAAAATATGCATGGAATAAAGTAGTTCAATAATAAGAATTATAAATATATTAAAGTATATTTGAGTTAATAGGGTCCATTAAAACAATGATAACTTTTTAATGGAACTCCTATGAAATATTGAAATTGAGAATGTTTTCAATTCACTTGAATTAGATAATATAATATAAACTACATAATATAATAAAATGGTGAGTATTAAATATGTCTAAATAAAATAAAAGTGTGATAAGAAACCAAAAAACTTAAGTATCATCTTCAGTGAAAAGAATTTAACCTATTATATAAAAAAAATAAATATCAAAATAAAAAATTCCAAAACATTTTTCATATCTATTTCAATTACCATAATATTTTTACAATCATTAACTATGCATATTTCAGTTACTTGTTTTAAATTTTCATCATTGGATGTTAATAACTTTGATTATTTCACAATTTCTTTTAATTGTAAATTTTGATTCCCACTATTTGATACATAGTTAAAATTAAAATATTACCCATGGTTATATAGTATATAGATTATAAACATTTATAATAATATTTTTTTTTCATAATAATTTTAGTTAGGATTCATGAAGAAAAAATTAGTGACATGCATGGGTCTATGGGTTTTTTTGGAAAACAATTTGTATAGTAAAAATAATAATATTATTATAATGATTTAAATAACTTTAATAATTTCATAAAAAAAATTATTTATTTAATTAATTCAAATAATCATCCATGTAGGTTGGTGATTAAAATTTGAATATGTCATTCATGGAGGCGGTAGTATACACATACTCATGGATGATGTTTTCAATTTCCATTGAATGAGAGGAAGGTCAAAAATATTTTTTTCAATTTATAATCACAATAATTTTATAATTATCATATTAATTCATTAAATTAACTTTTTTACCCATCCTTGTATGGTATTAATGAATCAAAATGTCATTTATGGAGGTGTAAGTCTATATGTATGTGTGGATGACATTTTTATTTTCCTAAAGAAATTTTTGGAATATAGATACGGATCACTACATACATATAATAAAATTTATGAATAATAATGATAATAATTTTAGTATTTTAATGTGGTTCTATATAATTTTTATATGAATAAGAAGAATTAATAATTTAAAAGAACATGATTGGTTAGTGAATTTTACATTAATCCTTAGAATAACTCAATTGAAAATTAGATTATAAAATTGAGGGATGGTATTTTGTGTATAAAACACCCTCTTAGATGGGAATATAAGTGTTTGGGAAATATTTATGAATATTTGGGCTGGTCTAAGTGATTTATGGTGTGAGTGAAATTATGGTGGGAAAAGGATCCTTTTATAAGTGAGAGGAGTGACAGTCTTATTATAAAAAATAAACTATTCAAGGAAAGTGGATACAAAAGTTGAAAATAATGGGGAGAGTATGAGGTAATATTTATAAAGGCCTAAAACACTCATTTTTATATTTTTTTACAATTTTCTATGTCTTTTACGATTTGATTAAACTTTTTTACCATGACATTTAACATATTAACTAATTATTATGTAAGTAATTTATTTTAATGTATAAAAATTAAAAATTCCTTATTAAATAATATGGAACATGTAATTCCAAATATTATATCCATATTATTATTTTCAATTTATTAATGTGATAAAAATTAATTCAACAATCATAAATAAATAACACATAATAAACAATTTTATAGAAAAATAAAAGTTAATATCTTAAATTAGAAATATTGGAATTTTTATTAAACATGATATTTTTAATGTATAATTTTATTCAAAAAATGTTTATTTTTTCATTATAAAGTATTAATAAAATATAATTTTTCCATATATCCGAATGGTTTTGTAAAGGTTATGGTATTCATAAAAACAATATATTTCCATATTTGCCTAAAAATTATGCCTTTATGAAAAATTCATAAAATTAAACTGAAGATAATATTGCTATGATTAATCAAAATATATATCTCATTTTTAAAAATTAAAGGTCTACAAATTTGGAATATGAAATTAAAATGGAGACAAATAATATAATGAAAAAAATTATACCAAAAATAATATTTATAATTTTACTTGTTGTTTTTATTATATCCTATAATTTAAGAATAATATAGTGTTCATATTTTTCTCAAAAAAACATTTGATTCATTATTAAAAATATATAAATTTGATTTATTTAGATAAATTATACTTATTTTTTGTGATAAAAATTATTTTAAAATATAAATTGTATCATTATATTGGAAATTAACTTTAATCTCACAGGCTTATTTTTATGTCTAAAAATAAATGTACCCTCATTAAAAAATATCAATATACTAATTAAAAATATAAAAAAAATATTATCATATTTAATTTTACATATGTGTAAATATTAATTTAAATATAAGAACACATAACGAATAAAAAACAATTTTAGCAAAAATGGTATGTTACAAACATAAAATGACTTTATTACTTACATAGAAATATCTTTTGGATGGATGTATAAATTTTTTATTTTATTTAGTATCAATAAATTCCTTAAAATAATTATATAATCATTATAACATAGAATTTATGGTGAAATAATAGGATATTTTTAGTAAAATATATTTTTTTGTATAAACTGATATTACTAATTACTTAGATACATTAATTGAATTTTTTCAATGCATTAAAATTGAAAATGACCATTACATTTAATTATTTCATATATGTTATAATATGGTCACCTATATTTATATCCACAAAAAAATAGAAAAATTTTAATTGTTATATTTACTACTTATAACATTGTATTAATAATATACATCACAGTTTGTTACAATTTAGTGTTTCCTGTGAATAAAGCTATTAAAAATAGTATTTTTTAATGTAAAATTAATACTAAAATATCAAGGAATTTCATTTAATGAATATTTTAGGTTTTCTTATGATATCATTACCTTATACACATCATAGTTTTCATGGTAGTACAATATAGATTAATGTGGAGTCTTATATGCATTTCTAGTCACCTTTTGAAACTTTCCAATTATTTTTTAAATATTTTATAAAAACAAAATATCATTTTAAAATTTATATTATGTTTTAGATATCATATAATTTACAATATTGTAGTGACTCGGGTTTTGGCCCTATCAAATTTTGGAATATTTTTATGAATAATTTCAGAGCTAGGTGTGAAGACGGCGTGCGATTCCGAGACCCAGTGTTCTCGGAATTAATTTTATAAAAATATTAAGTTTTTTTATACTATGCACGTGGCAGGGGTATGATATCTCCTAAAAAGTAGCTCAGAATAGGAATCTGAGTGCACAGTTGAGTCCGGAACGTGTCGTTCACCCTAGGTGGGGTGTAAAATTTGCAGGCGCGGGCCTGCTGTGAGAAAAGCCACCAGGGGCATTTTCATAAATAAATGGAAAAGTTTATTTATGAGCGTCAGCTCGAATAACTTCTGAACGGAGTATCATATAGATAATCCGAGTCCTTCATTGCATTTAGAATATCATGTTTACCCTAATGGAAACCTTACCTTTGTATACATCAGGCATCGGGCGGAGGCGAGTCGGGAGCCGAAGATGGGAGAGATTTTTTTAAAAAAAATAAATAAATATCTCTTTTCTCCCCCCCACCTTTTGACGTGCGGTGCGCAGAGGAGGGATTACTCCTCCTTTATCCTCCCCCTCCCCTTCTAATGACGAATCACCAAACCGAATCGCGCGATAAAGGTGCTGTCGAGCTTGGATTTCGACAGCAGATGCTCCAGGATCGTGCAGCGGAAGCTTTGGAGTGCAGATCTAAGTCAGAACGTCGATGTTTCGCCCGTGAGGTAGGCGGTTTGAGTTTTAATTCCCCGATCCCATTTTTTCTTTGAATTGCTTCATTTTTTTGTCATAGAAGGGAAGATCGAGTCTCAAGGGTCGTGCAGGTACCTTCGGATTGAAAAACGGACCGCCGGGGTGGTCCTGACGGTCTGCGGAAGCCTCGCAGGTGAGGGGCGACCGGCCACGGCGGGCCGGCGCAGCAAGGCGGCAGCAGCCACCTGAGGCGCGGCGGAGTGCCTCCCAGCGCGGCGGAGGTCGCAGTCCCACGGCCGGCACAGGACGCAGCGCGGTAGAGGGCCGCTGGCTACGGCGGGCCGGTCCGGCCCCTTTTTAACACACAGGGGTTTTAAAACCCCCGTTTCTTGCAATCGGGGGGGTCGGATTTGCATTCCGTCTGCGGTGACACGACCCTGGCGATGAGGAAAACCTTTCGGTGTGGGTTCGGGAGTTTTAAGTTTCAGGATCATGGCCCGAGAGCTTGAAACGTCGAATAAAATAATGATATTTTATTATTATTCGACTTCGGGACGTTGTGTCTTCTACCCGGAGCATCCGATTGACGTGTCATCAGTGGCGTTGAGGACCTGATGGTACGGAGGACTTTTCTTATTGGTTTTCGGGTGTTGGGGCCGAATTCGGGGTGTAGGCCCCATGAGGCTGGGTTTTGGCGTTTGCGAAAAAATGAAACTTTCTCACCAGGAGTCCGATTTTGGCGGATGAATAGTCGATCCTGAGTGTTTTTCTGAGGGGATCGAAATGGTACAATCCGTTCGATGAGTTTCAGGATCGAGGAATGGGCCCCACCTAAGCTGAATTCTGTGAATAGTGTCTTTTCCCCAAGTGTTCATTTCAGACGAACGAGTAGTCGAGCCTGAGTGCTTTTCTGAGAGGATCGCAATAGTGCAATCTGTTCGATGAGTTTCAGGATCGAGGCGTGGGCCCCATCCGAGCTGGCTTCGGTGGATAGTGCCATTTTCACTGGGTGACCATTTAGGATGAACGTTTAGTCGATATCGTGTGTTTTTCTGAGGGGATCACAGTGGTATGATCCGCTTGATGAGTTTTGGGTTCGTTGTGTGGTCCCTGCATGGGTTATCTATAGTGAATAGGGCCTTTTTCACCAGTTGTCTATTCTGGGCGAGTAAATAGCCTATCCTGTGTATTTTTCTGCATGGATCACTATGGTGGCATCAGTATCAGCCTCAGTGGTGCATGTGGTGGCGTTGTGGTGGGTCTCTTGGGTTAGTGATATTTGAACCAACAATGGTTGAGGGTACTCCCTTAGTTCGTACCTATGAGGGTTTTCATGACATCACAACCTTCATATGGGTTTGTGATCCTCTCGATGGGATGTTTAATCTGTTAGAGTTGTGGCATCCCTCTGGTGGGCCCGAAGTAGGATCTTCTAACATCGTTTCCCTAGATCGGGTTCTTGGTATCGTTGTGACCGCTTATCCATGGGC
This sequence comes from Viscum album, assembly GCA_963277665.1. Taxonomy (NCBI): domain Eukaryota; kingdom Viridiplantae; phylum Streptophyta; class Magnoliopsida; order Santalales; family Viscaceae; genus Viscum; species Viscum album. The sequence continues at coordinate 27,392,678 of OY728127.1, forward strand.
AACGATCCCCTATCTAGCAGGTTAACCCTATAGGGTTTATGGAATAATTGGGAATATGATCCCCTATGCAGTGGGCCATGCTCAGTAAGGTTGTGGCATCTTCAGGTGTATGATCCCCTACTCAGCATGAGGATTATAGTAGGGTTGTGGTATCATTGGTTATATGATCCCCTACTCAGTGCGTGATTTCTGTAGGGTTGTGGCATCGTCATTTCGATCCCCTACAGTGCAAGATGTACCAGATAGGGTTTCAGTATCGTCGTGACCACCTTTACGCGGGCGATGATCCTTTATCTGAGTGACGTGTTTCTGTCGAATGCCAGATCAGGTTGTGGTATCCCCCAGCAGATCCTGGGAGTGATCCCCTATCTGTGAGATCTACGAATGCCAGATCGGGTTGTGGTATCCTCCAGAGGACCCTGGGAGTGATCCCTTATCTATGAGATCTTCGTATACTAGTGTGGGTCCTAGTATCCCCTAGCGGACCCTAGCCGTGATCCCCTATCTAAGGAGTTTGGTGTTTATGTTTTTTCAACAGGGTTTCCTCAGTGACGGTACCCGACGAGCGTGATCTCTCGGGTGAGCGTCGGAGATGTTTGTGTGGGACCCGATGGAGTGTATCTCTCGGAAAAGTGTCATATAGGATGATAGTGATCATGGAGTGTGCTCTCTGGGTTGTGAACCGGTGCTGGTGATGAGGTAGGCACCTCATGTGGCTTGGTGCGTGAGCTGATTATTTCTGGATTTGTTCAAGGTGTATATATGTGCATTCACCTGGATTGATCTGACTAGTTGTGTTTATTTGCGTATGGTCACGAGATGGAGTTCTTCTCTCGTCTAGGTTCCCTCTGGCTGGGATGAGAGGACTGTTGCCTTTTAGTTTCTCTATTTTATTTTGGGTTTTTGGGGTGCCTACTAAGTATTGTTATACTCACCCCTGCACGGGCTTTGCCCGCACATGTTTGTGTCTTGTGCAGACCACAAGCTTTTTGATGGAGTCCTAGGAGGACCCAGAGCAGGCGGAGCTGAGTGAGCAGGACTGATCGTGGAGTCTTATTGGAGTTGTGTCGAGGAGCTTTCTGGTGGTGCTTTTGGCAGCGTACCCCTTATTCCGAGCAGGTTGGATGCTTTTGTAGTTTTATTTCGGTGGACCCTATTTTTCCCATTTGTTCTTCTGATGTACTCTAGTTGTGGGATAGATGTATGCATGCATTTTCTTATTAGTTTTATATATCTATGCACTGTTTCATGGAGGTGTATGTGGGTGTGTGTGTACAGGTACCTTAGGCTAATGTGTCCCATGTGAGTGATAGCCTACTCGGCACTAGTCTCCAGACCCTAGACTATTGGAGGCGGGCTTGGGGAGTCACGGCTCGGGACCCATTGGGTCAGGTTGTGATAGAGTGGTATCAGAGGAGGTTCCACCTTTGGGATCTCAGAGCGCTGCTGGTCTAGCTGGGAGTTTGGTTTGGGTTACATAGTGGCAGTGTCAAGATGTTTTGAGTTCGGATTTCAGGCCAGGGACTCCAGTGTTGGTGGGACAGCCGACGTATCCATACACCAGGACTCTGATAACCTGTCTTTCGACTCGGGACATTTGGACACTAGTCATAAGGACATAACGGTGCATGCATCATATAGAACTGGGTTTTTGGGTTTCCCTTTTTCTCCTTGAGTCAACTCACCAAATATACTCTTTGACTGTGGTGCATCTTGAATGTATTTCAGGATGCCTCTACGATGATAGATAGTGATGGTTCCGCAGTAGGATTGTGGTGAAGATCCACCTCATGTAGACATTGTGGCCCAGGGCGCAGGTTCTAAGGCTAGACCTCCATGTGGTCTGCCAGTTGATCCACCACCTGTCGAGTAGCTGGTTGTGTCAGAAGTGCAGGATGAGGTTGCACGCAGGCTGAGTGTGTTGCATGAGTTCCAGAGGCAGTGACCTCTAAGGTTCTGGGGTGATCCAGACCCTCAGGCATCTGATGACTAGCTCGAAGCAGTCACCAGAGTTTTCCGCCTAGTGAGGACACCTCCAGATCAGATGGTGGTCCTAGCGGCGAGCCTTCTGAATATTTCGGTCGGGTGATGGTGGCGTTTGGTGACGCAGTCCCACGAAGAGGAGATGATCACATGGGCAGAGTTTGACCGGCTCTTCAGGGAAGAGTTCTATTCGGTGACGCTGAGGTCAGTGCGGATTCTGGAGCTTCTGCAGCTTCGACAGAAGATCATGACCGTGTCAGAGTACTCAGCAAGGTTTACAGACCTATCACGCTACTCCCGAGATATGGTTCGAGACCTATTCTTTAGGGCTCAGACCTACGAGCAGGGCCTATGCCGAGACAACCAGGCAGGTGAGGATTGTTTGCGTTTTCCCACCTATGCTGGAGTACTGGAGTGGGCATTGGTGGTTGAGAGATTTCTGGCTGAGCAGGTCCTGCATGTTATTGTTGGCCATCTGGAGGCTAGGACATCGGCATTTGGTAGCCGGTAGCAGGCACAAGGGTCTGTATGTGGCCGACGTTTCAGGAGGCAACCCTAGGATGGTGGATTTGAGGCTCAGGGCTCACAGGGATCGCAGGCCAGTTTTGGTTAGTCGTAGGAGAGGTGGTGTTATGCATGCGACGGTCGGGGACATATTTCTAGAGAATGTACGACCCGTCGTGCTGTTGTGAGGGAGATGGTCGACAGACTGCCTTGGCAGAGGCATCATCTCGAGCAAGGAGATCTGTAGGGCGGCGAACGTGGCGATGGAGCTTGTGCAGCAGCAGGAGGTGGTAGGCGATATCAGTTGCCACCACCCCCACCTCCAAGTGGTCCACACCAAGCTCAAGGAGTTGTTGGCCGAGGGAAAGGACAGCTACATGCCCTAGAGTTTGTTGACCTAGAGGATCTTCAGATGGATCAAGGTACACCTAGTGTCCTTTCTACTTTCTGCAGTAGTTTGATAGACACTGTTTAGCGGTACTCTTTCCTTTTTTTCTTGATCGAGTTTTGTTCAGGGCGTGGGTAAGACCCTGTGTGGGTGTTGTTCGACCTGCATTGAATGCGTGAGGAAGAGGGATCCTTCCCCCACCGAGATGTGTTTTTGTGACGCGATTAAAACAGTGCGATCGAGTCAGTGCCGCCCAAAGCAGATAGTGTTGAGGTGTGGTGGATGAGTCCCTCTATCTCATGTGTTTGTTCATGGGTGTTTGTTGGCGAACTCACTGCTGTGGGAGACCCAGTTGAAAGTTCAGTCACTTTCCTTGTGATTTTGGCTTTTCGGGGATGAAAAGTTCTAAGGTGGAGATGATGTAGCAACTCGGGTTTTGGCCCTGTCAGACATTAGAATATTTCTATGAATAATTCCAGAGCTAGGTGTAAAGACAACGTGCGATTCTAAGGCCTAGTGTGCCCAGAATTAATTTTATAAAAATATTAAGTTTTTTATACTATGCACGTGGTGGGGGTGTGGTATCTCCTAAAAGGTAGCTCAGAATGGGAATATGAGGGCGCGGTTGCGTCTGGAACGTGTCGTTTACCCTAGGCGGGGTGTAAACTTTGTTGGCGCGGTCTTGCTGTGAGAAAAGCCTCCAGGGGTGTTTTCATAAATAAATGGAAAAGTTTTTTATGAGATTCGGCTTGAATAACTTCTGAACGGAGTCTCAGATCGACAATCAGAGTCCACTGTTGCGTTCAGAACGTCGTGTTAACCTTAAGGGAAACCTTACCTTTGTTTGCATCGGGAATCGAGCGGAGGCGAGTCGAGAGCCGGAGATGGGAGAGATTTTATTTTAAATATCTCTTTTCTCCCCCCCCCCCCATTGGCGTGCGGTGCACAGAGGAGGGATTCCTCCTCCTTTCTCCTCCTCCTCCGCTTCTGACGACGAATCACTGAACCGAATCGCGCAATCAAGGTGTCGTTGAGCTCGAATTTTGACAGCGAACGCTCCAGGATCGTGCAGCGGAAGCTTTAGAGCACGGATCTAAGTCAGAACTTCGGCGTTTCACCCGTGAGGTAGGCATTTTGAGTTTTAATTCCAAGATCCCATTTTTGCTTCGAATTTCTTCGTTTTGTGGTCGTAGCAGGGAAGATCGAGTCATGAGGGTTGCACAACTACCTTCGGATCGAAAAACAAACCACCATGGTGGTCCCGATGGTCCGCGGAAGCCTCGTCGGCGCAGCGAGGCGGAGGGCCGCTGGCCAGGGTGGGCCAGCGGCGGCGGCGGTCGGGCCGACCGGCGTGGGTCAGCCCAGGCCGACTGGTCCGACCCCTTTTTAACACACGGGGGTTTTAAAAACCCTATTTCTTACAATCCGGGGGTCGGATTCGCGTATCGTCTATGGCGATGTGACCCTAGCAACGAGGCGAACCTTTTGGTGTGGGTTTGGGAGTTTTATATTTCGGGATCCTAGCCCAGGAGCTTGAAACGTCGAATAAAATAATGATATTTTATTATTATTCGACTTCGGGCCGTTGTGTCTTCTACCCGGAGCGTCTGATTGACGTGTCGTCAGTGGCGTTGAGGCCCTGATGGTGTGACAGACCTTTCTTGTTGGTTTTCGGGTGTTGGGGCCGAGTTCGGGGTGCAGGCCCCACGAGGCCGGGTATTGGCGTTTGCGGAGAAACACAAATTTCTCACAAGGAGTCCGATTTTGGTGGATGAATAGTCGATCCTAAGTGTTTCTTAGAGGATCGCAATGGTGCAATCCTTTCGATGGGTTTCGGGATCGAGGCGTGGGCCCCACCCAAGCTGGCTTCAAAGAATAATCCCATTTTCACCGAGTGTCTCTTTCGGATGAACGAGTAGTCGATCCTTAGTGTTTTTTCGAGAGGATCGCAATAGTACAATCCGTTCGATGAGTTTCGGGATCGAGGCGTGGGCCCCACCCGAGCTGGCTTTGGTGAATAGTGCCTTTTTTACCGGGTGTCCATTTCGGACGAACGAGTAGTCGATATCGTGTGTTTTTCTGAGGGGATTGTGGTGGTATGATCCTCTTGATGAGTTTCAGGTTCGTTGTGTGGGCCCCGCACAGGCTAGCTATGGTGAATAGTGCCTTTTTCACTAGTTGTTCGTTTTGGGAGAGTAAACAGTCTATCCTGCATTTTTTTCCACGTGGATCACGATGGTGGCCTCGGTATCGGCCTTAGAGGTGTGTGGGGTGGTGTTGTGGTGGGTCACTCGGGTTAGAAATGTTTGGACCAGCAGTGGTTGAGGGTACTCCCTTGGTTTGTACCTACGAGGGTTCATGCGGCATCACAACCTTCGTATAGATTTTTGATCCTCTCGATGGGATGTTTAATCTGTTAGAGTTGTGGAATCCCTCCAGTGGGCCCGGAGTAGGATCCTCTAGCATCTTTTCCCTTGATCGGGTTCTTGGTATCACTGTGACTGGTTATCCACAGGCTGCGATCCTCTATCTAGCAGGTTAACCTCGTGGGGTTTGTGGCATCATCGGGAATATGATCCCCTATGCAGTGGGCCGTGCTCAGTAGGGTTGTGGAATCGTCGGGTGTACGATCCCCTACTCATCATGAGGATTATAGTAGGGTTGCGGTACCGTTGGTTATATGATCCCCTACTCAGCGCGTGGTTTCTGTAGGTTTATGGCATCGACAGTTCGATCCCCTACAGCGCAAGATGTACCAGATAGGGTTTTGGTATCGTTATGACCACCTTTACATGGGTGATGATCCTCTATCAGAGTGACTTGTTTCTGTAGAATGCCAGATCGGGTTGTGGTATCCCCTAGTAGATCCTAGGAGTGATCCCCTATCTGTGAGATCTACGAATGCCAGATCGGGTTGTGGTATCCCTCAGTGGACCCTGGAAGTGATCCCCTATCTATGAGATCTTCGTATACCAGTGTGGGTTCTAGTATCACCTAGATAACCCTAGGAGAGATCCTCTGTCCGAGGAGTTTTGTGTTTATGTTGTTTCTGAGGGGTTTCCTCAGTGACAGTACCCGACGAGCGTGATCTCTCGGGTGAGCGTCTGAGATGTTTGTGTGAGACCTGATGGAGTGTATCTCTTGGATGAGTGTAATCTGGGATGACAGTGATCATGGAGTTTGATCTCCTAGTTGTGAACTGTTGTTGGGGATGAGGTCGGAACCTCATGTGGCTTGGTGCATGAGTTGAGTAGTTCTGGATTTGTTAAAGGTGTATTTATGGGCATTCACTTGGATTGAGCTGACTAGTTGTGTTTAGCCAAAGACGGTCATGAGATGGAGTTTTTCTTTCGTATGGGTTCCCTTTGGCTGGGATGAGCGGACTGTTGCCTTTCAGTTTCTCGCTTTTGTTTTGGGTTTTTGGGGTGCCTACTGAGTATTGTTATACTCACCCCTGCACAGGCTTTGCCCGCACATGTTTGTGTCTAGTGCAGACCAAAGTCTTTTCGATGGAGTCCGAGGAGGACCTAGAGTAGGCGGAGATGAGTTAGTGGGACTGACTGTGGAGTCTTACCAGAGTTGTGCCGAGGAGCTTTTCAGTGGTGCTTTTGGCAGTGTACCCCTTCTTCCAAGCAAGTTGTACTCTTTTGTAGTTTTCTTTCGATGGGCCCTGTTTTTCTCTTTTGTTCTTCTGTTGTACTCTGGTTGTTGGATAGATGTATGTATGCATTTTATTTTCAGTTTTATATATCTCTGCACTGTTTCATGGAGGTGTATGTGGGTGCGTGTGTATAGGTACCTTAGGCTAATGTCTCCCATGTGTGTGATAGCCTACTCGACGCTAGTCGCCAGCCCCTAGCCTATTGGAGGCGGGCTTGGGGAGTCACGGCTTGGGCCCCGTTGGGTCGGTTCATGAAAAATATGTTTGGATTAAACTATGTTCAAGCAATAAGTGTTTGATGGTAACAGCTTTTTAATTAATTTTTAAGATACAAACATATATCAGGGAAACATAGTGTGAATATTTCTTTATTATACTATATCTACTTATGATAATTTCATCATGAAGATAAAAGGATATTATTTAGTTTTAAGTATACATCTTTGAGGGAGAAAATCTATTTTGAGATAGGAGAAAATATATACTTGAATCAATTATAGGCTCTAGTTGTACATGAGCTGGAATGATAACATTAAATTCCATATTTTTTAGTATGTTGTATTATTATAGAGACACATAATTCATAGGAATGTTAAATCAAATATATTTGGTTTTATATTCTCCCATGTAGGTTATATATTATTTAGTATGAATAATTAAAACTATAGTGAGAATAAATTTTCAGAAAACTATAATTAACAAGTTTATATGAATGGAATAGTACATTACATTTTTAAAAATATAGTTAAGTATTTTGATAGTTTCTATGGTTGATGTAAATCCATTGGATGTAATCAAGATAAACTATGCAAGTATGGTACAAGAATAGAAGCAATAATTATTGATTGGTTGATCCATGTATTTATGATTGAATCCATTTTAATTCTATTTGTCCTAAAAAATATTTGATATTTTTATATTATCTATTTGATTAAAAGATGACCTTTAATAGATTAAACCAAATAGATTTTTTTATTTTTGAAATTAACTAAAAGGAATGGTGGACCCAAACAAACCCAATAAGTTTTTGAATTATTTTAACTATTAAATGATTGATCAAAAAATAATTTTCATATAAGTTTCATTTGGAATTTTTTTTTGAGTGTCTATATGAGATTATTGGGAGAACTATTGTTATCTAAGAAAGATATGTTTTACATTATACTTAAAATATAAGATTAGAATTATATTTAGTTAACAGTATGGGTAATTTATCCATGAATGAAATAATGTATGAGTACCATGTTTAATGAACATTATCTTCTTATGTAGATCAGAGTGGTAGAAGTCAAAATGAATGAGTTAACTTGTTATTGAATATCTATATTATAAAATAATTTTTTAGGGTATTGGTTCAGGTTTCACTATGTATTATTTTTATTAATAGAATAAATATTACCAAGATTAATTTCGAAATATTTCACACAATCCATCGATTATACCCTTGTTTCATATTTCTTATTTAAAATAAAAGAGGGTGAATATGAAACATGGTCAAGATAACTGAAATGATAGGAGTTAAAATTATCTATTATTGTTTTTGAATAACAAACTATATGAGTTAATTCCAATTGGTGAAATGAGTATTCTATTTTTTTAGGGGATATAAAAATAATATTGAAAAGACCAAATTCATAAAGTACCATAATAAGGATAAAGTAATAATATAAATAATCGTATTATAAAAAATGGTTTCCATATCTATATTGACTAGGTAAATTGTGGATTCATATGTAAATTATGAAAAATAATTAGAAATAATTTTTTTATATTTTTTATTTTTACAAAAATAGTAAATTTTCATTATATTATATTTAGCATTATTCTATGGTATTATCCAGGATTATAGGGGAGAGGAGGGAGAGGTAAAATGTTATGTACTTATTGATATCTTCTTTAGGGGGAATTTTATACTAGATATGAGGTAAAAGTAATAAAAATATCCATTGAATCATGGGGGCCTAATTGATGATTCCATAACTCAACATAATGATGTTTATCATGGGAGGTAAACAGTTTGATAGTTAGAAGTTTTATATTGGATAATTTGGAGTATACATGAGATGGTTCAATAAAACCAACTAACACAATACTTTTTATTAATAGTATATTTAATGTGTTGATTATTAATTACATTTTTATCACATCATGATCCTTTTTCTAATAGAATTTGAATTTGATAATATCCTCAGGGTAGTTTTTTCACTATTATGTAATAGTTTTTTACTACAATGATGATAACCATGAAGTGTTATCATTTCATTCTTAAATAAATATTCTAATTTCGGATGACACTGTTTAACAGTATACATAGGAAACAAGCTTCTAGGGGTAGGGAACTAATTATCCATTGATGCTTCTTCTCATAAAGTATTACCATGGTAATATCTAAGATATTAGGTTATGTTCATTGACCCCCCAATAATAAATCCATATGATTTATGTTTCATTGTATATTATTATCTATGGATGTTTGTAGTGATACTAAGTCTTTATTATCATTATTATTTAATTTCACAAATCATGTACATTGATGTATTTCATAAACCATGGAAACATATGCTCATTGATATGTTTGATAATTTGGTCACTTCATGAATGATATGGAATTAATGAGTGAATCAAAAAAGTATTTATCCCTTTTAGGTTTAATTTATTTTCTTAACCCATAAACTTGGATGTTTATAGAGTGACATGATTAATTCCATGTATGTGGACATTTATAATTGAAATATTATATTTTACAAATTCTAGAAAGGATAATTCAATAATATGGGTTTATGATACATGTTATGTGACCTACTTGTATGAGATATCAATAGAAATATATTATATACACAATAATAATTAAAACGAGGTTGAAATATCCTTTAATTCTCTATTTCCCTTCGGTGTAGTAGCCCTGGTTTGAGGTACGTGGCCTTTTTTTATGTTTTTTTATGTGTTTAAAGTGCATTGGATGAGTTGGGAAGAGGTTGGGAGAGTTTGGAATGGTTTTGAATAAGTTTGGAGGCTTTTAAAGGGGTGTACGGTTTGAGCACGGTTCATGGAAATTGTGCGGGTTCTCTAAGAAACCGTGTAGGGGAGATAGTAGGCATCACACAACCTGTGCATGGTTTGGAAAACCATGCGAGTCAACTGTGCGGACCCTTTCTCTCAAGGCAGTAGATTGCACACGGTTAGCTCATGGTTTTCTAAACCATGCGGGCTAACCGTGCGGCCACTTAAAATTAGGGTTATAAAAACTGGGCTCACTCGAGATTGCCTCATTTCACTCCAATACTCTTCCCACTCAAGCCTCACTTGGGATTTTGGGTTATCAGGGGTTAAGGGTGCTCTCCCACTCGTTTTGGGAGCATTTCAAAGGGGTTTCATGGTGGTTTGAAGGTGGTTTCTCCTGGGTAAGTCTCTCCTCTTGTTTCTCTTGTGTTTTACTCTAGATCTACTTCCCTCTCTTTCGTTGTTTTCTAGATCTATACTTTTTGTGTGTAGATCTAGGGTTGGGGTTGCCTTGGATGTTAATATTAAGGCTTATGGATGTTATGTAAAGTGATCTAGAGAGGTTTCGGTGGTGCATTCTCCATATTTGAGATGTGGTGGCTTGTGGGTCGATTTCTCAGGAACCCTAATGGTAGGTGGCTTCTCTCTCGACTCCACTTGGTTAGAAATAGTGGTTCTTCGTTATAATTAATTGTTGTTCTGAAAATTAATTGTGATTTGTTATGCGAAATTGGTTGGAAATCCATTTGGGGATTTTGGGGGAAAAGGGGGTTTCATGGTGAACTGTTATTGTTATGGATTTTAAAATGAAGATTTTAAAGTGGGATGATATGGTTGATTTGTGAAAATGATTGATGGAAAGGGTTTTCAATAAAAGGTTTGTTTTATTGAAATGTTGTTTGGCATGGAAAATGGTTTTCAATAAATGGGTGATTTATTGAAGTGGATTGATATGTAATGGAATTGGTTGATTTCATGTTGTTGTGACCTTGGTGGTTTTATGCTTGATTTGGTTTGATTTAAATGTTGTATGGAAGTGCACGGGAAGTCTCACTATAAAAAGGGGATGGATAGTGGTCGGAAGAACCACCATATGGTAGTGGTCGGGAAGTACCGCTAGTTGTGAATGGGTGAACGGGTTGGGTAGAATTCCCACTGTTTTTGTTGTTTTGGTGTGCATGGGTGAACGGTTTAGGCGGAAGTACCACCATTTGGTTGTTTGTTGTGCATTTCTTTTCTTGTTGGAACTTGTTGTGCTAGTGTGTAAATGATGAAATGGCTTGTGGCATGTTGGGTTGTCTTTCCTTTGGTTGCTTGGTTTGGGTGTGATGACTTAGTAAGAGAATGTTTGGTTTATGGAAATGGTTGCACTTGTGATTATTTTATATAAATTTTTTTATATAAATTTGCTAACGGTTTTATCCTAGTGGTGTGTGTAGGGAATTCATCTGGGAAATCCTACTGAGTTTTAGTACTCACCCCCTGCTTTGGCACTTTATTTTATTTGCAGATGTCATGTACCATGATGTGGGCAAAGGTAAGGCATCTACCTCCTTTAGTGGAGAATTGTGATTCCTTGGAGGATCCTGGAGCTTGAATCTTGGTGTGGAGCTATGGTGGAGTCATGGCTTGTGGTTTTTGGTAGTTTAGTTTCTGCTTTGTACTCTGATGTGTTGTGGACATGTCTATTTTTATTGGGGTTGGATTGTATTGTGGAACAACTTGGTTGTTAATCGATGGGTTGGTTGGGTTTGTTGGCATGCATCATATAGTTTGTGGATTTTTGGTTGGTTTTGTCTTAAGGGAAAATCGTTCCCCAATTTGATCTTGAAGCCCTCAAAATTTATTTCCATCCTTTGGCATCTTGGGAACGTCTCTTAAGGAAAAGTAACCCTCACCACCTCCTCAATCCAAGGAGGTAGGAAAGGGGTGTTACAAGTGGTAGTAGTTTGTTCGGTCCATTGGAGTTGATTCTTGGATTTGTTGTTGACATTCTGTTTGGTATACTCCTTGAGTTAGGATGGTATCAAGGCGTAGGGTTTCCAGAACTTGGAATGTATAGCATAAAAGTATGTAGATAACCATTTTATACTGAAATTCAAGTTACCAGGGAGTTGGGTACATAAGTGTTTTGGAGACACTTATAGGCATTGGAAATCTCATTGTCGTGGGTATAGCCAACGAGATGAGCATGGAATGGATGGTTGAAATGACTTCCCACTAGGATGAATATTTCATTGAGGTATAATGATTTATGATGTGATATGAATGTGTGAAATTGTAATGTGAATAAATTGGTATTTTGAAAATGGTTTGGTTTTTAAAATGGTGAAACATGGTACATGTGAAAAAGGGTGGAAAGACTAGTTGTGATAGTGTTGTGTAATGTGATTTGAAATGGGATTTTGTGATGTATATGGAAGTGAGACTCATGGTTGTTTGTTTTCTGTTTATAGAAATGGCACCGGGTAGGCATCGTAGAGACCAACCAGAGGAGGCTGCTGAGAATGTGGTTGCACATGAGCCTCAGGTAAACCAAAAGCTAGTGCAAAGCAAAGTGCAAGCTTTCCAAGCTGTGGAAAGTGGAAATAAAATGGATGAACCAGAGAATATGGATCATGAGGTTCATTTTTAAATTTAGAATCCACCCATCTTCAGAGATGATTCAGAGCCAAAGAGGGCAGAAGTATGGTTGAATAGAATGAACAAGATCTTCGAGTTCTTGGGAACTCTGGTAGAGTTAAAAGTGAAGTTGGCCACATATATATTGGAAGATCTTTCCATTCAGTGGTGGGAGTTGGTAGTACAAGATGGGATGGACCAGGGTATGATGTGGGATGGCTTTGAGGAATTTTTTAATAAACAATTCTACCCACATACGTTCTGAATTAAGCATACGACTGATTTCTTCAATTTGAAGCAAGATCTTATGTCTGTAATGGATTATACAGCTAAGTTTATGAACTTAGTGCGGTTTGCACCCTAGGTGGAGGGTAGCACGTCGTTGAAGGCAAGGATCTTTGAAGAGGGGTTAAGGCAAGAAATCCGTTCAAAGATAGCGGTGTTGTGTATAGATGATTACACAGAGATGGTGAATAGAGCCTCAGTGGCTGAGCGGGATCTGTTGGGAGCTCCGGGTGGAGGAAACATAGTGGTAGCCATGGGGAATAGTGGGAACTCTAACACTGGGTTCAAGTGGAAGAGGGAAACTTATTCTAATGGCGGGAATATGGCATATAATCCGATGGCAGGATCGGTGAATCTTCCTCTGATGCCCCAGAGCAAGCAGGGATTTTTTCAGTGTGGTTCTACGAGCCACATCAAGTGGGATTGTACGGCACAACCTCGAGCATGTAATAATTATAAGTAGATGGGGAATCTGTAGCGTTATTTTCGTAATTCTCCAAGGTCGGGTGCACGTGACACTCCTCAGGGATCGCAGACATTGTATACTTCGACGGGACGGGGACAGAAGCACACCCCTCTTCAGCAGAGTAAAGTGGGTCATGGTGATTCTTGGTATACCACGACGCCTCAAAAGAGAAATAAAGAGCAGAGTGTGGAAACCAAACATGTGTTTGGATCTGAGCAAGTTGTGGTGGATGATCAGTCGATACCATCCACGGTGTGAGGTACTATTCTTTTAAATTCTACCTTGATGCAAGTGCTGTTTGATACGGGTGCTTAACACTCTTTTACTGATACACGTGTGGTTGATTTGTTGGGTTTAAGGGTAGAGATGATGCCCTCGATTTTGAAAATTCAAACTCCTTTGGGTCAAAGAGAGTATCGAGCCTTCTTGTGTAGAGAATGTTGTATCATTGTGGGCGAGGTTGAGATAGTGTGGCATTTGTCAATGCTTGAGATGGATGGGTATGATGTATTCCTGGGAATGGATTGGCTGGTGGAGTTTAAGGCTCACATCGATTGTGATGCGCGAACAGTGGCTTTTACGACACACGATAGTGTTAGACATCTTTTTAGAGGGGAGAAGCATGAAAGGTAGGGTGCAACGAGTTTGTTGGAACCAGCAGTGGGTACGTTATCGTATCAGTTGGCAGTTTTTTCATTGTAATCGTTAGAGGGTGTTGAGAAGAGTGTTCCTCTAGTAGTGGTGGATCAGTTCATGGATGTTTTTACTGAATAATTATCTGGGTTGCCTCTTGTAATAGAAGTGGAGTTTATGATTGATCTCTTTATGGGGACCAGTCCTATCTCACTTACGACTTATCAGATGGCACCAGTTGAATTGTGGGAATTGAAAACTCGGTTGGAAGAGTTAGAAAACAAAGGGTTTATCCGGCCTAGCACATCTCCGTGGGAAGCACCGATGTTGTTTGTGAAAAATGCGGATGAAACATTGAGTCTATGTGTTTATTATCGTAGACTTAACCAAGTTACGATAAATAATAGATATCCACTTCCACGAATTGATGATTTTTTCGACCAGTTGAGGGGAGCCCAGTGGTTCTCCAAAGTCGTCCTGAGGTCGGGATATCATCAATTGTGGGTGAGGAAGGAGGATATTTCTAAAACAGCTTTCAGAAGTAGATATGGCCATTATGAATATGTGGTTATGCCCTTTGGTCTAACGAATGCTATAGTGGTGTTTATAGAATTGATGAATCGGATATTTTAGAGATATCTGGATTCATTTTTGGTGGTGTTTGTAGATGATATTCTGGTGTATTCAAAGACAAGGGTGGAGCATGAGCAGCACTTGGCGACAGTGTTGGGGATCTTGAGGGATCATCGGTTGTATGCCAAATTGTCAAAGTGTGACTTTTGGATATAGGAAGTTTGCTTTCTTGGCCATGTGATTTCTGAAAGGGGTGTTTCAGTGGATCTAGAAAATATAGAGGTCGTTATCTCATGGAAACTTCTAAAGAATGTGTTTGAGATACAGAGTTTTCTTGGTCTATATGGGTATTATCGGTGTTTTGTTCATGATTTTTCACATTTGGCTTTGCTGATGATAGCTTTTAAAAGAAAGAATGTTCCATTATAGTGTAATGAACAATGTCAGTAGCTTTTTGAAGAGCTAAAGGGTCGTCTTACATCAGCACCAATCTTGGTTTTTCCAGAATTAGTAAAAGGGTATGTGGTGTATTGTGATGCATCGAGATCAGGGTTGGGGTGTGTTATCATGCAAGGGAATCATGTGGTTGCATATGGCTCACGGAAGTTGAGCGTACATGAGAAGAACTACCCAACTCATGATTTGGAGTTGGCAGCAGTGGTCCATGCTTTGAAGGTGTGGTGTCATTATCTCTTCGGTGAGAAATTCACGGTATATACAAATCATAAGAGCTTGAAGAACATTTTCTTACAAAGGGATTTGAACTTGAGGCAAAGGAGATGGATGGAATATCTCCAGATGTTTGATTTTGACTTAATGAACTCACCAGGTAATGGAAATTCGGTGGTGGATTCATTAAGTAAAAAATCATATTCTAAGGTGGTAAAACAGGCATCGGACCAGTGGCATTTGATGTCAGTTATAGCTGAGATGTGGTTGTAATGTGAGGACCATGGTGATAGAGAGATCTTCTTTCCAGTTTCGTTGATTCATGACTTGGTTGGCCTAGTTAGAGAGGCATAGATATCTAATTCGGAGTGTGTGACCATGGTGTCGAGACTCAATAGTGGGGAGACCATTGAGGGTTGGAAACTGAATGAAGATTTAGTATTGTGTTTTCAGAATCAGATGGTTGTACCAGTTTCTTGTCAGGAATATCTTCTCAGGTTGTATCATCATTCTAGGTGGGTTGTTCATCATGGAATTCAGAAAATGTATAAAGCGTTGAAAGCGTAGTTCCAGTGGGCTGGTATGAAAAGAAGTGTGGATGAGTTTGTTTCAAGATGCTTGACTTGTTAGCAGGTCAAGGTAGAGCATCAGAGGCCAGCAGGAATGTTACAGTCTTTACCAATCCCTGTTTGGAAGTGGGAGCAGATAGCGATGGATTTTGTTATAGGTCTCCCAAGAATGGTTAGAAAGCACGATGCCATTTGGGTGATAGTGGATCGGCTAACGAAGTCGGCCCATTTCATCCTGATTCGTGAATCTCATATGGTGAAGGATCTGTCCAAAATCTATATCCGGGAGGTGGTAAAGAGGCATGGGGTTCCTGTTTCGATTATATCAGATAGAGATCCGAGATTTACATCTCGTTTCTGTAAATCCTTGCAGCAAGCCCTTGGGACGTAGTTGACGATGAGTACAGCGTATCACCCTCAGATGGATGGTCAAACCGAGAGGAAGATACAAACTCTAGAGTATATGTTGTAGTCTTGTGTCATGAATTTTGGTGGTTCATGGGAGGAGCCCTTATCATTGGTTGAGTTCTCATACAATAACAGTTATCAGGCATCCATACAGATGGATCTGTTTGAATCATTGTATGGTAATCCATGTCGTTCTCTACTATGTTGGGTGGAAACGGGTGAGTCCTCGATGGTTGGACCAATCCTTGTCCAGGAGATGATGGAGAAGATAAAGTTGATCAGGAAGAGAATGGAGACGGCTCAGAGTCGTCATAAATCATATGGGGATCATCTTTGATGGTCGTTTTTGTTCGAGGAGAGTGATCATGTGTTCTTGAGGATCTCTCCTAGGTTGGGACATCATTGTTTAGGGAAGCAGGGAAAGTTATCTCTGAGGTATATTGGGCCTTTTGATATTCTTTAGTGGGTTGGTAAGCTGGCTTATCATTTGGATTTTCCACCTAGTTTCAGTGCGGTGCACACTGTGTTTCATGTGTCATAGTTGAAAAAGTATCAGCTAGATCGGGACCATGTGATTCGATGGGATCATGTTGACCTAGAACTGGATGCTTCATTGGTGCACGTGCCAGTGCGGGTTGTGGATGGGCAATAGAAAGTCTTATGTGGTAAAATCATCAGGTTAGATCATGTTTTGTGGAAGCATGGTCAGATTCAAGAGGATACTTGGGAGCAGGAGAAATAGATGGTCAAACAGTGGCCCGAGCTCTTTCGGCAGAGGGCGAGTTCACTACTTTTCGGGGACGGAAAGTCCAATGGTGGGGAGAATGTAGTACCCCTCGATTTGAGTTATGTGGATTTTGTTTATGTTTTTTAAATGTTTTAAAGTGAATGAGATGAGTTGGGAAGTGGTTGGGAGATTTTGGAATGGTTTTGGATGAGTTTGTAGGTTTTTAAAGGGGTGCATGGTTTGAGCATGGTTGGTGGAAATCGTGCGGGTTCTCCAGGAAACCGTGCAGGGGAGACAGTAGGCTTCGCATGACATGTGCACGGTTTTCCAAACTATGTGAGGCAACCATGCGGACCCTTGCTCCCAAGGTGGTAGAGTGCGCACGGTTAGCGCACGGTTTTCAAAATTGTGCAGGCTAACCGTGCGGCCACTTAAAATTAGGGTTATAAAACCCGGGCTCACTCGGGAATTCCTCATTTCACTCCAATACTCCTCATACACAATCCTCACTTGGGATTTTGGGTTCTCAGGGTTTAAGGGTTCTCTCCCGCTCATTTTTGAAGCATTTCAAAGGGGTTTCAAGGCAGTTTTAAGGAGGTTTCTCCCAGGTAAGTCTCTCCTCTTGTTTCTCTTGTGTTTTCCTCTAGATCTACTTCCCTCTATTTCATGGTTTTCAAGATCTACACCTGTTTTGTGTAGATCTAGGGTTGGGGTTGCCTTTTATGTTAATATTAAGTCTTTTGGATGTTAGGTAAAGTGATCTAGAGAGGTTTTGGTGGTGCGTTCGCCAGATTTGAGGTTCAGTCGCTTGTGGGTTGATTTCTCAGGAACCCTAAAGGTAGGTGGATTCTCTCTCGACTACACTTGGTTAGAACTAGTGGTTCTTTGTTAAAATAAATTATTGTGCTAAAAATTAATTGTAATTTGTTATGCGAAATTGGTTGGAAATCCATTTGGGGATTTTGGGGGAAAATGGGGTTTCATAGTGAAATGTTATTGTTATGGATTTTAAAATGAAGATTTTAAAATGGGATGATATTTTTTATTTGTGAAAATGATTTATGGAAAGGGTTTTCAATAAAAAATTTGTTTTATTGAAATGTCATTTGGCATGGAAAATGGTTTTCAATAAATTGGTGATTTATTGAAGTGGATTGATATGCAATGGAATTGGTTGATTGCATGTTTTTGTGACCTTGGTGGGTTTATGCTTGATTTGGTTTGATTGAAATTTTGTATGGAAGTGGGTGGGAAGTCTCACTATAAAAAGGGGATACATAGTGGTCGGAAGAACCACCATATGGTAGTGGTCGGGAAGTACCTCTAGTTGTGAATGGGTGAACGGGTTGGGTAGAAGTCCTACCGTTTTGGTTGTTTTGGTGTGCATGGGTGAACGGGTTGGGAAAAAGTCCCACTGTTTGGTTGTTTGTTGTGCATTTCTTTACAAGTTGGAACTTGTTGTGCTAGTCTGTAAATGATGAAATGGCTTGTGGCATGTTGGGTTGGATTTACTATGGTTGCTTGGTTTGGGAGTGATGACTTGGTAAGGGCATGTTTGGATTATGGAAATGGTTTCACTTGTGATTATTTTATATAAATTGTTTTATATAAATGTGCTAATGGTTTTATCCTTGTGGCATGTGTAGGGAAGTCATTTGAGGAAATCCTATTGAGTTTTAGTACTCACCCCCTGTTTTTTCACTTTGGTGTCTTTGCAGATGTCATGTACCGTGATGTGGGCAAAGGTAAGGCATCTACCTCCTATTGTGGAGCATTGTGATTCCTTGGAGGAGCCTCGAGCTTGGAGCTTGGTGTGGAGTTGTGGTGGAGTCATGGATTTTGGTGTTTGGTTATTTAGTTTCCGCTTTGTACTCTGATGTGTTGTGGACATTTATAGTTTTATTGGGGTTGGATTGTATTGTGGAACAACTTGGTTGTTAATCGATGGGTTGGTTGGGTTTGTTGACATGCATCATATAGTTTGTGGATTTTTGGTTGGTTTTGACTTAAGGGAAAATCATTCCCCAATTTGATCTTGAAGCCCTCGACATTTATTGCCATCCTTTGGCATCTTGGGAATGTCGCTTAAGGCCAAGTAACCCTCACCGCCTCCTCAAGCCAAGAAGGTAGGAAAGGGGTGTTACATTAGGGGTCATAATTTCTTCCTCAATACTGATTTTTGGCTTTTACGTTTCACTCACAACTATCATGATGGTGTCATTCCAGATCCCACGCAATGTGTATTCATATAATCCACCAGTTTTGGTGGTATGGAGTTCAGGATGAAGTGTTCCCATCATGGGGGCCAATTGAACACCCAGTAAATGATAAAATATTAATTATTTAAATTATATAATACCATTTTGGAATAATGGGAATTGATTTTATTTCTCAAGGTATTCACAATATTATTTAATTAAAAAAATTAATAATATAAGGTATTATTTATCATAGGTACATTGAACCATTCAATGATTATTAAATAATTTCTAGAGGAATGAGCTAGGTTATTGGATCATAGTTTATGAAGTGATTCTTAATATTATGGAAGTTTATTAAAGAAAAAATAAAACAATACATATAAATACAAACTAGTAACACCAAACAACCATAATGTATGATTATGGTGAAAGATATCAAAAACCAAAGCAACAAAAAACACCCATTGAAATAATGTGAGATCTGGATGTCAAATAGAAGATCATCCTTTCTATCCAAATCAGAAGGACCACTCCAAGCAATCTAATCCTAAAACAACAATGATTCAGTCCACTCCAGGCTGAGAGATCGGCTCTCCAGGAATTACAAACAGAAGGAAGAGGCTTGCTAATTTAAAAGCCAGAAACGGTCCAGCTATAGAAACACAGCCTCACCAGCAACCCACTGTGAATTGAATCATCCACCGCATGTACTCATAGGTACCCCGAAAAAAATCTTCCTAGATATCCAATGCAATCAGATGAAGGAATTGAGGAAGAATATTATTGAATTCCAATTACAGAAATTAACAACAAAGATAAAAAATGGTCCACTACATACAATAAAACATCAAATAGAGATGAACAAGAATGAGAAAAAACAGTTGACATGAGAAAAAATAAATATGATGAATCCCATTAGAAAAGAGGAAGCATGAAATAAGAAATAATATCACTAAAAGAGGCCCCATCCGAGACACAAACTAAAATTCAATCAAGTAGATACACCTTGAAAACCAGTGCAGAAATTAACAGAGAACTGCAGACCTGCCACTTCATTCCTGTGGAATAACATAGAAAAAACCACTCCAAAGAAGAATAAATAATTAAACTAAACAAACTGACCCCAAAGAAATAAAAAAATCAAAAATGTAAAAAAACTTACAAAATAGCATCAAATAGAGATAATAGACAGCTTACACAAGTCTAAAAATGGGATACTTGTCACAATCCATTTTAATAAAAGGAATAAATTAATCAGGAACTTGATCATACCAAAAAAATCAACTCCATTAACACCTTTATTTGCAATACCATCAGCAAAATAATTGTCTTCCCTATAAATGTGATTGATAATATGATTCATGGAAAATAGAGTATCCAAACAATTAATCCAATGATTAGTTAGCTTCCAGGACAAGTGAGAAATACCCATCCTTATGGAAGAAATTACAATAGTAGAATCACTCTCGATCCATAAATTATCCCTAACACAATTCACGGCTTGATCCATATAAACAATATTGCCAAGCATTTCAGCCTCAACTGAATAGGCAAAGCCACAAGGACTATGAATACAACTAAGTACATACCCTTTATGATTTCTAAAAATATAAGCATAACTATAAAGCCTCATATTACCTCTAGATTCACCATCATAATTAACTTTTAACCAACCAAAAAGAGGTTCCAAGTGATTCTTAATAATCTCAAAAATGAGTGGTGAAATGTTCCTTGAATGTGTGACCTATTTTTCATTATTATTTGTTTTTTAGGAATGTTTAAGAGAAATATGTTTTCTAATGGATTAAGTGAAATTTTCTAATAATAACCCTTTCTATTTAATCTAATTTTTGATTCATGGATATTATGGAATTCCATTTTCATGAAATTCCATCCCCTCTCTCTTCTTCACCTTCAATCATTATTCAAGCAAGAAGGATCATGAACTAGTTAATCCACATTCAGGGATCAATTAAGAGATATATATGTGATCATAATAGATTTGTATGGAATTTGACCTAATGTATTGAAAACCAAAAAAACATGATTTTTTGGAGCATTCTTACATGTTTTGAAAATATAAGGGGAATCTAGTTTTTTTATTTGAGAAATGAAAATTAATGTGGTATTGGTATCGATATACTATGGGTGTAATTGGGGGATTTCCATTTATTTTGGAATATAATAAATAGTTGACATGGGAAGAGTATTATTGATGAGGTAATTATTAGTTTATATTTTTTATTACATACATCAGCTAGTAGGAATATGGTGGAAATTATGGTGTTGTGGGAAGGTTGCACATTAATGTTTTAGTTTCCTAGTAACATGGTTTAATGATAGAATAAAATGTAGATTCATTGGGAATAATGGATTATAATGGATGGAATTAATAATTGATGTAGTAGATAATGGAAATGTGGTAAGTGGGTAGATATCCTAAAAAAATAAATGATCAAAGGTACTATAGATTTTTAATTAATGGGAATGACATTAAATATGGTACAGGAATGAAATAATTATGCTAATTAATTTGGTAATAGTAAGTTAGGAATTGATAAATGGTGGGTAATCTGATTAATATTAGTAAACGTTGGAATAAATTTATTTATAAATGATGAGTGAAGTATTTAGTTAATTTTTATTTTTATAGTTTCCTTTTTTTAATAAATTAGTCTAGTTTTTTAGTAAAATGACAGTTGTTGTTTATATGGGTGGAAGTGATAATTTGGAGGCTATTGTAGGTGATGGTAGTGTGGTATTAGTAAGAATACTTAGGTTGGGAGTTGTTTTTAACTATTATAAATGATATTTTATTATCATTTATTATGCACCATCACCCATGTCTTGTAACCTAAGTGATGACTATATTGTTTTGAGTTCTATGATACATTCCAAAAAACTAGGTTGCCATGGGAATGGATATCTATATTCTCCCTCTTTCACACTCCTAATTATGACGTAGTATGGGATATGGTGGATGATGGTAGGTATATATATGGGTTATATTGATTATAGGTTTTTAGGAATATATATATACTAGGTGTCAGCGATCTATGGTTGTGGTGTGGATGTTTGGTGTGGTTCATCCATTGTATGAATAGGGAACAATGGTCAGTTCCTTCTTGTTCATGATAACCTACTCTAATTTGGATTTTATATGACTATGTGATATGGTTTTTTATACCTATATGTTATATTAATATATTCCAACATATATATAGTTATGTAGTTGCATAGAAGGGGTTCAAGACTAAAGCCTATGTCATTAATGTATGAAATCGAACAAATCCTTATGGATGTTATTGGGGTACCTTAATTATACATATTTTATTCATACAATAACACTATGTAGGGATTAGATATTGGGTAAGTGATCCTTAGTGAGGATTGGTTTCAAATTACTTCATATATATGTTTTGTGTTATGATGGTTATTTCATAAGGTAATAATATAATTCTTCCCCACTTTCTTGTGTGGAATTATAGTAGATCCTCGTGAGTGTATATATATATATTCTATCACATGTATATAATTTTTTTATTTTTTATAAAGATTGTTAGTGATTAATATAAAATACACTAAATTTAAGAGATTATTATTCTCTGTTTCCATTGTCTCCATTATAGATGTTTCTAGGACTTCTATTTTACAAATCGTGGTTATGCATGATATATAGATAAATTATTGATTGGGTTTTATTTTATATTTTGAAAAGTTTAATGGATATTTATTTTCATATTACTAGGATTATGTAGAAAACACCTCTCATTTATGTGTGATTATACCCTCAATGTTAGTCTCTAACATGTGTTCTATTATAAAAGGAATTCATGTGATACACTCATGAATCTAGAGAGTATTAAATTTTTCTCTTATATTTATGTAAATCATTAGGATTTTGTTTCATTATTATAATGATGATTATAATAATAAGAAAATTCATACATTGTATGACATGTTCCAAAATTCATTTCAAAATTTTTGAGTTTCGTGGGTGATATTATTTTATTTTGATGAGTTTTTGTATAATATTTTCTACCCACCACCCACTATATTGTATCTATTTAAAAAAATTATAGGAATCCTTAAAAATATTAAGTTTTTAATTCTGTAGTTTTGTTTAATTCATTACTTTAACAAGATGTTGTGCATAACATGATTGGGAAGGTTGAAATTATTCATGAGTAGATGGAGGTGGTGTGGGACTATTAGAATTCATCTTCTAAGATGAAGTTTTCTCTGTTGTTTTTTTTGTTAGGTACAATGTATTCAATAGGGTTTCTCCTCACTATTGGTTGTGGATTTTATCACACATAATATATTCTCCCCACATTTTATTGGTCAATTATAGGTGTTGGAGCTTTTTGGAAAGGTGGAAAATTGGTTATTTATTCCTTTATAACTAAATTACATCCAAAAAAATCTTACATATGGTAAAAATTAATTTATATATCAATAATGACTCCCATGTCATTTATTGTGGATATTTATATATTAAAGAAGAAATTACTTCAATGTAGTGGTCATTAAGGATTCTGTATTTTCATGATAATTTGTAGTGTGTAATGGTAATTATCATAGTTCATCTCATATAGAGCCATGGATTCATGGGTGAATGTATGTTGTAACATGAATTATATATGAAAACATTTTATATAAAGCTATTTTAAGGAAAATTTTCCCTTTATGTGGAAATTTTTTATTTTTTACTGATTTGATTGATATAATTTTTTCTTATGTTTGGTTTTGTTTTAGTAATGGTACTTTCCCTATTTTAGAGGTTGCTTCTAAGTGATTTTTTTGTATATTTTCTTCCTATCTTGGAATATTTAAATTCATGAGGATGATAATTGTTTACGAGTTATAAAATGGTATATCTCTAAACATTCTAGATCATTACTTGGTAGATTTCAAATGTTGGAGGATTAGAGTTTTGATTTAGAGGTCATTATGAACTAAGAGGTGGTATTATGGAATGTTAGGTCTCAGGAACCCTTTTTTGTATAGGATATTTTCACTTTGGATAATTTTGGAGAGTTATAGGCATAGTGGTTGAGTATTTAAGATATAGTTGAATCATTAAAGTAATTATAGGAATTGTTATAGGTGTTTAGATGATCCATAAAATGGTATTTTTTATTTAACATATTATGTTACCTAAGGTTTTGGGGAAGTCCCTATATAAAATAATAATGGGACTAATGCTCATTTTAGTGATAATTGATTCACTACACTATGGTCCTTATTAGCATTCCGCATAGTTATTTGTGGGTTAAGTATGTAAATCTGATGGTATTTTCTCTATATCATAGTGAATCTTTGAAGTGAATCAGATATGTGGTCTATATAACTACATTGGGTAATACCAGACCATTGGGGTGTTCAAACATGACTGAATTGACCATCATGAAAGTGGGATATTCCATTTGAATGAAATTAGATTTTTTATCTACTTTTCACTAAGGCCATAACTAGAATTTTGAGACTTTCCATTATTTATTTGAGTATAGATGGGATTTTATAAAAAATATTAGTTATTAACTATAATAGATTCACATTCCATGAATTCTATGAAAACCATTCTATATCTATTTAATTTAATCATACTTTTCTAAAATCATGATAGGATTTAAACCACTATTATCTTGTTTTGATCTCTTCTTTAATCCAATGTTACTATTTCTCTCTTCTCTCACATTCCTTTTGTTTCACTTCTATTCGATGGGGCATGGAAGTAGATTTTCTGGTATCAGGCAGTGTTCCAATGAGTTCTAATTGATATTTTGTTATGATGTGGTCATGTAGTGGATTAATTGTGTCTATTAGTACTTGATATATGATTTCTTCATCTTTTCAGTATCCCATTATTGAGGCCTCAAATAGTAAGGGTATTTGGGTATTATCATTCAAATATATATGTAATTATAGTATTTTTATACTATATTTTTCTTTGCAGGATTTATCAAATTAATACATGGAAGATAATGAATTGAACTATGAAATTGAATTGAAAATGGATTGTTTCACATGTGATTTACATTATATTATGTTATTTTAAATTATTTATTGTTCTTAATTTCATTTAGTAATATGATAACCCATGTTTTATTAAAATTGATAAGATTGATCACCATTAATATTTTATTGACTACATAATATTTGTAATGAAATGGGTTTTAAGAAAATATGATTCTTTGATAGTGTAATTTTTGTATGGAGTGATTAACTAATATGGATATATAATAAAAAGGGAGTATTGGTGTTATTTATTTTATTATTTGGTTTTTTATTTTAAATGTGTAATTATTATTCATTTGATTATTATTTTTCTTGATATCAGGATGTTGTGAATAGAATTTGGGTGGGGGTGTTTAGTCTGTCTTGTCTGGTATGGTTGAGGTGGGAAGATGGTTATTTATGTTATGGTTTTATTTTATGGATTTTTTTTCATTATTAGCATGTGTAAATGATATAGTTGATATTTCATTATAATTTGGTTGTTTTAATTCAATTTAGTTTCTTAATAAAAAGCATTAAAACTAGAATAAAATTTATATTAAGTTTGAATAATGGATTATGTTTTTTATAATTAATAATTTCAATAAAATATTGAGAAACAATGGTAAATTATAATGTAACAATGAAATGAAAGGGTTAAATAATTTAGTATTAGATAATGAATGGTTGGAAATTAAATATGATTAATAAAAGATATAATTAATTTAATGAGGTTGGAAATGGTATGTTTGGAATGGTTAAATGATGGGTTATCTCATGAATAATAGTTTTGGCTTCTATAAATTTGTACTATGAATTATGAGTGAAATTAAAAATCATTAATGATCGTTATGGTTCTCTTATGTGAGAAGGTGGGATTTCATTATTGTATTGTGATTGTAGTGGTTACTAATGACTGTAAATAATTATGTGGTGGTTATTGTGTCTAATGATAGTGATGGTTTACAATGAATCCTTATGGTATGATTTATTTGTTATTATTTAACGTCATATTTTATTGTTATTTATTATAAACCACCACTCAATATTGGGTATAATACTGATGAAAATATGGTTTAGGGATTCATGTTCCTTCCCCAACATCATGTTTGTAGAGAGAAAAAAGGGATTATTATTCCCTCTTCTCCACTGCCACTTTAAACTTACTGTAGGATATGGAATATATTATTAGTTATATATATATATATACAAGTTTTACTGGATTTCAGTTTTGGTGTGTATATATATTGGATGATCTGGTTATGAAATAGTGGGGTACATGCATGGTGGGGGTCATGAATGGAATGAGGAGGGAAAAAGTTTATTTTTTCATGTACATGATACAAAACAATGATAAGGATGTGATATGCGGTTCTCTCGTGACTATAGAATTCAGTATGTTATTTTGATATGCGGGTATGTGGATAAAATTATTTAAAGTGATGTAGTTGAATATAAAAACATAAAGCATAGAAAATATTTAATTGGTGCAAGAGAAAATCTATATTAGTGGTGAATTTGATGTGGTGTACCTTCTGGATATATATAATTTTGATATTATATTACTATAAATGAATATGATATTGAGGGATTGATCTTTATAGATTGATGACCCAATATATGGGTGAGTTAGTTATGATGATTATTCAAAGAGTCCTTAGAATTATTTTTCCAAATCTGCAAGGATTATTTAATGGATATTCCTAATGAGTATAATTTCATTCTCACCCCTACACTTATAAATATATTTTATAAATTTCCATGAGGGGGTTGGTGATTGAGATAGGTAATACTATCTCCTAAAATATTTTTTTCTTTGTTTTTTTCCACTTCTAAAGAACATATTTCTTAATATTCTTTTTCAATGTACCTGATTATGTATGAAATTAATATTTATTACATAATAATTCATCTTAAATTGAAATATCATATATATATTCTTACAATCTCATCTGATAGAACAAAACGATGTCACTCGTGCATATATGTAGACACCACCTCCACGAAGCGATGTGATTTGTTTATTTTCCACATTATATATATGGTAATAATGATATATTTAATAAATATATATGATATATTTTAAATATTAATTAATTTTTTATGATGAATTTTTAATCATATTTATTTCATTCTATCCATCAAAAATTGAAAAACATCATTCATTATTTGAACAACCTATCATCTCCATTAATGGTGTAATATATTTTTCTTCTAATGATATATATAGATGAATCTAAATATATATATATATAATTAATATATATTATATTTATATCATGTTCAACATTCTTTATATGATGTAACCTTAATCAATATACAAGTACCAGAACTACCGAATGGAAATCTCATAAAAATGAAATAATTAACATCCAGAAACGATGATTTTACAACATATTTTTTGAAAAATAGGTGTAGAAATGTTATATATGAATCATATATGATATAATAAGTGTGTAAATTACTATTTTATAAGTTTATAATAAATTAAAATTTATTAATTCAAATTTTAGGGTGAATTTGATGAAAATTGAATTAATGTAAATGGATTTCATTTTCAATAACATTTTGATTGAGAATGTTTATGATTGATTTTACATTGAAGGATATTATACCATCCTTTTATGATAATACTATTTTAATTTTACACATATGATTATTTATGGGGAATAAATTGTTTCCATCAATTTTCATCAATTTATGTACTCAATAAACTGAAACATTTTTTAATTAAAATTCAACTTATATCCTATATTTGTGAAGAAATCCTTTTTTCTTCTAAATATATGTTCTCCAAAAAAATCAGTAATGATTTTACTAATATAAAAATATTTTAAAAATTCATTTATTTCTATGTTTTAATTTATATAAAATGTTTTAAAAGTAATTTTATTTCTTTTTAAAGTTGGCATACTTTTAAATTTTTACAAAATACGTGAATGGAATCTCTGTTTTAACATACATGACATCAAAAAAAATTCCAACCATCATGACTATTCAATTATTCAAATATTATATTATATGTTTCCATGTTGATTTTCAATGAAAATTATTTCCTTAGTTTTTTTAATTTTTTTATATTTTTTATATTTGATTTAAATATTACAATTTTTTTTCAACAATAAATATTTAAGTTATCTTTTAAAGGATTTTTTTTAACTTTTATAACATCCATTTGTGTTGCATATTATTTACTAAGGTAACGATCCATTATACCTTATTTATTTTTTCACTATATTTTCTAGGATGATGTATTCATGTTTTATATTCTTCAATCAATTAGGATAATTCTGGACTTTTAATGAATTTTTAGAATTACTAGTATTGATGATTCAAAATTTAAGAAATTCATAAGATGTGAGGGAAGTGTGATTCCTAGATATAGATTTCCCCTAGATTCTTTGACATTTTTCATGAGAAAAAATAGAATGTATTTTATATTAAATAGGTATTTGGTTTATAATAACCCATTTGTCAAGAATTATAACTTGGATGATAATTCATGATAGTTTGATTCATGATATCTTGGTTGAGGGGACATGATCATGAATTTCTATAATTATGCATTTAAATTATTAAAAAATAAGTATACATTATTAATGTTTTTTTATCTCTATATAATCCATACCTAATCATTGAACATGTGTTTTTATTTAATGGAATGTTTTTTATTTATCCACTCATCTATGTTGATTATTATTTATTTAATCGTTATATATTCAACTCTATATAATCCTTATAAAGCATTGACGCTCACCCTTAATTGTTTTCATGTCAATATGACTTTAATAGGGTTATTTTGACTGATATAAAGGATTTAATATTGTTTCATATGATATGATTTTATTATAAATACTTTATATTTTACAAACCATGTGTGTATCTAGTTTTCCAAGAGTAATAAACTAATAAAACCTTTGTTTGAGATTACTTGTATCTTGTGTTAATGTAATAAAGTAAATATTACCTCAATGTTGTTAGAGATTGTGTTTTAAAAATTTATTTCTCAAAAAAAACTTATTTTTAATTTTAATTGATATACTGACAAATTTTATCTCAGAAAATTTTTTATAGTTTGAATTTTGTAAGCATAATTCATCAAAAGAATAAATTTTTTATTTTTTATTTATCCCTCATAATCCCACAAAAATAAAAAATCCAGTAATTAATGTGTATTAATGTAAAAACTTTATATTTATCCCTTACATTTTAATTTGAGGAATTTATCTCACAAATTCTCTTTTTAAGATATTTTTATACTAATTTTACCATCATATTCAATCATCATGTTCTATAGCTTGTCCATAACTTTTTATCTCAAAAAATTCCACTACAATTTCTAATATGGAATTATTTGAAAGTGAAAATATTCCTTTAATAATAATTCATCCATCATTAAAGCACATAATAAGACAGGAATATCCTTTTAATATCACTTTATTTATTTCATCAAATAGTTGGATAATTCTAATAAAATTATGTGCTTGTCCATAAAAAAATAAAACATTATTGGAAATTATTTCACATGTTTCAATATTATTTATACAACTCCACTAATTTTCAATAACATATTATTTCCAAAATTAACCAAAAAATAATCATGAATTTTAGGTTCTTTAATATCATTGTATATTTAATCACGAGGTATGGATAACAAACTGTCATGAATTCATTAGGTTGTTCCTTTTTCTAGCTTTAAATTAATTTCAATGGCAAGTGAAATATCTAACATTCTATTTCTTTTATATACATAAGCATGAATATCTTTAAGTGATTTTATTGAAATATTAGTCATGAAATATTTTGTAAAATGATATAGCTAGTCATATATTCTGAATTTTTCTTCATAACAGTAATCTTTTTTCTATATTGATTTTTTAAATTTGTATGCACATCAGGATTATTATTAGTGTTTATTCTTATAACTTATTGGTAGATCCTCCTTAAATAATCTCTCAATTTTCCCTTATAAAAAGATATATTATATTAATATTAATTGTATTTATCCCCATCAATTCCATAATACCAATATTAGACATTAAATCATTATCATACAAGTAATTGTTGTTTCTATATAAGAAAATATTATTTTCATCTAGGTTTATTTTTGGGTTCTCATTAGCATTATCTTTAGTAAATAATCCTCATAATATTGACTTTAAAATACTTAAATAGAAAAGTATGTTATTTTGTATTTTTTTATATCAAAATAACATATAGTTTTCTTTAGAACAATCACTATTAGTTGAAATATATTTAACAACCATTGATGTTACATTAGATGATTTTACCTTATTCATTGGTATAATATCCTTTGAATATTAATATGATTTATCCAATATACACATATATTTATTTAAATAATCTCTTAATTTATATTGAATTTTAATCATAGAAAACAATTATTATGGATTATTTAAATCCTATTCATTTACACTAGATTTTTTACAATTCTTTTAACATATTTTCTTGTCATAATATTATCACCATGAGAATATTTACTACATATATGTAATAATAATTCTTTATAAAAATTATATTCACATTCCTTTTTTATTTTAGCCTCCTTTTATATAAATCATATTTCTCAATGGGTTTTGGTGTTTTCTCTAGAAAATCATGATCCTTATCTTTCAACATGTTTTTATCTAAATTTCTTATTCTTTTTCATCTTATATGGAGGTTTATTTATAATTTTAAACATGATACATTATATTTCTAAATCCTTCTACAATTTCTTATTCTGGTGTAGTATATGTAATATAGCAGTCAATAAGTAATTTTATTATAATATATATTTTTCTCTCCTTCAGATCCATTTCCTAATATCAATAAGTTTCATTAAATTAGTAGTAATTTTAATCCATCTCTTTCATAGAAAATATTCTTATCATCATCATCATTATAGACACAACCTTTCTTCATCATAAAATTAATTTCAATGTTTCCAATTCCACCATACAAAAAACATTTTTATGGTATTTTTATTTTGAATTTACTCAATCTTTTTTAAAGTTCATTTATATATGATAAATTATTCTTGCATACTATTAATATCTTTAGTCATTATAATTATTTTCCGATAAGTAATCATCCTTCAAATCCTTAGGTTTAGTGTTTTTAAAGTCCATGAATGGAATTTGTTTCCGATATTCAATCATCATCTTGAAAATAAGATATCTATTTATTTAATAAGTAACAATAATATTGTGATTATAATTAAGAGATAACTAATTCATGTATCAATCATTGAATTCTTAAATTATTACATCAAATATATTTTTAAATTTTTCATATACTTCATTTCAATGTTATAATATTACTATGTATATCTAAGACCCATATTATGTCCAATAATGTCAATCACTCTTTTGTCGGATTAAAAAATAATTCCATAATCTACCATAAAAACATAATATCCTTTTTATATATCTACATTTTGGTTTCCTTCCCTTTAAAATATTCATAAAAAATATTTTCATGTTTATCATAAATTTTTCTTGATTTTCTAAGACACATAACATTAGTGTAATAATTTTTTATGTTAATTTCAAAATGTAAAAATTATAAAAATATTTATTTAATTATATATTAAATATCAAAATTATATTATAATAAAGAATATATAACTATTCTTAGTTCGTGATAGGGACACAAAAAATGCCAAATAAATTAATGTGAATGATAAATAGTTTAATTAAGTCTATCTAAAAATTGAGACTATACCAAAGAATAAAATACTATATTTTTTACTAATATATAGATTAAAAAAGAATTACTATCAAAATATCATTTAGGTAAGTTTAATATTATCTAAATTAATGAACACTATAATATTTTAGAAATATAATATTGATGCACACAACAGATTTGTGAAAAATAAATCTTTTCTAATAGATAATGATAATTTTTTCATGCGAAAAAGATCCAATGTCACGTTATTTAATATATTGATACGATTTTATTATTATCATGTAAATCATAATAATATCAATATGTAATGAAAATTTTAAAAATTTATATTTAAAATAACATTAGATCTTCTATAGAAGATATAAGTTTAATGTATTAAGGACTAATGTATTTAAATGAGTATTTTATTAAATTTTATTAATTGAGAATTCATTAATTATATATCAAATATGAAATATATGATTTAATATTTTATATATATAAATTATTGTGAATGATTTTGGTAATATGAATTTAAAAACATTTGAATTATACTTGTTACTTATTTCATGCACAAAAAGTATTGAATATAAATACTTCACCAATTTGGAAAATTTAAAATCAATGAAGGGAATTATTGAATATGAAAATAAATTTTTTACTCAAATACATATAAATTTGTTGGAATGAATGGAAAATATACCCTATTTTCTTAAATTATCATCATTATCTAATGAATGTAACTCTATAAAGGTTACAATTGAATATTTTATATAATGGACCACAATGAGATAATTTGATTTATGGATGATGTAGAATGATTTTATAGCATATGAAAAAAGAAACTATGTAAAACCATCATGATACTTATATAAAATTATATTCATGATCTCAAACCAAAAAACAATATTTATATAATGATCTTATATTCAATTTCTCTTTTCCAAATTTATTCCAAATATTAATATTATCATCTATTCATAAAAATAAAAAAAATTACCCTTCAATTTTTAATAATATATTATTAATTTTTTTTGAATTAATAATTATAAGGAATAACATATTTTTACCATCATATAATTTGATCACATAAGTCTTCAAAATAAATACCAAACTATCAATTTTACTGAAATTGGAGGCTTCTAGTACTCTATTCTTTTAGAATACATGGGGATAAGATGCTTTAAAATTTGGTGGTTTAATGAAAAAAATATTACAGGGATATAAAATAGTTTAATATAGTAATCGAGAATTACTATTTTATTATGTCAATCATCATTAATATATATTATGTCATATTCTAGCATAGTTAATTTATATTCTTTATTTTTATTTTTATTTTTGTGTTTACATGTTTTATAATACAAAAACATTAGCCACTTTATTGACCCTTTTGATTATTTACTAAAATAAACATGATACAAATATAAATTTTATGTTTATATTAACCATACGCTATAATTTTATTATACATTTAATATATATATTTTTCTTCAAAAATATATTATTTTTATGATATTTGTTTATTTCATGGATAATTTATGAATTAATTTTTCTATCAATGATAGAAAAATTTATTTTAAATACATATTTAATGATAATTTTAGGAAAGGTATTTAAAGGATTATTATAAGAAAATATCATGTTTTACCATTTAAATATTCATTAACTTATCATGTTTTAAACAATATGTTAAAAATATATATTACATATTTGTTTTATTAAAAGAAACTCAGAAGTTTAATGTGTTTTCAATTAATATTTTCTTTTCTGTTTCAAGGATTTTATTTATGGATTTTGGAATTAAATTTTTTGTTTTATAGATTAACCCATTTTATGGATTTTCATATGTCAATGATGCATAATAATTATTATCATATATTTCTCTTTAACATAAATTTTTTAACTCTAAAAATTTATAGATTAACAAATCAACATAATAATCTAGATTCAAAAATAAACATTATTTCACATATTGAGAGATAATATTTAACTAATTATAATGAACAAGTGAAAATTTATATTTAATTTATCATTTTATTTTTTTTCACGCATAATCCTTAGAAAATTATGAAAAAAGGAATATCATTTTTATACTCCTAAAAATATCTCAATTTTTGTAAAATTTAAAAATTAAAATATTTTATTTTTCAAAAATAATTGTACTATATTATGAAGTCTTTTTAAATATAGTAATACTCAATAACATCATAATCATGTAAAGTGATTTAATGAAAATAAGATACTAATCACTCATAATACATAAAAATTTTATATAAGTAATAAAAACTGATCAAATAATATTGTCCCTTATATTATTTTTCTTATTAGTATATTGGTCAATTTATGATATGATATACATTTTAAATTTAGATATATATTATCCTGATTTGATTTTAAATAATATGGGTTTGATTTATATAATTATTAAATTATTTTATTCCAAAACTATATTATTCAAGATCAAACATTATCATTAATCAATTTGTTCTATATAAAATCAATAAAACAGGTATTCATAATAAAAACAACCAACAAAGAAGAAGAAAAGGATTCATTTTAGTAGATATGACACTTTATCTAAATATTTTTCTAATTAAGATTATGTAATCCGAATGAACATTATTTTATATATTACACTAATATATATATCACTTGAATCTATATTCTATACAATATAATCACAATATTTTTTTATAAAACATCCATCTAAAATCAAAAACATTAAATTAGTTAAATAATTCAATATTTATAAGACTCAAAATGATATACCATTTGATCAATGTCTTAATATAGATAGAATATTAATCCCATAATTCAAGATGAAATAATATATCAGTATTTGGACCCCAAAAAAAGATGTACTGGAATATATTGATTTTAGTGATTCTAATATTGATAATATTGTATTGAAATTAAGTAAATAGAATCATTCAAATATACTAACTCTATGGATACAATAAAAAATATATAGGTCAAAATAACAAGAAATTTTCCATCTTGAGAATAAGTAAAAGGATTATGTTTTATAATTTAAAAAATTAATAAGCACATGCCTTATCATAAAGTAAGTCATCATACTCCAGAAATATATATATATATATACTTATATATATATATATAAACAATAAGGTAAATATTAATAATATTCAAAATAGAAGAAAATGACCACCAAATATATATTCCTAGATTTATGAGGACTTCCTATAAACCCTCCATAGTTTTTTAGAGGAATTACTAGAAAAATTATTTTATGGATAAATATTATTTAACATTTCTAAATTTAGATGTGATGAACAAAAAGTACAATATATTTATTTGAAAAAAGAAGAAAATCAGTTGTTTTTTTAGAAATTTTAAGATCATTTATATATATATATATGAAATTAGAAACAATGACTATAATAAATTAATTTTATAAAATAAATATTGTATTCTAAGAATAGAAAATAAAATTTGAAACTATTTTATTTTTCATAACATAACTACAATCTTTATTGATAAAGAATCATCCAAATTTCACTAAAAACGTATATTAATTATATACTAACTAGTTAATATTTTGAATGAGAATAATATTATTTCGATTCCAATGTATTTATATATTAAAATTATAAACCCCATCATAATTTGGGTTCCAATAAACATTATTTTCATTAATAATGTGACATAATATTTATAATGTTTATTTGCCTATAAAAGTTATACTAAAGCATTCATTAAATATATGAGGTCCTATATTGATAGTAAAGGGAATAAAACGTTCCATATAGATTAGAGGTTGAGGATAACTTTTAATAAAACATGTTTTCCAAAGGGAGAGAAAAAACTATGAGTATGGGCTATAGAGTTTCACCCCAACTTCTAATGTTCAAAATGGCACATGATAGTTGTTTAGGCTATTACTAGTTGTATTAGATTCAATACTCATATCAATATTTCATTGATGATATTTTACCCTCATGAGGTGGATTTTGAGATTCCATATCACTTGAGAATGGAAAAATCATGTATTGATAGGAGTAGGGTGTGGGTACCTTTTTTGGAGATGCATTTTATTATATGGAAAGAAAACCCAGGAGGTTCCATCAGTTTAAAAATATTATACTCTATAATATATGGGTTTCTATGCCCGACCCATGGGATTTTACAATCACATATATAACATGATCATCAAATGAAAATGAATTTAATTATTTATATAATCATGTCAAAGAGAAATAAAGAAATTTATGGGAGAGATATAATCTTATGAGTTACCTTACAAATATAAAAATTGATGTTAAAACAACTAAAAAGTGAATAAATTAAAATATTTTACAATATATCTTCTAAAGAAAGATACTATGGTATGATTTGAATTTTTTTGATAATTATTGTATAATAGAGACTGAATTTCATTTATGATACAATTATTTTTGTTGTTTCATATATAAAAATTTATTTCAAAAATGTTATAATAGAGATTCTATAATAATAGGTAATCACTACATTCCTAAACAGTAATACAACACACATTATATTGTTTCATCTTTATGGAAAAAATTATATTATTAATGAACTTTTTGAAAAGGAAAAACATTATTTTTTAAAATTTAATAGATAGATATAAATTATCGATTATTCTTTTCAAAATTACATTCGGGGGAATTTTTAGGAATTTTTTGATTTGTTTAATTTTTTGTTGAATTATAAAAATACAGATTTTATAAATTTCATAACTATTAATACATCATTATGATATAAGTCATATTTATACATATATAAAACATCTTTCTTGACCAAATAGAATTTATGGAGTGTAATAATAAATATAAAATTAAAATGCTGAATTTAAAAATATATTCTTGAGTTTTTGGAACCTAAGTTATTCTTTTTCTAATAAATAATGTTTTTGGTCCTTTTCAATTAATTAAGAATTATTATGGATCAATCACATTTGTATTTCATTTAATTTATAAAAAATGTTATTTTTTTAATCAAAAAAATATCATAAGAATCAGTATTATACATTATTTTTGTGTAAATTTATTCTTATGCATAAAATTATTTTTTCTAAAAAATAGAATTTGTTTAATTAAGCGTACTTTTATTAAATAAATTTTAACAAATTAAAGAAATTGAAAATATTATATTTGTTTTCTTATTTTGGAATTAGGATATTTACAAAACAAATAAGGCAAACTTCATTTTTTCATTAAAAATACTTGGCATAATAATAGTTTGACACCACAATAATGGTTAAAATGGAAAATGAGTGGGTTAAAATGAAAGATAAGTTCAGTTTATCATTATAACATGTTCCTATTTTATTTTTCAATTATATTAATGACCTAACATATAAAATCATTTTAATTTTAATAATTTTTTACACTTTCAGGAAAAATTTAATTAATTATATTTTATGATTAAAATAATATATTAATTTTCCATTTTGATAAATTATAAAAGGATCTCACCTCCACCTCTCTCATACACACACCATGATAATGTTAGATCAACCAAGTCCTACATAATACCTCCCCAACTCTCTTTCCTATATCGTAGAGGTTCTGTTATTCCCAAAAGTCTAATGAAATAATACTTAAGAATATATCTAAAAGATAATATCCAAAGAATAGGAGGGTAGGACTCATCTAACTAATCAAGAATCCAAGGTAAGGGTTTATTTTACAAATTCAATTTTTATTAGGAATATTCATGTTACAATTTTAATTAGGTTTATTTTATTTTATTTCTCTCCTAAAACAACCCAACTTGCTTCTTTCATATTTATTTCAAGTGTTTTGAATTACTATTTTGAGTTTTACACTATCTGGAATTCAATTCAACAAAAATATTATTTACTAGAAAACCCCCTATATTTATCCTCTTTGTTGGGGAATCTTTCTCCTCTATATCCATGTTCATTATATTGTTTCAAGGAATATTTTATTTGGACATAAATGGTTTGAAAACATCAATTTCAATAAACTTAAATATTTATTATACTTGGTTTAATATATAATTATATTGAATTCTAAGGAATATTTATTAGGATGTGTATTTTTCATTAAATATTTGTTGAATTCATCGAACATGTATTGTTATTGGTGAGGATTGAAATAATATATCCCCTTTATATATTAGTGGATTTTATGGGGAATACAGATTTATTTTTGAAGTATATATTCCCATATATTTTTAATATATTAGTTAGGGATTTCATGTTATGTTTATGATAATTTAGTGACTGGAGGGGTCCAAAAATATATAGCCTCTCAGTGCTTTAGGTAGGTATAATGAGATAAACATATCTTCATTCCTTAATTATTATTAGGTTACTTGGTTTGTGAAACCCCATTTAAATACAATTTCATTACTGGGGCATTGACGGTATTATAAATATGTCTAACATTATTCATTACACCATTGGGAAATATGCTATTAGAGTTTATGTGATTACTATATTGTTATTATCCATAGATATGATTCTTGTTACAGTAATTTATTATATGGAATAATTATTTATTACTTACTATTCCATATTTTTTAACTTCAATATTGATGATAGTATTCATTGTACGCAATCCCATACTGGGCATCTAAGCTCACCCTTCAGTTTTTTCCTTTCCCTAGGGTACCAATAAGGGATCCTTGAACTAATTCATGGAAGTTATAAAATGTATAATTAGTTTTTCATGGGGTTTATAAGTTTTTTTGAAAATATTGTCTTGTTATATAGAAATCATGTATGTTTCTAGTCTCCCAGGACTACTAAACTCTTCAATAATATAGGATGTGATCTTTTGTTACTTTTAAAATGTAATGTAGAAATCACCAAATCTAGGTTACTGGGGGTGGGGTTTTTTATAGAATGTTTCTTATCAATTTTAGTATGAATCATGAGAACTATATTTTAGAATAAAATACCAAGAATTATAATTAGGACTAACCCTTAGAATAGAGAAGAATTATTACCTTCAAATTAATTTTTATGTTATATCTCATTATTTATAATGCATTGAGATAATTAATTGATTTACATTATTTGTATATTTTTTTATGAGTATTAATTAAAAATTTATAGACACATAGAATTAATATATAGATTTCCACCATGTGAAATTTAAAATTAATAGTGTTGGAGTTGATAAAATAATGGATATATTTGGGAAGTTCACTCAGGTTGTAGAAAATAACCATTCACATATAGAACAACATGATGGTTCAAATCATTTTTTAATTAAATTATACCACTTTATATTCTTTAATCCATCGTACATCAAAAGAACTTCTAATCTATTAGTAACATGAAAATTTATCATTTTTGTAAAAAATATATTTCCATATTTTGGGATAATGAAAATGAGAATTTTATTCTATGTGTTTATTTTTTAAATGGAGATTTTGATCAATGGTGGAAATTAATTCAAAAAAAATACGGTGGATTATGGGATAATGAGTTTTTAATAAAAGACATTCAAGGTTGTATTCTTCAAAAGAAACATTCTTGAAGACTAACATGCTGATATGGAATAAACATTTATTAATTTAAACTAGAAGAATAATACCATTTCATTACATATGAGACCAACATTAAGAGATCAAAAATGAATGATACAGACTATATACATACTTTATAATGAAATATAGGCCATTTCATTGATGGTTTTAGTATATCCCCCTTGATGACCTAGTGGCTAAATTATTTTCATCATTTTATGATATAGAATATGGTTCCTTCTAGAAAAAGAATGTATTCACCAAGTATTGTATTTTCAAATGAAATCATGAAATGAAGAAGATGGATAAGGATCATAAACAATGTCCATAAAGATCTTGATTGTAAGGGAAAGATTTATTCCACTAATATCTTCTGTATTAATTGTAAATAGATGGAGAAATATTTTAATCAATGAACCAGGAACCAACGGAATTTACCTCAAAAGATAAAAAATGAGCAAGGATAATCCCATGTAATTAAAACTAATAACATTTAGGTTGAAAATGATGTGATATCATATATTGTGATTGTAAAAATAGAGATTTTAATATATTTTCTCTTATAATTAGGTCAAATATGTTTGATAGATTGATCCATATGAAACATCGAACATATAATAAATCAAAATATGGTTTGACCATTAAAACATTGCCAATAAATTAGTTGGTATGAATATGATCAATTGAATTATGAAATATATTAAAATATATATGAATTTTATTTTATTATAATTTACATAATTAAATTTTTTGTTTAAAAATCACTCTTTTTATGCAGTTTATTTTTTATTAATAAAAACCAAGTATATTACTTGTAATGATGATTTTTAAAAAGTATTTATTGATTAAATATATCTTTAAAACTGTATTATAGAAATTAAATAGATGAACAACTAGTATTTTGAAATGCTTATCTTCCAATAAGAACCCATTTCTTACACTATTTTTTGATTTTATTTAAGAGATGAAATAGAAATTTCTAGAAACATATTTTGAAAAAATAAATATAATTTTCTAATTTATAATTTCAATATTAGTTTATGATAAAAAATTTGGTTCTTATAAAATGATTTTTTTATGTTAACAGTGGAAAATTCCATTTTTATAAATAACATTAATTTGATGGAAATATTAGTATATAAGTATATATTTTAAAATCAGGGATCATTTTTATAATAATAAATTATTTATTTTATAACTGAATTTATAATAATAAAATGGTGGTTTTAATTTACAAACCCATATTTTACATTGTATAACATATGTTGTATTTTTATATAATTTTTTAAAAACATTATACATTTAATGTTTTAAAAATATTTTTTATTACTTTTATAGATTAAATATAATAAAATTACTTCTATTTTTAGATTTATCATATAAAAATTATCTTTAGAATTAATTTATTATATTTTTAAAAAAAATTAATGATTTTTTGATCAATAATGAAAAATATAGGTGTTGGAA
The DNA here is from genome assembly GCA_963277665.1 of Viscum album. Lineage (NCBI taxonomy): Eukaryota > Viridiplantae > Streptophyta > Magnoliopsida > Santalales > Viscaceae > Viscum > Viscum album. Next base: position 27,432,991 of record OY728127.1, read on the forward strand.
AATTAGTTACTTTTATTACCTTTTTAATATATAAGAAACACATGGTATTTTATAGACACATTAAATTAGAAAGAAATTTACTTAATGAATAATTTTATTTTTTAAAATAATTTTTAAAAAAAAATAAAACACCAATGAAGCACAATTAATATTTTAAGTCAAATAAAAAAATATTTTTGGCCTTCTAATTTAATTAAAAAATTATTTTGAAACATTTAGTTTTGATTTGATTATAAAGAAACAAAAAATTTAATTATTAAATAATAAAAAAGTTTATTTCTTGAAAATCATAAATTTTTATAATCTTATAACATACATAAATTTTATTCTTAAAATTAATTTTTTCTAAGAGAAGGGGTTTTACATGTTATTTTCACTAATATTAAAAAAATCTATAACATAATTAAAATTGATTTTATAAAATCAATAAAATATTTAAAATTATAATTTTCAAATTATATAGTAAATTCCAATTTAATTTTTTTCATTAAAATTATATTCCAACGGATAAAGTAGGGTTACCATAATAATGGTAAATTAGGGTAAAACTGGTTTAATATATTGAAAGCCATTAAAATATTTAACAAAACATTTTTTTTATTAGAGGATGGATGTATTATCAACCTTATATATTCCCCCAAACTTTTACTTACCATTTTTTATCCTTTTTACTCAAATAATTGAGTGATATAATTAAGATATAATTACTTTTTATGGAAGACAATCCTTCATCATTTATAAAAGGAGAGGCATCCTCTCTATTTATCAAAAAAATTAAATATTTAGATCCTAAAAAACTCTCATTTATTCTATATTAAGTACCTTATCAATACTATGGATTCATTGGTCTCAAAAAAGACCAAGATATATAACCTTTTTTTATTTACACAAGTGAATACTACCGAGAAAGATATAATATAATCAGATAAACTTTTATATGTTCTTTTATTCTTAAACACCCCTCACATACCCACTATCCATTATGATATTATAACACCCTAAAATTCACTATAATGAAATTTTATTATATTAATGGAATATTCATGTTCTTCATTACTCTAATATCATTAAATAAAACCAAAATTGTGTCCTGCATGTGTGCGGACTAATGCCTTTTTAATGACATGAATTATTTTCCATGAAAATAAAACATCAATTACTACAAAAATGTATTTAGTTTGTAAAATTATATTTTTAATACTATTTATATTATTTAATGGAAATATATGGAAATATATAATTGAAAAAAATATTATCTAGTTATAGTAGCTTTGATTGACCTAAATGTACTTTTTAAGGGACTTATCATAATTTGAATCTTCTTGGGATAACCATTTAAACTGAATAAGTATTTATTATGAAATATTAATGGATATAACGCTTCAAAATTTTGGATATCAATATTTTTTTTAATACCTCTCACCATGGTGAATAAATAAAAAGTGTGATGAAGGAATTAACCAAACAACCCATAGTATCCAACGTAAGAAGAATCAATATTATAAATAAATAAAATATGATATTTAATAGATAATAGAAATTAAATATATATTCATAAATTTCATGTGTGTTTATATAATTAAAATAATGTAATTATTCATGAGTTTAGTTCATGTTTACAGTCCATTCAGATACAGGGAAATGGTTTCATCTCAAAAATTATTTCATTTTGACATGATTTATTTTAGGAAAATATTTTCATTTTAATGTTGTACATAATTAAAATTATAAATATTCCAGAGACCTGTTTTTTCGATATAAGACTTTTGAATATTTTTACATATATATCCAGAGCTAGGTTTTGAGACAAAATGTGATTCCTAGGCCTAGTGTTCCCATAATATAATTTATTAAAATATTAAGTATGATCTATACTATTCATTCCATGGAAATGAGATATCTCTCAAAAAGTAGCTCGGATTGGAAATATAAGGCCAAGATTGAGTCTGGAGTGACATGTTTTCCCTAGGCGAGAAATAAATTTTAATAGAGCAGGTCTTATATAGAAAAATCCATAGAGATAATTCTTTTAAATAGAAAAATTAAATTTAATTATTTTATCTCAATTTCTAAATAAAATAACATTTCAACTACGAATCAGATAATAAATTTTAGTGTGTTGTTGAGATTGGAATTGGGTGTTTTACCTATGCATGGTATAAAGTGAGAGGGAATGGGAGGATCATATTTCATGACCACTAGAGGTTTACTATAAATAGGAATTTGTGGAAATGAGTAAGGGTTTGGATAATTTCCTCCCACGGTCAGCAGAGGTCCTTTCTTTCCTTCTAATGGAAATTCGAAGCCTGATATTCATCAGATCGTTACAAAAATTCAGACACTGTTATATCAAAGCATAGAAAACAAAACAATAGATCCAAAATTGTGGTAGGATTTCTATTTCGGATTCTAAAGATCCCTAATAGAATCCATGGTTTCTGATTTCAATTTCTATTGGAATTTTATGATTTAGACTCCTATGTTGATGTACAAACAAACAATGGACATCGTCTGTTTTGATTTGGGATCTCTTTTCATTTTCCTTCATCATCATTATATGATGATAAATTTTTTCTTATGCCCAAATGACCTCCGATCTAGGAGCAAGCCACATTTTTTTCATTCTCTTGACCTGAGGAGTCTCAATCTATGCTCAGATTCGCTTTTTGGGAATCAGAGGAGGCACATTAGTGAGAGGAATATCTGTCAGCATTTTTTCATGTAAAATTATTGATGGTTATTCAATTGGAGTCCACTACTATGTAGACCGAGTCCCAAGAATCCCAGACCTTTTCTTGGATAAATTTTTCAAGCATTGAAATGATTCTTGTGGTCTATGGAAGGGATAGCTAGAGGGTGGAGGTCCGGAAGTGTTTTGGTGGTTATCCAACTAAAGAGGGTGGTGGTGTTCGAGGGACCCAGTGTGGCGAGCCAACTGATGATGGCAGCTTGGTTGGGTGTGACACTGTTGTCGGGAGCATGATGATGGCTCATGCAGGTGACCAGGGCGGCGCGGTGGTAGGCCGACTGAGGCAGCGGCGGAGCACCATGGGATGACGGTGATGATAGGTGTCCAACCATGGGAACCCCCGCATGGGTTTTCGAGAAAAATAAAAAAAGGAAATAAACTAATAATAATAATGATTTTATTATTATTACTAAAACTTTAAAACACCCAAAATGTATCTGTATGGTGTTGGATTCAAATGCCATCAACGGTAATGTTTCCCTAACATCAATGAGATATTTTCAAGAACTATATTGATTACCTTTAACTAAATTGTGGAATAGGTTAATAAAATGGTTTAAAATAATAATTATAATATTAATATTATTTTCCAATGCTGGTTCGAACAAAACACCAATATAGTGAATCTGATTCATGTGATTTCTAGGGAAATGTGACGCTTGTACCGAGAAGTCCCTTTTGAGGAAGGTTTGAGAAATTTATGTTTTGGACTTGATGCTTGGTGTCATGAAATGTAAAATTATAATAATACTATATTTTTTATTATTTGGACATTCTTGTATTGGATGTATATCAGGCATCTGATGTTTTATCGGAGTGTTGGTAATGGGGATGTGAGCCGAAATTTAAGGAAGATGTTTTAAGGTCGATTTCGAGTGCTTAAACGAAAATTGAGGTGTGGGACCCATGAATCCATTTTTAGGTGTGTTGCGGTGAAATGAGATATTTTCACCAGGCTTCCATTTTAGTAAAATGAAAAGTTGATCCTGTGTGTTTTTCTATAAGGATCACCATAGTAAGATCCATTTGTCGTGTTTTGAGATTGAGTCTTGGGCCCTTCGAAGCACCATTCATGTGCAATGCTGAGAGATGATAATTCTTCACTGAGAGACTATTTCTAAAGAATGAATAGTTGATCAGGTGAACTTCTCCACAAGTATTGTGATGGTGTGAACCTTTTGGTTATCTGGGGACACTTATGGAGGAAAGTTTATAAAGTTATGTTTTTTCCTTCAGATCAATGAAAAGCATTGTGTTCTCGTCATCCTTTTTTCTAGATGTGACAGGTACTCTGTGAGTATAATGGCATTCATACGAGTACTTATTCATTGTTAAGAACCTGATTAAGGCTAAGTACATGACTAAGTGATGAGAAAGGGTCACATGTTCTCCTATCCCAACATTCATAGTGCACCACATTATGAATCTTCTACCCCTCATATCTCCTTCTTTGAACTCAAATATTGGTCCACTATTAGGATATACTATGTGTTTTTCTACATAGAATGTGATGATTCCATCCTTAGTGGATTTTAAGATACGATACAAGGTATTACGAGTATGATGCCTATCCGAGGTGGTGCATGTCAAAGTCTGTGATTAGAGTGTAATCCACTTGACACAATAGGTCGTGGGTCCTCTATAGTTACATTTGAGTGAAATCCCTCTAAAAATCTACAGTGTCAGTCCTCAATGATTTAGACTGGAATCCCTAATTGGGATGGGTGTGGGTCGTCTACAATTAATCCTGAGTTGAATCCCCCTAACGCAATAGAGTGTGGTCCCTCGATGATCTAGATTGGAATCTCCCATCAACATTGGCATGGGTCCTCTACATTTACTATTAGAGTGGAATCCCTCTGACTTATTAGGGTGTGGTTCCTCTACATCGTGTTTGTATGATTTTGTTATGGATTAGTGATGAGAAATTCATTGACATACCTTTGGAATCATGAGAATTAGGGACTCTTTCTGATCAAGACACATCCTCGTGGTGCGACCTAGGACCATGTGGTTGAGACAGAGCTGCCCAATGTGGATTATATCAAGGTGTGGTGATTGATTCCCTTTGACAAGAATGTTCAAGGATGTTGTGTGGGATGTTGGGCATCATTTGTGGTTACTTCTAGAACTATTGGTGACTCTTTTCTAGGACTGAGTTGTGGGATGAAGATCCCCTTACTCTCTTGTTTGGGATTCTTTGACTAAGAATATTTATATATCTACATATATATATAACCTATTTTGGTACCCACTCCTTTGGTTTTGGTTACTCTCCTTCAAAGAGAGGACAATACATGTGTGGTATGTGATGTGATTTCCATGTCAAACTTCTCATGGTTAGATGAGTCCACTCTCCTGCTATAGGTAGTGAATACTTGACGAGATGTTTATCTTCTCACCGTTTTGATATCCTTATGTTTGGATGATTTTACATTCACTCTCTTGTTAGGTTTAGCTATATTTTTTTAGTACCTTGATATATATATATATTCTTTCCTCTTCAGTTGTATCTATTACTATTCCACCTTCATCTTTTCAGCTGTCATACTATGTATGTTAATAATCACCCCTACAAGGGATTTCCCTACACTTATAATTCCTTATGTAGAAAACGTACATTTTGATCATGATATCAGTGGATCTTAGGGATATAGGTTTTTGGAACTCATATGGTGGTTGTATCTTAGGATCATAGAGTGGGGATATAACCTATTTTACTTTTTAGTTACTTATAGGTTTTGGAACTTTTCTAGGTGGTCTTGTATTTTGTCCCTTTCCCATTCAATTTAAATTTCTATACTTGTAATTTTTATCGATTCAGGCATGATTATTTTAGTGATTTTCATCCAAAATCATCCTTGTTATGATTTTATAGCTTCTTGAAGCCACATGGATGACTTTATTCCTTTTAATATATTTTATTTTATGAAATGTCAAAAAATTAAAACTCAATATAAAAATAAGTATTAAATTTTCAATATTTTGTAATACATAGAATATGTACAACTATAAATATTAATTTAGAAGATTTATTTGTTATCTTCATAATGATATTTTTTTAGGAAGTAAAAAATTACCATAAAGGATTGCACAATGATGAAGGGTTAATTTTTTAATTAATCAGAAAATCAAATATATGATAATGATATTATTAAAATATATTTAATTTCAAATAATTAATGACAAACACATTTTCTTCAACAAAATTAAAAATTTAGGGATATTTTAAATGTTTTCGTTCAAATATATATTGTTATATTATTTATTTTAAAATTAAATGTAATGAATAATGTTAAAATTGTCATTAATGTAATATTAAAATAAATAATATTATATGAAATGATATAGTATTAATAAAAATAGAAAGGTAGGAAAAATGATTTAGATAACGTTTTAAAGGTTATACATGATTAATTTGTTGTTTTTTTGTCATTTGATAGTGAAAATATTGTCCCTTAAGGAGTACATATCCATTTGTCATGGTAAGAGTTAATAGGATTAAATAATGGTTAAAACCAAATGATAATGGAATTAATTTAACCTAAAATTTTCTAAAAAAAAATTATGAGAGGATTTAAACCAATAATAATATTTGATTTTAAATATGTCACTTTTGAGTCATTTGGAATAAAAAATTAATTTATATTAATTTAATATTTCTAGAGTGTCCAAATGCACCCCACACATCAATTATAAAAGGGAACCACCTCCCTCGACTATTCAAAACACATTGGGCCACGTTTTTTAGAAAAAAAATACATATTTATATTTAAAATATCCTTATCCAGGTTATGGAGATCCTTGTCTTCCAAAAATCTCAATCATGGATCCCCTAAGAGAAGATCTTAAGGAATATTTCCAAATAATAGATAATTAAATTTACCGACCCATTCAAATTTATTTCAACTTCTACCACCTATTCATGTGTTATGTACATTATAACGTAATAAATATATTATCATATATATTATAATATGTTTTTATTATGAGACAACCATATTCCACCTTGTATCCATCTATCAAAAAACAAAAGAAATGTGTGTTCATATGTACGTACGACTTATTGTCACCATGTCATAGTGTAATCTCTTTTTATCCCCATTTTATATGGATGGGTATAAAAAAGAAAATAATTTATATATACAATAAATATTAAATTATTTTTATTCATTAAAAATTAATATACAATCCACTTCCTTACCTGTCAACCATATAGAAATGATATAATTGCTTGTGTGTTAGTATGACTTACTGTCTCAAAAATGCGATGAGATTTATTATTAAAGATAAGGATTAATGAGATCTCAAGAAATATATTTAATTATTAAATATTATATTTATGAAATTAATATTATTCTTTATAGTTTCGATCTATATATTATACATAAGAATTGGGAATTACATGATGAAACATGTATTGGAAAAAGTAGCAGTTAATACCCGAAATAAGGGTAATAACGAAGTATTATTAGTAAAAGGGTGATAATATGTTATAATATGATCTCATATGGTATTATAAATATAAATATGGTTCTTTAATAGATTAATAATGTTATTTAATCCATTATATAAATTATTCATAAATTTTAAAATTAAATTGTACCTAATTTAAGGGATTTTTAAACTCACTTTTTATTCACCAGTCTAACCATCTATATCAATAATTGGGTTATGTATTAATTGAATTTCAAAAAAAATTATATTTATAGATTTTTTTTATGGATTCATATAAAATATAGACAATTGGTTCATTATACTAATGATATGATCTTTCTAATAGTTTATTTTACAATCTCATCCTTAATCAAGATTATTTCTCTTTAAGTCTCAATTGGGGAATATTTCTCTTCCAAGAAACTATTTTAGAAAATTTTATTCAAAAAGAATTTTGATAATCTCCTATTAACCTTAAAAAAAATCATACACATTTTTTTATTTTCTATAATACTTCTTGAAAGGAATTATTTTACCATTTTCCAAATAAGGTACTTTATGAAAATTCTGAAAAAATATATGAAAGAAATGTTTTTTAACATATATAGAAAGAAATAATTTTCCCACATTTATGATTAAATAATTTAGTTTGATCTATTATAACACCATATAAAATATTTTATTCCATGGTTTACAATCATTTTGACTATGTATGTGCTATTTTGATACCATTCAAGGTTTGTGGTTAAAGTATTCATATTTTGTATTCTAGTTTTTAGATAAAAAAATTATGTTGTTAATTTTTAACCCCTTTAATATGGGGAATTATTTTTACATATTAAGTGATGGGATGGGCCCTTTATAGATTTTAGTACATCGTTATGTCTCATGATATAGACTATTTTGATTATTGGTTGATGGCATACCTATTTATATATTGTGTCTTGGTCGAAGACTAAATGGTTTGTCTGTGATAACCATCATCATACATCCCATCATTATGATAATTGTTATTGATATTACACTTTATTATTCAATTAGAATCATATCCATGTGATTATTTATATGAAATTATTTGACTGCAGTTTATTATTTCAATATTATTCTCAATATTTTGTTTGAATGGGTTTTGTTTCACTTATTCACCTTTCCTTAATGTTTATAATTATTATTTCAATATAGATTCTATTTTACATGTACACTTGCTGAGAATTTGATCTCACCCATTTCTTATGTATTATTTTTACCAGGATGACAAGATTAATATTATGATTTCTATGTAGGGATAATCTAGAAGAATAACAGTGACTTTAAAGGAATCATTATTTTGTAATCTATAATTTCAATTCTAATGATTTTTTCAAGTATGTAATCAATTTTAGAACATTATATAATTTTGTAGTCCTTAGCGATGTGATAACATGTATAATGTGACAATTTAATTAAGTAACCACCAAAATTGGGATACTAGTTTTGGGGTCTTTACAAGTAGAATGTAATTATGGTGGCAATAAACTCCCAAATTTCAATCCTATAAAGATTATAATAGATTAATTTTTGCAAGTGTTATCTAATATGACATAGGCTATTAACAATGAAACCCATAAATGTAAGTGATCAAATTATACATATAGTAATCAGTCAATAGTGGGTAATTTCATCAATTAGTACCCTATGACATTCTGTGAATATTCATAATTAATAAAATATGAAGCATGCATAAATTCATTAGAGAAGATATTTGATGTTTTTTTATCTGTTGAACATCAAATTTCAACTCTTTTTTAATGTTTAGTGGAATAACAATTAATGGTTGTAACTAATTAATAATACTAAATAAAAATATATTATATTGATATTAAGGAGTGTATGAACATTAATGATATATCTATAAAGAATTTTAAAAAAAAATTATTTATAATAAAATATAATGGAATTTTCTCGATTGATGGAAAATTTATAAACACTTAGTGGATTATTATTATGCCAATTTAGGTAGAGTGGATAGGTATTCTATAAATTTCATTATGAAAAATAAGTATAAAATTCATATATTTAAAGTAGGACTAAATTTTTTTATGATTTTTATTGGAATAATATGAATTTAAAATCCATAATGAAAATATTTATTATTTTAATATAGTTGATATCGTGTTTTCTAATAGTTACATATTGTGTGAAAAAAAGTTAAGAAGTTTCCAAGGTGTAAAGAAGTAGAGAAGCAGTAAAACTATAAATCGTGATGTAAGCCCTTAAAATATACTAAATATGGTAAAATAAATTTTAATGAGTTTTTTATCAGATTAGGGAAGTATTATTGATGTGGTTAGCTAAGTAATTTGGCACTTCACTATAAGGAAAAGCTTTTAAATTATAATAGTTATGAGAAAATAGATAGGCAACCATTAGGGACAAGTTTTTTTTTCAATGAGTATAGTCATCATCACAATGCTTGTATAGAGTTAGATACACTATTTTTGGTTCCTCAAGACTGATAGAAGAAAAGTGTGGAAAATACTTTTGATACAAAAAACGGTAAATATTGGACCATCGGATGAAGTGATGAAAGTCACCTTACATATTTATTTAGAATATTTTGTTTTATTTATTAATATTGGATACACACATTCATATATATATCTATGAAAATTTCAAATAAAATAGAAATACCATCTCAAAAAATGATGTCATAACATTTGGTAAAAATGAATGGTGGTATTATGAAGTAAAAATTGTTTTATTTAAATCTATAAATTAACATTTTTGAAATAATTTTTCCTATAAAACATTTTTTCTAGGACATTAAATAGTTCAATGTTATTTAGTGTATTGATTATATTTTAGTTTTTTAAGATAATATTTATTAGAATGTTAAAGAATTCATTTTCAATCTTTTTAGTGAGTTTTAATTCGCATATAAGAATTTTTTTATAAAATTGAAAATATTTAAAGAATATGAGTAAGTGATTAATTAATGGACTAAATTTTATCTTTATAATTGTTTTGAAAAGAAAGGAACAATTAAAATTAGTTATGTGTTAGTACTGAATGAATATATGGATGTATTTCATAATTATTTTCCTAGTGTTATTCATAATGATGTTGTTGAGTTTACTATTACCTTACTTCAAGATGCCAATACAATTTCAAAACACCCTTATCAAATTGATTCAGTTTAGATGTTTTAATTTAGAACAAAATAATATGAGTTTCTTGATAAATGTTTCATTCACCCTATAATATCCCCTTCAATTTCTAAAATATTGTTTATTGAAAATAAGTATGCTTCCCTGAGACATTTCATTGATTATATAGAACTCAATATTATCACTATTGAGAAAAATTATCCATTTTCATAAATTAATAATTTGTTTGATAAGCTCTAGGGAGATCACTATTTTTAAATGGCCGGTCTAATGTTCAATTGTAATCATTCAAAGGTGAGGGTGACATGAATTATCAAGATACAGTTTCATACTCGTTATAGCCATTGTGAATTTTTTGTTATTTTATTCAGGTTATCAAATTCCCCCATTTTAATTACAGATCTTATGAATTGAGTATTCCATGAGTATTTGGGTAAATATTTGGCTGTTTTCATAAAATTACCCAAACATGAAATAAATATATATTACATCATAATAGATTTATAATTATTAAAAATCATAATGATTAACATAAAAAAATTGGTCTATTTACATTTGAAACATGGACACATAAAAAACTAGTTCATAAGTGACCAACATCATCTCCCACTATGTTCTTCATAACATTAACCCTTTTTGAATATTTAATATATAATAACATTATTAGAAACCTATAGATAGGATACATAATAATTAGTGAACAAAGATTCTCAGTAAGTATAAATAAGGGAGATATCAACATGACATGATCAAAAGGGTATGAGAATATAATATTAAAATTTGAAAAACCATTCCCTACATATCCTAGATCCTTAACTTGATTCATGGAATAAATCACGGATTATCATAGTATATAATTCATAAAAAATAATAGAACTTAATCTATGACATCATAACATTGGAATAAGATATATATTTTTTGAAACACATAATAATATGAAATACTATTTATTTGTTGAAAAATACATTCATATCATGTTATTCAAGGGATAAAAACCTTTTTACCTACATTATTTTCAGGAAAACCTCCTATTAACACTATTTCAGGCTTGGGATGACCTCTCCTATACCGTATTTCTTTCTTTGGATAACTTCTCTTGTAACCTTTGAACTCATATAATAGTAATTGTTACCCAATACACTAAATGGATATATAGGTTACACCCGTGACATAATTATAATAATATATATTTATACAATATGAACATAAAAAATTAATCATATCATAACCAATGAAAATAATTGGCTTTCATAAAAATTTCATTATAACCTAACCAATAGAAATAAAATGAGTTCTGTAAACATTTCATCATATAATCATAGCATAAGGTACCGAAAAGGAATACATTTTATAAACATCCTTCCATCATAGACATAAAATTTATAGAGAAAGAATAATGATGGTAAAATAGGATTATATCCCCATAAAGTAAATGTAGCATCAAAGGATTTCATAATTTATGGAAAATTATTCAAAAAGATATCTTTGGAAATTTAATGTGGAAAATTTCCTTGCTACATTAAAAAAACATTTTTTAAAAAAATAACCATACAAAAAAATTAAAATACTTTCCTTGGAAACTATTAAATTAATATTTTAATCATTAATATTTCATGATTGTAAAACATTATACTTTTTTTACACAATTAGTTTAATGATTCCTTTCTCATTTTCATTAAAATAAAAATGGGCCTTCATTAGGAAATGACATGAAGATTCTATTTAAAATATTTTTTAAAAAGTAAATACGGTAAACATTAAATAAAAAAAATATTTGGATAATATGAAAACTATTATTAAATAATTTTTTGAAAACATTGACATTGAATAAAAATGGTATTCCATAAAAGAGGGAAATAAATTCAATTTTGCTTAAAAATATTCATTTATTCTATTTAGTACATAAATATTGGAATGAAATTATTTTTATGAAATAAATATTGGATAAGAAAAATTCATGATAGATAGAGACCTAAGATTAAAAAACATGGTCATTGCATAATTTTAGATTAATATTATGTATATTAAAATAATACATGCCCGAGGACTGTAATATTTTTAGTGTATTTTGAAACCTATAAAAAATTATCCTGGTGAAATATATTCAACATATCCTATAAAGATCTCCACCATTATTACTTCTACCTAAAACTTGCCTTCGTAACCTGGGGAAAGGAAACATTAGAAAGGGGTGGGCTCAAATGCTCAGTATGGGTAACCAATGGAGATATTTAAGCATAATCATGAGTATAAGGGTATGAGAATAGGGTCATGAAAAAAGAAGATCATACCCTATATATCGAAGATCATATACATCAATCATGGAATAAATAATGGTATTTCATAAGACATGAATCATAAATAAATAAATAACATAAACCTAGTAAGCCTAACATAGGATGAAAACATGTAATTGTGGAAGAAACTTAAGCATATAACCATTTCCATAGTAGATAAGGTAATGCTTCCAAAACCTTCTTAGTAGTATGGGTTCACTCCCTATAACATATTGGTAGTCATGGTTCACTTTAATATACAACCTAGTAGAATTAGTTCACTCCCCATATCATCATGGTAGTCATGGTTCACTACCATAGCCATCTTAGTAATCATGGTTCATTTCTAATACCATCTTAGTCCATCACATGAGATATAAATATTTACCCAATACATTGGAACAAAGATATAGGTCTCACCCATTTCACAACGAAAACATATATACATGTTATACACTATCATAAATAATCATATCATAACCCATGAAATGAAATGGGTATTATAAACCTGTAATCTTATCATAACCTGGGAAAAAAGATCGGTTTCATAATCATTCCATCATAAACATAATATATTAAATTAATAGGATTTTTAAAACATATAACCCATGAAAGAGAACTGTGTTTCATGAAGATAATTACATTAATCCTAACCTATTAATATAAATAATATAAATGGAGCCTTTCAATCATTTCCTAAAATGTCCTGAGTAAAGTCAATGGATGTCATCTTATATAGAAAATAATTTTATAACATCTTTCAAAAATGTTTCCTGTGGAAAATATCCATTATTATTTGAAAACTTTTTCTAGTTCCTAAACCCTTTTTAAAATATTTTTCTATGAAAATTCCATTAAAACATATAAAAAATTATTTATATCATTTGAAAACATTTTACCTTGAAAACATATAATATAATCATTATAACATTTTAAAAGCCTTTTTATTTGAAAAACCTTTGAAAAAATATTGAGAAACATGAGAACATTTGGAAAACCTTTTTTCCAGAAAATACCTTTTAGAAATACTTTCATAATAATTAACCATATAAAAATATAATGTATACTTCACAGAAATTATGATAGGTAAATTTTTTAATGTTGTATAAGGTAAAATGTATATTCCTTTTTCACAGTAAAAATGTTAGAAAATGCCTTGATCTAAAAGTGACAAGAATATCCCATTTAAAACTTATAAAATAAAAAAGGGAAAATTTTTCTTTTAATTATCATTGAATATTAGAATAACATTCTTGGAAACCATTTTTAGACAACATTATTTTTTAAATAACATAGATTTTCGACTGAAGAGGGGGAAAAGTCAGGATTTCCTAAAAACACTTTATTAACTATATTATGTAACGAATAGTATAAAAATCATACAAATTCCTTATTATATTATGAATATATAGAGGATAATAATATTATTGAATTATCCAGAGATATTTATCAAAATATTTCATTAATGAAATTATAAACACAAACAATATCGAAAAGTGATGATATTGTTTCAAGAAGCTCATAAAACGTTGTAACATGGGATAATACTCTCCATGTAAGAAAAATGAAATTAAATGAATCTTAAATTTTCATTAAAATTAGGATATTTATGATATAACATGTAAAATGGAAGTATATACACCTTGAAAAATAATTTATGTGTATAAAAAAACATGATCCTCAATGAATGAAAAACGAGACAAGGTTATTTTACAAATCTTGTAACTTTTGAAACTTAATAAAAATAAAATAATGTTAATTAAATTCATATGTTAATACCAATTAATTTAATTACAAGATAAATAGAATAACATAATTATTATTACACACACCACAAAATTTAATGAGTGAAGAACATAGCATGTAACTCACAGAAATAAAAAGTGAAATGAAATCCCCTTACCCTATTCCATGACTCTCATCAAACTAATTATAAACAGATGTATTATAAATGTAAATTTGTAAATAAATATATTTAAGAACCATATTTTTATATCCAATACCATATATGGTTTTATTATGACTATATATTACCCATTTGTTAACCATCATATGTAATGTTTTCACATTGGTTAATATTTTCTTTATTTTAAGTATGTGTCGAAATTTATTATATTATTGTTCCTTATACTTATATAATAACTCTATAATGTTAGGAATGATTTAAATATCATATATAGACATTATATTTTTATTATAATAATCTATATAATATATATTTGTGAAACATAATACATCGTTCATGGATACGGTAGGCCGTATGTACGCTTGGATGCTATTTACGTTTAATTGTCGTGTTTGGAGAAAGACAATAAAAGAAAAATATGAATATATTTATATTTTTGTTAAATAAATATTATTAAATCACATATATCATATATATATTCAATAAACACATCCTTAATACAATCCATGTAGTGTATAGATTAATCATATTTCTTTGAGGGGCGGTAGTCCACACTTCCCTAAACAAAATTGTCGTAATTTTATTAGATGAAAAGAATAAAGTAATATTATATATAAAAATTAAAGAATAATAAATACATTTTAAATATTATATATTTTATTTATAAAAGTGTTTCCATTCCAATTCCCACTATGATTTGTGGTAACAGATGAATTAATGATCATTGTTTCATGAGGCAGTGGTTCGCTGTACATAGAAACAATATGTTTGTTACCAATTAGATGAAGGTTTGTGTATGTGTATGTCAAAAAATTTATATAAAAAATAAAATTATATTTATTATAATGTTTTTTTCATATAATCATAGAATAAAGAGTGTTAGTGGGGGGGATAATGAAAATAAAATAAAGGACTTAAGAAAGATGTTACCTCTTAATCGGGTAAATCCATTTGGTTTTTGCCAAAAGGAATCCTTGGGTTTCATTCTATCCATTTGAAGGATTATAAGTGGAAGATTAGAATATTGGAAATTTTATTGGTTAGGTATTTTCCTAACATAAGAGTTTTGAGAGGTGTGAGGAAGTGGGAGAGGTTGGGTATTTTTATAGGGATGGAAAAGGACTCATTTGGAATTTTTTGAAACAAGTTAGGTGTACACGTGTTATTACCTAAAAAAAGACACAAAAAAAACAAAAAACCCTAATAATGGAAGTTTTATGGAATACATATGGATAGAAAGTGGTTTTTTGACAAGTGGATAGATCATTTTGTCCCATAATTTTAATGATTAGTTCCTAATAAATCTTAATTTAGCCTTAATCGTTGTGATTAATTTAAATTTGTTTTACGAATCATTTTTTTAAATAAACATGATATAATTAGAATCTAATGGTTATTATAATTACAAGAAATATTCCATCTTCAGAATAAGTTACAGGATTGTGTTTTATAATTTACAAAATTAATAAGAACACTCATTACCATAAAGTAAGTCATCATACTCTGGATATATATATATATATATATATAAATCTACAATAAGGGAAAAATTAATCATATCTTGAATTGAATAGAATGACCAATGAATATAAATTAATTGTATTTTGAGGACATCCTATAAACCCTCTAAAGTTTTTGAGACAAATTCCTAAAAAAATATTCTATGGATAAATATTATTTAACATTTGTAAATTTGGAAGTGATGAACAAAAAATATAATATATGTATTTGAAAAAAAAATGTTTTTTTAGAAATTTTAAGATCCTATATATATATATATATATATGAAATTAGAAACAATGACTATAATAAATGAACTTTATAAAATAAATATTGTATTCTAGGAATATAAAAGAAATTTTGAAACTATTTTATATTTTTGTAACATACCTACAAACTTGATTGATAAGGAATATTCTAAGTTTCACTAAACAATATGACTTAATTATATAATAATTGGGTAATATTTTGAAATAGAATAATATTATTTGGATTCCAATGTATCAATATATTAAAATTATTAACCCCATGATAATATAGGTTCCAATAGAAATTATTTTCATTAACAATGTGATGTAATATTTATAATTTTTATTGGATCATAAAAATCATACTACAGAATCTGTTAATCATATGAGGTCCCATATTGATAGTGAAGGAAATAAAACATGCCTTATAGATAGGAGGTTGATGATAAATTTTCATTCATCAGGATTTCCAAAGGGAGATAAAAAAACTATAAGGATGGGCTCTAGAGTTCCACCACAACATCCAATGTACCAAATGTCACATGATAGTGGTTTAGGATATTACCAATTGTATTAGATTCAATACTAATATCAATATTTCATTGAGGATATTTAACCCTCAAGAGGTGGATTTTGAGATTCCATATCACTTTATAAGGGAGAAAATCATGTCTTGTTAGGAGTAGGGTGTGGGTACCTTTTTATGTGACGCATTTTCTTATGTGGAAAGAAAACCCATGAGGTTCCTTCCATTTAAAAATATTATCCCATATAATATATGGGTTGTCTCATCCAACACATGAGATTTTATATAATTGATATAATATGATCATAAAATGAAAATTAATTTAATTTATTAGATAATTATATCAAAGAGAAATAAAAAATTTATGTGGGAGATATAATCTTATGAATAACCTCACAAAAATAAAAATTGATGCAAAAACAACTAAAAAGTGAATAAATTAAATATTTTATAATATATCTACTAAATAAGAATACTCTGGTATGATTTTAATTTTTTTTGATAATTATACGATAAGGTAGTATGACTTACATTTAGGATACAATTAATTTTTTGGTTCCATATATTAAAATTTATTTCTAAAATTTAATAATAGAGATTCTATAAAAATAGGTAATCACTATATTCCTCAACTATAATACAAAAAATTTATAATGACTCG
Organism: Viscum album; assembly: GCA_963277665.1. Classification (NCBI taxonomy): domain Eukaryota; kingdom Viridiplantae; phylum Streptophyta; class Magnoliopsida; order Santalales; family Viscaceae; genus Viscum; species Viscum album. The sequence goes on from OY728127.1 coordinate 27,450,441, forward strand.
TCTTTATTGAAAAAAAATAATATTATTAACTAATTTTATAAAAAAAATTATTAGATAGATATAAATTATTGATTATTATTTTCAAAATTATCTTTGGGGGAATTTTTAGGAATTTTCTGACTTATTTAATTTTTAGTGAATTATCAAAATACAGTTTTTATAAATATCTTAACTACTAATACATCATAATGATATAAGTTGTAATTATAAATTTATAAAACATTTTTGATAACCAAAAATAATTTATTGAGTATAATAATAAATATAAAATTAATAAGTTGAATTTATAAATCTATTGTTTACTTTTTCGAACTTATGTTATATTTTATTTTAATAAAAAATGATTTTCATCCTTTTCCATTAATTAAGAATTATTAAGGATCCATCACATTTGGATTTCATTTAACTTACAAAAAATGTTATTTTTTTAATCAAAAAAATTTCATAAGAATCAGTAATATACATTATTTTTTTGTAAAATTATTCTTATGCACAAAAAAGATTTTTTCTAAAAAATATTATTTTTTTAGTTATGCGTACTTTTATTAAATAAATTTTAAAGAATTCAATAAATTGAATCTTTTATATTGTTTTTCATTTTTTTAAATAGAAAATTTACAAAAAAAATTAGGTGAACTAAATTTTTTTCATAAAAATTACTTGGCATGATAACAGTTTGACACCACAATAATGGTTAAAGTAGAAAATGAGGGGCTTAAACTAAGAGATAAGTTCAATTTATCGTATTAAACACGTACTTATTTTATTTTTAAAGTGAATTAATGACCAAACATATCAAATAATTTTAATTTTAATAATATTTTACCCTTTATTGAAAAATTAAATTAATTATATTTAATGAATAAAAGAAATTATTAATTTTCTATTTTGATAAATTATAAAAGGATCTCACCTCCACCTCTCTTATACATACACCATGATCACGTTAGATAATCCAAGACTTACTTTAATACCTCACCAACTATATTTCCTATATCCTAGAGGCTCTATTATTCCTAAAAGACTAATCAAATAGGAATTAAGAATATATATAAAGGATAATATCTAAAGAATAGGAGGATAGAACTCATTCAACTAAGAATGAATCCAAGGGTAAGGGTTTATTTTATAATCTCACTTTTTTATCATGACAATTCATGTTCCAATTTTCATTAGGTTAATTTTAATTTATTTCTATCCTAAAAAATCCAAATTTCATTTTTCCTATATATTTCTAGTGTTTTAATTTATATTTCCATTTTTACTCTTTTTTGTACTCAATTCAAAAAAAAATATTGTTTATAAGAAAAGCCCCATATATTTATCCTCTCTTTCTGGGAATATGTATCCTCAATATCCATCTTACTTATATTCTTTCAAGGAAGATTTTATTTGGACATCAATGGTATGTAAACATCAATTTTAATAAACTTCAACATTTATTATACTTGGTTTAATATGGAAATATATTAATTATTATGGAATATTTATTAGTTTTTGTATTTTTCATTAAATATGGGATGAATTAATCAAACATGTATTATTATTAGAGAGGCATCGAATAATATATCCCCTTTATACATCAATGGATTACAGGGGGCATACAGATTAGGTTTTGAAGTATATCTTCCAATATAATTATAATATCTTAGTTGAGGATTTCAGGTTATTTTTTATGATGATTTAGTAACCGAATGGGTCCAAAATTATATAGCCCCTCAGTGCATTAGGTAGGCCTCATAATATAAACATATTCTCATTCCTTAATTATTATTTGGTTATTTTATTGTATAAAATCTTATTTAAATAAAATTCCATTTCTAGGGCCTTGATGGTATTATAAAAGACATCTAACATTATTCATTCAATTATTGTGAAATATGCTATTAGAGTTCATGTGATTACTATATTGTTATTATCCATGGATATGATTCATGTGACATTTATTTATTATATATAATATTTATTGATTATTTTCTCTTCCGTGTTTTTTAACATAAATATTTATGACACAATTCATTGTACACAACCCTATACTGGGCATCTAAGCTCACCCGTCAGTTTTTTCATTTCCCTATGGTACCAATAAGGGATCCTTGAACTGGTTCAAGGATGTTATAAAATATATAATAATTTTTTCATGGTGTTTATAAGTTTTTTTGAAAATATTATCTTGTAATATGAAAATAATGTATGTTTCAAGTCTCCAAGGACTAATAAGCTATTCGATAATATAGGATGTGATCTCTTGTAATTTTTACAATGTGGTGTAGTAATCACCAAATGTAGGTTACTAGGGGTGGGGTTTTTATAGATCGAATCATATCAATTTTAGTATGAATTGTGGGAACTAGATTTTAGAATAAAATAATTAGAATGATAATTAGGACTAACCCTTGTAATGAATAAGAACTACTACCTTCAAATGAATTTTTATATTGTATCTCATTATTAATAATGTATTGATCTAACTAATTGATTTCCATTATTTATATATTTTTTGTAGAGTATGTAATTGAAAAAACTTCAACACGCAAAATTAATATATGGATTTCCACTAGGTGAAATTAAAAATTAATAGTGTTGGAGGTGATAAAATTATGGATATATTTGGGATGTTCACTAAGGTTTTAAACAATAACATTTCACATATAGGACAACATATTAGTTCAAATCATTTTTTAATTAAATTATACCACTATATTTTGATTAAACCTTCATATATCAAAACAACTACTAATATATTAGAAACATGAAAAAATTTCATTTTTCTAAAAAATATATTTCTATATTTTGTGATTAATGAAATGGAGAATGTTTTTTTTCATGTTTTTTTTAAATGAATATTTTGATCAATGGTGGAATTAATTCAAAAATATATAGTGGATTAATAGATAATGAGTTTTGAGTGAAAGAAATTCATGGTTTTATTCTTCAATAAATACTTTCTTGAAGAGTAACATGCTGATATGGAATAAAAATTTCTTAATTTAAATTACAAGAATATTACCATTTCACTAGTATGAGACTAACATTAAGGTATCAAAAATTAATGTTATAGACTGTTAACATACTATAGAATCAAATATTGGTCATTTTGTTGATGGTTTTAGGATAGCCACTTGGTGATCTAGTGGATACATTACTTTCATCATTTTATTATATAGAATATGGTTCCGTCTAGAAAAAGAATGAATTCACGAAGTCTTATATTTTCAAATTAAATCAAGAAAAGAATAAGATGGATAAGGATTGTGAACAATTTCCATAAGGATCTTTATTGAAAGGGAAGGAATTAATCCACTAATATCTTCTATATTTATTTTAAATAGATGAGGAAATATTCAAATCAATAAACCATGAACCAAGGGAATTTACCTCATAAGAGAAAAAATGAGAATAGATGATCTTATGTAATTAAGAATACTAATTTTTAGGTTGAAAATGATGTGTATAATAAACTGTGATTGTTAAAAATCAATATTTTAAAATATTTTCTCTAATAATTTGGTCAGATATGTTTGATATATTGATCCACAAGAAACATTAAACTAAGAATAAATCAAAATATGGTTTGACCATTAAAACTGAGCTAATGAATTAGTAGGTATGAATATGATCAATTTAATTACGAAATATATTAATATATATATATATGTGATATTTATTTTATTATAATTTACATATTTTAATTTTTTTTGTTTAAGAATTACTCTTTTTATGCAGTTTATTTTTTATTAATAAAAATCGAGTATATTATTTGAAATAATTAATTTTAAAAAATATTTATTGATGAACTGTATCTTTAGTAGTGTATTATATAAATTAAACATAAGAACAACTAGTATTTTGAAATGTTTATTTTCCAATAAGAATCAATTTATTACACTATTTTATGATATTATTTAAGAGATGAAATAGAAAGTTCTAGAAACAAAATTTGAAAAAATAAATATAATTTTCTAATTAATAATTTCAAAATCAGTTTATCATAACTTTTTTTGTTTTTATAAAATGATTTTTTATAAGTGAATAGTGTAAGATAACATATTTATAAATAAAATGAATTTCAGGGAAATATTAGTACATAATTATAAATTTAAAAAACATGAAACCTTTTTATATGAAAATTTTATTTATTTTATAACTGAATTTATAATATTAAAATGGCAGTTTTAATTTACAAACCCATATTTTACATTGTAAAACTTATGTTTTATTTTTCATATAATTTTTTTAAAACATTATAAATTTACTATTTTAGAATTTTTTTTTAATTTCATAGATTAAATGTAATAAAATTACTTATATTTTTGGATTTATCATATGAAAATTATATTTGGATTTCATTTATTATATTTTTATAAAATTATATATTTTTTGATCAATAATGAAAAATATTGGATTCGCTAAATTAGTGACTTTTATTACCTTATCAATATATAAGAAAGAAAGGGTTTTTTCTAAAATCTTTAAATTTGTATGATATTTACTTAATGAATAATTTTATTTGTTTTAAATACTTTTTTTAATAAATTATAAAAATATATGAAAAACAGTTAATATTTTTAGTCTAATAAAACACTATTTGTGGCCTTCTCATTAATTAAAAAAATTATTTGTAAAAATTTAGTTTTCACTAGATTATAAATACCCAATAAATTTATTTGTTAAATAATAAAATAGTTTATTTCTTTAAAATAATAAATTTTTATAATCTTATAGAAGACATAAATTTTATGCTTAAAAATAATTTTTTCTAAGAGATGTGGTCTCACATGTTATTTTTAATAATACTAAAATTATTTTCTATAAAATAATGAAATTTGATTTAATAAGATCAATAAAATATTAAAATTTAAAATTTTCAAATTATAAAGTAAATTCAATTTTAATTTTTTTCATTACAATAAGATTCCAAAGGAGAAAGTAGAGTTACCATAATAATGGTAATTTAGGGTAAACCTGATTTAATATATTAAAAGGGTTTAAAATTTTTAACAAAACATGTTTCATATTGGATGATAGAAGGATTATCAACCTTATATATTCCCTCACACTATTACATGGAATTTTTTATCCTTTTTACTTGAAAAATTTTGTGATATAATTGAGATGTAATAACATTTATGAAAGAGAATATTTCCTCATATATTAATGGAGTAAACATCCACTCCATTTATTAAAAAATTTCAAATATTTTAATCATACAGAACTCTCATTTATTCTATATTCAGCACCATATCCTTACTATTGAATCATTAGTCTCAAAAAAGACCAAGATATAAATCCTTTTTTATTTACACAAGGGATTACAACCAAGAAAGATGTAATGAACTCAGATAATCTTTTATAAGATCTTTTATTCTTCAACACTCCCCACATTCCCACTACCCATTATGTTATTATAACACCATAATTTTAACCATGATGAAATGTTATTATAGTAATGGAATAATCATGTTATCTTTTACTCTAATATCATTCAATAAAATAAAAATGGTGTCCTACATGTATGAAAACTATTTCCTTTTTGAATGACATGATTTATTTTCCATAACCATCAAACATTAATTACTTAAAGTATTTATATTGAATATAAAATTATATTTTTAATACTATTTATGTTAATTAATGACAATATAGGGAAATATATAATTAAAAAACATATTCTCTTTTAAGAGTATCTTTTAATACCCTACATATACTTTTCATGGGACCTTCATTATTTGTATCTTCTTGGGATAACCATTGAAACTGTATGAGTATTTATTATAAAATATTATAGGACATAATGCTCCAAAATTTTAGATATCATGATGTTATTTTGTAATATTGTTCACCATGGTTAATAAATCAAATGTGTGATGAAGAAATTAACAAAAAAACTTGTAGTATTCAGCATAAGAAAAATTAATATTTTAAATAATTAAAATATGACATTTAATAGATAATAGAAATTAAATATAGATACATAAATTTCATGGTTGTTTATATAATAAATGTAATGTAATTATTCATGATGTTAGTTTAAGTTTAGAGTTCATTCAGATAAGAGTAAATGGTTTCATCTCAAAAATTATTTCATTTTGACATGTTTTCTTTTATAAAAATATTTTCATTTTAATGTTGTGTATAATTCAAATTAGAAATATTACAGAGACATATTTTTTTCCTCGTAAATATTTTGAATATTTTTAAATATATATCCAGAGATAGACACTAATACAACATGTGATTCCATGGCTTGGTGTTCCCAGAATAAATTTTATAAAAATATTATTTATAATTTATACTTTTCATGTGATGGAAATAGGATATCTTTCAAATGGTAGCTAGTATTAGAAATCTAAGGCCACTGTTAAGTCTAGAGTGTTGTGTTTTCCCTAGGCGGGAAATAACTTTTGTCTCTGTAGGTATTCTATAAAAAAATCCACCGTTATAATTTTTTTAAATAAACACAATTAAATTTAATTATTTTATCCCAAACACAGAATCAAATAACTTTTAAATGGGGAATCAGATAGGAAATTTGATATGGTTGTTGATTTTGTAATCGGGTGTCTTACCAAAGCATGATATAATTTCAGAAGTCACGAGAGTTTTAGATTCTGTGACCACTAGAGGTTTCCCAAAAATTGGATTTTGAGGAAATAAGTAAGGGTTTGTCTCATTTCCTCCCACGATCGGAAGAGGTTCATCCTTTCCCTTTGATGGAAATTTGATGTCTTCTATCCATCAAATCGTTACAAAAATTTAGACAATATTCAGTGTATGGATTGTCTTTTTTCTTTTCATGATAAGATTTATTACAATGTTAATTAATTCTTTTTCAATCTTCTCATTGAGTTTCAATTCATATATAAGATTTCTTTCATAACATAGATAATATTTAAAGAATATGAGTAACTGATTAATTAATGGACTCAATTTTATCTTCCACATTGTTTTGAAAATAAAAAAACTCTTCAGATTAGTTATGTGTTAATATTGAAGGGATATATGAATGTATTTCATCATTATTTTCCTAGTGTTATTCATAATCTGGTTGTTGAATTTACTTTTCCCTTAGTTCTTGATTCTAATAAAATTTTAGAACACCCATATCAAATGGATTACGTTCAATTGTTATAATTGAGAAAGAAATAATAAGAGTTTCTTGATAAATGTTCCATTCACCCTATAAACTCTCCTTCAGTTTCTCAAATATTGTTTGTTGAAAATAAGGATGCTTTCATGAGACATTGAATTGATTATGGAGAACTCAATATTATAACTATTAAGAAAAATTATCTATTTCCACAATGTATTGATTGGTTTGATAAGCTATAGGATGTCACTATTTTTCAAAGGTCGGTCTAATGTTAAATTATAATCAATTTAAGGTGAAGGTGACAAGAATTATCAAGATACTATTTCATACCATTTTTGGTCATTAAATTTTTTTGGTTTTTCCATTCAGGTTATCAAATTACCCTATTTTATTTAGTGATCTTATGAATTGAGTATTACATGAGTATTTGGGTAAATATTTTTTGGCATCCATAACATGATCCAAACATAAAATAAATATATATTAAATCATAATAGATTAATAATCATTAAATTTTATAAATATTAACATGAAAAATTGTCTATTTGCATTTGATACATGGAAAACTAAAAAACCAGTACATAAGTGACTTACATCATCACCCATTATGTTCTTCATAACTTTAAACCTTTTTGAATATTTAATACATAATAACATTATTCATAACCTATGGATAAGATACATAAAAAATGGTGAAAAAAGATGCTCAGCAAGGATAAACAAGGGAGATGTCAACATGATATGATCAAAATGGAATGAGAATATAAGAGTAAATTTTGAAAAACCATTCCCTGCATATCATAGATCATAAACATGATTAATGGAATAAATTATGGATGTTAGTAGTATATGAATCATAAAATAATAATATAACATGATCCATGAGATCATAAAATTGGAATGACATATTTTTTTCACATAGAATCATAGTAAATCCTTTTTCTTTAACCAAAAATAAATTCATATCATGTTAGGAATGGGATAAAAACCTATGTACCTTCATAATTATGGGGAAAACCTCCTATGAACTCTATTTTGGGATTGGGATACCCTCTCCTATACTATATTGACTTTTTTGGTTAACTTCAATTGTAACCTTTTAACTCATAGAACATAAATTGTTACCCAATACACTAAAGGGATATATCGTTCACTCCCCGTACCATCTTGGTAGTCATGGTTCACTCCTATGTCCATCTTAGTAGAATGAATTCACTCCTCATATCTTTTTGGTAGTAATGGTACACTCCCATGTCCGTTTTAGTATTCTAGGTTCAATCCCAAGACAATCTTAGTCAATCACATGTGATATAAATCTTTACCCAATGCATTAGAAAGAGAAATAGGTCTCACTCAACTCATAATGAAATCATACATATATTTTCCACATGATCCTAAATAATCATATCATAACCCATGAAATGAAATGTTTATTATAAATATGTAATCTTGTCATATCCTATGGAAACATACAGGTTTCATAATCATTTCATCATAATACTAACAAATTACAGGAAGCAGATTTCAAAAGCATATCACCAATGAATGGGAACCATGATTCATGAAGATCTAGACATTAAGTGTAACCCATTAATATAAATAATATTAATGGAACCTTTCAATCATTTCCTAAAATTTCCCGAGTAACATCAATGTCTATCATCTTAGATGGAAAATAATTTTGTAATATATTTCAAGAAATATTCCTGTGGAAAATATCATTTATTATTTGAAAATGGATTTATAATTCATAAAACCATTTTCAAATAATTATCAAATAAAATTCCTTTAAAAGATATAAAAAATAATTTATATCATTTTAAAACCTTATTCCTTGAAAATATATAATATAATCATTAAAACATTTTAAAATCCTTTTTATTTGAAAACAGTTTTATAAATTTTAGAGAAAAATGAGAAAATTTTGAAAACGTTTTTTCTTGAAAAATCATTTTAAAAAACACTTTCATAATAATGAACACTGTAAACTCGTAAAATATTCTTTATAGGAATTATAACGGGTAAATCCATACAAGTTGTATGAGGTAAAATGAATATTCCTTTTGCACAGTAAAAAAGATAGAAAATGACTTGATCAGAAAGTGACAAGAATATTCCATTGAAAACTGGTAAAATAAAAAGAGGAAAAAATTTATATTAATTATCATATATTATTAGAATAATATTCTTGAAATCCCTTTTTATACCACATTATTTTGAAAGAACATAGATTTCTGATCGAAGAGAGGGTAAAGTTAGGATTTCCAAAAAACACATTCTTTATTATATTATGTAAAAAATAGTATAAAATCATACCAATACATGATTATATTATGAATATTTTGAGGATAATAAAATTCATGAATTTTCTTGAGAGATTTATCATAATATTTCATTAATAAAATCATACACATAAACTATATCTAAAAGTGGTGAGATTATTTCAAGAAACTATTAAAACATGGTAACATGGGATAATACTCTCCATGTAAGATAAATGAAATTAAATTAATCTTAAAATATCATTAAAATTAGGATATTTATGATATAACATATAAAATTAAAGTATATATACCTTCAAAAAAGGAATTAATGTGAATAAGAAAACATGAGTCTCAATGAAAGAAAATTGAGACAAGACTATTTTATTAATTTAGTAACTTTTGAATCCTAAAAAAATGAAATAATGTTAATTAAATTTATATGTGAATAACCATAAATTTAATTTTGATATATATAGAATAAAATAATTGGTATTACATACACCAAAAAAATTAATGAGGGGAGAACATAGCATGTATCTCATGGAAATAAAAAGTGAAATGAAATCCACTTACCATATTCCTTGACTCTCATAGAACTCATTAAAACCACATGTATAAAAAATATAAATTTTTTAGAAATACTTTAAAGAACCATATTTTAATATCTAATACCAAATATGGTTTTATTATGACCACATATTACACACTTGTTAACCATCATATGTATTATTTTCACTTCGGTTAATATTTTCTTTGTTTTTCGTATATGTCGCAATTTGTTATATTATTGTTCCTTATTCTTATATAATGACTATACAGTGTAAAACATGATATAAATATCATATATAGATATTATATTTGTATTATACTAATCTATATAATATATATATATTAAACACAATACATTTTTCATGGATATGGTAGGCTGTATGTACACGTGGACGCTATTTACATTTAATTAACTTGTTTAAAGAAAGACAGTAAAAGAAAAATATAGAGATATATATATCATTATAAAATAAAAAATATTACATCATATATATCATATATATTTATTATAACCATTCTTAATACAATCCATGTAGTTTATAGACGAATCATATTGCTTTGAGGGGTCGGTAGTCCACACTTCCTCAAACTAATTTGTCGTATTTACATTAGATGGAAAGAATAAAGAAATATTATCAATAAAAATTATAAAGAATAAATAAATTATAAATATAATATATTTCATATATAAAATTTTTTCCATTACAATTTCCACCATGATAGGTGTTAATGGAATAATTAACAATCGTCATTTCATAAGGCAGTGCTTCACCATACACAGAAACGATATGTTCATTACCCATTAGATGGAGGTGTTTGTATGTGTAGGTCAAACCATTTACATATAAAATCAATTATATTTAGTATAATTTTTTTTACATATAATCATAGAATAAAGATAGTTTTTGTGGTGGATAAGTAAAAAAACGAAAGGACTTGAGAAAGGCGTCAGCTCTTAATCAGGTAAATCCTTTTGGTTTGTGCTAAAACGCATCCTTGGGTTTCCTTCTATACAATTTAAGAATTATTGGTGGAAGATTGATATATTGGAAATTTTATTGGTCATGTATTGTCCCAAAATAATTGTTTTTATAGGTTTGAGGAAGTGGGAGAGGTGGTGGATTTTTATAGGGAAGGAAAAGGACTCATTTGGAAATCTTTAAAATAAGTTAGGAGTACAGGAGTTATTACCTAAAAAAGACATAAAAAAAATAAAACTCAATAATTTAAGGTTTATGGAAGAAATATATAAAACTAGTGGTTTTTGGACAAGTGGGTAGATCATTTTTTCACTTAATTTTAAGTAGTAGTCCTTAATTAACCTTAATTTGGCCTTAATCGCTGATATTAATTTTAATTAGTTTTACTAATCATTTTGTCAAAAATAAACAGTATATAATTACAATCTAAAGATTATAATAATATAAATATTTTATGTTATTTGTTAAAAATTAAATTCATAAAACTGGGATTATTATGATTAATTCAATCCCGTAGACGGGCTAAAATTATTGGTTTTTAAATTTAAAAAATGTTCAAAAGGTTTTAATGTTTTTTTATTAAATTTAAATTTGAAATTGATTATTATTAATTAAATTTTATTAATAGATTTATAATTTATCTAATGTGACCATGAAGCAAATTTAAGGTATAATTTAGCCAATTTTTTAAACAAAAATGCAGTTTTTAACTAAAACCCATCAGTTTTCACTATACATCAAAAAATTAGTTTTCACTAGAAAATACGAAAAAAATTACATAGGATAATTTCCATTCATAGAATTCAAAAATTAATTTTATAAATTATATTTTTAAAATTTTCGAAAGTTAATTTTATTTTTTCACAAAATAACAATAAAATCAATTCATTTGAGAGAATAATACATTTAAACATAAAAGACTTTAACAAAAATCATATCATTCATTTTAAATATTTTTTATTTATATAAACAATTATAAATAATATTTTAAAATTATATATTACTATTATTATAAATATGTTTAACATATAGGTCATAATAATCTCATTTAAATTATTATACGATAAAATGTATCGTAAAAACTTATTATTGTGTTTATCGTACATCATGTCAGTGTTGCGTGTAACATACATCAATTCAGTGTCCCATGTAATGAATGTTGTGTTACTGTTATGTGTAGTACACTATTAACTTGGTGTTGTGTATAATTAATACCAAACATATTGCTTTAATATAAAAAATAATATCTCTAGTGTAGCGTGAAGTAAAAAATATCAAAAACATTATATGAATTTGAAAAAAAAAATTAAAAAAATCTCAGGGAGTTACATTATACCCCCACTTAAAATGAATTTCTCCCTTTAAATTAATATGGGTTATCAATGGTTTAATATTTGAAAGTCTCATTCATAGAGGCCCAAATTGTAAAAATGAATACTAACACTTCCTTTAATAATGGAATATTGGATGCATTACAGTTACCCAGTGTAACATACAACTAGGTTTCCTTATAGGAGAACATAGGGTGGGAGTGAATATTAGACATGGAGTAAAAACATAAACATTAACAGGGAGTGATTGAGGTCATCAATCACAACCAAGTGAATGATCCAAGAAATTTTATAGCCTCAATGTCATAAATTTGTGATGTTTTAAGAGGCCATATGTTCAAAAAAAAATAAGGTGTTTGGACAAGACATTTTCCTTTTATCTCATTATCTTATTATCTATTAATTCTTTTATTGATAAATAATACAACAAGATTTTCATTCTTTTTTTGTGATTTTATATATTTCCAATTCATCCATTACATTAAAAAATGTATGTCCCAAAATTATCATTTATACAAGAAGCACTTAAATACAATTTTATCAGATATTAAGGCCCATAAAAGAATGATAAGTATAACTATTTATCTAAAATAATTCATAAAAATTGATATGGTTAATTCATAAATCTATAAATATAAAAAGTAATAATACCCCTTATTCATAAATAATTATTCATCAAAAATTATTATACATAATCCGAGAAATTTTATAGGCATGTGGTAGGTGTGAAACCCTTATCATCCTTCAGCCATGGGTTCAAGACCCATGGCCTTGTTGGACATGATTGATTTTCATCCTATATACATGGTATCCTTTTATAAAACCATACTAATATAATTTCCAAAATATTATATAAATCGTTGAAATAAGGTTAATCAATGAATAGCCTTTTATCCAAGGTTTTCAATAAAATATCAAGACATAAATACTTCTCCAAATTTTAACATGAAATTATCCTAAATGGTTAACCCTATAACCCTTATGAAATATGAAAATAAAAAAGCATAGAAATAATATTATTAAACCATTTTAACATTGATCCATCATATATAACTAATTATCTCTTGGTTGTCACATTCCCAACATGTGAATACCCTTGTTGTAATTTCTCTTGGAACATTTCCATAAATCCTTTTGGAAATCTTCCTTGCTTCCTTATTCCACTTACATTGACTATATTTTACATATTTAATAATGCTTTTAACTTCATCCTTCATGAAATATAACACTTTGTTAATAATAAACTCTAGGGTAATCAGTACCATCCAATTTAATTATTCCTATTGAGTATATCCTTATCCTAACATCTTTATCATAATGTCAAGGACTGACTAAGGGATACCTTCCAATAATAAAAATTTTACCATTCAATGAAATATATGTTCAATTGATTCATCACCATTCAACAAGTCATTTTAAATAATTAATTAAAACTTCTACTAAAAATAAATATATATTTCATGATTGATATCACATAATATTTGAATTCTAATTCCTAAATAAATCATTCATCCAACATTATTCATAAACCATTACTCAGGATTCATCAACTATCACATTAATACCACATTCCTAGGATATGAAATATTAATCATGTATTAATGTTCCTAAACCTAAATATAATCATGATCTTATATTTAATGTAAATCACACTGTAAGAACATCACAGACCTTTCACGGGTCATTTTCAGTTTAATTATCTTTAAAGTTTAACCAGTACACATATTACCTTCCAGATTTTCTTTATGATATTTCCACTTAGGAAATTGATTCACATAGTTCCCATAATTTCCACTTATGATAAAATAAATTTTATTCATGTTCCTTATAGTTCTCTTTTTGAATAAATCTATAAAGCATAGTGTGAACATTACTTATTATAGTAGAGAACTACATTGTCATGAAAAGATTTAATTTTGGTATTTATAAATCATTACACCAGCCTTAATATATGACACCCTTGTATTATACTAGGTTATTAATATCAAACTTATATCTAAATCCATAATGATGGTTTAGGAAGAGTTTGCAAATTTCTAAATCATGTCCCCTAGAAGTGTCAAACCGGGTGTTCCATAATGCTCATTATCATGCATCATATTACCACGAGTCAGGCCTAGAACATCTTATCATAGTTTTTAACCTTAGCTGCATCTATTATAAGTCCACATAAACTTGTAGTATCCATATAGATATGTATATCTAGGAAACAAATCACTCTACCCTTTACCAAAATACCAGTACATTTTCCTAAATGTTGACTCAACTTTTTTACTTATCCTTATAGACATCTCTAGACATATACATAAAAATATACATGGGGATATAACTAAAGTTTTATCTTTATAGTTTCCAATGTTTGACTCAAAATTTATTTTGATACCAAATACAACAACCCAGACATAACACATATGGAAATTACATCATTTTAGATGAATATTCAGTACATTAAAATAATAAATTCCTCAGGACCATAATATTTTAGTGTCTTTGGAATCATGGTAAAAATATATATTATATCCTAGTTAATGATCTTTAACATCTCCCATATATATCTCCACATTTAGTACCTCTACCTAAAATCATTTTTTGTAACATGGGAATGGAAATAGATGAAAGGGTGGGCTCAAATTCTTAGTAATGGTAAACAAGGGAGATATGTTAGCATAATCATTAGCCTAAGGGTCTTAGAAAATGATCTTGAAAAGAGAAGATCATAACCTTAATATCAAAGATCATATATAGGAATTATAGCCTAAATAATGTCATTTCATAAGACATAAATCATGATAAAATAAATAATATATGTCAATAAATCATAACTTATGAATAAAACATTGAATTGTGGTAGACACATAAGCATATGATGGTTTTTATAAAAAGAAAATAAATTGATGCCAAAACCAGCAAAGTAGTATGGGTTAACTCCCCATACCACCATGGATGTAATGGTTCACTACAATTTCTTTCTTGGTAGCTTGAGTTCACTCCTCATACAATTTTGGTAGTTATAGTTGACTCTCATTTCCATATTTGTAGTCAAGGTTCATTCCCTAGACCATCTTAGTCAATCTCATTAGATATAAATCTTTACCCAATGCATTAGATAGAGATATAGGTCCCACCCATCTCATAATAAAATCATACATAAATATTATTCAATATCATAAATAATCATATCATTACCCATAAAATGAAATGGGTATTACAAATATGTAGTATTATCATAACCTATGAAAAAATACAGGTTTCCTAATAATCTCATCATAAACACAACCCATGAAAAGAAGTGGGTTTCCAAATCATTTAACTCGTGAAATAAGAATGGGTTTTATGAAAAATATGACATTAAGAGAAACCCATTCATTAATTGAATGTAAATGGAACATTTAGATCATTTCATAAAATGGAATGAGTAACATCAACAGAATCATTGAAGGAAAATAATTTTGAAATATCTTTCAAAAACTTTTTATTGGGAAAATATCATTTATTCTATGAGAAATGTTTTTTAATACATAAAACTATTTTAAAATAATTTTCTTAGAAAATAAATTTTCAAAATATAAATAAGTCTTAAAATAATTTGAAAATTGTTTTCCTTGAAAACATATAAAATAAGCTTCAATGAATTTTAAAAAAAAAATCATTGAAAACACATTGAAAAAATATAAAGAAACATTAAAAAGGTTTTCAGAAACATTTCTTTAAAAACATATAAAAAAACTTGAAAAAGTGTTAAAACCCATTTTTATAGAAAATAATTTTCTAAAAAATACATTTCTTGAAAATTAACCCTTTAAACATGCAATGGAAACATTAGAAAAATCACAGTGGGTAAGTTTTTACATGTCATATGAGGTAAAACAAATATTCTTTTTGCACAATAAAAGGATATAAATTTGACTTGATGAGAAAGAGATAAGAATATTCCTGTGAAAATTAGTAATGAAAAAATGATAAAAAATTATTTTATTTATCATAGGAAATTATATTAATTTTCTTACAACCCTTTTTAGAAAATATTATTTGGAATGAACAAAAATTTGTGACCTAAGAGAGGGTAAATTCGAGATTTCCTAAAAACACATTACTAGTAGTATTATATAACAAATAGTCAAAAATAGTACCAATACATGATTATATTACAAAAAACTATAGTATAATATATTTCTTGAATTTTTTTCAAAGATTTATCATAATATTTAATCAAATAATGACTAAACGTAAACAACCACGAAAAGCGATGAGTGTTTTTTAATAAACACTTATAACATGGTAACATGGGATCATACTCTCTATTTAAGAAAAAAAATTGAATTAATATTAAAATATCATTAAATTAATGAGATTCATGATAGAACATGTAAAATTTAATTATATACACCTCAAAAAATAATTATGGTTCATAACAATACATGAGTCTCGATTAAGGGAAAATGAGACAAAATAATTTCACTGATTTGGTTATTTTTTAATCTTTAACCCCATGAAATAAATTTCATAAAATAGATTTGTGAATACCCATAAATTTATGTATATCATACATAGAATACGATCATAGGTAGTATATACACCACACAGAAGTAAAGAGTGGATAACGTAAAATGTACCTCATATAAATAAAAAGTTAAATTAAATATACATACCTTGTGTCTTGACTGTCATTGTACTCATTCAAACCACCTATATAATAAATATAAATTTATTATAAATCATTTAAATAACCATATAATTATATCTATTACTATATATTGGTTTATTATGACCTTATATTAACATCTTGTTAACCATCCTATGTTAAGGTTTCACTTCAAGTAATATTCGCTTTGTTTTTCCTATGTGTCTTAATTTACTATATTATTGGTACTTATAGGTATGTCATGATTCCCGATTTTAATCCCTGATATAAATATCATTTAAATTAAGTATATGTGTATTATAAATATCTATAAAATATATAATTATGAAATATAATACACCATTCAATGAGACGATAGGTCGTATGTAGGCATATATGTTATTTCTATTTAATTTTCATGTTGAGAGAAAGAAAGTAATAGAAAAATATGTATTTATATATATATATCTAATTATTAGAGTAGATTTATGATATCATATATATAAAATATATTCACTAAAAAATTTCTTAATACAATCTATGTAGTTTATGGATGAATCATATTTCTTTAAGGGGGCGGAGTCCACAATTCTTCAAACAAAGTTATCGTATTTACATTAGATGCAATGTATTAAGGATTATTTTAAATAAAATTTATAGATGAATAAATACATTATTAATATAATATATATATTATATAATAAAGTTTCCATCATAATGGACACCAAGATATGTTGTAATAGAAGAATGAACAATCATCATTTTAGGAGGCAGTAGTTCAACATACCGAGAAATAGAATGTATGTACCCATTAGATGGTGGTGTATGTAATTGTAGGTCAAAACACATTAAAAAAACATCCTAGTACATTTATGATAATTTTTTTGATATATAATCATAAAATAAATATAGTTATATGGGTTGTATAAGGAAAATAAAAAATGACCTTGAGATAAGATGTTAAGTCTTAATCGGGTAATGATTTTTGGTTTGCGCCAAAAGGATTCCCTAGAATTATTTTTTTCAAAGAGAAAGCCTATAGAAGGATTATAGAGATTATTGGAGGTTTATTGGGAAGTTATTTACCAAACATAATATTTTTTATAGTTTTTAGGATGTTGGAGTGGTTGTGGATTTTTATTGGTAAGGAAAAAAACTCGATTGGGATTTTTAGAAACAAGTTAGGTGTACAGATGTTCTTACCTATAAAATGTCATAAAAACCAATGAAGTTAAGAATGTAAGGTAAATGGTTGATCTATGTAAATCCAATCTGTGTTGGAAATTTTTCTAGATCATTTGGGTCCTTAATTATATGTCTTAGTCCCTAATTAAACATAATTTGTCCTTTAATGTTGTGATTAATTTTAATCATTTTTGTCAAAAAAATGAACATTATCTAATTAGAATCTAAATATTATACTGATTATAGTAGTGTATGTCATTTTTTTGAAATTCATTTCACATAAGTGTGAAATTTAAGATTAATTATAATCCCAAAGATGGAACGAAATTATAGGTTTTTAATATAGAAAAATTTTCAAATGATTGTAATTTTTTTATATTCAATTTCAATGTAAAATTGTTTATAATTACCTAAATTATATTATAAGATTTATAATTAATATAATGTGACCTTAAAAAAATTCAATCGTAATTTAACATTAATAATTATTTAATCAAAAAATGTAGTTTTTAACTAAAATGTAGTGTTTATTAATATTCAACAAGAAATGAAGTTTCTTAGAAAAATCCCAAAAATTGAACCTAGGATAATATCAATGCTCTGAATTCAGAAATTATTTTTATTTTGTCATACAATCAATGTTAAAGTGACTAATAATATTTATATTATTTTTCATATAAGGACATTAAAATTAGTTGACTCGAGAAAATGGTACTTTTAAATAAAATGGATTTATAAAAAATCATATCATTCATTATCAATATGTTTTATTTATATAAAATAGTAGAAAAATAATTTAAAATTAATTATAACTATTCAAATATATATGTTTTGTGGCGTTTTTATAATTATCTCATTTAAATAATTATATAAAAAATGTTTTCTAGAAAATCTATATTGTGTGACTCGTACACCAAGTCGGTGATTCCTATAACGTACACCAATTCGGAGTTATGTGTAACATATGAAAATTTTTTGTTGAGTGTAGTAAATGATTAACTTGGTGTTTTGTTAATTGGAATAAAAACATAGTACTTTAATATAAACTAAACCATATTCAGTATTACATCAAATTAAAAATATCAACAATGATAAATTAATTTCAAAACAAAAAATAAAAAAAATCTCAGGGTTTATATGATATTTTTTAGAAATATATCATAATATTTTGTCATTGAATTCATAATAATAAAAAATATTATTTATCAGGGTTGTATCTTTTCCTCAATGTGGAATGAGAATGTAAAATCTTTGCTTACACGAGACGATGTTTGAGTTTCTTTGTGGGTGGAGACTAGTTGATATACTTTTTAGAGGAATGGTTTAAATGGATTGATTTGAATTGAATAGAAATTAAAATTTGAGGATAGTTTTTCCTATTGTGAACTAGGTAACGTGGGAGGCCATAAATAGAGCTAGATATGGATTTTGATGCTCATTCACTTATTTGTATGCGTGGTTAAAGATATTTTTTTCTGAATTGAACCCTTTTTTATTATGGGGAGTCTTCTTTGTTCCTAAAAGAACTAATTATCCTTCATGCACTGTAACATCCCAATTTTTTTCAATATAAATTCCCTTATAGTAAATATGTGATAAAATTACTTGAAAACACAACATAATTAATTACTAAGTGCTAAGTGACCTTTAAACATAAGTTTGTCACTACTGTGTTTGGAATTTCGAAAATATGACATACACGGTTGCAATTAGTAAGTTATTTGGAGTCCGATAAGAAAAAACCTAATTTTGGGTGAATAGTAACATACCCTTATGAATAGTAACATACCCTTAAGAATAGTGATATATCATAATGAATAGTAACCTGACCTGTGATAATAACTAAATAATATTCAAGTTGAAAGTACGATATAACTATATTTTAGAATTAGTAAATAAATGTTTTTTAAACTGGTTTTTGATAATAAATTATGATTTTAATTAAATATTAAAATATTCATATTTAGAAAATTATTTATGAAAAATGGATTTCATTTTGGGATTCTACCCATTGAAAAACCATTTAGGTGATTTTTTGCAATTTTTCAGAAATACTTGAATATTTTATGTATAGTAAAATACAATAATTTACGATAATTGCTAAATAATGGATTTATTGAGTCATTGATGATGATCTGATGATATAAGCCCAATTGGTTTGAAGTCACTTGGATTTATTACTATTTTTGGTCATGGAATCATCATTATTTCTAGTCATGAGGGAAAATAATAATCTAGTGATTATAATATTATGAAAACCCTCCTCTCCTCCACTATAACCCCCCCCCCCCCTCACTCCCTCTTCTTATCACTCCTCTCAAGCCTTGTGCATTTCCAATATTCTACCCAAATAATTCCCCAAGATCTTTCCCCACGTCCAAAAGCCCATATCTTCTCCGAAATACCAAAACATTTCCCTTTAATAACTTCTCAAAGGAGGAAGTTTCAAGAGGTAAATTCCTCTTTCAAAATCCTTCATTTCTTTTAAGTTCATTTTTTTTTTGTTTCTTTCCTCACCTCCCTTCACCCAAATAGTATGATAACTCTTGTAACATATATGTACTATAATTTTTTATTTTAATGGGACATTTCATTATCATCTCTCCTTTTCCAACCTTTTTTAAATAAATGAAAGCATCCTTTGAGATGTGCTAATTTAGCACATTCAAGGACAACAGTTTATCAATTTCTATTATCATCTTTAATTCTGGTCATAAAACCATTTGTGTTATGTTTGAACCAGATTATTATATATGTAATATATCCTTTTTTTGTAATCCTTTTGTACAAATGTAATTTAGTTATAAAGAAAAACATGTTCTTTGTAATCAAACCCACCAATTAACAATAACAGTTGTCACTATGGTTTTATATAATAATTCGACTTCACTATAAGTAACAAAATTAAATTTAAAACCATTTACTCTATTGTATGTTCAATAATAGAATATTAATTCAATTCTTTACATCCAATTTCATCTTACATGTTTATCCAAACATGAATATAAGCAAACCAGACATTAAAACCAAGTAAACAAATGAGTACAAAAAAAGAAATGGAACCTCATAACCAATCAAAACGATAATAAATGAACATAAATTTATTATAATAAACCAATTACATATATAATAGTTTAATTAATTATTAATTAAAAACCCAAATTTTTTTATTCATGTCTTTAATAACAAGTGGAGAACACCAAC
Organism: Viscum album; assembly: GCA_963277665.1. Lineage (NCBI taxonomy): Eukaryota > Viridiplantae > Streptophyta > Magnoliopsida > Santalales > Viscaceae > Viscum > Viscum album. The sequence goes on from OY728127.1 coordinate 27,471,668, forward strand.
AGATTTAAAGTAAGGGATCCTCTCCATTTCACTCTTAAATCAAGATTTTCCTCTATGTTATGCCATTTTATGTGTAATACCTATTGATGTGGCATGTTACCACACCTCCCCCATACTTCCCTCTTGATGTCTAAGTGATGAGAAACCCATTTTATCACTCATCAATCCCTCTTAGTTATATGAGATACCATGCCGATAAACCGTAATGAATTCTACTCGAACCTTCTTGGTTTTTTTGGTTGCCTTATTTTTCTTTATATCAAAATAGAGTTATTTTATCTATATATTAACATATCTTAAATGATATTTATTTTTAAAAAAATCATTTATGAATACCCTTTCATCATTATCTTTTGGTGATATACATGTTTTTTTAAATATTCCCTCCTTAGAACTTTTCGTTAAACAAAACTGTTTTAAGGGAAATTCCCGAGTTTTTACCCAATTTCAAGTGCACTATATCCTACATTTTAAGCCACCATTGTCTTTATAATATAAGTATTTTTATGGGGATTGGGATGGTTCCTCCAAGAGCTTCTCCTTCATGATTCCCTAGGTTCATGTCGATGGGATCTTCTCCCCCCTCTCTATCAGAGGGGGGAGGTATGTGCCTGTTGATGCCTGCAAGGGAGGATTCTTTCCATGGTCCTTCTCCACCTTTTACTAGGATATCTATCTCCCCAAAAGTGTCAGGTATCTTTCGAGAGGTGCCCCAGCTATCACGTCTTCCATAGGAGGTTAATAGCGCTGTGGATCTGTGTAAGTTCACTTTGGTGGCTCGCTTTCGTCCTCAAAGGCCCTCGGTAGATGTGTTTGTGTTGTTCATCTCTAAATATTGGGAGCTTCGTGAGCATGAGGTCGTCGGGTTTCTTGAAAAGAGACATCTCATGGTTCGATTTGGATTGTATGAGGATATGATTTTTTCTTGTTCAAGTTCTCTAAAAAGGTGTGGTGGTATCTTTTTTTATTTCTTCCACTAGAGTTTTGAGTTTCATATGCAGCATGACCCCTCTTTGATTGCGACCTGGGTGAGCCTCCCTGACCTTCCTCTTTCTTTTCAAAATCCCTCAATTCTCTATGAAATTGATAACATGGTTGTCCATTATCTTTTTTCTGGTCAACGAATGGGTCCTGTGTCTCATCCAATTTTCCTGAGAATTTGTGTTGAGGTTGATGTCGTGAGGCCTCCAGTGCGTTGTGTGTGAATTACTGATGAGTAGGAGTTTCGCTGGAGGTAAGAGGTTGTTTTTGAGTCTTGGATGAAGTTCTATGTGAATTTTCAGTAGTTTGGGCATCTGGAGGTTGTTTTCCATAATGGAGGGAGGAGTGGTGGACCACAGGTGATGGAAGGGCAGTGTGGAGAAGGTTGTGCTATCAGTGATGCTATGAGGCCGGCTCATGAGGTGGTGAGGAATGGATGTGCAGATGTTGTCATGAGTAAATATGTTGCATCTAAGGTGTTTATCAGAGTTGAAGGTTTTTCTGCATAGGGAGGCCAGTTGGGCACCTCTTGCAATGAATTTGGCTTGGTTGATTCTATATCGGAGCTTTCATGTGGTGTGAAGGCAATACAGACACCCTTGAATCCATCGGTGTTGCAAGTTTTTGACAGGATAAAACATGATCATGAAGTGGATACTTGGTCTATTATGGAGGGGAGTGCTTGTCACCTGCAGGGGGTTACTTCCACTAAGTAGCAGTGGGACACTACGGTTGGAGATCAGAGGGTTTTGAATAGGTGTAATGCAGGTGTTGTAGAGGAGGTTTTAGAGAAGGTTGCTGTTGAGGTTACTAAATACTCTTCTAAGGATTTTCTGGACATTCAGGAGGGACGTATTGGTCATGCAGAGGTGGAGGAGCAGCAGGAACTAGTTCTTTTGTAGGGGGTGAGCTGTGATGTTGTTGTTATGGTGTCCTCTGGATATAATTTGGCTGAGGATGTGGGGTATACTGGCCATCGGACCAAATTGCAGGAGATGTCTTGCAACTCATTACAGCCAGAGTTGGTGATTGAATCTTTTTCAGATTTGGGTGCTTCTGTCTCAGGGGATGTGGAGGTTTGTGTTCCAGAAAGGCCGATTGGTGATGATGGGGGAGTGGAGATCATGACCTACACTGGTAATAACTTTCTAGAACTGGAAAATTAGGAGATGCTACATGACAAGGAAACTGATGTGGGGAAGGAAGGTGGTCTCTTGTGGACTGTTATTGACCTAATGGATGTTACAACTAGGGAAGGTGTGATGGACCTAGTGGATCAGCCACAATGACTTGCTATAATTGATTTCAATAGTCAAGTTCAGCAGGATTGTGGTTCGGAGGATAGTTATCAATATGTGAAAATATTGGGAAAGTGGGGTGATATCTCAGATAGTGATAGGGAAAAGGATAGTGGTGTGGTATGACCTTCTTACAGTAATGTTGTTCAGGGTGTAAGGATGATAGTACAAGGGATAGAAGGTGCAAAGATTGTCCCACCATGGCGAAAAGCTAAGAAAGACTATTCTTATCTTACAAGGCCAGTGTCCACTAGATCTTCTGTTGGGAGGGATAATTAGGCTATGCAGTCCTTAAAGGAATTTATGGCCTTAGAGAAGCTAAATCTTAGAAGGAAATATGCCAAGGTTCTTAGACATTATGAAATATCATAGTGGGAGATAGATAAAGTAGAGGACTTAATCTCTAAAGGGGGTGGTGATGAGTATGATTTCTATGATATATAGTTGTTCTGGACTTCATGTAACTGCTTTGCTTTTATTTTATTAATAAATTGTCAGAGGCTTGCCTCTGGCTGAGTGTTTTTGGTATAAGAATTTTTATTATAAAAACCTTTTTGGTTAAATTTGGGTTTTATATAAAATATTTTCCTCCTTTCTGTTTTAAAAGCGCTGTAGTATTTTTCCTTAAAACCGCAAAAAAAAATTTTAATGCTAATGTTTCTCAAATACATTTCTTATATGTTGTCACTTTTTTTTGACACCACCTACCATGTTATATTCCTATTTTACCTTATGAACTTCCATGTTTATTCTAATCCCTTTATTTCATGGACACGTTTATGATACGCTCATTGGTTATGCTCTATGTCTTGATTGTGGTACCCAATTATTTCCATGGGTATCCTAATGTTTATTTATGGTTGATTGTGTATGATTATTTATGTGGCAAGAGTATTCATGAAAATGTTAATATGGGTGTTCCCAGATAGTGCTCCAATGCATTGGGTAAAGTTAAGTCTCATTGGATGTGATGTCAAACCGAATTGGTGGTTAGCCTTGACCTGTACCAAAATGGGAAATGGGATTAGTGGTAATCCTTGACCCATACTAAAATGGGAAACAGTATTGGAGGTTATCCTTGACCCATACTAAGGACATTTTATATGATTCTTACACATTTATATGATTCCATATTTATATGATCCCATTCCTATATGATATTATTTCAAATGTTCTATGATTTGGATATCATTATTTCATGCCTCCTAACTCATGTTCTTAAGATGTATCCTTATGTACATTCTCATACTGGTCTTTTTAACTCATACATTTATTCATGTGTCCCCCAAGGTACCCTATGCAGATGTAAGGACTCAAATGATGTTAGGATCTATTTATAGAGATTAAATAAAGAAGTGTTTTTTAGCCCCATGTTATATGGTTTATGTACCTAGTCTTCCTAAACACTAGAATTAAAGATCCTTAGCTTATACTCTAATGTATAATTATGCTTAAAATCATGTAATGTTCTGTGAAAAAGGCTTGGGTCATAATAGTTGGTATCAGTGGTTGGTCTAGTTATTTTTTGAGATTAGAAATAGAGAACCTTAGTGAAAACCTTAAGGATGGGACAAAGTATAAGAAAACATTCCTAATTTTTCTTGAGTATTGGGTAAGTTTTTTATCAAAAAAATAAGTCCCTATCTAGATACGAGCAGGTATAGGCAGCTTTGGAAGATATGAATCTAGGGGTAAACCAGAAAACACCACATTGAGCTAGACTCGAATGGGAACTAGTGCACGACAACGGGTCTTGCTGCACTCATGGTTACGACACTCTTGGGGATATACTTTGGTAGATTCAGAAGCATAGTACAAACCATTATTAAGGGACAAAAAATACCATAAGAATATAAGTTAATAAATATATTGAGGGTAACCTACATTTAAACCTAAGTAATCACAAGTTAGGATATACATATTCTTTATAAGATTATCCTTTTATGTTCAAATTTCTTTTTTATGCTCAATAGCTAACTATTCAAGAACTATAATTATAAGTTCTTTTTCTTATTTAAGGGAGGGAAATAGAATAACTCATTCCAACAATCAATTCGATTTGCAATTTGATGATTCCAAGAATTATATGCCTAATATGATAGGAGAGGGTGTTGAAAACTTCATGATAATACATTCTTAGCTGGATCGAGTTATGAATAATTACATGAATCATGTGGAACACCCTCCTCCTACAAGGAAAGATCAGGTTTTCATAGAATCCTTTATGCAAAAAAGGCCTCCAATGTTCAGCGGATCTTCTGATCCCCTCTTTGGGGAATAGTGGATTAACTCCATTGAAGTGATATTCTCCATCATCTGGGGCTTGGAAGAAGAGAAAGTTGTACTGGAGTTCTATCATTTTTTATTGGGAATCTGATCAGTGGTGGACACTAATCAAAAATACAATGTCCCAAGTGGAAATTGATTCCATCGATTGGGAGGAATTCCAGAGGATTTTTTCCACAAATATTTTCCTCAAACCCTCTATCTCAAGATGGATAGAGAGTTCCTTAGACTCAAGAAGAATGAAGATTAGTCCATTGGGGCATATGAAGCAAAAATTAAAAGGCTATCAAGGTATGCCTCTGGATTTATTATGAACATTGAAAGCAAGGTGTATTTCTTGTTTAGTGGACTAAAACCAAGTCTACAAAAAGTGTTGGTGATTCTAGACATTGATAGTTATGAGGATATTGTATGTTTTTCTCTTAAGTTTGAAATGGAGGTTGGAGACTCTCAGTGGTCTCATGGACCCAATGACTAGAAGAGGAAAATGGAGAACAACATGGGTGGTTCACAAACATATCCCATGATGGAAATAAGCCTAACTTTTCCGTTTGTAAAAATTGTGGGAATAAGCATCATGGGAATTTTCTGAAGGGAACCACAAATTGCTTCAAATGTGGAAAGTTTGGTCATCTGGCCATGAACTGGTGAAGGGATATGAAAAATTCCCCTAATTTTCAAGAATAAAGGAAGGTTCAAATCAACACTCAGCCTGCATTGTTATGTTACAACTACAAGGATAATTAACATTATGTAATAAATTTCTCTAATTCGAGGGTTGTTGGAGGCAATCAACTAAAACCTCCAAGGCAACAAGGAAGGTCTTACTCTATCACTACTACTGAGGTGGAGTTGGGCAATGATGTGGTGATAGATACACTAGTTATTCATTCAAGAATAGAGAACATACTATTTGATTCTGGTTCTACGCATTCTTTCATATCTAGCAGGTTTAGTAGAACTATTCAAACACCACCACAGAATTTGGAGGAAAAGTTATATGTGAGAACAAAGAATAGGTTTATCATTGTATCCATGGTTTATAACTCCTCTCCAGTTAGTATTTTTGGACTAAACCTCCCAGAAAATCTCATAGTACTTCCTTTAGTGGAGTTCGACGCTATATTGGGCATGGGTTTGTTATCTTTATAGAAATCCAACATCAACTATTGGGAAAGGGAGATCACTCTGCACATCCCAAAGAATCCACTTATTCTTTACAAGTGTAATGAGGAAGATGAATCTTCTTTAGAATCATCATCTCAAGTGTGGACATTGCTACCTTGTGAGCAGGCATATCTAGATCAAATGAGTGAATCATGCTTGAATACAAGCCCATTATGAGGGATTACACTAATGTATTCCCTAAATAGTTTTCTAGTCTTCATCCTAACTGAGAGGTTGTGTTCCCAATTGAACATACCCTAGATCTATACCTATCTCAAAGACACCTTACAAAATGGTCATTGTAGAGCTGGAAGTGCTAAAGAAGCAAATACATGATAATATGGAGAAAGGTTTTATACGCCCAGGTGCTTCACCGTGGGGTGCTTTAGTCCTCTTCGTCAAGAATAAGGGTGGATCAATGCGCATCTGCATTTATTATCATGAACTCAATAAAATCACAATCAAGAACAAGTATCCCCTTCCACGGATAGATGAATTGTTCTATCAGCTTCATGGGGCCAGTTATTTCTCTATGGTGGACCATCGGTCGGGATATCACCAATTAATGGTGAGGAAAGAAGATATTCCCAAGAATTCCTTTAGAATGATGTAAGGACACTATGAGTTCATAGTGATTCCCTTTGCACTCACTAATTCTCTAGTAATTTTTAGGTATTTAATTAATAGATTCTTTAGATATTACCTCGACAAATTTGTGGTATTCTTTATTGATGATATTCATATATACCCCAAGCGAAAGGAGGAACATGAGGAGCATTTGAATATTGTGTTAAATAGTTTGAGAAGGGAAAAGTTGTATTAAAAGTATATTAAATGTGAGTTTTTGATGGGGGAATTATCACTATTGGGGAATATTATCACCAGCAAAGGGATATCTGTGGACCCTTCCAGGACGATGGCATTTGAAGAGTGGCCCAATCCAACTTCTATAATGAAGATCTACATCTTTTTTGGTCTAGATGGTTATTATCGATGATTTGTGATGAAATTTTCATGATTTTCAAACCCAATGACCAACCTGACACAGAAGAGAGTAAAGTTTTTTTGGTCTCTAGAATGTGAAGATTGTTTCAAGGAGTTGAAAAAGAGGCTTATCACTGTGCCAGTACTCACACTTCATACTAGTGTAGAACTCTTTGTTGTGTATAGTGATGATTCTAAGAAGGTATTAGGTTGTGTGCTGATGAAAAATAAAAAATTAATAGCCTATGACTCAAGGCAGCTGAAAATATATGAGCAAAAATATTGCACACATGATCTGAAGTTGGCAGTAGTGATATTTACGTTGAAAATAGGGAGACATTTTCTCTACGGGGAGAAGTATGAGATATATAATGACCACAAGATTCTCAAATATATATTCAAAAAAAATTAATATGCACAAATGAAGATGGATAGATCTCATCAAGGATTGTGACTGCTCAATCCACTACCATTCCAGTAAGGCAAACAAGGTGGTAGATGCTCTAAGTAGAAAGGATCATGCATCTTTATCAATGATTAGAATTGAAAAGGATCCGATCTTCTTATATTTGAAAAGGATTGAAATGGGAATCAATTAGGGGGTAATATCATCAACCCTTTCTAAAAGTATTTATCAACCGTCCCTCTTGGATAAAATAAAGTATTATCAAAGAAAATTTGTGGAAATTCGTAAAAGGGTGAAAGCTATCAGAAATGGGAAATTATATGATTTCCAAAGTGATGTGGAAGGAGTTGTAAGATTTGGGACATGATTATGTTTACCATCTAATCTAGAGATAAATAAGGAGCTATTTAATGATGCACAAATCTCAACCTTATCTATCTACCCAGGGAGCACAAAGATGTATCGATTTCTCTAAGAAAACTTTTGGTGGGACAATATGAAAAGGGAGATTGCTGAATATACATCAAAGTGTCTGGTATGTCATCAAGTGATGGAAAAGAGTCAAAAGTATAATGGGATGATGCCACCACTACCCATAACAGCATGGAAGTGGGGGAACATTACCAGGGACTTTTTCGCTGAACATCAAAGTACATACTGAGGAAACAATGCTATATGGGTCATTGTGGATCTTCTTACGAAGACAACACACTTTATCACGATTTGAGAGGAATTATCATTGGATCAAATTTCATGGATTTACCTCAAAGAAGTGGTAATTCTGCATGGAGTACCACTATATATTGTATCTGATCGTGATCCAAGATTCACGTCAAAGTTATAGAAAACTCTCCAACATGCTCTAAGCACTGAACTGAACTTCAGTACGGCCTATTATCTTAAAACTAATTGCCAATCTAAGCAAACTATTTAGACACTAGAAGACATGTTAAGAGCATGTTCTATGGAATTCAGAGGAGGATGGGACTAACATAATCCATAGGTTGAATTATCCTACAATAATAGTTTCCACTTGATCAGCTAAATGAAACCATATGAATCCCTTTATGGGAAAAGGTTTAGAACATAGGCATGTTGGGATGAAGTCAGTGAACATAATCTTCTAGGACCTGAAATTTTTGAAGAAATGGTGGAGAAGGTGAAATACGGAAATTTATGATAAATGCTAAATAATGGATTTATTGTGTCATTGATGATGATATGCTGATGTAAGACCAATTGGTTTGAAGTCACATGCATTTATTACTATATTTTTCATGTAATCATCACTATTTTTTTTCTTGAGGGAAAATAATAAACTAATAATTATAATATTATGAAAACCCCCCTCTTCTCTAGTATAACCCCCCCCCCCCACTCCCTCTTCTCTTCCCTCCTCTCAAGCCTTCTTCTTTTCCAATATTCTATCCAAATAACTCCCCAAGATCCTTCCTTACACCCAAAAACCCCTAACCTCTACAAATTACTAAAACCAATCCCCTTAAGGGGTTCTCAAAGGAGGAAGTCTCAAGAGGTAAATTCCTCTTTCAAATTACTTCATTTCTTTTATGTTCTTAACTTTTTGTTTTTTTCCTCACCTCCCTTCACCCAATTAGTATGATAACTCCTGTAACAAACATGTACTAGAATGTTTTTATGCTAATGGGATATTTCATTATCTTCTATCCTTTCCCCACCTTTTTTTTTAAAGAAATGAAAGCACTCTTTGAGATGTGCTAATATAGCACATTCTAGGAAAATGGTTTATCAATTTCTATTATCATATTTAATTATGGTCATAAAACCATTTGTTTTATGGTAAAAAAAACATGTTATTTGTAATCAAACCCACCAATTAACAAAAATGGTTGTCACTATGGTTTTATATAATAATTCGACTAAGTAACCAAATTAAATTTAAAACCATGTAATATCTTAGATGTTCACTAATAGCATATAACATCAATTCTGGACAACCAATTTCTTCTTACATGTTTATCCAAACATGAATATAAGTAAACCAGTCATTAAAACCAAGTAAACAAACAATCCTAAACAATGAAATTGAACCTCATAACCAATCAAAACGATTATATATGAACATAAAATGACTATACTAAACCAATTAAATAAAGAATAGGTTCTGGAATTATTATTTAATAAACCTAAATTTTTTTAGGTCTTTAATAAAAAGTGGAGAACACCAAAAGATTTAATGTAAGGGATTCTCTCCATTTCACTCTTAAATCGTGATTTTCCTCAATGGTATACCATTTTATGTGTAATCCCTAATGATGTGGTATGTTTATGCACTTCCCCCATACTTCCCTCTCGATGTATATGTGATGATTATCCCCTTTTCTCTCTCATCAGGCCCTCTTAGTTACACCTGATACCATGCTGATAAACCGTAATGAATTCTACCTGAACCATCTTTGTTCTTTCAGGAGGCCTTTTCTTTATTTATGTCAAAATGGAGTTATTTTATAAATTTATGAACAAATTCTAAATTCTATGTATTTTTATAAAAATAATTTAGGAATACCCATTCATCACTCTCTTTTGGGGATGTACATGTTTTTTAAGTATTCCCTCCTTTGAACTTTCTGATAAGAAAACCTGTTTTAAGGGAACTTTCTGAAATTTTACCCAATTTCAAGTGCACTCTGTCCTCTATTTTAAGCCACAATTTTCTTTATAAAATCATTATTTTTATTATTAAAACCTTCTTGGTTAGATTTAGGTTTTATATAAAAGATTTTCCTCTTTTATATTTTAAAATATCTATAGTATTTTCCTTAAAACCACACAAAAATGTTTTAATGCTAATGATTATCAAATACATTTCTTATATGTTGTCACTTATAGTTGACACCACCTACCATGTTATATGATTTATTTACCTTATGAACATCCATTTATGTTCTAATCCCTTTATTTCATGGAAACTTTCATGATACGCTCATTGGTTTTTCACTATGTCATGATTATAGTACCCAATTTTTTCCATGGGTATCCTTATGTTTTTGTATGGTTGATTATGTATGATTATTTATGTGGAAATAGTATTAATGAAAATGTTGAGATGGGTGAACCCAAATAGCACTCTAATGCATTTGGTAAAGTTAAGTCTCATGAGATACGATGTGAAACGGGGTTGGCGGTTAGCCTTGACCCATACTAAAATGGGAAACAGGAATGGTGGTTAGCTATGACCCGTAATAAAATGGGAAATGGGATTGGTGATTAGCCTTAACCCATACTATGGACATGTTATATGATTCTTCTACATTTATATGATTTCATGTTTATATGGTCCCATGATTATATGATATGATTTAATATGTTCCATTCTTTGTATATCATTATGTCATGCCTCCTAACTCATGTGCTTAAGATGTATCCTTATGTTCATTCCCTTACAGGGATTTTTAGATCATCCCTTTATTCATGTGTTCCCCAGGGTACCCTATGAAGATGTTAGGGCACAAAGGAAGTTAGGAGCTCTTTATGGAGATTAAATAAAGATGTTTTTAGCCCCATGTTTTATGTTTTATGTACCTAGTCATCCAAGACACTAGAATTAATGATCATTGCCTTATACTCTGATGTATAATTATGCTTAAAATCATGTAATGTACTATGAAAAATGCTTGGGTAGCAATATGAACAATATGATTCATCAATTGGTTCTGGTTCTCTTGGATATTGTATTTCTAGGTTTCCCCATCGAGTGTGATGAAATTGAATGTTGATTGATCCAATACAGTGTGGGTTTATGATGAGGTGATTCTGTTAGGGATGAAATGGGACCAGGGGTGCTTTTTTTAGTTCTATTTATATGTTTGGTAATTCTATTAGTGTGTAGGATCAAGTGATGTGTTGTGGGCACACCTTGTGAAACAAGTACGACATTGGTATTTCCATGGTGGAATATGACTTTAAAATTTATATTGATATGCTGTGAAAGAAAAAAAGAACTTCATTGGACCCAATTTACTTTATCAAGAAATTCAAGATTATTTTGGGACAGTTCATTGAGGTGAGGCATACATGGAGGTAAGGGAATTTTTTTGTAGATACATTTTCCTGTAACAATATTACTGGTAATAGACTTTTTATTTATAATTATTTTAAATAGATAATTTGATTACATGGATTACCTCTCTCTATTGAATATTATTGGGATACAAGATTTACCTAAAATATTAGAAAGGACTTAAAACTCATTGGGTACTCTATTTAATTTTAACGTATGATTTCATCCATAATATGATGTAAATCCAAACAAAATTATTCATACATTGAAAGATATGATCCATAAATTCTTCTTGGATTAACAGTGGAGTTTAGATCAAAATCATTCACTAGTTGAGTTTTCCTATAATAATAGTTTAAATTCCGATATACATATGGAATAATTTGTGACATTATATGTAATTTTGTTTGAAAATCAAACATGTCGATATAAAGTCAGTGAAAGGATGTTATTGTGGCCATAATTGGAATAGTATATGATAGAGAAGATAAATATGATTAATCTGAACATGATCACTAATAAGGAAGAAGAGTTATGAAAATCATAGGAGGAAACATCTCTCATTTTATGTAGGAGATCTTGGTTTTCTGGAAGTATCTCAATGAAAAACATTCATACATTTTTTGAAGAAAATGAATGTTAGGTCCATGTATTATTATTCCATGTGAAATTTAGAAAAAAATTCGGTCATTTTATAATATGGTAGCTTTAACATTGATTTTATCTTAGGTACCCGATATTTTTCACCTTTCAATTCTATGAATATGAATACTAGATGCATATAATATTTTGAGCCACGAGGTGATACAATTAGAAGAGATTCATTACTATAATGAAAATTAACATCGTATTTTTTCTCAAATTTAAATGGTGAAATAATATAAGGTGATTCCCCATGTAAATGTTTTATGGAATAATAGAATCATTTAAAAAGAAACATGTGAATCAAGAAATGTTTTAAGGGAAAAATACCCTCACTTATTTAATTAATGAATAAAATTTTTGAGGAAGTAATTTATAAAAGGGGGAATAATGTGAAAAAAGGAAATACCCGAAATAAAAAATTATTATTATTATTTATATGAATTCATTTTATATATTCATTAAAATTATATATTTATATATTATTTTAAAAAAATCATCCAAAATGAAAATTTATTATTTTAAAAAAAATCCCTAAATTAAATAGATTTATTTTAAAGATAAATTCCATGATTATATAAATTTAATTTTATAAATTGAACATATAATTTTTGATATCCTAATATAAAATAAAACTTATGATGAATTTTTTAGGATTTTTCGGAAAATGATGATGTTTCAGTGAATAGTGAAAAAACCAATTTTTTCAAAACTATAATTATTTATTTAAATCACATATTTTAAAAGTAAAATAATATTTTGAATTTTAATTTTATGTAACAAGATATACATTTTATAAAAATAAAAAAGAAAAAATTATATATTATTCTATATTATATTTTATTTTGTATAAGTTAATTTTTATTATTAAAAATACAATTTTCTAAATGAAATTATTTCATTAGGTTTAAAGAAATTATAATAAGATTAATTTAAACAAATTATATTAATTTAATATGTTAAAATAGACTTTATATTTGGAATCATGATTTCCAAATTTATTAATGATTCCAATTTCAATTTTGGTCATAAGGAATAGTAACCATGGTAAAAATATGTAACCACTATGAAAGGGTAAATTGCTTCAATTAAGGTAAAATATATGTGATAAGGACACAGAATAATTTCAAATTTATTATTTTATTTTTGTATTTACACAATTATCATCTAATATTTGTAATTGGATTGTTCTTGAGTGACATTTCTATGACTATGACATTTATAATATTTTAATGTATATAAAAAATTGACTTATGCCAATCTCCTCACTTATAAATGGGAACCTCAAATATTCACATCATAAAACCATTGAGGATAACTATATCCAAAATTATCTACCTAAATATATCTCAAAAATAAATCCTAAATTTTTATAGTCCATGTACACACAAAAATCTCAATGAAAAAAGGCATAATGTGTAATCCAAATGTGGTTTCCCAAAGAATATGTAAAACACTTAAATGGGTGTTCTGGGTTTATTTCATCTTCTAAATCATTATAATATTATTTATTAATGATGAATAAATATATCAATCATAATAAATATAATAATTTTATTTTCTAAAATGCTATCTCATTTACTTTTACATCTTATGGGAAATGAAAACATCACTCATGGGAAACTGTGGAAAACCACCTTAAAGAAGCGAGATGTTCTGTTATTCATCACCAAACCATATAAAAATTTAATTTGATGGACAACATAAATGTATATGATATTCATGAAATAATTAATATTATTTTAATATAATATATTACTTACCTTCTTAAAATATTATCCCTTAAAAAATGATAACATTTCTCTTGTGTAGGTATAAACAACTACCTCAATAAAGTGATGTGATTTTTTAATATCCATGTTACAAATATGGTCACAAGGATGGTCCTAATAAATAAATATGAAATTTATAAAATATTAATTCTTAATTAACGTTAAAATATTACCTACTTTACTTATTCTCCAACCATTATCAAAATGGAAACGCCATTCATGAATACATACGAACACCCATCTCCATGAAGTGATGTGGTTCATTTTTAATGACCATTTTAAATGGTTGGTTTAAAAAGTGAATCTATTATAAAAATATTATAATTAAATCATGATTATTATTTTTTAGTTTAAATAACCAAATCCACTTTTACTATGGACAACACAATTATGTTTTTTTGATGGTATGAACAGAACATCCCTAAAACAACCAACCTACTCTTTAATATTTCGGTAACTAAATAGAAAATATTAATAAAAAAATATAATCATTATAAGAAAATGATCCTTAAAAGGTTTATTAATCATGTATATAAATATTATAATTTTATTATTTTGGATATATAGTGCATACAAAGATGGATAAGACTTATGATAGTGAATTTTACCTTAAAATGTTCTTTTTAATATTTTGAGCTATTTATCCTTTATATCAATTTTCACATAAATGTTTCAATAATGAAAAAAGTTAGGATTAAAAGGAGTCCAATGTAAATTATAAACTATATTTTATTTTAATTAAAATTTATTAAAATTTAATGTTTCTAATGTTTTCTATATGGGTTATTTTCAACTATTTATAAAATTGTAAAAAGAATGTTTTTAATGTATATTTTGTGACATCATTTTCCCAACATCATTGATTTTTTCATTATCATGTATTATATATATGTTATCATGGTTTTTCTATGAATATAAATATCCCTATATTATTTAAATTTTAAATTTTTTATGATTTTTTAAAGGAAAGGTATATTTTTGCTTATCAGAATCCAAAAATGGAACGTTTTTTATGGGTTCAAATGAGTTTTTCATGAATTTATAGTGAAAAAATGAAATCTTATCAAAATATTTCTCATGATATGTAACATATTAATTATAAAAGATAATGGTTGAGCTCTATATGGAACATGATTATGGGTAAAAACATAGAGAATTCCAATGAATTGGGTAATGATTAGAACTTGAAGAATAAAAATGATGGAGACAGTCAGGTAAGTTATTACTCTGAAATTTATTGTGATTCAATTAATCTAACCTGTGTTAAAAATGTTATCATATAGGTTATTAATATGACTCTCTAATATACCAATTTTATGGGTGATAAAAAATTTATAAGAGAAATATATTGATATCATGAGGTAATGAATGTTTAATGGATGATTGTTTTTTAGAAGGAATGTTTTTTGGAGTATCCACATTCTTTATAATTCCATAATGGGTTTTTCTATTCTTTATAATGGGATTCAAGTTTTTTTATAGAGAAAATTATTCTTATCACAATTGGAAATTTTATTTTCAGGTGCTCAAATATTTATTATGAAAAGGGTAAAATCATAATGGGTTTTTATATTTATAACAGGAAAATAGGATTCCATTATTTTTACATCACTTTATGAGAATAGTTTTTAGCATCAAGAATTTTAAATTGTTTTTCATAGGATATTTTTATTAGTATAAATTTTATTATGGTTAAATTTTCTTCAACAGTGACTCATCATAAACAATGAAAAGGTGTATTGAATGAAACATGGTTTAAAAATCCACTCTTTTTTTTTGAAAAAAAATATACTATATAAAAGTGTTTAATTTATTTTGTACTCTTTTTGACTAATTTCATAAAATAGAAAACTAAAAATATTATAAAAATTTAATAAAGTTAAAACCTTATTTTAAATCATGTATATATGAGTGGTTTAAATTATGAGGCAATATAGAAAGTTATTGTGCACAAATTTGATAATAATTTTTAAATTTCTTTTTTAGCCATTAACAATTTGATTCATTCCAGAAGATCTTATCATCAATTTTTTAACTCTAATATTTAATTTATATATAATATTTACATGATTGATATAATTATATATCAATTATATTTCATATAAAATAGTTAATCTAGTTGAATTATTTACGCCGATTGACACAAGAACATATGATTGTAGAACTAACATAAAGACTACTCTAAGTAGATAATTCCATCCAAAAATTTGTATCTTATTATATGTTAAAGGATTTAATGTTATGTATAAATAATAAATAATTATTTTTAAAAAAAATGATTAATAATGAGGTATTTTAAATCTAGTTTCCTTAAAAAATTATTTTTTATGAAAATAAATTTTATAATTAACATGATAGAGGAAACTTGAGAAAAATAATAAATATGATATGAATTGGAATAAAAATTTCAAAAATCATTCCTACATTTAATTAATTTTAATAATAATTCTAATATGAATTTTTTTATCATAAAAATATAATAAAAAAATCATTTTGAGACATTTATATAAAATCTATGTTTTCTAAATCAAAAAGAAAATAAAATTTTTTCAATAATCCAATAGAAAATACCGATTTACTAATATGTGTTGTAAAAATACTTTTTTCCAAAACATTTCCTAAGATAAGGAATCCTTCAGTGTTATAAAACCCATTTTTAAAAATTTAAATTATAAAATAACATTTTTTAAAGATTCATGGAAAGATCACTTTACCAAATAATGAATCCTCAGTCGAATTCCCAAAACTCAAACTATATTGTGTGTCTCATTTTATCCCTTGTTATCCCATATATTTATTAACAAAATTCAAATAGTCTAATCCATCACATCCTCATGGATACAACACATAGTATTCAAAAAAAGGTCCCACAGAATCAAATTCACCCAAGCACACATTCAATTTGATATATCCATGAAATCCAAAAAATATATTTCATAAAATAAATATTAAACCATTCTATAATAAAATAATCAATTCAAAAAGATTGAAAACGTTTTTTAAATTACCAGTTATATTTGAAAATATACATTGAAATGAAATCCTAATTTCATAAAATTCCCTCTTTACCAAAATTTACATCTTTACATAAAATCATTATTTCACCAAAATAATTATATTTCATTAAAAAATATACCACAATAAATAAAAACGTACAACAAACTATCCATCCTCAAAAGTGTGATCAATGTTACTTACATAAAATTATTTCATTCAAAATAATCTCTATTATCCACATTTATAAATCAGACAATCATATTAATGAATTCCTTTTTTAAATATTGACATGAACAATATATCCTCAATAATGGAAAAAATAATCATAAATCCAATATCACCACAACCAATTCTATACAAGGTCAACATATTTATAGAGACATAATGAAAATATTTTAATCAAAGAAAACATCAAAATCACACCTTATATTAAACATAACATAATAAATACTTATGAAAATTCATTGTTCATTTATTGGAAGATATTATTTTTACTCCCAAGAATCCATAAAATAATTTGAGACCAATGTACAATGTCAAATTAGATTTTTCAAATAAAAATTTCTCCAAACTAAACATAAAAATAAAATCTCTCAATATGAATGGTTAGATTCACTAATTAGAAAACCATGAAATCGTTACAAAATAACAGGTCTCACCTTAGAGTATGCATAGTTAGCCTAACCATTTTCTTAACTAGGAAAATGATTCAAGATTTATTTTTTAGAAAATAAAATAATCTATATTGCTATCATAAATGTGCACCTCCACCTTCTCTTATTAAAATTCATATTTTCAACCTTACAACTCTAGAAAATTAAAATCAATATACTTATAGAACCATGGAATGTAAAATTATTCATATCACTTGACTATTTATCCCTAAAAAATTATCTATATTCTACTATCCCTAAACAATGCATCCATTTCCTTCTCATCTTTATCACTCACTCTATAGTCCCTTCATGGACCATGTACTACTTACACAACATGCACACCAATATAAATACCCATCCACCAAATATAGTACCTCCATAACTCTTAACCAAAATATGAATCCATATTTATACATAATTATAATCCAAATAAACCACCTCCCACCTCAAGACATGATATGAATCATTACGTACTTTATTTATTGTGAATCCTATAAAACATTAATAACTAGTACTGAATTTTGTATAATCCAAAACTGATATACTACATCATCGACACAATAAATGATCTAAAACGTTTCCACATACCATAGAAATAATTTACATTACAGTCCAAGCCAAGAATAACCCATCCTAGAAATCACAATCAAATAAAAATTTTATCCAACATTATATGTGAATGGTTTTCATTGATGGATAGAATAATAATTCATTCAACATTAAGATGAAATCATATTCTTCTAAATAAATTTATCCAGATATCCCACTACATATACCAACTAGATCATGTAATAGACCCATATCCAACTTTATTTTTACAAAATATGGATAGACATGGGTGTCTTTTAAATACAAAAAATGGTTCCATATAATTTGATGTCTAACAAATATTATTATAAATGTATTCCACCAATAATATATATTCCTCATAGTACCTTCCGAAATAAATTACACAAGATTAGATAATAGGTTCCAAAACATGAATAATATGATCTATATGCCCATCTATATGAGGTTGATATTGTATACTCATGCATAGATTCATATCGAATAATTTTAGAGTCTCGTTTTGAATCTCCCTATAATATGAGGAGCCCTATATGAAATTATAGAATCAAGAGCCCCAAGTATATTTCCATGATCATGAACTAAAAATTATCTATGATGGGAATGAAATTAATAGGCTTTAATAGTTGATCAAATATAATAAAATTTTTGTCTTTAATTCATGGTGACACAGGAAACTAAATTGAAAATCCCATATAAATATATACAAATTTTTATATCATAACATGTAATGGTTTTAAAACCATTCTTGTCATTTATTCTTCAATATCATCTACATTCAAGTTGAAGAATGAAAAATAAATTCAAACAAATACTTATTTAATTCTAACTACTATAAATAGTGTATGATATCATGATATACCTTAGTATCTATATAATTCACTACACATACAGAATGGTAAAAATATTTCATAACATTACTCTTATTATATATAGAAACCAACAATCATAATTTGAATTACAGAAAATAATTTATCATAACTAACAATATTTCAATGGTCTCTATACTATTTAGAGTGTTCCATATCCTCTAATAGTTCTCAATTGATAAATGGTTTTCTCACATCAAATTTTACAACACATACATCACACTTTGGCTAAAAATAACCCCAACACCAACAACATGGTTTATATTTACGTGAAATTCCACAAAAACCCCATTAACTAATAGATATATCCTATAAATCAGAAAAAAATTATATTATTTATAATTGTAATATGTTTTATTATATGGTATAGAAATATTGTACAGACTGATATATAATCAAAATTCATATCATTAACTTTAATATAATGATATTTAGGCATCTATATTGTCCAAATTACATGATATGGGCATTTTATAGGTTCTCTTTATAAGTCATATAATATGTTGAATCATATTTCATGATATATAAGGAACCATACAATTATAGGAGGTGTATTTTAATGTTAAAAAATTAGCAGCGAAGAATCTTCTACCAATGGATATCATTATCTCAAACACTTTATAAGATAAAACATATGGGAGAGTGGGAAAATTCATTGAGATGTGTTATTCATAAGGGTGAAATCTTTCAGAAATACTCGATTTATTATCACTCTCTATCTTGAATATTTTATTCTCCATATATATTAAGAACCAATAATTACAATAATATAGTGGGAGTTTTAGATAATCCCACCCAATCGTTGTCATTCATTGGATACACCATTGAGAAAGGAACAAGTTGGTTAGTGCTACGAGATCTTCATCAACCTACTATAACTGAAGAAATATGCAGTGGGTGAAAATGATAAAAGATATATATTAATTACTTTAAATATATCTAGTTTTAGATTCTCATAACACAGTGATCTCGGGAATATTGTTTCTATTAATATATATTCTATTGAAGAAGTGTTGTTTGATCATTATAACCCTTTCTGTGTTATCTAAGATTCGCCATGCATCTTGATTCACGAGATAATTTTGAAAAAATAAATAAAATTTTCTATGATATTATATGTTATTATAAATTATTAATATATTTTTCAATGGTTTGAATTAAGAAAAAGGATATCATAATTAGTAGTTTTATCACCCTATTCAATACAGCATATGATAGATAGTGGTGTAGTTTACTCTATTTCATTTTTTAATATTTCATCATATGATATGGTTCTATGATAGGAGATTATACAAATTATATATACTATAAACATTTAATAAAACAAATAATCATACCATAATAGTGATATGGTTCATATAATAAATTTTGATAGATTATAGTTGATTTATCTATAATAGGGAATGAGAAATCTATTTTAAATTGTAGTGTCGTTTTCAATCTATACTGTGTGTTATTAAATAGTTTATATAATAATAATGGGGAGATTATATAGGATTGTAGGAGCTTTAGAATTGGATTAATTACAATGTGATCCCACCCTCTACTGTCGGTTGGTTCTTTTATTAATCATGTTCATGATTGGGATTATTCCCTTTCTCTATTAATTCTTTCTATAAGTAAACTACCTATATGATTATGGATATTAAATAAATAGAGTGTTCTTAATTCAATTTTTGGGTGTTGTGATTTTGCTTTTATTTTTTCTTTCATTGTTTGATATATGGTTCTTCCATCTCATCGATGTAGGTCACCATCCTCACAACATCCATTAAACTAGTTGTAGTTTATTTTGGAGTTCCATGGAATTTCTTTTTCTTTATTACATAGTTTCATCCTGATGATGTTCATCAGTTCTTTGTGTAAAGAGGAATATTAATTTTAAAGTATCCAATTGGTGTTTTTAGTGTCATAGATGCTCCATGTAAAAATGTTTTGACTTTTCTTCCTTTGTAGGGTTGTGATTTCCCTTTTTGTATTATATTATATGGTTGATTTATAAAATTAAGGGTATTTTTTGAGAAATTATCATTCCTTATTTTTTTTAATCCCTTAATTTATTATATAAAAATAATCAAATATATTGGTTCTATGGGTTTTTAGGAAAATTATTGTGTATTGTTATTTTAATGATCTATTTTAATATATATCTTAGTTTTTGTTTATTTGTTCACTCGTTGCATTCATTACTCACTATTGCTGACTTGGTTTGTCTCTCATATTTTCATGTCATCTGATTAACCATTTTAGAAACATTTTTTTCTATTATGATGACCATCATTGTGGTTTGTGGTTTTTTTTAAGAGAAACTCACTATCTTTTGAGTTGATGTGAGTAACGATGAATGTGTATTGATATCTCATCCCTAATTCACTTGGCCATATTATGTAAAAATTGTTCATAAAGGCATAGATGATAGATATAATAATATATTTGAATTTTGGAAAGGGAATATTTCAATATAGTCACATGTACATGATGTCTCTTTTATTCAACATCACATACCCAATGTTGTTGGTAGGTTTGAACACACAGACTCTTAAGAATGATTCACCACTAGAGTCAGGTTCCCCTATCCCTTAAGGGTTTTCACCAATCCCATAAAAATTAATGGTTCATGTGGGTTCCCCTTAACCCCAAGTCAAAAAATGGAGGCTCGTGTATGGTACCCCCTAAACTAAATGAAAATGGTTTATTTAAAAAATACCAAAAAGGGTTCTCAACTTTATGATAAAAATAATTATTCAATAAAAAAATATTTTTATTTTAGTTAAAAATTTTCATTAGATAATTTATTGAAAATTTATAAATTAAATAAAAATACATTTCTTGGATATTTATTTAATTTATAAAATTTTTAAAAATTATTTATTTATATAATGATTATAAATTATTATGAAACATTTATAGAATAAATATACATAGAATTAATTATTAATGTTAAATACCATTTTGATTTATATTTCATGACTTATAATTTTGATATTAAGGGTTTATACAGAAATTATATTGTGAATTATAATATTGTTATAAATTATAAAATAAGGAATAATATAATGAATTTACAATTGAAATTTATGAACTATTCATAATTATTAGTTTGAATTGTTAATATAAAATTGACCTAATTTGAAAAAAAATAATAGAAAAGGGGGTTTTATTATGGATATGACTAACATTTAAACAATATTTAATATGTGATGTTTATATTACATAATTATTCATATAATATAACTTTTCTGGATTATGTTAATATCTCATTTATTATTATATATATAGGTAAAATTCTATATCAAAGGATTATATTAATGGGTTTATATTTTTAATAAATATAATGTGTTTATATTTTTCTAATTATAGTATATCCAAAATGCATGTCTAAATTGTAATGTCTTTATAATTTATATATTTATGATTTTTTCATAAATTTTATATAACATTTTTGAATAGATAAATTGTTCATATATTTAGTTTATTGTCTAATTTATTCGAAGATAAAATTGTGATATAATGAATTTTGATGTATTATTTAGTTCAGAGTGTTAAACTACTTCAGTAAATTATCATACATGCATCAAAAAAGTTACATTCATTGTATGATAATTTTTTTGGTTTTATTCTAAATTGACTTTGTCTTGTCCTATTTTTAGAGAGTAAATTTATAATATTATTATAGATTATTAAAATTAAGGTTTAGAATTGAAATTGAGTTAATGTATCTCGTGATAAATATATCTTTGAGTAGAAGAAAATTGGGTCAAACTACTCACTACCATTGAGGATTATGTTTTTTCTATAAAATGCAGGGTTTCCCATCAATTACATAAATATTACACTTATGTGGACTATATATTTTAGTTGGTATTGATATATTTAATCAGTGTATCACATACTGTAGGCATGTGATATATTTCGATATGAATGAATATAGCTAGGTATATATTTTGTATAACATCTAACATGTCTACATAGTTACATATAATAATTGTTTAAACATATTTATTTGGTGAAATTAATAGAATTGAAAATTAAATTAGTACAATTATTCATAAATGAAAATAGAATACATGTGATATTGTGGTGAGATTAAATCACCTTTATAAAACTATACGTCAAATTCCTTAAAAATGGAGCACTTGGAAATACCTTCATCATATAACCGGGTAGGTATTTCTAGTTTCTATATGCACTGGATCATATTATATTTTTAAATCATGAAATGGGTGAGCCTAATAGGACTATGTGACCATTTGGAAAAAAAATTGAATTTCATATTGGTGGGAGGTCCTAATAGGATTAGGTTACTAGGGTAATAGAGTTGAGTTTGACTATGTTATGAATTTGGAAATATTTTTTCCCAAACATCCATGAGTCATATATTATATGATGGATATAATTTAATACCTAAATAGTTATGTGATAAGATAAATGATTTTCAAACCCAAATATCAGTGAAATATGAATCCTTTTCCACTATTGGATATAAGAATATTTATATGCGGTCATCACTTTACTAGGATAGTATTTTATAAATATCCTTATTAAATTAATGTAAACCATGATATTAATATTATAAAACTTTATTTTATAGATAAATTTTAAAATCATCATTCTACAATAATTTTTCATCAATACTATATAATTGTGAGCATAATTTAGGATACATTGAAATATATTATTGAAACATAATATTTATTTTTTCTATTAGAATCAAAATAATCTATTTTTTAATGAATCACCTTCTAATGTAACCTAATGTTGATATTTTTTTAAAAATGAATCATGATTTTTATAAGAATTATAGATGAATATAAATAAGTTTTTAATAGAACTAAAATAATTATAACCAATGAAAAGTTATCCTCCACTCATATACTCAATGTGATTGAGTTTTCTAATTGATTGGAGACACTGGATATATCCACTAAGGAAATATCTAGTTATTGTATTCATTAAGAAATAATATGGGAAATATTCTAAATATGTTAACGGGTTTATGAAATGCTTAACTTATTTTCTTAATTTTGGTATAATACATATCCATGAAATGTGATTTCTATGCTCAAGTGTTTTCTATACAGTACTAAAAGGTAATGGGTGAATCTATAAATTGAATCATGTTTTTTTATAATATTTATCCTTGATCATTGAAACATAAAGGAAGTGTCAATATGATTGGGAAATATTTCAACAGTATTCAATTGTTTAGAATGCATGAATGGGTTTTGGAAACACCATGGAGGGTCTATATTAGGAACAACTATTATATGAATTAACTCTTTTTTAAGGGTATATGATATGAAATTAATATTTTACAACTTTTTTAAATGAATAAGAGAACAAAATAAAGATAATGATTTATTAGTCAGATAATATTTATTCAAATGATAAATATAAGTGTTGTTAAATCTTTTTTTTTATGTAATGGAAAATACATATCAGATGAATTTAAATATGTGAAGTGTTTTTCATCTTATTTCAATTATATTATTAAAGATTTTTTTTGTAAATTAGTATTTATTGTAAAAAAATATGTGATTATTTATTTAATACATATGGTTTTTGATTCATCAGATTCAGAAAAATGTTAATGGAAGGTGAGGATAATTGTATATTTTTTGAGACATAAGAGTTTATCTAAGAAATTTGTTAAAATATGAGAGAAATATATATCATAACCCTCAGTAAAATATTTTAAAATAATAATGTATTATTTTTTAAATATTACCCCCAATAACATATAATAACATATATTATACTGATATAGTAGTTTATATGATTAATATTTACATGGAATTAATTAACCAGTCATTACAATCATAAAAGATTTTGTGTATCTTATCATGATATTATTAAGGGAATATTGTATCAAAAAGAATTCTTGGGTGTGTATTTAGACATAGAAATATTCAACCTCAAAAAATAAATGATTATTCTAGTCAAAATAATATATTTAATGTAAAATAATATCCTAAAACATTCTAGGGTATGTTAACAATGGTATGTGTATATAGTTATATCTAGTTAACATAAAAAAGTAAATATCAATTTATATCATAAAAGAGATTATGGTGTATTGAAGATGAAATAATGTAAAGTGAAACATTTTTTAAAAAATATTAGAACAAAGATGATATAAACTAGAGATTGGTATTTTTTATTTTCAAAATCCATTATCTAGTTATAATTTATGTTATAATAAGAATTTTTAATTTCATGGAATGATACTTTCAAAGCTATCTCAATTCTGAATAAAGTTGCAGTTGTTGATTCCTATGCTCAAATCAGGTATGATGGATAATCTTTTTTGTGACTCTAACTTCTTGGTGTATTTTTATATCTTATTAAAATGGTATTGTTTTTAAATAATTTGAGTTTATTTGGAGTGTAATGATGAATATGGTGAAAATTAATGGTTTTCATGTATCACTAACACCACAGTATTAGATGTGTGTGGTATCTAGTTCAAAAATGAGATACATAGTTCCACAAGAATCACATGAAGTGCATAATTTAAGAAGTGGAGAAGTCAATTTTTATTTAAGCATCAAGGAATTATTTATGGGTTATTTTTAAATATTTCAGTGAATAAAATTTTGAAAAGTAAAAAAATCTCATTAAGGAGTTATGTGAACTATGTAGCATGGAGCATAGTTAATGGCCATAATGGGGGTGCAATTTGTTTGGGGGTTATAGTGTTTATATGAAAACCAATATTAAAAATATCATTGTATAATTAGGACTATGTGAAGAGGATTTAATGAAGGATAATATGATAATCCTATGACAAAAGATATTTTTAAGGGTATTGACTATAAATATAAAACTAGTCATATTATTTAATATGAATGAAAAATTAAAAAGAAGATCAGGGAATAAATTATACTAAAAAATGTTTTTGAAATGAAACGTATTTTAGGATGCAGTGCTATTTAAAAAGAAGTTTAACTTTAATAGTGATATCTTTAACAATGTCAAACCATGTTTGATGAATGATTATTCGAATGAAGCGATTTCATTCACCAAGAAGGCTATGAAAAATAATTTTAAAAAGAGGAGTTTTGTGAGGTATTTTGAAAATCATAGTACTCGAAGGCCTATATATGTTCATATATTATTTTACCATGAAGAAAAAAAATCATGAATGATATAACTATATATAGGAAATTAGTTTTCAAAAGGAAGACCATAGGGTAGTTTTTTGAAGAAATATTTTGTGAAGAGTGTTTTATATTATTAACAAAATAATACAAAGTATTTTTTCCCTATTTATAGTTGTTATTTTTATGATTGTTCAAAATATTATAAAATAATATAATATGTATACTATTACATATAAAATCACACATTATTGATAATATTTAAGTGACACACATGATGTTAAAATAAAAATTGATCTATCTAATGTAGTGTGTAGATAATGAGTCGATAAAAGTCATATAAGGGAGGTAGTGTGCTCTTCCATCAACTTCATTTTAATGGTAGTGGTCCTATAATATAGTGGTAGGGGTAAAAAAATTGTTTCTTCCAAGATAGTTAAGAATATTTTATTTTCTTATACCATTACCATAATATGTGTCTGATCTATGGACTATATCCAATAGTGGTTAACTAAGTAAAAATGATATCTCCATTTATAATTTCTTCATTTATTTTTGTATTGGATGTCTGTATAACCGTGACAGGTTTAGCATGATCATACCAATGTGGGAACACAATTCAACATAACATGATAAAAATTTCACACCCTAATTAACCCCCTCTTATGATGTTTCTTATTATAATAAGTGGTACTAGACTCAATGTGATGGAAATTGAATAGATTATCATGATTTTGGAAAAACATAATTAATAAAAATGAATTTCCTCTATTTGATTGAGGAATTTGACAAAAATTAATGAATAAAATGTTATCATAGTTAAAAAAAGTTGGGGTATATTTTTTATATTATAATTAAAGGGATACAGGTTAGTGAAATATCATAGGTTCCTAGGCATGATGAAAATGGAAAGATTTTCAAAATTGGGTTCAAAAGGTAAAAATACATTATCTATATCTTTTTTAAATAAATTTTATATGAAGGTGTCGATTTATTCTAGAACCAAGGCCATGTGAAGAAAATCTACATAACATCAATGATTTTTGAAACCTGTTGATGGATTTTACACGTTAAAATGACTTAAAAATATTCCCAGATGAAAATTTTAATGGGATCATTGATTGAATCTAAGAGGTTGTTGGAGGATTCAATAGACTTATTGAAGTGATAATATAAATTTATATTATGTACAATATAATGCATATAGGGAAACATAATTTTAATCCAATTATATAATATCTTGAAGAGAGTATGATGGTAAAATATAATTGGGTGATGTGAAAATAGGTTTTTTTATATGAAGGTAAGGTTAATCCAAAAATAATTTAAAGTACCTAAAATCAGTTGATTTAATTCAAATATATGGAATAAAAATTATAACTGAATATGGAAAAGAAGAGGAATAATTATGTTATGAATTATTATATATCATATAATTAAAATTCATGTGAGTAATGTGTCAATTTGAAGGAAATCTACATTTATATTGTTTTCCATGTAGTAAACTTGTGAACATTGAAACAAGGATTCTAATGAGATTTTATGGAGATGGAGTTGAGAATAAAACATAAAAAAATGAAGTGGATCCCTCCTGAATGATACATCAAATATCGAAATCCATCTAGAATGGTGTTTCATAGGAATTGGTTTTTTAGAAAATATGATGATGATAATGATGGTTATTCAAAGGAAGTATAAATAGAGGTTAAATCAAATGAAAAATAATTTATGATTGAAATAGTTGATAATGAATAATCTGAATATAAATATATTAATGAACCTAAAGGTGTTGTTTATCTCAAGGTGGGTGTGAGGGAGATCACAATGTTTTAATGATCAAATGAAAAATTAAAATATTGGTGGTGTTCTACAACAATCATCCAAATGTGTGTATCAACTCAATGGTTATATTGATATAGTATACAAAGAACTAGATGGTAAAATAGTTCATTTGGTGGGCTCAAACGAAGTAGAGAATCTTGAGTTGAAAATGGTTGAACATACTATTGTGATCAATAACCATAATTTTTGTGTAAAATTTAATATAAAGAAGGTATAATACCAAGAATAAGTGGTTGTAACACTATGATAAAATTATAATTAGAAATTATATCAAAGGATTCAATGAATAAAATATAGTATAGGATGTTATCAGATGATGACTGGTTAGAAATATCCAAATGATGTTTTGAAGGCACTGAGAAAATCTTAAATGAAAGAAAACCAAGATTCATGGGTAATAGTGGAGATGGCTAATATGTTGATACACCATGAGTATGATAAAATTTAGATAAAAACAAAGTAATATAGATGGTTAGAAATAATATTAAACCATTATATGTTAATAAAAAATTAATAATATAATTTAAGGATGGGTACATGAGGATGAATGAAGTTGAGAAGATATTAATTCTTATTAAATACCAATTTTGTTGTAATATTGGCCACATCGTGTAAAATTTTAAAGTTTCAAGTATCTATCTGAATGAATAATATCTTAGAAATAATTTGAGAATAATGAGGCCATAGCCCTCATATAATAAAAGAAAATATTTCTATGGATCTTTTATCAACTATTTTAATTTAAAGATTGAATTCATTTTTTATAGACAAATGTAAAATAGTGATTACCATAATAGCAGTCGAAGAGTGATAAAGATTAAAACAACCCAAAAATATTCATTGAAAAATATTTCCAAATTTAGAAGATATATATCAGTATTATTATACTACATATGATAAAGTGAAATAGGATATATCGTCTTATTCCTTGACTCATTCAGGAATCTCATAGAATACAATGAAGAAGATATAGAAGGTTAATCTACCATAAATTTATCTCTAAGAAATAATGAACTGTATCATATAGATCCTTGAAAGTGGATATTCATCCCACATGTTTTGGATTAAGAACATCCTAAAAAATGATAATGTAATAGTTTATGGAATAATAAATTTTAGAAATAAAAAATCATTAAATATCTAAGGGAGTTGAAAGGCCTTATTGTTGGAAAATGAGATAATGGATATAGAATTTCTCTATATAGACGTATTAAAACAAAACCTCTTAAGAGTAAGTAAACTATATGACTTAGGACCAAATTATAATTTTTTCTAAAATGGGTTTTTAATCATAAGAAATGATATGAACTCTCTCATGAGAGGTCATAAGATAAATAGAAAGTTATACAAGGTTGAGAGTAATGAACCCACCTTGTCATTTAGTAGTTGATGTGGATAATAGTTTATAGAAAAAGAGGCTAGGGAACATAAACCAAAAATGAAAAAATAAATTATCCAATCTAAAATTTATATCATACATTTGAAACCCTAATGACACAATGGTGTATAATATTTTAATATCTTGGATATTATTTTTTTTTTGGGAGTTGTGATTCTTTTGGAATTATATGGTTTTGAAATAACATTTACCATGCAACATCCAAGTGGATTACAAATATATATTTTTGGTTATTTTCTAGTGATTTAATATTCTATATATTTTTTCAGAAATAGGATGGGGCTAGACCCTAGAGTATGTAAGGCACCATGGAGGGTTTTTAGTTTCCATTGGAGTGTTCCTCTTTAACTTTTCATTTATTTACAAATAA
Organism: Viscum album; assembly: GCA_963277665.1. Classification (NCBI taxonomy): domain Eukaryota; kingdom Viridiplantae; phylum Streptophyta; class Magnoliopsida; order Santalales; family Viscaceae; genus Viscum; species Viscum album. The sequence continues at coordinate 27,501,043 of OY728127.1, forward strand.
TTTATGATGGTATCATTGTTTTAGTGTGTTATGTCATGGTGAGGATATTGAGGCAGTGGTTGTGTCATGGTGATAAGTGTTTTATCATATCATTCAGGAGCTTGGGATCCTCAGTTCTACCGTGAGGATGTACTCAATTCCACATGCCTTAAATAAATGCAATATAGGTGCATGGGAGGGTTGTGGTACCATGTATTATAGGACATCATCACATTTTTTATCAACACATTTTTAATTATTGTTATTTCACCTTTTCCCACACTTTATATTCTTTAATTTTATCCCACCTCTTTCCCCTCTCTTGTATTATCCATCATGTGAGGAGCTCAAGGGTGGTCTTTATTTTCTAATTCTTCAATTCCATGTTCCTCCACTTGATTTTTCATGTATATTTGATGTTTAGATTACTTTTTACCCCATTTTTATAGTTTCTTATTACTTTCCCCTTTGGTTTCTTGCCATAGATGAAACATAGATGTGTTGTGATATAAACTAAGGATTAGTGGTTATCTTATCTTAATGAATTTGATATTTAGGGCTTGTTTATGTCATTTACTACTGGGGTTTTGTTTCCTCCATTGAAGGGGAATTCATTCAACCTTTTATTATTTAGGTTTTTATTTCTATGAATGATTTTTTATATTATATTTCTTGAAATTATTGAGAATAATAATGTTTTATATTGAAGGTTACTTGATTCAATGAGTTTTATTAATTCTTTTTATCTAATTTTTGTTAATTTTCAGTCCTTGTGCAAATTCCTATAATGATCTATAAAAATTATTTTTATATTAAATACTTCTTTATATGAAAAAATTTAGTTCTAAAGTGAATTATATTTTACCATCATTTTCATAATGTGGTGGGTTTGGTTTTTAATTTTCTCTTCTGGGAAGAGAAATATGTTTTTAAATGATTAATAATATTCATTGGATTTCAAAGGAAGAAGTTTTCATGATTTCAGTTTGCATGGTTATTTAGTGGCATAGTTGAAAGTTTATATAAATGAGTATCTTCTTGATAGTTCAAACCTAACTATGAACCCATTATAATTATGTTTATTATTCTATTTATTCACTTTTATGGGATGGGTATTTATTATTATTATGTGATTCTTGAAGGGGTTTTTTTGCTCCTGATTGTTGGAGGTATGATGAGGTATATTATTAAGTTTATTTTTTATGATGAATGTGTTTCTTATTGATTTCTCACCTCCCTTTTTGAAAAATAATGGGATCCTAGGTATCCAACTGATAGAGTCTTTCTAGACCAATGAAAATTTTTGACATATAGTATAGGATGTGACCATGAAAACGATGGTGTCTTAGGAATAATATGAGATCTAATTAGATGGTGACCCATTAGGGTTGTGGGATTATACAAAAATATTAAACCTTTTGGGTACTTAAAGGACCCTATCACATTAAAAACTAAAGAGTATCCCATAACACATTTTAATTTTCATATGATATTTCCTTGGGTATTTTCATGTCATAAATTGTTTGTATAATCTTTTACCTTATCTTTATTATGTGGAACCATTTAATTTACTATAATTTATTGGTATTTTTTAAAATGAAATAATGCTTTCATTATTTATTCCTTATTTTATTTTTAGTGGGTACACTTTGAAAATATTTTAAAAATGGAAAATTGTGAATGGATTAAAAATTTTAAAGAAATGGTTTAGTTTTAAATTTATAAACATTAAAGATCACCTTCTTAAATGTTTCAATTTTTTCCATTTTTAATGGTGAATTCCACCCCATGAGATAAAAAATAAGGATATGAAATCAATTTTAAATAATACTTATTCTTTTTATGGATTTCTTATGATCATGTTATACATTTTATTGACATGGGGAAAATTTATTAGTGTTTTTTATATTTTTATTCTATTGTGGATGATTATTGGAAAGTTGATAGTGTATTGTTTAACCAACCACCATATTCTTCTATATGTATTATTATCATATTATCTCATTTTTTTCATGGGGATGCATATTTTAGTTATATTTATTTTTATTATAATACATATTATTAATGGTATGCTAACTATGTATTATTTAACCATCCACATTCTTTTTATAAATGGATTATGGTCATTTATTTATTTTATTAGCATGGTGGAAGAATATTGGAGAAATTTTTATTGTTATTCCAATTAGAAAGATTGTTGGATAATTGATTGAGTATTAAATGACCACCCATATTATTTAATAAAATGGGTTATGATCATGTCATCTTATTTATTGAAATGATGTAAAATATTTATTTTTAGTATTATTATTGACTATTAATGTTGGAAGATCATGTATTGATATCTATACTCATCATTATTTTGATATACATGTTTTATTCAATAATATGTTTCTTATGTATTGTTATAAATGTATTCTAAACTCTTATGATTTATCCATTTGATTTAATCAGGTAATGGTTGGGGCCTATAATTTTATAGTCCCTCGATGCAACAAAAGTTATAATGATGAAAAATAGATTCGGTATTGGTGTATTCGTCTTCCAATAATATGTTATTTTGTTGGAATAAGGCATTGAAAATAGGTTTGTGAAGTTCAAAATTATGAATTTTATATTTATGGGATCAATATTATTGATATATTGTTTTTTATTTAGTTTCTCAATCATAGAATGTTCTCGGTTTCAAGTATATTACTTATTTTTTGTTATATACATATTCCTACTATTATATTTATGTCACATTTAGTAAATAATTACATTAGTTTTATATTTGTCCTTACTGTTCATTTGAAATCACCCCTTATTATGTTTCTATTTCCCCTAATTTCCCTGAAAAGTTATACATATGACATGATTAGAAGTATATCAAGTGTGGAATAATTTATGGGTGATTTTGAAGACCCATTATGGATTAAGAAGTTTCATATATAGTTGGAAAACATCATACTTGATAGAAAAAAAGTGTGATTTATTATTTTTGGATTGGGTCTTAATTCCCCAAACCACTTATTAAAATATCATTGAGATGTAATAGATTATAGTTATCATTATTGATTATGTAATTATAGATTTTTATTTCCATGAATTTACACTTATAATCAGAGAAATTATATATGGAATTTCTCTATGAGAACTAGATCAATGATTTCTAGTCTAAGGAGTGACATACCTTCTTACCCTCATATTCTTTTGAAAATGATAATGGTTCTCATGCGTATGTGTAGACTACTATAATCATGAAGAGATGTCATTCATTTTTTCTATTTAAACCATACATGAATAATTTTAAATGATATATCTTACATACATATTATGTTTATGAAATTATCAATATCATATAAATTATGGAACCATTTAAAAAATTCATTAACATTAGAATGTATACTGATATAATTTTAGAGAAAATTATAGAAAAATTGTATTTTGTTGACATTATTAGGAACTACTTAATGAATTGATTTCAAATTATTATAAATGGAACTTAAAAAATTTATTATAGTTGAATTTTTTCTCAAGAATCTATATAATAAATTTAATTTTATTATTTATGAGGGTAAAACATGTATGACTAAGTAAAAACCTATGGTAAGGGATTTTGGTTATAATCTCATTTTGTTTTGGGGTTGTTTATGTTATGATTTCCTTTCATAAAATTATGTTATCATAATCACATAAAACCCAGAAATATTTATCTCCTATAGTTATATTTCAGTTTTACCACTGCATTTTCCATTTATTATTTTTTTTTGATCAATAATATCTAATAAATTTACATGTAAGATACTTTCTTTAAAAAAAATCATTAAAATAAGAATTCAATATCGCTTATTTATTATTGATGTTATTTTAAGTTTTTTTAATAATGTTATTATTTATTCTTAAAAGGGATATAATGTTCATTTAAATATATTTCTTACATTATTTAAAAATTATTACAAAGGAATCATTTCAATTTTTTAATATTGTTTAATTTAAACTTTTCTTAATAGTTATAAAATAATTTTTTAACATATACATCATGAGCACCCTTTCATACCATTTTAGTCTTTATATGTTATCATGTTTCCTTCACATGATTATATGGTCACCTTCAATGAAAATTATTTTCTCCATATTTTGGTAGCTTTTATTTCAAATATTATCAAAAGGAAGGGGTATTATTTTCCTAATAAAATGAAAGTAATTTAAAAAGTGATTTTTGACATTTGTTTTTTCATAATTTAAAAGGAAACAATTTTTAATTATTTTATTATATTTATTATCAAGGATTTCCTTCAATAAAATAATAATTTCAGAAGACATGATGGTATTTTTCATTAATTACTGATTTCTGGTTTTTTTTTTATTAAATTTTATATGATCACATTCCCTTTATCTATTTATTATTTCATTAGTCATTAATATATCCTCCATGTACATATTTTATTTATCATTGATTTTTGTGGAATAATTTATAAAAATTTGATTTTTTATATACCATATATCTTTTTTATATATGGTATCAAATGAAGGTAATTTATTAAGAAAATTATTTCATTTACTGGGAAAATATTCTATATTATTGATTTATAATATATAATTGTTTATTTATATGAAATTTTGAAAATGATTTTTATTTTCGATTGAAAATATGAAGAATCCATTATAAATGAATATGATGGATGACTCTTGGTTATAGATAATCCCTCAATTCATTGACATGTCTTATGATACAAAATAAAAAACATGTTATATTATTTTGGTATCTAGTTTAATCCTACCCCCAATATAAATAATGATGTGTTTTTCAAGTACTTGATGGTAATACCATGAATGAAAAGATTTATTCATTTTTTATTGATAATTCACTTTTGATTATTATTATGATTAATATGTTTATATTATTTGTGGTTGTACATTGAACTCAAGATATTGACTCAATGACATGATTTCTGAACAATCCACACTACTATATTGAGTATACCTAATTTACTCATTATAGATTCCATTTTAGGTAACCCTTACATAGAATCTAACCTTACGCATTATTTTTTACCCTTCCCTAGAATATGAAGGTGGATATTTTAAGTTATGTTTAGGATGAATTCTTTTACCTTATGATAGGTTTTCATTTTAAAAATTTAATATCAAAATCATGTACAAATATAGTTTTCCATGACTAGTAAACTGATCAATCAATAATGGTTTGAATCCTTGTTTCTTGAACAAGTGACATAATGTAATCAAAATATCTGGGTTACTGTAGCTGAGGTCATTACAGTTAATGAATTTAAACCATGAATGATGTATGGTTGTTCGGGTGAATGAATTTTACTCATGAATCATTGTTCCAAAAATCAATTTTTCAATGTGAATTTTTTTGACATAGTTCTCAATGTGATGTAATGTAAATCATAGAGACACTAATGAATCATAATAATGAAAATCATATAGAAGTTCACTAAAAATACTACCATAAAGCATATAGTAGTTCTGGAAGTGATTTTTAGGAAGGTGTTGTGTTATGTGGATATTTTATTAGATTATTTTACATGGTTAAGAGTATACCACATGGAATGTATGTTCCCACATCTATCAGATGTATTGCATAGATTATGAGTAAATATAAGTTGTATAAGGGAGGAAGTTTATTATTCCAGTAACTAAATTGTAAATTTGGATAGTCTTGAATAGATTTATAGTGGTTGAAGAATGATATCCACCAAAATAGTGAATCATATGGGATTTTGTTCCACCATCATATAATTTTTTGAATGATACTTATCCTATACCTTTGTGGTGAACCAAGTATTAAACTATTATCTCTTGTTTTAATTTATGAATTTTAATTTGTGGTGGATGTTTATATAAGTATAATATGTGTAATATATTACCTAAAATGTTGTAATATAATCCTACATGACATGTAAAAAAATTAACCCCCCTCTCATGGTGTCTTGGGTTACAACAAAAAATATTCTCAAGGAAACATTTTTTGTTTTCAAGTAAAGGTGTTTGAAAAAAAATCAATCACTAGAAAATTATGAACATGATTCTTAAGACTCATAGTTACTAAAATTGGATTAATTAATAGTTTCCCCCCTTAATGTTGTTTATTAAGAGGGGTATATTTGGTAACTACATCTAGATATGATAGGGATTACATAGATATTTAATAAGTTTAAAAATCCTAAAAGTGAAGAAAACATAAGGCCTCTATAGCATTCTATGATATGGGATATGAAAAGACATGAGCTTATGTATAATATTTTCAACATTTTTAAAAGAGTTTATGAATATAAAATATATCATTATATTTAATAAGTAATCTCTATATTGTTATACATTAATAGTGTTTTCATATATATTTTGAAGTGTAATGATAATTAATCTCTCTAGGTATGAATTTTAGTTATCCTTGACCAATGTTATCCATGTAGTATTATAGGTTGTAATAAACTATTATGGAATTAAAGAGTAATATTTCTTATAATAATATTGAACATACTCACAAGGCATAAAAGTTATTTTTTTACTTGATGATACCCCATGTATACCATATGGAGTGTAAGATATTTTTCATTTTGTATAATAGGGCAGTATGTTTCATATTTAATTTCATTATACTTGTGATCAAAAAGATTTCAAACATGAGAAACACCATACATTAATAAATTTCTTATACACTCATTATGATTATCTAATCAGTGGGTGGTTGGGAATGTTACTGATCATGTTATCAGTTGATTCCAAATCATGATAGACTTTTTACTCTCATATGATATAAATGAAATCTAAGAACTTAAACAGGAAATATTAAAAGAGAAAATCATCATATCATGTAAATAAATGTGATTTTTTTTGTCTACTAGATGAAAGTAATGTGATGTTATCATCTATAATGGTTAATGACATGTTATTTATTTATTTTCATATTCATTATATTCTCATATAATTGAGAATGTATGAGTGGGCCATATAGGATTGATATATTTTGTGTCCCATGAGTTCTCAATATCATTGGGAAAAGGATAATATATAAATTAATGTCTTTATATGATACAACTAGTGGACATAGGTGTCAAGATAAACTTGTTGTTATAGATCATGTTAGATCCCATTGTATCTTGAGTATCTTTGATGGTTTTTTACGCATTTCTCTTTTATTACATTTATGAATTTTGGAATTACAATTTTTTTTCAAAACTAAAAAGGAATATGACTTCTATATTTAGAGTATAATGAATGGGTATTGAGTTTTATAGAACCCATAGATATTCTCTAAAATTGTTTCAAAGTTTATCCAATGATGTTTTTGAATTCTATTCCCAGTGAAAATCATATGATGTGATAAATAGTAAACTTAAGAACATGTTTTAAAGTGTTTTGGATTATATTCAATATGTGTTTTTGATATGATTAAAAAAATTATTTTATGTGATAAAATATATATTGAAATGGAGATAATTTTATATGAAATTATTATATGTGGTAGATCAATGTAGATATCACTAAATTCATGAATACATTTTATTTATAAATAATTAATTCCATATTTAAAAATGTAGATAAGTCATATGGTTAGACATATAAACCAACGGTATATCATTTGTTACAATGTAGATATATTGTATGCACTACATTAGAAAAATAATATGGTATATTCATATTATAAGACCATATAATAAGACTTATAATATGTGGAATCATAATTTATTATTCACGAGGCACATTATGATCAAATTTATGAATTTAATGATTTTTTATAATACTCTACAAATGAATTTCATTATCTTAACTGAATTATAATATTAAAAAAAGGGAGATTAGGTCATTCAATTGAGATGAGTTGTTTAAATGGGTGTGACCATTGAGAAATCAATAATCAGGTTTATCCCCTCCCTTGAAGAACTTTTTCTCCACTACCTTTAGATACCAAGAGCTACTAGCATATCATGGGTGTTTTGGAGAATCCAACACAATGTTTGGTTGATTCAGTTGTTCCATAGATTTACTATAGAGAGTAGAAGTTGTTGTATGATAACAAGTGATCTTTATCAACCCAATATGATTGAATATAGAAGTAGGGTCCAATAATTGTGAAATTCATATGTCAATAATTTTATATTCACATGATCTAATTTTTCATAGAATGTTGATCTTTGTAATGTGGTTTCAGTTTCATTTTTATGTGTTATAAAATTATTGTTTGATCCATATAAACCTATAATTAACTACTACTGACCCATAGATTCATTTACTATTTAATTTAGAGAATTTTTTTTTTGGGAATGTGATACTGAAATCCATTTCTTCATTTTATAAATGTTATACAAATCAATTTATTAAGATATTACACAACCTAATGTTTTCTCATATTGTGATGACATTGTGTAAATATATACATTGAACTATTATGTGCTACATATGACCTAAAATTTTTACTGAATATTAAATTCCTCTTTCTAATCATATGAAGAAAAAAATTAGATTATTATAAAGTGTTTTCATGATGGTTCCTATCATGAGCCCTTGACTCCCTAGACACATATTCAAAAGTATTTCTCACCCATATAAAGACACATCCCAAAACCTATCTAGATCCATTAAAATAAACACTATACCTAAAAACTAATTTAATATGACTCGTAAAGAATTAATCCTTCTCCTTAATTACATAAAAATCCCCCTAAAATTCCCCATTCCATTTAAACTCAACTAACATCTAATTCAAGTCCCTCTTGAGGTCTCTAACATTACAAATTATTTAATAGATCCATAGAAATATCCATGAAAACCTAAATATAAATTGTATTTTAAATATTTTATTGGTAATTGAATAATAAATTTCCACATTAAGATTCTTAGTATTAACATAAATTACATTATCTAAAACAAAATAACTAAGAAACATCACATCGTGAATCATATTTTTTTAGAGAATTTACTATAAATTATTTAAATATAGAGAATCTATAAAAACCATCTAAGAACCTACAATTATTATATTCTAACATTGAATAAAAAATTATTTGATCCAAAAAATTAACCATAATGTAATCTATGAGGTGATGGAAAATAATATTCGTTAATATTATTAAAACTACATGTTTATCAGTAACTCCTGAAGGCATAATCAAAATCTCATAATTGTCACAATGACATTAGAAATATTTTTTTAGAATATTTTCTTTTTCATATAACTTATCATAACCCAAATTATGTTTGATATTTGAATAAGACTATATATCCTTATGTAACATTTTTGATATCAAGTGATAAGATGGAAAAGAATTATGATTCATCATGGGATCCATGTTAATAAAATAATCAACATACCAACTTTGATGTAACCCAAATAAATATTCTAGGATAAAATTAATTTAACTACCCATTAATCCATGATGTAGAGGTTCATTCTTACCTTATATGGAACTATGCACTCTTTCTGTAAAAAGAAGCATGATTAAGATCCCATTTTTTCATAGTATAAGCACTCTAGTTGTCACATCACATAATAAACTAAATAATACATCTTAGTCAAATTTCTTTGAACGTCCCATTATTTCCTACACTATCCACTAATGGACTCCTTCTCTCTACATACCAAGGGAATAAAAGAATTTTGCTTTTACATATACATTTTTTCAACCTATTCTGAAACAATCGTACCAACCACCTACACATTGTTATGTTAATATAGATAAATAATCCTCAATTTTATATATATTTATAATTTTATTTGGAACCTCTATGGATTCATTATTTCATTCATCACTAACATCAATATATAAGTAAATGAAAAAGGGTATTTCAATGCTTATGCCATATCAGAAAATTTACCATACATGAAATATTAAAACTCTCTTAATAATTCAAACTTTAACTCCTTTAGGTTGTAATTATATTTACTGATCTTATGTAATCTCTTATAATCCAGATCTTTATATTACTCTAATTCCTCCATCGCATTCCACCACTTCTTTACTGGATCATTAAACAAATTATACTCAAACTCAATAGTACTTGTCTCTACAATCTTTAGTAAATTAAATTTATAATTAATCATCTTTTATTACTCTTTATCCTTCTTTATCCCAACATCACATTAGAATAATCAAGTAATCTACTCAGTAATCCCTAAGTTCCTATATAAATCCCTAAGTCTACAGTACTTGTATCTCTTACAATTACTTGGATTTCCTAAATAAAAACCACCAACTAAGAGTAAATAATAAAATATTTCATTCCCTTTACCCTCATACACATCTAAAAAGAGAACTCATAAGTGATATATTATATATCAAATAAAAAAATTTATTAAAACCAAGTATTCTCACTATTATTCATCATCCTTAAGTTTATCATTATAAACTATGTTTAGATAGATTTCTATTCTCATGGATAGTTTAATTCCAAACCACTAATTTTAATGGTTTAAAATAAATTTATAAGGATCACTCATTTTAAAAATAACTTTTGAAATTATAAAAAATAGTTGATTCCATATAAATAATGTTTCCTAAATGAAACACTTTTTTAAACCATGTCATGTGATGTAATCTAATGTTTGGAATACCATGATTCATGAGCTCTAACCAATATAAACCCACATAGGATTAACAAGTCACAATTAAAATTCATTTGAGGTTATCACTAGAATATATTTTACTTGAAAATACCAATAAAAATTAATTTTTCATTAAATGTCACCTGCATCATTTTTAGGTAAATTTGATGTCACAAACATCCTTTTCTCATTAGCTACAGAACATTCCAAGACTAAACTAAAAAAATAATTCTTTGATTCAATTTTATAATAGCTTGACCTGGGATACAAAATTTTAAAATCTGACACAATATGTCACACAACCTCTAGTCTGTCTATATAATTCTAGGGGATGATGGTAAGCGAAGAGGGATAAAAAAATCCACTGGGATTGAATTTCCATTAAAACATAAACTAATACATTACATCATAGAAACATGTTTCAATATTTAAAACGATGTGAAAATATAAATACTTAGTGTTTCCTTTTTAATATTTCTTCAATGACAGTAATAAACTTCAACTCAAGAATTTCATTTAACCAAAATAAATTTTTGAGTGAAAAGAAACATGAAATAATTATTTCAATATTCTATAATTATTTGAAATATAAATCTAAAATAAATTCATTAATTTCCTATTTATATTTTTCTACAATAAAAACACATTTCCCAAAAAAAATATTTTCTTCAATGAAAAAATACCATCTGAAAAAATTGACAGAAAATACTCATTTTCTAAATAAAAAAATATAGTTCTAAAACAAATTCTATTAGAACACTCCCATTTTTAGATTGTTGATTTAAAATACCAATTTTTTAAAAACAATTCCCCCCAATAAGGGATTCTCAAGCATTATAAAATCATTGTATTCCAAAAATCTTACTGGAAATCCTTTTATATAAAACTCCACAACAACTTATATTAATTATGGTATGAATCCTTATAAATATATTAAAACTCATAATATAATGAGTTTCAATATTTATCCCTGGTAATTTCAGCCATATATCAAATTAACATGTCATTTAGTTGTACCAAAATTGTTTTAATGTTTTAAGAAGAGGGGAGATGGGGTGGCCTTTTATTAGTGAGGTGAGTGGCACACTTGTAATCTTTGGAAATAAAAAGGTATAATCACAATTTTCACATTAAAAAAGGGTAAAAATGGATTATTATAGAGAATTATATATTATAATGTCTAAATATTTCCATAAAATATATTTTATACAATTTTTTAGGTCATTTTAACCCTTATCTTTTTAGTTTAACCCCCGAAAAATCAGTGTTTACCTTAACTGTGGTAAATAATTTTTACAGTTTTGCTATTCAACATGATAAAAAGTTAAGTTTAAGTTATAATATAATATAAATTATGATTATTATAAATATTTAATACATTTTTATGAATTTAATTTATATAAGTGGAAATTTTTAATTTAAAATTAATCTCACAGACGCGACGAGAAAGTGGGTTTTCAAAGAGAAAATGTTCAAAAGTTTATAAAGTTTTTATATAAAAATTAAATATAAAAATGAATTTTGATGACATAAATAGGATTAATAGATATATAATTTTACTTATTTTACTTTTAAACTAATTAAAAAGATAATTTAACTTTCTAAATACTTTAAATGAAAATGTAGTTTTCAATTAAAATTCAGTATTTTCACTATTCATCGAAAAATGAATCATTTTTAAAAAATCCCAAAAATTAACCATAAAATAATTTTTATATGATGATTTAGAAAATTAAGTTTATTTTTTAGAATAAATTTTCAAAAAAAATTTGAAAATTAATTTTAAATTATGTGTGCAAAGTGTGTCTAAACGGTCTTTTAGAAAAAATATGATTTTACAAACTACGTTTATTTTTCTTTTATTTGATTCTTATTTTATTTATAATAAATAGATAACTAAAGAATTTGTTTTTAAAAGTGTAAACCATATACTTTAAATAATTTATTTATTACTATTCATACTCATTAATTTAACGGCTTGGTTATAATGGTATACAATATTATAGTTCATTTAGACTCAGGGTTGCGTGTTCTGCAAGCTATCGAAGAGATTAAATTTAAAGAAATATATTTCATGGGTTTTTTAATATTGGTGTTTCATGTCACATACACTATCAAATAAAATTTTCTTTTTTAGACCAACCATTTTAAATACCCTAATACGGGGGGTGAACCATGGAATGAGAGGTTAAAACTACTACCCCTTTAGATCTTGTTTCGTCGTTAAACAAAACACTATTCTCTCTCTTTCTCATAGCAATGTATGAGAATAATTGAAAGAATTCATGTTAAGAAAAAAAATTACTTAGTTCACCCTCACCAAGGTTCATTAAATCATTATAAAAATCCAATATTCCTATGTACCAAATCCACTAAAGCGTGCAACTATTACAAAGTTTGGAGCGGACTCATTGTCCCTCCTAGTTTCTAACCTATCACAATTTCAAAGCTCACATCTCTCTCAACTAAAGTGTGTTAACTACTCCTTTAGATGATTCTTCTTTTGATCACTTAAATAAATATGTTTTACAGCTCATTTTTTTATCATTAAGTTCCTCTTTCATCCACTTGATAAATACAATCTTACCACTGATTTACTAGGCAATCCCTTCTCAAAAATTTCATGATGCTCACTACTCTCTAGAACATCACACAACCTTCACAAAACTACATAATTATTCACAAGAATATTTTAATTTCTTGAACCCCACAACTTTCAAAAAACTCACCTATTTCATGGATCTCACATATCCTTTATGAATCAACCTCCTTTTACGAAGAAAAATTAGCCTTTGTGAAGATCCAATCTTCATGAAATCCATGCCATTACTATATTTTTATGAGTCATTCATGGAAATAAAACTTTCATGAAGCTTTATTCCTCCTACAAATTTTTGACCCCAATCATTTGGAAAACACTTGGAAATAGTTCCACCTTGTATACACATCTTTATGTACTGCCTCTAGAGCATCCATTACTTTTTATTGGATCATTATCAACATACCGTATCAAAAATATCTCTAAAACTTCACAACTGACATTGGAAACCTATTTTTTTAACAAACAAAATCAACCTAAAAACATTGTAATGTTACCTTGAAGTATTTTTTTCCCAACATCTTCTTTTATAGTTTTAGGGTGTTACATCTGGCGTACAGGGAGGCATGCTTGAGGCCTTATGGAGAACCATATCAAGGCATCATATTATTGGAATCCAGGATGGGATGTTACAAATTAGTATCAAATTTATTCCTTTATTATTTTATTACTATTTTGGATATGGTATATGGGAGTATTAAGAATGTGTCAGAACCTCTGATGGATATCAGACTAGTATGTTGAGAACACATGTTTTTGTAAGAAGTTCGGGTTACCAAGGATATGGTATTGCTATCCTGATATATGATGTTATAGTTTTATATGATTTTTTCTTTTAGATATTCACATGTTTTGTGGAGTTTGTGATTAATTATAATTTTCTGGCTCATGGCCCTTTGGTAATAATCCAATGACTGATTTTAACTCTTGGATGGTAAAGACAAGATGCATCTCATATATCATATTTTCCATGTAGAATTCAAATATTATAGGCCTAAAAGTGTGTTATTATTACTTATGATAGATTCAAATTTTTTAAAGTGTCAAAAAAAACCTAAATGGTGTTTCCCCATATAGGTTCTTTATGGAACTCTACTTAATTGGGCTGACTTGTGCATATATTTTATTTTGATGGAAGGCTATGTAGATTTGCAGTGAGATGTTTGACAATGAGGTTTATGACTCGGTCCTCATGCACAGGAGGTGAAGCAACCCTATTAGTTTTATAGGGCATGATTCCCATGTTTTGGACCCCATGTAGGTCATTGTTTCTCAAGTTCAATTATTTAAAGTTTCAGTAAGAACCTATACAGTGTTTTCCCGCATAACTTGGAATGAAATTATACTAAACCAAACCATATATGTGGTACAACATGAATCATTGAGATGGCATTGTGCACAAAATGTGGATCCTCATAATCCAATGTTAGCAGTTGATTCTTTAATTTTAGGGGATCTAGTTGGGTTGCCTCATATGATGCCGATAGACACAAAAAAATTTATCATTAACTAAACCTCATGGGGGTATTATCATATACAGATTCCCATTGAGTGTTAGTTCATTATTCTTTTCTATGTTATATCATGATACTCTAAGGAATGATCTATTATGAGGAGCTCAGTGAGGATCAAGGCCCTAGTATGCTGATTTTTGATAGTTTTGACCTTTGTAGGTTGATGTTTTCTTTACCAATTTTATAGAGAGAGTCGGCAGGTGCATTAGATGCCTTATACCGAGATGTGTGTGTGGATTATTCCCTGTGATATGTGAGCTTAGAGAGGTTAAAACTTTGGTCCAGGTGGTGGGACCTAGTGACCCTATTGTGAGACTTTATTGATAGGGCTAGGTGGGAGACCTAGAGACCCTTAGTAGTGAATTGAACCCTTATAGATTGACATTAGGTTTGATCAATGGAAACCTATGAGAGAGTTTGGACCAGATTTTTGGATGCCTTTTTAGGCATTGATCTTGGTTGTACTCTTTTTTTTATACCAATGCATAGTACGTTCTCGGGTTTTATGATACGGGAAGGTTGATGCCTTTGGTTTCTGATAAATCACCTATGGTGCTTGCATATTAAGACTAACTTTGATGGGAAGTATTGTTTGGGTTCATGACCCTATTGAATAGTGATTCTACTATTATAAAAATGGTCAAATCTCAGGTAGAAACTCCTGACTGGAACGACACTGTGTGATGTATGGTTGTAGAATAAAACATGGCATGAGTGAGGTTCCCATTTTTGAATAGGAATACCAATAGAGATCCTAGCTTGTTAATACTGATATTCCATGTAATACGATCAGCTTAACCTTATTGATGAATGAATTGCAGAAGCGGGAGTCTAGTGATGATGATCAGGTGGTATGGAATTTTACACTTGTTGCGTAGGACGTTTTGGAACTCATAAAATACATAAGTTACCATTTAAATCATAATGTAGTGAGTAGTTGGGTGCGAACAAAGGACCAATGGTTTTAAAAATAAATGCTACAAGCCTGGTTACCTAGAAGTTTTCACATAAATGAGGAATGTCTCTATGTGGTAAAGGAGGCATTGAGAATAAATAGGGTATCATGAGTCATTTGACTTGTGGTTGGACATGGACACACATTGTCAGGAGATGTAGTTTCAAGGGTTGGTTAATGGAAAGAATATCCTATTTTCATGTGAGCATGGATCAAGTAGAGCGATAAATTCCTATTGATGGAATCTTAATTTACTCCTAGATAGAGGTGATCATGCCCAATAACTTGAAACCATCTTGAGTGTGTGGAGAGAGCATTGGATATACACTGGGTTACCTATGTATCTTTTGTGGTTAGATGAAACACTCCTTGGAAGTACACCAAAGGGGTAGTTTAAAAGTAATCCAGATGGTGTGCAGTACACTATTGGTAATTTGAGGGTCTTGACCCTCATTTTGTTTTGAATTTTGATAAGAACCATATAAACTATTCTTGGAAAGTGAGAATGAGTTAGGGGAAATGTTTAAATTAATGCTCAGGATGAGAGGGTTCTAAGCCATGCCAGTTGTTATGCTGAGAGGGACAGGTCATAGTCTATAGTGATCAAGCTCTCTTTTTGTTAAAGTGATGACAAGGATGCTCCTAAGGTGGGTAGAGGGACGTTAGTCACTAGTGGGTGACCCTCAATTGAGAAGGGTCATGGGATCTTGAGACTTTTCATTAGATAGTTGTTTTGGATATCACATTCCATTAAATAAGTGGATCAAAGTACAACTGGATATCTCAATAAATCATAGGTAAAAAATTCAAATTTGTACTTGGGTGAATTCTAAGTATGGTGATTAATCCCAGAATAGATTTCAATAATCCAATGGTTTTGGATCAAGTATTCTATTAGTACTTATGTTATAACATAGAAACAGTTTTGAACAGGGGATGGTTCTGCTAAGAGGTCTCATCGAAATTTGGTTATGTTCTTTGATGAGTATATTTAAAAGAATATCTGTATTCCATGGGATAAAATAATTGGATTAGTTTTTGGTGATGTGTCAACTGCTAAAGTTGATATTTTTCAAGAATATTATCCCAAAGGTTGTTTGATTTGTGTTCCTTCGTATAGTTGTATGTGGCTGGTGAGGGACCACTAGAGGCATGTCATTGGGATGAGACGGGTGTAGTGTAAGGGTCATCCAGAACTTTTCAAAGAAAATATAGCATGACTAGGTTGATCTTGGTCAATTAGAGTTATACTATTAGATCTAATCAAGGATTTTTGGCAGTATTCCCATATATGATCTAATTCTTAAAGTTGAAAAATGTTTTGGGAACATAATTACAACACTAGGTACTTGTCTCTTTAGAAAATTATAACAGTGGAAGTATTGTGGTTCAGAGTTTTTCGTTGAAACCAAGAACCTATAGTGGGGATTTATATAGGTCGGTTGATGAAATATATGATAACATAGTCATGTCTCATGTTAAACAGGCTTGAGTAAGAATCATCTGGATGTTGTAGCAGTTCTTATGGGTGTTGGTTCGAGTTTTGGTGGGTTAGTCACTATTTGTTTAAATTAGTGATTGGAGGCATGTTGGGTAGTCAGAATCACAAAGCGGTCATTCAATTTTAATTCATGATCCAAATATTTTGGTTTTTTCACTTTGAGACCCACTAATTCTTCTTATGGACAATATGTTTTAAGGTGGGAAGGATGTAAGGTCCCATGTTTTCTGGGTTGGAAATTTCTGAAGGATTTGAATTTTCAATTACTATATGATTCAAATCTTGATGGAAGATTCAGAATAGGAATTAAAAGGTTGGAATGCCTCTAAATAATTTTTTTAGACATGAAATTAGGATTACTTTTCAACTCTGAGATTTTAATAGCATCCTAGGGGTTGGGGATCAAAATTTAAGTTTCTGAAAGGTGCATCCAATGGCACATGGTTAGCACATAGTTTTTTCTAAACTTGTGTCTTAACCATATGGGACATTTTTATAGAGTCATGGTTTGAGAAACCACGTGTCATGCTAGAGGAAACTGTGTAAGTGGTTTTACACTTTATGTAGACATGGTTCATGATTGGTGCATGATTTAACTAACTATGTACTGCAACCATGTAAGGTGGAGTGTGCCTCGGATAGTAGAGGAACACGGTTCGTGCAAATTCTATTAAACTATACATTGTAATCGTGCAAGGTGGAGTGGTAAAAAAATTTCCAATTGCACATATGGTTCATGGTTTGGAAAACCATGTGGATCATTAAATAGGGTTAGATTATCATTTTTTCTCTGATCCTTAAAGGGGTTTTACCCCCTTTTCCTTCCCCTTTATCCCTCGTGTGTGTATCCCTCTTCCTCCCTTCCTTTATCAGATTTCTCCCTCATTATTGGTTAGAATTTAATGTTGTTAGGTCCTTTAGAAACCTTTAGGTAATACATTGACTATATTATCCATCATTATATTTTTCTTCAGATTCCTCTAACTCTTTGTTTCTCTGATTGGGGTTTTTGGTCTCGATTCCACTAGATCATGGTGGAATCTAATACTGATGTTGGGGTTTTTACTCTACCTAGGAAGAGGATAACACAAGAGGTCATCTACACTTCTTCGTATGTCATTTCATCGATTTACGTCACCGTAGTGAATTTCTAAAGATTTGGGGCCTTAATTAAATTTTTTCAAGGGTATTCTTGATTTCATTGCTTAGGGATTATTCTAGGCTTGAGCTTGGTCTTATTTTGTGATGTGTTTGTGATCACTAGTTCATGGTTCTGGTGCGATGGGATTGGATAGAAGGATTTTGGTCATTATGCCTATTTTAAATAGAGTTGTTCTTTAAACTAAATATTTGGGTTTAAATTAATTAATTGTTTATAGTAGTTTTTATTTTGATACAGAACCCAATATGACTCAGTTGAGATTGGAAAGTCCATGGCAGCTGCTTTCGGCCTTTGAAAATTAAATAGAAAGATTTCTAAAGGTATTTAGTTCATATTACATACCCTAGAGTATTTGTGAATTTTTATGTAGTTTGTTTATTCTTATTCTATCCCTTAAGGGTGATTCCCCCTACTTATATTTACCCCAATGAACTGTTAAATTAAATTATTTAATTTGGTAAATAAATGGATGAATGTTAGGGGTCACTAATAGCCCCAGTGTTTTAGCTTCATGCTTTGACTTATCACTAAGACCAAGTGTCCCTTTTAGGATGCCTCCACATATAATATGGATTAAAGGATTCCATTTAGGATTCCACCTTTTTATTACTCCTTATAAGATCCCAAGAGGTGTTACCTTACTTATGTTTTGACTTAGAGGATACCAAGAGGGATTCCTTTGTTTATATGTGAACCCTAAGGATCCTGAGTAGGATGCATCTTCTGAGCACAAACCTAGGGGACCTAGTGGGTACCCCAATATTTGTCTAACCTTGTGCTTTTATTCCATGGGTCTCGGTAAATATAGTAGTGTATGGAATCTATAACTTGTACCAAGAATGTAATCCATGAGGTTGTGGCAGTAGTGGTGGTTCTAGGCATTTAACCACTCTCACTCTTTATTTTATGCTTCACATGGTTACTATTGATGTAGTAATGATTTCCAAAGGTGATTACTAGATTTTGGTCAATGATCCTAACATGATATAGTACATTAAATGGGTTCCCAAAGGCACTTCATGGGATTCAAATTCTAGTCCTTATTGATGTATATGGATATCAAGGTATGACACTGATGAGGGGAATTGTGGTATGGCACTGACATTTCCTGATGGTATGGAAATGTTTTCCTAGTTTTCTATGGATGCACTCCATTGAATTGAGTAGGACTCCTTGGTAAATATCCTTGGATCCTGGATCATGTAGGTGTATATTATATCGAGTTTTCTATAGATGTGCTCTATGGACTCGGGGAGGACACCTTGGTCAATAGCCTTGGGTTCTATCCCTATTAGGTTTATATTATATTTAGTTTTCTATGGATTCACTCCATGGACTCAAAGAGGACTCCTTGTCCAATAGCCCTAGGTCCTAGCCCTCATAGGTATGATACTTGATACATCTGGTGTGGGTTGTAGTTCATGTAGTTTTGTATTTATAGGATTGTATATCGGTACATGGTGTCCTTCATTATAGTGATTAGTGGCAAGTAAAAGTGATCCCATGGCTATTAAATTTATCCCACTTGGTGAAATATCATACAAATAAACTTTTTTGGCACTGGAAGAAGCTGTTATTTATCAATCGGGATTACATACCCAAGGATTAACTGTGTTTTGATTTTATTTATATCTTTTTTCACCTTACTCATATTTCTATATGTGTGTGTGTGTTTATGGGGATATATAAAGACATTTATATATATATATATATGTTATATGAAACCTTGTTCAAAGACATTTCATCTTAGGCCAAAGCAGGTATGGTCAATTGGGTTCATGAACCAAAGGATTGGATATAGTTTACTTCATTAAATCTTTATTTGTATTTAGTATTTTAGTTTTATTGTTATTATTTTTATCTTTATTAGTAGCTCAAATTTACATACACTACATATTACTGGCTATGTACAAGATTGTGTTGGTGGTTCCCTGCGGTTTTTTGTACTCACACCCTGCTTGGGCTGCCATTGTACTAGGGTTCCCAAGTAGACGTTCACTTGGTTATAGGCACACAATGGGCCAAGTCCTAGGATTGATCAATTAGGATGGCTCGGACATGTATGTGGTGATTGGGTATATAGTATGGATTGGTGAACATAGTAGATCCTTGTACTTTTGTTTCTTTTTCTTTTATTTATTCTTATGTGTGTAATTGGCCCAGTGGGCGATTAGTGTTTTTTGTATGACATGGTCATTCAAGCATTTACTCCATTCCATTTATTTTTACAACATGCTCTTATTTAAATTTATTTATTACTTCCACAATATTTTGTTTACTGCTATGGATGTTATCTAGTTATTTTCATTATTTGGTTACTCTGATATGAGGGAATAGTCTCCCCACTATCACACCCCAAACCCTTGTTGATAGTCAGCAACCTTTAGTGTATGGGGATTCGTGCTTGAAGCCTTGTGGTGAACCAATTTGGGGCACCATATTATTGGCATCTGAGCTGTGATGTTACAATCATCTGGTATAAGAGCCTCTTGTATTATACTTTGTACCTTCTCCCATATGAGGAGTCTAGAAAGATAAATTTCAAGGAGTCTTTGTATCTAAATATCTAGCATCAGGTCACCCCATTCATGTTTTCGACATATATTGAGGTGATGTTAAGGTAAGAGGTTGTTGAGAAGGTGCTAGTGAATATCAGATCATTATGGGAGGGGATTCATCAGTACTCTCTAAGGAGAAAAATTATTTCTATAATTTCTCATTTTTCTGATTAGCAAAAGATTCAGATAGCAGGGAGTTGGTTTTGGACTTATTTATCCTATTTCTCTAGGGCTAGAAGTTCTTATACACCTATAAATGGATTATTCATGGTTTTTTTCTCATGTGGAGGTTATTTCCATCAAAGTAGTGATTTTACAACCTTCCTTTGTAGTCAGCATAAAGTCAATGACCCTCTTTAAAATTAGGCATTATAGAAGTATCATATAACATAACAACAATAGGTTTCTATATATTTTTATCATCATAGAGTGGATGGGGTGTGTAGAGGATATCCTCATGATGCCCTTCATCCTTACGGAGAGTGAGTAGATTGCATCTATGGAGATGGTCTCTATCAGTGTCAAATAGGTTGTGGACCCAGACATGGTCTGATACATACCTTATAGTTTCTAATGTTGGATATTCCAGACATTATATGAGATATTATCTCTTATATTCTACTTGGTTGTATGCCTTTTTTGATTTGGTGTTCAAAAAAATCCTTTATTACACTCACCTATTTTCATTATTTGGGACTTGAGGTGGAGTGGATTCCAATTCCCTTGGTATTGACAATGTAAGTTGGAGGTTGAGCTAGCTTGTATGATGTTTAAAGAGTTTGTGAGTCGATTTTAGGGTAGCATCACTCTTGGGAATATTTCCTATATTCGTGGATACATCCATATGACATTATCCTTAGCAAAGAATGGTTATTTTCAATGTATATTATTGTGGATTGTTTCAAGAGGAACATTGTATTATATTATGTCAATTAAGAGAAACTTATTTTTATTAGTGAGTGGTACTCTCATATAGGTCTGAGGTGTGTTGAGTCCTTGTCTTATTTGATGACTAATTTGATTTTTAGTTCAGTATAGGATTGACTTGTCACGACCCATCCTCGGGGCCCGTGCCGTGACTACCCCAAGCCCGCCTTCCATAGGCCAGGGGCTGGCGACTAGCACCAAAGGCGTAAATCCCGATAACTGGGAAGGCATTGACTTTGTAAAGTAAACAAAACACCACAGAGTACAAGCGGAAGTAAAACACTAAGTACAAAAAGAAGTGATGAAAAGTAAATGGGACAGAATACAAACCCAAAAGAAAGTACAACTACAACTGAACAAATTACAACAGAAAAAGACAACAGCTGGAGGGACGGAAGCGGCTCCTGGGTCGTCCTCCTCGGATCCTACCTGAAGGGTAGGTACAGATGGCGCAGCTCCAGGATCGTCCACCACGAATCCTACCTGAAGGTTAGGTACAGATAGCCTCCACAGTGCTCTCGTCCGTCAACCTCCTCCGAGTGTCGTCTCACCGTGAAGTCCACCTCCGGACACTGACTTGTCGTGTAGTCCACCTCCGGGTACCGTCCAGTCCTCGAACACTCGGCCTCCGTCAGCACTGCCTGTCGTCTGCAACCAACACAACGAGGTGCGGGCATAGCCCGTGCAGGGGTGAGTATAACGATACTCAGTAGGGACCCCGAGACCCTCAAGGTCTCACTAAATCCAACAAGGATAACCACAAAGAAGATCTCAACAGATAACCTCTACTTAGGTATATGCCCATACATATACCTAAGTTATCAAGTAACCCATCTCAATCATGAGGAAACACAAGGATCATGAGATCAACGGATAACCACTACCCAGGTATATGCCCATACATATACCTAAGTAATCAAGTAACCCATCTCAATCATGAGGAAACACAAAGGTCAAAAGTATCAGCTCAAACCAGGATTTTCATTATCGAAACCGTAACTACTGAAGAGCTCCGTCTCTAGAGTGTACAGTGGTCCTGTCACGACTCCGAGGTACTGCTCACTAACCTAAGACTGCTGAGGTACTCCTCCTGTCGAGTATCGTGGGCCAGCCAGCCAAACACAGTAGTGCTTCCCGCCGAGGTATGTCACTCAAACACAGTAGTGCACACCCCCTAGTAGCCTGCTGAGGTACTCTCCGGACGAGTACCGCGGGTCTGCACTATCACACAGGTAGTGATCCGTCGGCCATGGGTCTGCACCCAAACAAAGTAGTGCTCCGTCCACTGGGCTAGTCGACTCACTCCAAGTCGAGTCGGTCAAGTAGTCGTCAGGTCTCAGTCGGCTACACGGTCTCCGTACTCCGCACGCTCGACTCTGGGATGGTCTGCTCCACGAGCTGCAAGTCGATACTCCAAGTATCTCAAGGTCCCACTAAGAAGTAACTCAAAGGACCGCCTCGTCACAGGGGTCTCAACGCAATAGACGGCGCGTCGATCGGACGCCCGGTCTGTGAGTTATTAGCCTTTTCGTCCCAGGGGCCCGGTTGGTTTCGTGAGCGAACCAAACCCAGCCGTATCTCAACTGTACCCCGATCTCTCATAGGGTATACTCATAGGGACCGTTTCTCAACGTGATCGTCAACGCCGCTGACGGTTCATCAAACGGACGTCCTGTCTGAAAGTTATCAGCTTTTCCGTTCCAGGGGCCCGGTTGGATTTCGGGTGCGATCCAACCCGGCCACTACCAACTGTATCCAAAACTCGGGCGAAGGATGCCAAAAGTTCTGTATCGTCAACAGGAACTCAATGCAAGAGACGGCGCGTCAATCGGACGCTCGGTCTGAGAGTTATTGGCTTTTTCGTCCCAGGGGCCCGGTTGGTTTTTAAGGCAAAACCAACCCGACCGTACTCCACCTGCGCCCAAACCCCGGGCGGAGTGAGTCAAAAGATCTGTCTCACTAAGAGGAAACTAACAAAGCTGACGGTACGTCAATCGGACGTCCGTAGCTCAAGATATGAGTGTTTCCGCTCCGAGGGCCCGGTTGGTTTCGTGTACGAACCAACCCGGCCGAACCCAAAGTATTCCAAAACTTTGAGTGCGATAAACCGAAACGACCGACTCGCTCCAAGGATTGCGTTGCCGCTGACGTTGAGTCGTTTGGAGGCCCGTAGCTCAAGTTACGGGCGTTTGAACGAAAGTCGTCCGAAGACGGGGGGTCCGGGCCCGGGCCGACCCGGCCCGACCCGGTTGGCCCGGCCAGGGCCGGTCCGGCTCGGCTCGGCCGAGCGGCCGAGCAGCCGACGCGGGGGAAAGTCGCCGCCACGCGTGACACCCCCGCGGCACCCGCGGGGTGTCGGCCAGACAGCCGGACGTGCCACGTGACAACCCCGCGACACCCGCGGGGTGCCGCCCTAGACACCCGCGGGGTGTCGCGTGACAACCCCGCGGCACCCGCGGGGTGTCGCGCTGGACACCCGCGGCACCCGCGGGGTGCCGCACTGGACACCCGCGGCACCCGCGGGGTGTCGCGCTGGACACCCGCGGGGTGCCGCCGCCTCCGGCCGCCGGCGCCGCCGCGCCGGCGACCCGCGCCGCCACCGGCTTCCGCGGGCCGCCGGAGTCGCTCCGGTGGCCCGTTTTCCTTTTCGTCTGCGCCGTTGTTCCTCCCGGGTTCCGTTCTTTACTGCGGGATCATCAAACATCTGTTGCGGCACGTTCCGTCATTGCCCGTCAAATCCACACAAGAACGAAGAACGGCGGAGGGTTGTTGGGCCGTGTTCGTTTGGCCCGCACCCTCCGCGTTAGATATAAACAACGGGAGAAATTAATGTTCAACACATGAACGCATATCCGAAACAATTTTTAATGAAATAAAATTGTTTCATAAAAACGGGTTCCTTATTTGAACGGAAACAACAATTTTAATAATTTTAAAATTGTTCACAAATCCAGTTCTTTAACTTTTTAAAGAAACAAATACGGGAATATAAAAAGAAAAGGGGGGGTAATTCCCAAAATAAATCCCTACCTCGCCGTCGCTGTCGGATGCGAGGTCGTCGGGGAATTGACCGTCGCGGAAGGAGGTGATCATCACACCGCGGAAGGGTGTCGCGTCGACGATCTTGGTTGTTGTCGATCGAAGGTTGTCGCGGGGTTGGATCGTCGCGGAAGAAGCGTCGCGAAGGGAGATCTGTTGGCGTCGTGGTACAAGGCTTCGTGTCGTCGATCTCTGCAGGTTTGGCGTTCTTCGCGTTCTTCGCGTTCTTCGCATTCTTCACAGAAGAAGAACGCTTTCCTTCAAATCCTCTCCACGCCACAAGTTTCAACCCAAAATAAAATAAGCTTAAGCCTTATTTTATTTACACAACTAAACATTTGAATTTCAAAAGATAAGAAACGAACCATTAATTCGTAGAATTAATTCAACGAAAGAAACAGCTCATTTAATTTACGAAATAAACCACCCAATTAAATGGTCTGTTAAGATTTTAAGAAACGCGTCAGTTGACTTTCATTAAGACGGGTTTTCACGGGTGCGTTTCTTAGCGGAAAGAAACGGCGGGGCTCTTGCGGGCCCCACCTCACAAATATCCTACCAAGGGGTAGGATATTTCTGGATAGCATCCTATCCAGTTCAACTCAGTTCAAGCCGCCTTTAAGTGGCTTCAAGTGTCTTCCAAGTGGCTTAAGCGAAATAAAATAAAGTTGTCGCAAAATTATTTTATTTCTTAACTTTATGCCCGAAAATTAAAAACCACACCCGAGCAAACGCAACTCCGGAAGAGGCTTTTCTAAGCAAATACCGGCGCTACGATTTCATCGGAGCCCTCAGAATTCGATTCCGGGCACCGGTTCAAAATTTAGAAAAACCCGCACGTTCGTTCACTGAACGTACCCGAGCCAAACTTCAGAAAATGATTCCGGGCACACCGGGCCTCGGAATCAGGTGCCGTCAGAAGCTGCGCTCTTGTAAAATTCCAAAGAAAATTAAGAAAAAAATATCCTTGAAATTTGCGGGTCTTTACATTACTCCCACCACAGGGCTTTACGTCCCCGTAAAGCTCCAACACAAACTTAGGGAAACAAAGGCGGTACTGAGCACGCATCTGAGCCTTCCACTCCCAAGTGCTCTCCTGGAGGTCCCCGAGCTTCCAAAGAAAGTGCACAAGAGGAATCGACCATCCTCCTAGGATCCGCTCCTGTCGATCCTCGATCCCCACAGGAACCTCCGTATAAGACACTCATCGCCACCGTCTAGCTCCTCATGGTCGATGATATGCGAAGGGGGTCGAGCACGTATCTCCTCAGTTGGGATACGTGGAAAACGTCGTGCACCTAGTGCAACTGAAGTGGATGGGCCAAGCGGTAAACCACCTCGCCTACCCAGCTTAGGACCTAGAAAGGTCCGTTGAACCTCGGAGATAACTTGCCTCCCAGGCCACATCTCCATAAACCTCATCGAGGTGAGACCCGTAAGAAGACGTGGTCGTCATCCTCGAACTCCAGAGGTCTCCATTTCTGTTAGAACGGAAACTCAAAACGACTGCTGCTATGAGGGTAAGGTTGACCGACTCAAGAGTGATCGGTCGCACCCTCCTGTGCAAGAGTTACCCTGCACTGCCTGGGGTTTCCTTTTCCGCCGACCAAGGAAAACCCATCCCAACGTTTTCCTAAAACCGTCAATTTGAGTATGAACAGTTATTGCCCATTCCATACTCAAACTAACGTCGTAAGGCCTCGACGCTACCACCAAGAGATTCCAACCAGAACTCTCGCCTCGAGGGTCTGACCACACCGTCGGCGTAAGTGTGATTATCGAGTCTCCTCCCAAGGTATCTCCAGACGTGAGGGTCAAGTCCACAGCTTACCAGAAACTCTAGGTCTGGAACAAGATTTGTGGAAGCGAGGAATGATTCATACCGACGTCTGTTACTACAGCAGCTAGTAGTGGACATAGACTGTCCCTTGAATCATTTCTAGAGCCATTGGGTCACACTCCTTGACCGCATGCAGCCGCACTCTTCCTCCGCCCTCCAGCTCCCTGAGCCTGGCGGGAATAACTAAGGCGGGTGGTTGTACCATGTTAGGATGTACACCACCTCATGCTGCTCACCTAGCTGTGCCTCCACGTCTGCTACTTTGTAGACTCATCTCTCCTTTAAGCTTCCTCTTCTTGAAACATTTAACACGCCCGAGTCTCTAAGACTGGCATTGGTTTCCTGTTTCTTACTGCACTGTTCAGTCTTCATCCGCTCCTGGATTAACTGCACCTCCTTTGCATACGATCTGGAAGAGCTTCTAAAATTTCTCCTTTGCCGAAAAGAGAAACCCGGTCTCATCCCCTCTCTAGATGAACCATGCCCATTGCCTAATACAGTCAATCCTGGCATAAAGGATGCATTCATGCCATGGATGACGTCGTAAGGCCTCGACGTAACTACTAAGAGATCCAACTGTCACTCTCACCTCCAAGGGTCGAGTCACACTGTCGGCATCAGTGTGAGGTCACTGGGTCTCCTCTAGTAGGAATTTCGAAAGTGAGGGTCAAGTCAACAGTCTTAACCAGGACCACTTAGTAACATCACAAAAGAGGACAGGAACGCAAACATCACAAGATAAGTGTCTTTATTTTATTGCAGCTCATGGTACAAAGACACAAAAAACAACATCAACATGGAACTAGAAGTACAAGAGACGTATCCACTAGTTCCGCTCCTATCCACCTGCTCCAGGAGCTCTACTGCCTTGTCCACTGCTCTACTGTTGCTCAAGCATTCGTCGCTGCCTCTACCTCGGTGGCTCCTCAAAAGCCTATGGATCAACTGTACGAGGAGTCGGACAGTCACGTGTCAGGTGCCCCTTTTCACCGCACGAGTAACACAGTCTGCTTCTGGCACGCCTGGATCTGACCCCACCCCGGGTGCCCCGCACCACCGGTCCTAAAACCCGAGATTTCCCAACAGCTGGTCTGGTCCTCCTGGACCTCTTCATCATCTGTCTACTTCCCACAGATGACTCGGCTTCTGATCGAAAAACACGCGGCAAAGGCAGCAGCTCCTGAACACGCTCGGGGTGTAGAGCTACTGGCACAAACTCCACCCTGAAGAAGGTCTCGAAGTCTTCCCATGTGAAATCCATCCCATCGCAAAACTGGAACAAGTGGCTCCACCACCTGCCTGCTCCTTCCTGAAGAAGGCTGGCAGCAAAGGTCACCATGAAATCTGATGGTGTCCCCACTAGCCTGAAGACTCCCACCACAGCCTCCAGCCAATCCTCAGCCACCTGCGGGTCCGTCTCTCCCCCGAACCTGGGTGGCCTCTGGCGCTGGAACTCATGCAGTGCGCTCAAGTAGCGGGCATCGCCTACTGCTGGGGCTAGTGGAATCGGTGGCCCAACGTATGGTAGTACCGCTGGCGCCTCCGCTGGTGCCTCAACTGCAAGAGGGCCCTGTACCGAAGCCTCGTCACTCGACAGGATGTCAGCACGCACATCCCTCTGGGCTCTAGCTGGTCGTCCGAGAAAAGGCATCCTGAAAGAAACAACGTAACACGGTCAAACGATTATACCTGGTGAGCTGACCTGGTTTGAGCTGTTTTAAGGGGGGAAACCTTTGAAAACACACACGCAATCAGTGTTTTCATGCACAAAGTCGGAAATCAGTTGCCAGGGTCCTGGTGTATGGATACGTCGGCCGCCCGCACCAACACTGGACTCCCTGAACTGAAAACCACACTCGGTACCCTTAATACTATTGCTTCACAGAAAGAAAGATCAGAGTCTGCAGTAGAACCGACCACCTTTGATACCAATTTGTCACGACCCGTCCTCGGGGCCCGTGCCGTGACTACCCCAAGCCCGCCTTCCATAGGCCAGGGGCTGGCGACTAGCACCAAAGGCGTAAATCCCGATAACTGGGAAGGCATTGCCTTTGTAAAGTAAACAAAACACCAAAGAGTAAAAGCAGAAGTAAAACACTAAGTACAAAAAGAAGTGATGAAAAGTAAATGGGCCAGAATACAAACCCAAAAGAAAGTACAACTACAACTGAACAAATTACAACAGAAAAAGACAACAGCTGGAGGGACGGAAGCGGCTCCTGGGTCGTCCTCCTTGGATCCTACCTGAAGGGTAGGTACAGATGGCGCAGCTCCAGGATCGTCCACCACGAATCCTACCTGAAGGGTAGGTACAGATAGCCTCCGTAGTGCTATCGTCCGTCAACCTCCTCCGAGTGTCGTCTCGCCGTGAAGTCCACCTTCGGACACTGACTTGTCGTGTAGTCCACCTCCGGGTACCGTCCAGTCCTCGAACACTCGGCCTCCGTCAGCACTGCCTGTCGTCTGCAACCAACACAACGAGGTGCGGGCATAGCCCGTGCAGGGATGAGTATAACGATACTCAGTAGGGACCCCGAGACCCTCAAGGTCTCACTAAATCCAACAAGGATAACCACAAAGAAGATCTCAACAGATAACCTCTACTTAGGTATATGCCCATACATATACCTAAGTTATCAAGTAACACATCTCAATCATGAGGAAACACAAGGATCATGAGATCAACGGATAACCACCACCCAGGTATATGCCCATACATATACCTAAGTTATCAAGTAACCCATCTCAATCATGAGGAAACACAAAGGTCAAAAGTCTCAGCTCAAACCAGGATTTTCATTATCGAAACCGTAACTACTGAAGAGATCCGTCTCTAGAGTGTGCAGTCGTCCTGTCACGACTCCGAGGTACTGCTCACTAACCTAAGACTGCTGAGGTACTCCTCCTGTCGAGTACCGCGGGCCAGCCACCCAAACACAGTAGTGCTTCCCGCCGAGGTATGTCACTCAAACACAGTAGTGCACACCCCCTAGTAGCCTGCTGAGGTACTCTCCGGACGAGTACCGCAGGTCTGCACTATCACACAGGTAGTGCTCCGTCCGCCATGGGTCTGCAGCCAAACAAAGTAGTGCTCCGTCCACTGGGCTAGTCGACTCACTCCAAGTCGAGTCGGTCAAGCAGTCGCCAGGTCTCAGTCGGCTACACGGTCTCCGTACTCCGCGCGCTCGACTCTGGGAGGGTCCGCTCCACGAGCTGCAAGTCGATACTCCAAGTATCTCAAGGGTCCCACTAAGAAGTAACTCAAAGGACCGCCTCATCACAGGGGTCTCAACGCAATAGAAGGCGCGTCGATCGGACGCCCGGTCTGTGAGTTATTAGCCTTTTCGTCCCAGGGGCCCGGTTGGTTTCGTGAGTGAACCAAACCCAGCCGTATCTCAAATGTACCCCGATCTCTCATGGGGTATACTCATAGGGACCGTTTCTCAACGTGATCGTCAACGCCGCTGACGGTTCATCAAACGGACGTCATGTCTGAAAGTTATCAGCTTTTCCGTTCCAGGGGGCCGGTTGGATTTCGGGTGCGATCCAACCCTGCCACTACCAACTGTATCCAAAACTCGGGCGAAGGATGCCAAAAGTTCTGTATCGTCAACAGGAACTCAATGAAACAGACGGCGCGTCAATCGGACGCCCGGTCTGAGAGTTATTGGTTTTTTCGTCCCAGGGGCCCGGTTGGTTTTTAAGGCAAAACCAACCCGACCATACTCCACCTGCGCCCAAACCCCGGGCGGAGTGAGTCAAAAGATCCGTCTCACTAAGAGGAAACTAACAAAGCTGACGGTACATCAATCGGACGTCCGTAGCTCAAGATATGAGCGTTTCCGCTCCGAGGGCCCGGTTGGTTTCGTGTACGAACCAACCCGGCCGAACCCAAAGTATTCTAAAACTTTGAGTGCGATAAACCGAAACGACCGACTCGCTCCAAGGATTGCGTTGCCGCTGACGGCGAGTCGTTTGGAGGCCCGTAGCTCAAGTTACGGGCGTTTGAACGAAAGTCGTCCGAAGACGGGGGGGGTCCGGGCCCGGGCCGACCCGGCCCGACCCCCCCTGGTTGGCCCGAACCGGGTCGGGTCCGACCCGGTTGGCCCGGCCAGGGCCGGTCCGGCTCGGCTCGGCTGCGCGGCCGAGCGGCCAACGCGGGGGAAAGCCGCCGCCACGCATGACACCCCCGCGGCACCCGCGGGGTGTCGGCCAGACAGCCGGACGTGCCGTGTGACAACTCCGCGACACCCGCGGGGTGCCGCCCTGGACACCCGCGGGGTGTCGCCACCTCCGGCCGCCGGAGTCGCTCCGGTGACCCGTTTTCCTTCCTGTCTGCGCCGTTGTTCCTCCCGGGTTCCGTTCTTTACTGCGGGATCATCAAACATCCGTTTCGGCACGTTCCGTCGTTGCCCGTCAAATCCGCACAAGAACGAAGAACGGCGGAGGGTTGTCGGGCCGTGTTCGTTTGGCCCGCACCCTCCGCGTTAGATATAAACAACGGGAGAAATTAAAGTTCAACACATGAACGCATATCCGAAACAATTTTTAATGAATTAAAATTATTTCATAAAAACGGGTTCCTTATTTGAACGGAAACAACAATTTTAATAATTTTAAAATTGTTCACAAATCCAGTTCTTTAACTTTTTAAAGAAACAAATACGGGAATATAAAAAGAAAAGGGGGGGTAATTCCCAAAATAAATCCCTACCTCGCCGTCGCTGTCGGATGCGAGGTCGTCGGGGAATTGACCGTCGCGGAAGAAGGTGATAGTCACACCGCGGAAGGGCGTCGCGTCGACGATCTTGGTTGTTGTCGATCGAAGGCTATCGCGGGGTTGGATCGTCGCGGAAGAAGCATCGCGAAGGGATATCCGTTGGCATCGCGGTACAAGGCTTCGCATCGTCGATCTCTGCAGGTTTGGCGTTCTTCGCGTTCTTCGCGTTCTTCGTGTTCTTCGCGGAAGAAGAACGCTTTCCTCCAAATCCTCTCCACGCCACAAGTTTCAACCCAAAATAAAATAAGCTTAAGCCTTATTTTATTTACACAACTAAACATTTGAATTTCAAAAGATAATAAACGAACCATTAATTCGTAGAATTAATTCAACGAAAGAAACAGCTCATTTAATTTACGAAATAAACCGCCCAATTAAATGGTCTGTTAAGATTTTAAGAAACGCGTCAGTTGACTTTCATTAAGACGGGTTTTCACGGGTGTGTTTCTTAGCGGAAAGAAACGGCGAGGCTCGTGCGGGCCCCACCTCACAAATATCCTACCAAGGGGTAGGATATTTCTGGATAGCATCCTATCCAGTTCAACTCAGTTCAAGCCGCCTTTAAGTGGCTTCAAGTGGCTTCCAAGTTTCTTAAGCGAAATAAAATAAAGTTGTCGCAAAATTATTTTATTTCTTAACTTTAAGCCCGAAAATTAAAAACCACACCCGAGCAAACGCAACTCCGGAAGAGGCGTTTCTAAGCGAATACCGGTGCTGCGATTTCATCAGAGCCCTCAGAATTCGATTCCGGGCACCGGTTCAAAAGTTAGAAAAACCTGCACGTTCGTTCACTGAACGTACCCGAGCCAAACTTCAGAAAATGATTCCGGGCACACCGGGCCTCGGAATCAGGTGCCGTCAGAATTTGCGCTCTTGTAAAATTCCAAAGAAAATTAAGAAAAAAATTTCCTTGAAATTTACGAGTCTTTACATGACTGGTGGAGTTTCCTTGGATTGTAGAAGATTTCCCTAATGAATTTCTGAAAGAGTTTGTGATATAGTTTCAACCAGGTATCGCTATAATATCAATCTTTCCATATAGGATGGCCCCTTTTGAGTTACAGGAGTTTTGGATTTAGATTGATGATCTTTTGTAGTAAGCATTCATTCGGTTTAGTGTGTCTCCTTAGTGTGCTCCATATTTGGATGAAAAGAAGGTGAATAGAGGTCTGTTTTTGTGCATCAGTTATCATCCCTTGACCATCCATTCCCTTTTCTTAGATATTTGTCAATATACCATGTCAAAAATATCTCTAGAACTTCACAACTAACCTTGTAAACCTGCTTTTTAAACAAACACAATCAACCCAAAAACACTACAATGTTACCTTGATGTATTTTTTATCAACATCTTCTTTTATAATTTCAGGGTGTGACATTTGGAATATGAGGAGGCATGCTTGAGTCTTTATGGTAAACTGGATCGAGGCATCAAATTAGTGGAATTCGGGATTGGATGTTACAAATTAGTATCAAATTTATGCCTTTACTGTTGTATTACTATTTGGGATATGTTATATATGAGTATTGGGAATGTGTGGGTATAGCATCCCGCCTTTTTATCACATAAACTTTCATTACATTTTACAAAACCGAGGATCTTTAAGGTTTAGTGTCTTGGAAACCAGGAACTTAAAGCATGAAAACATAAAACATTCATCTCAAAGGCTTCTCCTTATGTTCATCCTGGGTTCATTACTGCATCTCATAACCTGGGGACATAAATCAAGAGAAAGGGTGAGCAGAAGGCCCAGTAAGGGAAACAAGGGGAAACATTTACATGTGAACTTGAGATACATCAACAATGTCATGAAAAAGAACATTGAGGCATGAGAAAGAAATCATGAGGCGTATCATAATAAAAATAACATTTTTCATAACTTGAAGATGTGGCTACAACATTTAATATAGACAATCATTTCTGTTTCACCAAGGTTCATCCCCAAGGTGTCATTAAAAATTACCAAGGTTATTCACCAAGGCGTCGTTAAAAAATGGTCATATCTAGAGATTAAGTCTTCACCCAATGCATTGGAGTGCTATTAGGGCGCACACTTGACATTTCTTTATTATCATGTGAGCCACATATATCATCATTAATCATTTCATAAACAACCCATATAGCATAAAAGGAATGGGTTTCATTTCATAATCATAACGTTTTAAAAACTGCTTTAAAGACATGATCTTTGTGTCACTTTAAAACCCACAGAAAAGGAAGGTGGGTCTCATGTATGTAAATCCCAGAATTTAAAATAGAAAATTTTGGTATATATGTGAATAACCATATAGAAGATAGACCATTGAGTATTCACTTAATAAAATAAAAGAACTTTATAAAAAGAGAGATACCTTTTGAGACGGAAATTCTGTAGCATAACAACTATTTTTTGAGGTTTTAGAAAACATTGAAAAGAGAGGGGACATTGGTCAAACATTCATAAATGACCCATAAAACAGTAGAAGGATAAAGTATGAAGGATATATGAACATGGTAATGAAATTTAAATGACATACCATTTTAAATGAAAAACATGGAAGGAATACAAAAATTAGATTTCTCTTATGAAAATCCTGTAGCCTAACGACGTCACTTAAGCTTCAACCAAAAATGAATTGACAAGATCAAATAGGGTCTCTCATCATATGAACATAAGAGTTCAGTATGATAGATATAGAGATCATACCCCAACATAATTAAAAAGGAACTTGAAATACTTGACATGAAAGTAGAACTTTGAAAAAGAGAAGGGTGAAAGAATCCCTTAAAAATTCGGCAGCCTAACGGCACCACTTAAACTTCAACAAAAAAATGAATTTGACGAGATCAAATAGGGTCTCTCATTATATGAACATAGAATATCAGTATGATAGATATATAGATCATACCCCAAAATAATAAAAATTAACTTGAAAGACTTGATATAAGGCCTCGGCCTTAAACATTACTTATTATTGAATTAAATGAATAATTCACATTGAGGATATTTTCAGGTTTAGAGTTTTATATAATTATGAAATAACTATTACATCTCAAAGGTTACAAAGTATACACATCTACTCAGTTTTCATAAAATAAAAACTTTTAAAAAGAAACATGTCTAGTTCCATATTTTAGATAGCATGTCTTTCCTTGATCCCATCCTTGACCCTATTCATCTTTAAGTACTGTGGAAAACATTTCAAAAACTTGGGATGAGCATAAAAATCCCAGTAAAGGATACACAAAGAAGGAAAACTGTTAGTTTTTCAAAAAAACAAGTAAACCAAGAATACTTTATCAAAGTAATACTTTTCACCTTTATGAAGTAGTAAAAAAAACTCTTCACTGAATAAAAGATCATTACTTACCCCTTTTGTAACCAAAAGATTACCATAAAAACCCATATAAATAACACATAACATATAAAGGTAACTTGGGACATAAACATACTTAAATGGTATAACCATACGGTCGACTTCCACACATATCACTTAATGGAATAGCCATACGGCTGACTTCCATACCCAATGCATTGAAGGTTATAACGTAACCACCTGTCCTGGTATTCACGGCACCACCCGTCATATGTTTTATCACGTAACCACCCGTAAAATGTCCAAGTACCATCATTACACATAAAATATTGAAAATATAAACATTTCAATAACAACATTTCATTTGCAATCACAATAATTAATTCCAAGATATTGAATTAATCCATCCATTTTCAAAAATCATTTAAAAGATATTTTTGAATCAAAGTGTCCCATACCACTTTGAAGATTTTAAAGGAATTATAATTTTAAAACATTAATGTCCTTATAAATAAATACTAAAAACCATTTTGAAAACATGGACATTAAAGATACAGATTTAGAATAATGAATCTTTAAAACTTTTAAAACGATATTTTTGTTAGAGTTTTTAACAAAATGAGAGACTCTTGAATACAAATAATTGTGGAATACCATTTAATACAAACTTTATAATATCATGAGAATAAATGGATTCATGATATAATATTTCAAAGGACAGTATAAACACCATATAAGAGTGAATTGGTGCATAACAACAATGAAGTCTCAATGGAAATGTAAATTGATATGAAATCCATTATAAAGATGGTATCCTTAAATTAATGATAAATCTATCACATAATTATGTGTGAGAAATATAAATACACCCAATATAAGTGGATATTAAGTGTGAAACAATCAGAGGTCATTCACACATAATCATGGAAAAACAAAACCAATGACATAGATATTTAACTCAATGAAATGAGATTGAGTTATGATTTCCCATACAAGTTCGTAAGAATTTATCAATGAGATGATTATTTGTAGAAATATTATATCCACACAAAGGTTTTTGGAAATTACAACATAGAGATTATACACATAATCATGGCATAATAAAATCAATAAGTAGAGGTTTAACCCAAATAATTGAAAGTGGGTTAAAAAGTTCTCTTACAAAAATCCGACAGCCTAATAGCGTCACTTTAAAATTCAGAAAATGAGTTGATGAGAGAGAAAATGGTATCTCATCACTTGGACATAAAATTTACATAAATAAGGATATATAAGTACATATCCCAACATAATAGTATGTGAATTAAAATACATAACAAAAGAAGTCTTTTAAAAAGAGGAGGGTGAAAGGTCCCCTTACTAAGTTGGGTAACTTTCGAAACATACACCCCATGGAAGAAGGGTCATACAATGAAGATGTAAATACCCATAAATAAATTATACTACAAAAAGTGTGTAATAATGGTTAGTATATACACCACTCAAAGGAAATAGTGGCAAACATAGCATAAATGTCATGGGAATAAAAGTGAGATGAAAAATCCCTTACGAAAACTCGGCAGCCTAACGGTGCCACTTAAAACTTCCAAAAATAGATTTATGGGATCAAACAGGGTCTATCATAATATGAACATAAAAAGTACAGTATTATTAATATAAAATAACATCCCCAAACAGAAGAAATATGAGCTTAAAATAAATTACATAAAAGAGAGTACTTAAAAAGAAAGAAAGAGGTTGGATCCCTTACCTCAAGTCTGACTTGTCTTGTTCGTTTATTTATATTCCTGAATAATAAACTTTGGTCAATTTATAATTGCGTAAGGAACTATTTTAAATATTATTATTCAATTAATATCACATATTATAATGTTATAATAATTGGTTAATAATGTGATTTCATATCATACGTTTTTGTCGATGTTTGGTACATGAGTCAAAAATGAACTTGTTTGAAAATGATTGTCCATGTAGTTATAAGTAAATCATCTCCAGAATAGTATTAATGATTTAAATATCATATATATCCATTAAATATTCATTTTATACTACTCCATAATATTTTGAGATAAAAAAGAATGAAATGCACCGTTCATGGAGACGGTAGGTCGTACGTACGCATGAACACTACTTTCATTTCTTTGTCATATTAATGGAATTAAAAATAATTGAGAGATATATATATTATAATTAAAGTATAATATATATGTTATATAGGTCACATATTTTCATTAATTTCATTATTTATACATTCCATGTATTGCATGAACGAGTCACATCACTTGAGGGGGCGGTAGTCCACACTTCCTCGTATGAAATTATCGCATTTGCACAACATGAAAGCATAAAGGAATGTTTTAAATATAAAATTCAGAAGAATATAGAAAAAATAAATACCATATATATCATATATAAAATATAGTTATATCATAATGTCCACCATGAAAGTTGTTAAGAGAAGATTGAACAATCATCATTTCGTGAGGCAGAAATTCTCCATCCACAGAAACAGTATGTTCTTTAACCATTAGACGAAGGTGTGTGTAAGTTTTTCTAGAATCCTTCACATAAAAACATCCTAGTATATTTAAGATACTGTTTATGTTAGAAAATTAAGGAATAAAAAGAGTTTAGTGGGTTGGAAAAGCAAAATAAAACAAAAGAACACAAGGGAAGACATTACCTTTAAATCGGGTAACTCTTTTTGATTTGATCTCAAAGGCTTCCTTGGAAAGGATTCATCCCAAAGGTGAGGATTAAATGATTAATATAGGTATGTGGAGAGACAAAATGGGCATGGGTTGGCCGAGCCAAAGGCTTGAGAAGTGTGGGTAAGGTGGTAGAGGTGGGGGCCTTTTATAAGAGGAGAGGAGGGGCACTCTTGGAAAGTTATAAAAGGTTACTTTATTATATAATGATTTTCGGATTTTAAAGGTCCCAAAATTATATATTTCGAGTATAAGGTGATAAGAGTTCGAAATCCACCCATACAATAGGTTTTTGACATGTGTAGGTCTTAGATTTTACATTATCTTTTCATTTTATTTAAATCGTTAAATAATGAGGTAATTGTTGCATCATCATGGTGTCATAAATAATTTAATTAATTTAATGTATAAAAATTATAAAAAAAATATCATGATGTAGTGAATATTTTTATCTTTCTAATTAATATTTATAGTCAGAAATATGACTTGTATAACCCCATTTTAAAAATTGTTTTAGTAAAATAACTCATGTTTGTGACATTTTTATTTTAACTTTAAATAAAAAGTTATTTATGTCATTTTCCTACCAAAGTGGCTTCATGGGGTCCCCAAGTTGACCCATGGATTTTCTCGGTCGGCCATGACACATCAAATATGGTTAGGACATGTGTCTAGGTCATTTCATATTATTAAAACATTATTTTGACCCTAAATTACATTAATTACCTTTAATCGCGATTAATAAAACTTAAAAGTTACTATTCACCAAAAATTATTTTAATCTAATTGAACCACATTTTACTTCCTAATGACAACCATGTATGTCGGATTTTTGAAAATCAAATCACAGAAGTGGTAAAGTTTCATTTAAATGAAAAATCAGTTTCTTTAACTACCACTTAGTGGTTTCACTATTCATCAAAAATTGAAGTTTTTTAGAAAAATACCAAAAATTCACCATAAGCTATATTTGATACTCAGAATTCAAAAATGATGTCTATTTTAAAAAATTCAAAATATATAAGTTGTATTAATTAATTTAATAATTAATTCCCATTGTCAAAACAAATAGCATGTTTTTAAGAAACAATATCTATTAAAAGATTAACACTAGTTTAAGTACAATTTCAAAGTGAAATTAATTACAATGACCACCATTGGATTAAATGGTAAAAATATATTATAAATAAACTTTAATCTAAATTAAAAATATAATCTATCCATATAAATAAATCATATTAAAATGAGGTTTTGAATTAAAATGCAACATTTTCACTAAAATTGATCTTTATCGGAAAAATAACAAAAATTTACACAAAGTAAATTTTGATGTCCAGATTATAAAGAAGGATTTTATTTTTTCAAATAAAACATATAAAATTGTAAAAAGTATATTTAAAAAGGGTTCTCCATCAAAAGGCGGTTAATCGACCTTTTAAAGAATATTAGAAGATTTATGCTTAAAATTGGATTCATTTGCGTTTTACGCCTCTAACATTTATTGGATAAAAGTAAAAAAAAATTGACAAACATATATAATCATTTTGTAGTTAGTTCCGTTCTTTCCCGCCATTACAATGGCTAGGCATTAACTACCATTTAAAATAATATTATTTTATTGTTAGAGTGCAACGTAAGATTTCAAAGGAACTCGTTGTCACGTATTGGGTACGCCATAGAGCATAGCGTTCCCTTTAAAGTAATATTAATATTTTATTCACAAATATGGATAAATATAAAAATGCCATATTCTTTATTTACCTGGGGTGTTACATCCTTCCCCCCTTTTTGGAATTGCGTCCTCACAATTTTAAAATTGGGCTCGGAAACTTCATTGAAAGCCTCACATCGGAAAAGGCGTAAATTAAACTATCACTTTAAAAGAAAGAAAGGGAAGTACAAAGGTCACCTGAGTTAACCCATAATAGGATTCCATGTATGAAAACATGGATATGGAAGAAAAAACAAAGGGTCATGTTCTGAGGGAGTGTGATAGAAAACATGTTTAGGAGAAAGTTAACCACCAGAAAATCACAAACTTGTGATGGGTTCAACGGCATTGTATTCCCCATTAGGAAAAGTTAACGGACAAAATTTTTTTTTAGTTACTTTTCATTGAGGAATTTATTTTTGAGCTTAACTAAAACATATGGAAACATACTTACTTGTCATGTTGACTTTCAACTTTTACTAGATTTCTTATACGAACTCATATTTTCTCCAAAATATGAGTATTTAGGATGACTTGTTTACATTAAGAGAGCTATAATCAACTTCTATAGAATCACCTAATACACAAAAGAGAATTGTATACTTCCCATGTATTTATACCTTAACCAAAACTAAAACCAAAAAGGTTAGTATGAGATCAGATAATACCCAAAAAGGATAATCCTTTATAAAAAGGAAATCCATTCTTAATCTCCAAATTTTGTCCAACAAGACCAAAAGTTCAACGAAGACCAAAAGTAAACCAAACTAAGATTGAAACCCAAATATTTGAAGGGTTTAATCACATATTCTTCTAAGTTAAATCATAACATTTATCTCCAAACAACATCAGTTGCTCTTAAAGTCTCGAATTGAAAAGTAATTAACCTAATCACATATCCTCCATGGTAGGATAATCATTTCCATTGATAACCCAAAATCAACTTACTACTAATTCATAAAATCATCTAACTAAAAAGAATCATTCAAAATAACCAGGGACTTCACGTAGTCCAATGGTAGGTGATAAATACCAGTTGCACTTTGGTGGTGGGTTCGATTCCCGCAGCTTTGTCCGACGTGACGGGTTTTCACATGGTCTGTGTGTTTTCCTTTTTCCAAAACTATATAATTCTTAAAACATTCCCCAAAAATGAGATAAAATCTTCAAAAATAACCATAACATAATTTAACCTCAATTTTATCTCATGCCTTTCACTTTCCATCATAACATATACTAACCCATAATTACCTCAAAATTTAGGATCATATAAACCCAAATGGTTCTTTATAACTATGTCCACAAAAGAACAAATAACTATTCCTTGAATAAAATTTTCATATATCAAACATCAGGGTTACACATACTATAAAAAGTCTTCTAATGTAACCCCATCATCAAAAGAGACTTAATACTCTTAAGAATTTCACCATAACTCTTGAAGCCCTTATATGTTGACTTCTTACTCATTCAACATTCTTCATGATCCATTAACCATTCATTTCCAACTTATTCTGAAATACTTATTTCCTATAAACAAAATCATGAATCATATCCTAAGATTCCAAAATAGGAAAACAAATGTTATGAAATAATTCATAACTTTGATTGGTCATTGTCAGTTTCTTCATCCTCAATCGGAATGGAATTAGGTATTGGTAAACGAATATTTGTACGATCTTGGTGATCCCATTCCCGAAACTTCTTCATAGGACATGTGTTTGCATAATGACCATGCACACCACATTTAAAACATTAAATTGATCCCTCAGAAAGAACTTCTTTCCCTTTCCTTGAGTCAACTGGATGCTTCCTTTTTCCATGGCAGGTTCTTGCTTTATGACCTTCATTTCCACATCTATAGCATATTTCTATCCCTTTAAAACATTTTCCTAGGTGTTTCTTTCCACATCTTTGACACATAGGTTTTTGAACACACTTACCTTCATGATTATTACCTGTAGTTATGTAGGGATTTGTTTCTCGCATATATGATGCCTTATAGAAATCACCAAGGTTTAGGTGGTCAATCATGACTCCAGATAGTTGGTTGAGGATAAACACAAGAGTTCTCATTGCAGCTCTCATATCATTCAGTTTCTCGCTCAGAAAACTGTCACAGTTTCCTTCACATCCACTGCTACTTTGGTGCCTACTAGATCCAGCCATTTACTAAAACCAAAAATGTCAGTGTGAGTATATCAACAAAACCATCATGTACTAATGAGGAAGATAAACACTAAGATATACTTACTCATTCACTTTATCTAAAACTATGACCCTTTCTGAAATCCTAACCATTATGGTAATGTCACTTATGCTTAGAGAATACCCTAACCTCTAAAGTTATCTAAACTGACCTCTGATACCAACTATAAGGCCCCGGCCTTAAACATTACTTATTATTGAATTAAATGAATAATTCACATTGAGGATCCTTTCAGGTTTAGAGTTTTATAGAATTAGGACATAAATATTACATCTCAAAGGTTACAAAGTATACACATCTACTCAGTTTCCATAAAATAAAAACACTTAAAAAGAAACATGTCTAGTTCCATGTTTTAGATAGCATGTCTTTCCTTGATCTCATCCTTGACCCTATTCATCTTTAAGTCCTGTGGAAAACATTTCAAAAACTTGGGATGAGCATAAAAATCCCATTAAAAGATACACAAATAAGGAAAACTATTAGTTTTTCAAAACAACAAGTAAACCAAGAATACTTTATCAAAGTAATACTTTTCACCTTTATGAAGTAGTAAAAAAACTCTTCACTGAATAAAAGATCATTACTTACCCCTTTTGTAACCGAAAGATTACCATAAAAACCCATATAAAGAACAAATAACATATAAAGGTAACTTGGGACATAAACATACTTAAATGGAATAACCATATGGTCAACTTCCACACATATCACTTAATGGAATAGCCATACGGCCGACTTCCATACCCAATGCATTGGAGGTTATAACGTAACCACCTGTCCTGGTATTCACGGCACCACCCATCATATGGTTTATCACGTAACCACCCGTAAAATGTCCAAGTACCATTATTATACATAAAATGTTGAAAATATAAACATTTCAATAACAACATTTCATTTGCAATCACAATAATTAATTCCAAGATATTGAATTAATCAATCCATTTTCAAAAATCATTTAAAAGAGATTTTTTAATCAAAGTGTCCCATACCACTTTGAATATTTTAATGGAATTATAATTTTAAAACATTAATATCCATATAAATAAATACTGAAAACAATTTTGAAAACATGTACATTAAAGATAAAGATTTAGAATAATGAATCTTAAAACTTTTAAAATGATATTTTTGTTAAAGAGTTTTTAACAAAATTAGAGACTCTTGAATACAAATAATTGCGGAATACCATTTAATCCGAAATTTATAATATCATGAGAATAAATGGATTCATGATATAATATGTAAAAGGATAGTATACACACCATATAATAGTGAATTGGTGCATAACAACAATGAAGTCTCAATGGAAATGTAAATTGAGATGAAATCCATTATAAAGATGGTATCCTTAAATTACGGATAAATATATCACATAATTATGTGTGAGAAATATAAATACACCCAATATAAGTGGATATTAAGTGTGAAACAATGAGAGTTCAGTCACACATAATCTTTGAAAAACAAAACCAATGACATAGATATTTAACTCAATGAAATGAGATTTAGTTCTGATTTCCCATACAAGTTCATAAGATTTTATCA
Source organism: Viscum album (assembly GCA_963277665.1). Lineage (NCBI taxonomy): Eukaryota > Viridiplantae > Streptophyta > Magnoliopsida > Santalales > Viscaceae > Viscum > Viscum album. The sequence goes on from OY728127.1 coordinate 27,543,925, forward strand.
ATGAGATGATTATGTGTAGAAATAGTATATCCACACAAAGTTTGGTGGAAATTACAACATAGATATTCCACACATAATATTTTCATAATAAAATCAATAATTAGAGGTTTAACCCAAATAATTGAAAGTGGGTTAAAACGTTCCCTTGCAGAAATCCGACTGCCTAACAGCGTCACTTTAAAATTCAGAAAATGAGTTGATGAGAGAGAAAATGGTATCTCATAACTTTGACATAAAATTTACATAAAAAAGTATATATAGGAACATATCCCAACATAATATTATGTGAATTAAAAGACATAACAAAAGAAGTCTTTTAAAAAGAGGATGGTGAAAGGTCCCCTTACCGAGTTGGGTAACTTTCGAAACGTACACCCCATGGAAGAAGGGTCATACAATGAAGATGTAAATACCCATAAATAAATTATACTACAAAAAGTGTATAATAATGTCCAGTACATACACCACTCAAAGTAAATAGTGGAAAACGTAGCATAAATGTCACGGGAATAAAAGTGAGATGAAAAATCCCTTACGAAAACTCGGCAGCCTAACGGCGCCACTTAAAACTTCCAAAAATGGATTTATGAGATAAAATAGGGTCTCTAATAATATGACCATAAAAATTACAGTATGAGTAATATAAAAGAAAATCCCCAAACATAATAAATATGAGCTTAAAATAAATGACATAAAAGAGAGTGCTTAAAAAGAAAGAGAGAGGTTGGATCCCTTACCTCAAGTCTGACTTGTCTTGTTCGTTTCTTTATATTCCTGAATAATAAAATTTGGTAAATTTATAATTGAGTAAGTACCTATTTTAAATATTATTATTTAGTTCATATCACATATTATAATGTTATAATAATTGGTTAATAATGTGAGTTCATATCAGACGTTTTTGTCGATGTTTGGTACATGAGTCAAAAATGAACTTGTTTGAAAATGATTGTCCATGTAGTTATAAGTAAATAATCTCCAGAATAGTATTAATGATTTAAATATCATATATATCCAGTACATATTCATTTTATACTACTCCATAACATTTGTAGATAAAAATAAATGAAATGCACCGTTCATGGAGACGGTAGGCCGTACGTACGCATGAACGCTACTTTCATTTCTTTGTCATATTAATGGAATTAAAAATAATTGAGAGATATATATATATATTATAATTCCAGTATAATATAAATGTTATATAGGTCACATATTTTCATTAATTTCATTCTTTATACATTTCATGTATTGCATTAACGAGTCACATCACTTGAGGGGGCGGTAGTCCACACTTCCTCGTATGAAATTATCGCATTTGAACAACATGAAAAGCATAAAGTAATGTTTTAAATATAAAATTAATAAGCATATAGAAAACATAAATACCATATATATAATATATAAAATATATTTACATCATAATTTCCACCATGAAAGGTGTTAAGAGAAGATTGAACAATCATCGTTTCGTGATGCAGAAATTCGCCATCCACAGAAACAGTATGTTCTTTAACCATTAGACGAAGGTGTGTGTAAGTTTAGCTAGAATACTTCACATAAAAACATCCTAGTATGTTGAAGATACTTGTTTTGTTACAAAATAAAGGAATAAAAATAGTTTAGAGGGTTGGAGAAGTAAAATAAAACAAAAGAACACAAGGGAAGACATTACCTTTAAATCGGGTAACTCTTTTTGATTTGAGCTCAAAGGCTTCCTTGGAAAGGATTCTTCCAAAAGGTGAGGATTCAATGATGAAGATAGGGATTTGGAGAGACAAAATGGGTAGGGTTTGGCCAAGCCAAAGGCTTGAGAGGTGTGGGTAAGTTGGTAGAGGTGGGGGCCTTTTATAAGAGGAGAGGAGGGGCACTCTTGGAAAGTTATAAAAGGTTACTTTATTATATAATGATTTTCGGATTTTAAAGGTCCCAAAATTATATATTTCTAGGATAAGGTGATAAGAGTTATAAATACACCCATCCAATAGGTTTTTGACATTTTTAGGTCTTAGATTTTACATTATCGTTTCATTTTATTTAAATCGTTAAATAAGGAGGTAATCACTGCATCATCATGGTGTCATAAATAATTTAATTTATTTAATGTCTAAAAATTATAAAAAAAATATCATGATGTATTAAATCTTTTTATCTTTCTAATTAATATTTATAGTCAAAAATATTACTTGTATAACTCCATTTTAAAAATTGTTTTAGTAAAACAACTCATGTTTGTGACATTTTTATTTTAACTTTAAATAAAAAGTTATTTTTGTCATTTTCCTACCAAAGTGGCTCCATGGGGTCCCCAAGTTGACCCATGTATTTTCTTGGTCGTACATGAAACATCTAATGATGGTAGGGAATGTGTCTAGGTCATTTCATATTATTAAAACAATATTTTTACCTTAAATTACACTAATTACCTTTAATCGCGATTAATAAAACTTAAAAGTTACTATTCACCAAAAATTATTTGAATCTCATTGAACCACATTTTACTTCCTAATGACAACCATGTATATAGGATTTTTGATATTAAAATCACAGAATTGGTAAAGTTTCATTTAAACGAAAAATCAATTTCTTTAACTACCACTTAGTGGTTTCATTATTCATCAAAAATTGAAGTTTTTCAAAAAAATACCAAAAATTCACCCTAAGCTATATTTGATACTCCGAATTAAAAAGTGATTTTTATTTTAAAAAATTCAAAACATATAAGTTGTATTAATTAATTTAGTAATTAATTCCCGTTGTCGAAACAAATAGCGTGTTTTTAAGAAACAATATCTATTAAAAGATTAACATTAGTTTAAGTCCAATTTCAAAGGGAAATTAATTCCAATGACCACCATTGGAATAAATGGTAAAAATATATTCTAAATAAACTTTAATCTCAATTAAAAATATAATCTATCCATATAAATAAATCAGATTAAAAGGAGGTTTTGAATTAAAATGCAATATTTTCACTAAAAATGATCTTTATCGGAAAAATAACAAAAATTTACACAAAGTAAATTTTGATGTCTAGATTCTAAAGAAGGATTTTATTTTTTCAAATACAGCATATAAAATTGTCAAAAGTATATTTAAAAAGGTTTTTTCATCAAAAGGCGGTTAATCGACCTTTTAAAGAATATTAGAAGATTTATGCTTAAAATTGGATTCATTTGCATTTTACACCTCTAACATTTTTTGGATAAAAGTAAAAATAGTTGACCAACATATATAATTATTTTGTATTTAGTTCTGTTCTTTCCCACCATTACAATGTCTAGGCGTTAAATACCATTTAAAATAATATTATTTTATTATTAGAGTGCAACGTAAGATTTCAAAGGAACTCATTGTCACGTATTGGGTACGCCATCGAGAATAGTGTTCCCTTTAAAGTAATGTTAATATTTTATTCACAAATATGGATAAATATAAAAATTTCATATTCTTTATTTACCTGGGTTGTTACACTTGACATGAAATTAGAACTTTGAAAAATCAGAAAGGTGAAAGAATCCCTTAAAAATTCGGCAGCCTAACGGCGCCACTTAAACTTCAACAAAAATGAATTAATGAGATAAAATAGGGTCTCTCATCATATGAACATAAAATATCAGTATGATAAATATAGAGATCATATCCCAACATAATAAAAAGGAACTTGAAAGACTTGACATGAAAGTAGAACTTTGAAAAATGAGAAAGGTGAAAGAATCCCTTAAAAATTTGGCAGCCTAACAGCACCACTTAAACTTCAACAAAACTGAATTGACGAGATCAAATAGGGTCTCTCATAATATGAACATATAAGATCAGTATGATAGATATAGAGATCATACCCCAACATAATAAAAAAGAACTTGAAAGACTTGACATGAAAGTAGAACTTTGAAAAATGAGAAAGGTGAAAGAATCCCTTAAAAATTCGGCAGCCTAACGACGCCACTTAAACATTCTTAAAAAGAATTGGTGAGAGAAAGAGGGGGTATCTCATCATATGAACATTAAAAGGGCAGTAAGGGGAATATAAAAGAACATCCTCCAACATAAGGGCATGGAGCATAAAAGAAATGACATAAAAGAGATTACTTGAAAAGAAAGAGAGAGGTAGGATCCCTTACCTTAAAATGTATCTCTTAAAACTCAAAGGTTGGGACCTTGAGGGATTTGGGGCACCTTGGAAGGACTCCTTGGGAGGTAATGAGACCAGAGATATTTTGGGGAAGAGTTGGGAGTGAAAACTAAAGGAGGGAAGGTGGGTATTTATAGAGAAGGTGAGGTGATACTTTAATAATTTCAAGGGACCCCTCACAAGTGGTTTTCTCAAAACCATGGGCTCTACCATGGTATTTCCCATGGAGTTAGGCCACATGGGGCCCCCAATACAATACTTCATCACCTTTGGTCGGCCAACCCTTAAAATATCTCATGACATCATCATGACACAGTTATGATGTCATTAAACATACTGAAACCCTAAAACTGCATTTTTACTATTCACTGAAAATTCATCTTTCTCAAAAAAATACTAAAATTTCACCTTAACCAAATATCGATGCTCTGATTACAAATATGAACTCCATTTTATAAAAAATAATTTTCAAAATATTTGTAATTTAATTTTTAAATAAATACACTATTCACCGAAAATTCCTTTTTTTCAGAAAAATCCCCAAAAATTACCATAACATAATATCGATTCTCTGAGCTCAAAAATAAAGTCCATTTTATAAAAATAGTTTTCTAAATATTTTTAATTAAATTTTTAATTAGAAAAACACTATTCACCTGAAAAAAACTAATACTTGACTAATAATTTATGAAACCGTTATTTAACCATTTTATTGAATCACATTACTTAATCAAGGTGCCTAGATTATATTTTAACTTTCTTTAAGTGATATTACTAATCCATTTGGTCACATTACTAATCCTAAGCGTAAAATCACTATTCATAATTTACTATTCATCAAAAATTAAGTTGATCTTATTAGATTCTAAATTTCGTACTGAACACTTTTGTTGAAGACCATTTTTTTAAAATCATTACACATTTTTAATTATTTAAGGTTTACATAAACATTTTTAAAATATCCTTTTTCTAAAATTCATCAAAAATATGCATATTATATTTATCCAGACATTTGAAAATTCAAAAACTTCACCATAAGAAGAGAACACAATTTTATTTAAATCAAGGGATTACAAAAGGCAGTTATGGTCTCCTTACATAGCCCCTTATAACCCCAGCATAGGACCTAAGTGTAAGGTGTGCTAAGCTAATAGAATCTGAGGGTGGCTCGGCCAACATCGCATGAGTAGTAATTTCTATCAGTTTGAACTTCTCGCGAAGGCGATTCTGTTCTAGCTTCACATGATGAAGTTCGGCTTGGGTTTGGTCCAGAGAAAACCCAGTGGTGCTACCTCCTTCCCAAGTTCTGTTAGATGGGCTTCAATCGGTCCAAGACTACTGGGTGAGGCCATCAAATCTTCTTTCTATATTAATTAACCAAGATCACTTGTATTTAGATACAAATATCGAAATGTTTAGTTTACAGCGGTCATATTGACCAATGGTCATATAACAGTCAAAACCCAATAGTCTCATTTTAATTATACTCATGTTATCCAATGAAACAGTTTTGTTGAGTGTAAAAATAAAATAAAATAACACACAAAATTAGGAAACAAGATTTATTCAAAATTTTGGGTCATTACAATCTTCCCCCCTTAAGAAATTGCGTCCTCGCAATTTTTAAAACTAGGTTTTGAAATTTCATTGAAAGTCTCACACTGGAAAAGGAGTCAGTAAAACTATTACTTTAAAAGAAAGAAAGGGAAGTAAAAAAGGTCACCCGAGTTAACCCATACTAGGATCCCATGTAGGAAAACATGGACATGGAGGAAAAAAACAAAGGGTCATGTTCTAAGGGAGAGTGATAGAAAACATGATTAGGAGAAAGTTAACAACAAGAAAATCACAAACTTATGATGGGTCAAATGGTATTTGATTTCCTAGTAGGAAACGTTAACAGACAACTTTTTTTGTTTTATGTTCCTTTTCATAGTTTTGATGAATTCATTTACTACATAGAATAAAAACATAAGGAAATATACCTACCTTCAAGTAGAGTTTAATCCTTTAATAATTTTCTACCAAAACTAATCTTTTCTCCAAACGATGAGCATTAAAAAAACACTTGGTCTCATCAAAAGCACAAGAATCATCTTCTAGAGAATCACATAATCCACAAAAGATTAACTATCTATTTCTTCTATCTTTAAACATTATCCCAAAAACAGAAAGGGTAAGATAAAACAACTCTTCAAAAAGAAAGAACCTCATAGGAGGGGAAACTACTTTTAAATCTTCAAAATTCTACAGTACTACCCAAAGTTCATCATAGACCACTCCATAAATAATTGTCCTTAAAATTCCTCAAAATAACCCAAACTAAGATTGAAACCCAAATACAAGAAGGATTTGATAACAGTCTTCCAAGATAAAATTTATCGTTCATCTCCAAACAACATCAACCACTCCTAACATCTTATAACAAAAGTAACTAACCTAAACATATTTTCCCCAAGATAAGTCAATCATTTCCATAAGTAACCTACATTACCATAAGTTCACCTTAAATTCATCGATTCTTAAAAATATAAGTCAACCTTTACTCCTCAAAGAAAATACCATAATATTCTATTTACCTCGATCATATAGGTTTCCCAAAATAGTGAACGTCTTCCAAAATAATAATCATCTTTTAATCCTCTAATAAACTTTATCCTTGAGACTTTGTCTTCTTCTTCCTTGATGAATTTGGGCATTCAACTAGGTACCAATTATTAATTGTGATTTTTGATAGCTGGTTTTCCATAATCACAATATGTTCAACTTTATCTCTCGTCATCTCTTGTCATATTAATAGGGAAATAGTCACATTTCCTATCACATTGGTTGTTGGGACATGTTCTTCCATTTCCCGCCATTAACTAAGAAAAGAAAGTATAATTAGGGGGCATAAATACTTAGCCAATAATCATGAAAAGGAAACTTTAATCCTAGAAGGGTAAACTTGTAGAAGAAAAGTATATCCTAACTTGTGATCCCCTAGGTTCCAATCTAGGTTATCCATGATCATATATTCTTATCTGAATCTTTATTTTATTTTATCTTTGTTCCTTTAATAATGGTTCATACTAAGCTTATGAATTTACCAAATCATATCCCCCGGGAGTGTCATAACCAAGAGTGCAGCAAGGCCCGTTGTCGTGTACCAGTTCCCGTTTGAGTCTAGCTCAAAGCGGTGTTTTCGGGTTTCACCCCTATGTACATATGTGCCAGAGCCACCTCTACCTGCTCGTATCCAGACAGGGATGTATTTTCTTGGAAACCCCTTACTCAATACTCACCAAAATACCAGGAAGATTTTCTATATTTAAACTTTTCTATAGGCCTCTTCCTAAAGTTTTCATATCCTAATTTCCACAAATAACTAAAACATCCTTTGATACCAACTATAGAATCCCACCTTTTTATCACGTAAACTTTCATTACATTTTACAAAATCGAGGATCTTTAAGGTTTAGTGTCTTGGAAACCAGGAACTTAAAACATGAAAACATAAAACATTCATCGTAAACACTTAAAAGGCTTATCCTTATGTTCATCCTAGGTTCATTACTGTATCTCATAACCTAGGGACATAAATCAAGAGAAAGGGTGAGTGGAAGGGCCAGTAATGGAAACAAGGGGAAACATTTACATGTGAACTTGATATACATCAACAATGTCAAGAAAAAGAACATTAAGGCATGAGAAAGAAATCATGAGGCATATCATAATAAAAATAACATTTTTTATAACTTGAAGATGTGGCTACACCATTTAATATAGAAAATAATTTCTGTTTCACCAAGGTCCATCCCCAAGGTGTCATTAAAAATTAATAAGGTTATTCACCAAGGCTTCTTTAAAAAATGGTCATCTCTAGATATTAAGTCTTTACCCAATGCATTGGAGCGCTATCAGGGCGCACCCTTGACATGTATTTATTATCATGTGAGCCACATATATCATTATTAATCATTTCATAAACAACCCATATAGCATAAAAGGAATGGGATTCATTTCATAATCATAACGTTTTAAAAACTTCTTTAAAGACATGATCTTTGTGTCACTTTAAAATCCACAGAAAAGGAAGGTGGGTCTCATGTATGTAAACCCCAGAATTTAAAATAGAACATTTTGGTATATATGTGAATAAAAATATATAAGAGAGAGATTTGAGTATTCACTTAATAAAATAAAATAACTTTATAAAAAGAGAGATACATTTTGAGACGGAAATTCTACAGCATAACAACTATGTTTCGAGGTTTTAGAAAACATTGAAAAGAGAGGGGACATGGGTCAAACACTCATAAATGACCCATAAAATGGTAGAGGGATATAATATGAAGGATATATGAACATGGTAATGAAATTTTAAGGACATACCATTTTAAATGAAAAACATGGAAGGAAGACAAAAATTATATTTCTCTTATGAAAATCCTGCAGCCTAACGACGTTACTTAAGCTTCAACCAAAAATGAATTGACAAGATCAAATAGGGTCTCTCATCATATAAACATAAGAGTTCAGTATGATAGATATATAGATCATACCCCAACATAATTTAAAAGTAACTTGAAATACTTGACATGAAAGTAGAACTTTGAAAAAGAGAAGGGTGAAAGAATCCCTTAAAAATTCGGCAGCCTAACGGCGCCACTTAAACTTCAACAAAAAAAATGAATTTGACGCGATAAAATAGGGTATCTCATCATATGAACATAGAATATCAGTATGATAGATATAGATATCATACCCCAACATAATAAAAAGGAACTTGAAAGAATTTACATGAAAGTAGAACTTTGAAAAATGAGAAAGTTGAAAGAATCCCTTAAATATTCGGCAGCCTAACGGCGCCACTTAAACTTCAACAAAAATGAATTGAAGAGATAAAATAGGGTCTCTCATCATATGAACATAAAAGATAAGTATGATAGATATAGAGATCATACCCCAACATAATAAAAAGGAACTTGAAAGACTTTACATGAAAGTAGAACTTTGAAAAATGAGAAAGGTGAAAGAATCCCTTAAAAATTCGGCAGCCTAACGGCACCACTTAAACTTCAAAAAAATGAATTTATGAGATCAAATAGGGTATATCATCATATGAACATAGAAGATCAGTATGATAGATATATAGATCATACCCCAAAATTATAAAAAGGAACTTGAAATACTTGACATGAAAGTAGAACTTTGAAAAATGAGAAAGGTGAAAGAATCCCTTAAAAATTCGGCAGCCTAATGGCGCCACTTAAACATTCTTAAAAAGAATTGATGAGAGAAATAGGGGTTCTCTCATCATATGAACATGAAAAGGGCAGTAATATGAATATAAAATAACATCCTCCAACATAAGGGCATGGAGCATAAAATAAATGACATAAAAGAGATTACTTGAAAAGAAAGAGAGAGGTAGGATCCCTTACCTTAAAACGTATCTCTTAAAACTCAAAGGTTGGGACCTTGAGGGCTTGGGGGCACCTTGGAAGGCCTTCTTGGGAGGTAATGAGACCAGATATTCGTTGGGTAAGAGTTGGGAGTGATAACTAAAGGAGGGAAGGGTGGGTATTTATAGAGAAGGTGAGGTGATACTTTAATAATTTCAAGGGACACCTCACAAGTGGTTTTCTCAAAACCATGGGCTCTCCCATGGTATTTCCCATGGAGTTAGGACACATGGGGCCCCCAATACAATAATTCATCACCTTTGGTTTGAAAAACCTTAAAATATCTCATGAAATCATCATGAAACAGTTATGATGTCATTAAACATACCGAAACCCTAAAACTGCATTTTTACTATTCACTGAAAATTCATCTTTCTCAAAAAAATCCTAAAATTTCACCTTAAACAAATATCGATACTCTTATTACAAATATGAACTCCATTTTATAAAAAAATAATTTTCTAAATATTTTTAATTTAATTTTTAAATAAATACACTATTCACCGAAAATTCTTTTTTTTTTCAGAAAAATCCCCAAAAATTACCATAACATAATATCGATGCTCTGAGTTCAAAAATAAATTCCATTTTATAAAAATAATTTTCTAAATATTTTTAATTAAATTTTTAATTAAAAAAATACTATTCACCTGAAAATAACTAATACTTGACTAATAATTTATGAAACCGTTATTTAACCATTTTATTGAATCACGTTACTTAATCAAGGTGCCTAGATTATATTAAAACTTTTTTTAAGTGAGATTACTAATCCATTTGGTCACATTACTAATCCTAAGCGTAAAATCACTATTCATAATTTACTATTCATCAAAAATTAAGTTGATCTTATTAGACTCTAAATTTTGTACTGAACACTTTTGCTGAAGACCATTTTTTGAAAATCATTACATATTTTTAATTATTTAAGGTTTACATAAACATTTGTAAAATATCCTTTTTCTAAAATTCATCAAAAATATGCATATTATATTTATCCAGACATTTGAAAATTCCCAAACTTCACCATAAGAAGAGAACACAATTTTATTTAAATCAAGGGATTACAAAAGGCAGTTATGGTCTCCTTACATAGCCCCTTATAACCCCAGCATAGGACCTAAGTGTAAGGTGTGCTAAGGTGAGAGAATCTGAGGGCGGCTTGGCTAACATCGCACGAGTAGTAATTTCTATCAGTTTGAAATTCTCGCGATGGCGATTCTGTTCTAGCTTTACACGATGAAGTTTGTCTTGGGTTTGGTCCAGAGAAAATCCCATTGGTGCTACCTCCTTCCCAATTTCTGTTAGATGGGATTCCATCGGTCCAAGACTACAGGGTGAGGCCATCAAATCTTCTTTCTATATTAATTAACCAATATCACTTGTATTTGGAGACAAATATCGAAATGTTTAGTTTCCAGTAGTAATATTGACCAATGGTCATATAACAGTCAAAACCCAACAGTCTCATTTTAATTATACTCATGTTATACAATGAAATAGTTTTGTTGAGTATAAAAAAATAACACACAAAATTAGGAAACAAGATTTATTCAAAATTTCGGGTCGTTACAGTGGGAACCTCTGATGAATATCGGACTGGTATGTTGAGAACACATATTCTATTAAAAATTCTCGGTTTCTAGGGATATGGGATTGTTGTTATGATTTGTGATGTTACAGTTGTATATGATTTTCTCTTTGAGTGGTGCACATGTTGTTTGGAGTTTATGATTTATTATAAATTTTTGTCTCATGGCCCATTGGTAAGAATCCAATGACTAATTTTAACTCTTGGTTGGAGAAGACAAGAGGCATCTCATGTATCATATTTGGCACATGGGATTCACATATTATAGGCCTACTAGTGAGTGATTATTATTGATGATAGATTCAAATTGTTTAAAGTGTCAACAACAACCTAAATGGTGTTTTCCCATATAGGTTATTAGTGTAATTCTACTTAATTGGTTTGACATGTATATATATTTCATTCTAATGGTAGGATATGTGGATCTATGATGAGATATTTGATAGTGAGTATAATGCCTCAGTCCTCAAGCACAAGAGATACAACAACCATATTAGGTTGATAGGGCATGATTCTCATGTGTTGGACCCCATGTAGGACATTGTTTCTCAGGTTTGATTATTTAAAGTGTCAGTAACACCATATATATTGTTTTACCACATAACTTGGAATGATATTCTACTTAACAAAACTGTATATGTGGTATGAAATGAATTGTTGAGATGATATTGTGCACAAACTATTGATCCTTGTAAGTTAATGTCTGCAGTCGATGATTTCATTTTAGGGGATCTAGTCGGTTCACTTTGTACAATGTCGATAGAGACCTAAACAATTATCGTTAACTAAACCTCTAGGTGGTATTACCATATACAAATTCCCATTGAGTGCAATTTTGTTATTATTTTCATGATACTCTAGGGGCGGTCCCTTATGAGGAGCTCGGTGAGAATCAGGGCTTTAGTTGGCTAATTCTTGATAGTTTTAACCCTTATAGGTTGATTTTTTCTTTACCACTTTTGGATAGAGGGTCGATAGATGCATTAGATTCCTTTTACTAAGATAGGTATGTGGATTATTCCCCATGATATGTGAACTTGGAGAGGTTTGACCTTTGGGCTAGGTGGTAGGACCTAGTGACCCTTTTGTGAGACTTGATCGATAAGGCTTGGTGGGAGACCTAGAGACCCTTAGTAGTGACTTAGACCCTTGCAGTTCGACATTTGTTTTGATCAAGGGAAACCTATGAGAGAGGTTAGACCAAATTTATAGATTCCTTTTTAGGCGGTGATCTTGGTTGTATGCTCTTTTTAATACTAATGCAAGATACGTGCTTTGGTTTTATGATATAGAAATTTGATGCCTTTGGTTTATGATAAAGAACCTAGGTTTCTGATAAAGAACCTAGGGTTGTTGTATATCAATACAATCTTGGATGGGTAGGACTATTTAGGTTTATGAACCTATTGACTAGTGATTCTATAGTTATTAACATAGTTAGAGCATGGGTAGATTCTCATGACTGGAATGACACCATGTGACGGTCGATTGTATAATGAAATGTGGAATATGTGAGGTTCCCATTTTTGAAGAGGAGGTCAAAGGGATCTCCTAACATATTAATATAAACATCCCTTATAGCACAGCCATCTTAGTCTTATTGATGAATGAATCGTAGAAGCGTGAGTCGAGTGATGATGATCGAGTGTTATGGGATTGTACACAAATTTCATAGGATGTTTTGGCACACATCACATACACATAGTTCCATTTAAATTGTAAATAAGTGAGTGGTTAGGTGCGAGTTGAGGACCAATGGTTTTAAAAATAAATTTTATAGGAATGGTAACCTAGAAGTTGTGACTTAAATGAGGAATTTATCTATGTGGTAGAGGAGGCATTGAGAATAAACTGGGTACCATGAGTCAGTTGACCCATGTTTAGACCTAAACACACATTGTTGGGAGATGTGGTGTGAGGGGTAGGTTAATGGAAATAATATCATATTTTTATGTGAGTGTGTCTCAAGTAGAGTGATACACACTTGTTGGTTGAATCTTAATTTACTCCTAGATAGAGGCGATAATTCCCAATAACTTTACATTGTCTTGAGTATGTGGAGAGAGAATCAACTACATAATGGGCTACCTATGTATCATTTGGGGTTAGATGAAAGACTCTTTTTAAGTAAATTAAAGGAGATGTTTAAAAGTAATCCATATGGTGTGTAGTACACCATTGTTCATTTTAGGGTGGTGACCCTTATTTTTTTGAATTTTGATGGGCACCATGGAAACTATTCTTGTAAAATGAGAATGATTTGGGGGAAATATTTACATTAACTCTCAAGATGAGAGGGTTTTAATTAATTCTAGTTGTAATTTATGATAGGTATAGTGCATATTCTATGGTGATTAGTTTCTCCTTGTGTTAGAGTTATGAAAAGGATGGTCCTAAGGTGGGGAGCGGGATGTTAGCCACTAGTGGGCAACCCTCTTATGAGAAGGTTCATGGGATCTTGAGACTGGTCATTAGATATTCATTTTGGCTCTTCTATTACATTAAATAAGTGGATCAAAGTATGACTAAATATCTCAATAAATGATAGGTACAAAATTCAAATATAGAATTGGGTGAAGTCTGAGTATGTACATTAAGACCAAAGTAGCTTACGGTGATCCAATGGTTTTGGATCAATTATCATGTCAGTGATTATGTTATAACATAGAGACAGTTTTGAATAGAGGATGTTTCATCTAAGTGGTGTAACCAAAAATTGGTTTTGATCTTTGAGGATCATGTTCAAAATGATATCAGTATTCCTTGGGATAAAGGCATTGGATCGATTTTTAGGGATGTGTCGACTGCTAAAGTTGATATTTTTCAAGAATATTAGGCTAAAGGTAGTTTTATTTGTGTTCATTCATATATTTGGATGTGGTTGGTGAGGGAAAACTATAGGCATGTCATTGGGATGAGACAAGTGTAGTGTAAGAGTCAGCTAGATCTTTTCAAGGAAAATCTAGTGTGGCTACGTTGATCTTAGTCAATTGGAGTTCGAACATTAGATCTAATCGAGGATTGAAGGTACTATCCCCATGTGTGATCGAATGCTTCAAGATAAGAAATTTTTCAGGAGAATTGTTAGTACAATAGGGACTTGTCTCTTTAGGAAATTATAATAGTGAAAGTATTGTGGTTTAGAGTTTGTCGTTGAAAGAAAGAACCTATAATGGGGAGTGTTATAGGTTGGTTGATGAAATAGATGATGTCATAATCATGTATCACATTAAACAGGCTTGATTAAGCATATTCTAGATGTTGTATCAATGTTTATGTGTGTTTCCTAGAGTTTTTGTGGGTGAGGGACTATCTTTTTAAATTAGTGTTTGGAGGCATATTGGGCATTCAAAAATGAAACGCATCCATTTGAAATTAATTCATGGACCAAGTAGGTTGGTTTTTTCTATTTCATTCCCACTAAGTCTTAAAGGGGACAATAATCTTTAATGTGGGGAGGTTGTAAGGTCCCATGTTTTTCAAGTTGAATTTTTTTAAGGATTCTGAATTTTCAATTACTGGACAAATCAAATATTGATCAGAGATTCAAAACAGGAATTCAATGTTTGGAATGACTCTAAATAATTTTTTTAGACATGGAATGAGGATTAGTTTGAATCTCAAAGGTTTTCGGAGCATCCCTAGGGTTCTAGGATCAAATATAAAGTTTTGGAAAGGTGCATCCAATGGATCGTGGTTAGTGCATGGTTTTTTTCTAAATTTACGGCTTAACTATACGATTAATTTTGTATAGAATCATGGTTATAGAAACCATATGTTAGGCTAAAGGAAACTATGTAGGGGGTCGGTAATTTTCTATAAACATGGTGCATGATTGGTTCATGGTTTGAATATCTTTGTACTTCAAAAATGAAAGGTGGGGTGTTCCTTGGACAATAGAGCCATATGGATGGTGCACGGTCTATTAAACCATGCACTGCAACCATGCAAGGTGGAGTGGTCAAAACAGTTCCTACTGCATGGTTGGAACATGGTTTTAAAAACTGTGTGGCTCATTAAAGAGGTGGAAATTACCATTCCCCCCAACCCTTAAAATGGTTTACCCCTTTTACTTCCCCTTTCTCCCCTATGAGTGCAACCCTCTTACTCCCTTACTCCAATGGAGTTCTCCCTCATTCTTAGTCAGAATCAAACATCTTCAAGTGCGTTGTAAACCTTGAGGTAAGACTTCGACTCTATTATCCATCATGGTTTTTTTCTTTAGATTCCTCTAACTATTGGTTAATCCATTTAGGGATTTTGGTCTCGATTACACTAGAGCGTGGTGGAATATAATACCGATGTTGGGGTTTTCACTCTATCTAGGTAGAGGATAACTGAAGATGTCATCTTCACTTAGTCATATGTCATTTCATCAAGGTTAATCAATGCGGTGAATTTATAAAGATTTAGGGACTTAATTAAATTTTTTGAAGGGTTTTATTAACATTGTTTCTTATGGATTATTCCCAGATTGAGGTTGGGCTTATGTTATAATGTGTTAGAAAGCACTAGTTCACAGTTCTTGTGTGATAGGATCGATAGTAGGATTTTGGGAATTATGCCTATTTTAAATAAAATGGTTCTTTAAACTAAATCTTTCTATTTAAATTAATTAATTATAATATTTTTATAATTAATTTTTTATGGTGTTTTTTACTATGAGATAGGACCCAACATGACTCGGTTGAGATTGGATAGGCCTTGGTAGATTTTATTGGCCTTTAAAAATTAAATGGAAATATTTCTAAAGATAGGTGGTCCATCATACCTAACCTAGTGTATTTGTGCATGTTTAGGTAGTATGTGTATGTTTTTTCTTTCCCCTTAGGGTGATTCCCCCTATTTAGATTTACCCCAATGAATTGTTAAATTAAATTATTTAATTTGGTAATTAAATGGATGAACACCAAGGGTCACTAACAAACTTGTGCTTTAGATTCATTCTTTGACTTATCACTAAGACCAAGGGTCCCTTATGAAATTCCTCTACATATGATCTAACCTAGAGGATCCCATGTAGAATTACACCTTTTTATTACTCCTTACAGGATCCTAATAGGGATTCCCTTACTTATGTTTTGACTTAGAGGATCCCATGAGGGATTCCGCTATTTATATGTGAACCCTGAGGATCCTAGGTAGGATGAATATCCTAATCACTAACCTAGGGGACCCATGTGGGTGCCCCAATATTTGACTAACCTATAGATTTTAGGTCATGGTTATGGGTAGATATGGTAGTGGGTGGAACCTATAACCTATATCAAGTATGTAATCCATGAGGATGTGGTGGTAGTGGTGGGTATGTATGTTTAACCACCCTCACTCTTTATTTTATGATTTACATGATTACTATTGATGTAGTAATGATTACCATAAGTGATTCCTAGATTTTTTACAATGATCCTGATGCGATATGGTATATGAAAGGGGTTCCCAAATTACTTCTTGGGATTAATCTTCTGATCCTTATTGATGTATATGGATATCATTGTATGGAACTGATGAGGGGAATTGTGGTATGGCACCGGCATTTCCTGACGGTATGGAACTATTTACTTAGTTTTCTATGGATTCACCCCATGGAATCAAGTAGGATTCCTTGGTCAATAGACTTGGGTCGTATCCTATGTAGGTCTATATTATACTGAGTTTTCTGTAGACATGCTCGGTGGACTCAAGGAGGAAACCTTGGTCAATAGCCTTGGGTTCTGGCCCTAGTAGGTCTATATTATATTGTTTTTTTATAGATACACTCCATAGAATCGAATATGACTCCTTGTCCAATAGCCTTGGGTCTTGTCCCTCATGGGTCTAATACTTGATACATCTGGCATAGGTCACAGTTCATGTAGTTCCATCTTTACAATATTTTTCATCGGTACGCAGCATCCTTAATTATAGTGATTTGAGGTGAGTGCGAGTGATCACATGGATAGGAAATGCATCCACCTTAGTGATGTATCTTTTTTAGATACTTTTTTGGCACTAGAAGAAGCTGGTATTTGTCTATCGGTATTATGGACCCAAGGATCAACTGTGGTTTGATTTTATTTATATTATTTTTCACCTTACTCATATGTATGTATATATATATATATATGGGTATATATATACACATTTTTATATGTGTGTAATATGAAACCTTATTCAGAGACATTTCTTCTTAGGTTAAAGCAAGTATGGTCGATTGGGTTCACGAACCCAAGGATCAGCTACGGTTTACTTCATTATGTCTTTGTTTGTATTTATTATTTTAGTTTTATTATTATTATTTTTATCTTTATTAGTATCTCACATTTGCATATACTGCATGTTATTGGGCATGTATAGGACCGTGTTGGTGGTGACCTACAGAATTATTTACTCACACCCTGCTTGGGTCGCCATTTTGCTAGGGTACCTGAGTAGACATTCACTTAGTTGTAGGAACAAGATGGGCCAAGGCCCAGGACTAGTCATTTGGGATGGATCAAACATTTATGTGGATATTGGGTATGTGGTATGGCTTGGTGTATGTATTAGAGCCTTATACTTTTGTTTCTATTTCTTTTATTTACTCTTTTGTATGTGATCGGTCCAATGGGATATTAGTGTTGTTTGTATGACATGGTCATTTGGGACTTTACAACATTCTATTTATTATTATAGTATTCTCTTATTTCAGTTTATTTATTTCTTATGCAATATTTTATTTTCTACTATTGATGTTATCTAGTTATTTTCATTGTTTTCTTACTCTGATATGAAGGAATATTCTCCTCACTATCATACCCAAGGCCCTTATTTCTAGTCGGTAGCCTCTAGTGTATGGGGAGGTGGACTTAAAGCCTTGTGGTGAACTAATTTGGGGCATCGGATTAGTGGAATCTAAGCTGGGACATTGCAAGTATTTAGTATAAGAACCTCTTGTATTATACTTTGGATCTTATCCCGTATGAGGAGTCTAGCATGAGACATTTCAAGGAGGCTTTTTATCTAAAGATCCATCATCAGGTCACCTCGTTCATGTTTCGACATATCTTAAGGTGTTGTTAAGGGAAGAGATTTTTGAGAAGGTTGTAGCGAATATCAGATCATCATGGGAGGGGAGTCATTAGTACTCTCTAAGGACCAAAGCTATATCCTGAAGTTATTATTTTCCTAATCAGTAGAAGATTCAGATAGTAGGGAGCTGTTCCTATCCATATTCATCATGTTTCTCTTTTCCTAGAAGTACTTATACACTTATCAATGGATTAGGCATGGTTTTCTTCTCATGTGGATGTTATGGCCATTAGTGTAGTGAGTTTCCAACCTTCCTTGTCAGTCAACATAAAGTCAGAAACCCTCTTTGGCCTCAAGCATTGTATTAGTATCCTCTAACAAAGCATCAATATGTTTCTCAATATTTTTATCATCATAGAGATGATGGGGTGTATAGAGGATAGCCTCATGGTGGCCCTCATCCTTAGGGATAGTGAGTATATTGTGACTATGGATGTGGTCTCTATTAAGGTCAAAGAGGTCATTGACCCATACATGGTTAGATTCATACCTTATATATTCCATCACTGGACATTTCAAACGTTATATGAGGTACCATATCTTATATTCTACTTGGTTGTATGCCTTTTTTGATTTGGGATCCACAAACTCTTTTATTTCACTCACCCTTTTCTATTTTTGGGACTTGAGGTAGATTGGTTTCCAATTCCCTTGGTGTTGACTATGCAATTTAGAGGTTGATCTAGCTTGTATTATGTGTACAGAGTTTGTGAGTTGATGTTAGGGTAGCATCACTCTTGGGGATATTTCCTATGTTTGTGGATACATCTATATAACATTATCCTTGGCACAGACTAGCTATTTTTTGTGTAGATTATTTTCGATTACTTCAAAAGGAACATTTCATTCTATTATGCTAATTAATAGTATGTTATGTTCAGTAGTGAGAGAGACCCTCAGATAAATATATGGAATGTTGATTCATTGTCTTCCTTTATGAATAAGCTAATGTTGAGTTCTGTAGAGTATTGGATGGTGGTGTTTCCTAGGGTTGAAGAAAATTTCCCTTATTTATTTTTGAAAAAGTTTTTTATACTACCCCTTCAACAACAGATGAATTTTGGGATATATTTACTATGACAACCCTGCTTTTTATTACAACTTAAACATGATTTATTACATAAAACCTCACTTGATACAACAAATAAGATCGAGAGGTTTAGTGTCTTTGGGGCTTAGGATCATTTCATAAAAACTTAAAACATGAAATACAACATCTTTATTGAAAACTTCCTTTACATGACCACTACATTCCTTCGTACTTAGCATTGCATTGGATAACCTGAGGACATGCATAAGAAAAGGGTGAGCTATAAATCCCAGTAAGGGAGTACACATGGAATAACATGAGGAGTAAAATACATGTTATACAATAGGCATATCAATATAGCATAAGAAAAACATGAACATAAAGGCATGATAAAGCATGATAATCATAACATGGAAATGTGGCAACAACACTTAACACAGAATTAGCATGAGCCAAGGCTCATTGCACATAGAGCATGAGTAAATCCAAATTGTACATAAAGCATGAGTAAACCCTCATTTCACTTGAATTAGAATGAGTAAACACTCATTGCACATGATGTATCATGATACTATACTTTACCCAATGCATTGGAGCGCTATAAGGGCACACCCTTCTTAAACATTTCATTTCATGCATAAGTGTGCCACATGGATCATAAAACATGGATTCATAAAACATAATCATTTATTCCATGATAAAGGAATATGGAATTAATACATTAAACTTTACAATCAATAAGTAAATGTGCATAAAGTTGAATATCCTTGATGGAGAAATGGGCATGGTATTCACTACACAATGACATTGGCTTAGAAAATCGGTGCGATTTTGGCAGTGTAACGGCGTGACATAAGAATTCATAAAAATGGTTGATGAGAGATAAAGGGGTTCATAATCATATTTACATGTAATGGATAGTAAGGAGGTCATATAGATACATGTCCCAACAATTGTAATTGAATTTATATTCATGATACAAAAGTATTACTTGAATGTAAAAGACGAGAGAGAAGTTCCTTTCGGAATTTCGGCATAGTAACGAGTGTACATGGGAGGAATTTAATGAGAGAGAAAGGGTCTCCCATCATTCAAACATAAATATAAAAGTATTATGGAGGTTAAAAACCATACCCCAACATTTATAATTTAAATTAAAAGGGTAAAACAACTTAATGAAAATTGGACAAAAATGAGAAAGGAAGAAAAAACCCTTACTTGGAAGTGTGCTTCCAAAGGCTAGAGAGAGGCTTGTGAGAGGATTATTGGGAGCTTGGGGCACCTTGGGAGGATTCTAGAGAGAGTAGTTCAGAGGTTGGACGAACTTCAAAGGCTTTGAGTGAGGAGGAAGTGGGAGCTTGGGTGGGTTTATATAGG
Organism: Viscum album; assembly: GCA_963277665.1. Lineage (NCBI taxonomy): Eukaryota > Viridiplantae > Streptophyta > Magnoliopsida > Santalales > Viscaceae > Viscum > Viscum album. The sequence goes on from OY728127.1 coordinate 27,564,555, forward strand.
AAAGGTGAGGGAATTCTTTATTATTTAGGTTTGGGACCCCTTATATTAAATTAATCCAAACCACAAACCATCCCATGGTTTTTGACCATGTTTTTTGGAAAAGGGAAGAGGAAAATAATATTTTATAAGGCCAAGGTCCGAACTTCTTAAAATATTAGGGTTTCTTATGTGGAGGTGAGTCACACTCCCATGGAAATTAATTTAAAAAGACAAGGTGTTTAATAAGTCTTGAGGGGTCCATTAATGCTTTAAAAAGTAAGCCAAAAAAACCCAAAATTACATTATTTTAATGTTAAAACATATTTTGGCCGAACATAAAGATTATAGTATTTTATTACATCACTATTGGGTCATTATGATGTCATAAAACACATTATATATTTAAACGGTATTTAATTTTTACTCAAAAATTTGACTGTCTCAGAAAATTATGAAAAATTCACCGTTGGATAATTTCGACATCCTGATTCCAAAAATAACATTTATTTTATCTAAATAATTTTCTAAATATTTTAATTTTCACTTTTAAAATAAAAACCGACATTTATCAAAAATTCACGGGTTTTGACAAAAATAGCTTTCAAACCTTAATAAAAATTATAATTGTATTCATACAATTACATGATCATTTATATATAATAAAATTAATCTAATAATAATAATAATATTTTATTAAAATATTATTTAATTCAAAAATCCATTAATTTAATAAAATGGATTTCTTAATTAAATAATAACTAAAAACACCATTTGTACTTTAAAAACTATTTACAATGTATCAATAATGACAAGAAATTATATTCATTATTATATAAAAAATAATGTACATGAACATAGTACTATCGATTAGTTACATAACCCCTTAAAACAGCCGCATAAGAACTAAGGGTGAGGTGTGCGATGGTGACAGACTCTTGGGGTGGCTTGGATAACATCGCTCGAGTGGTAATTTCTATAAACTTCCACTTCTCCCGTAGACGGTCCTGTTCGAGCTTGACATGGTGAAGCTCAGCTTGGGATTGGTCAAGAGCGAAGCCCAAGGATACCACCTCTTTTCCGAGCTCCGATAAATGGGCTTCGTATGGGTCAATTCTATTGGATGAGGCCATCGCTTCCTTTGTCTAAGTAAAATTTGATGTGTTAAAGCCCTATATTTATACTAATCATGTGATCACTATTCAACAGCTATAAAAGTAATGGTCACAATTCTTATCATAAAACCAAGGAAGTTGAAATTTTATAAAAACATTTTATATAAAGATACATTTAATAAGATCAAGAGGGATTTTCCATTAATGAAACTTTGGGTCATTACAATATTCCCCCCTTAAGAAATTTCACCCTCGAAATTTTCCTTTTCCCACACTAAAACAGATGTGGGTAACTCAGCTTCATCACTTCCTCTGATTCCCAAGTTGCTTCTTCAAACTTGTGGTTTCTCCACAAAACCTTGACGAGGGGAATTGTCTTATTTCATAGAACTTTTTCTCTATGATCTAAGATCTTCACTGGTTGCTCCTCATAAGAAATATCGTCTTCCAATTGTACCACCTCAGAAGAGAGTACATGTGAAGGGTCCGATATGTACTTCCTTAAGAGGGATACATGAAAGACATCATGTACTTTGGCCATAGTAGGCGGAAGTTCTAGTCCATAGGCCATAGCCCCGACATGATCAAGAATATTGAAGGGGCCGATGTACCTTAGACTTAACTTCCCTTTCTTTCCAAACCTCATGACCTTCTTCCACGGAGATATGCGTAGAAAAACCATGTCTCCAACTTTAAACTCAAGGTATCGTCGACGATTATCTGCATAACTATTCTATCGACTCTATACTACCTTGATATGCTGCTGAATGGTTTTCACATTCTCCACTATTTCCTCGACCATTTCTGGTCCAAGCAGCTTACGTTCACCGACCTTATCCCAACATGCCGGTGTTCTGCACCTTTTCCCATACAGGGCTTCATATGGTGCCATTTGGATGCTCGAGTGGAAACTGTTATTATAAGATAACTCAACCAGAGGAAGATGTTGATCTCATCCTCCTTTAAAGTCCATTGAGCACGCTCTCAAAATATCTTTAAGTGTTTGGATAGTTTGCTCAAATTGGCCATCAGTTTGAGGATGATAGGTCGTACTGAAGTTCAGTTCAGTATTCAGAGCATGTTGAAGACTCTTCCAAAACTTAGAGGTGAATCTTGGATCTCGGTCAGACACAATAGATAGTGGTACTCCATGCAACCTTACCACTTCCCTAATATATATCTGTTCCAGTTGATCCAATGAGAAATCCTCCCGAATAGCAATGAAGTGTGCAGTATTTGTAAGACAATCCACAACAACCCTTATTGCATTGTTGCCTTTGGATGTCCTCGGAAGTCCGGTGACAAATTCCATGGTGATATTTTCCCATTTCCATTCTGGTATGGGAAATGGTTGCATCATCCCCTTATACTTTTGCCTCTCTGCCTTCACTTGCTGACACACTAGGCACTTTGATGTATATTCAGCAATCTCCTTCTTCATATTATCCCACCAAAAGTTTTCTCGGAGATCTCGATACATCTTTGTGCTCCCTGGGTGAATAGAGAAATTTGAATTGTGTGCATCATCCAAAAGTTCCTTCTTCATCTCCAGACTTGATGGAACACATAGTCTTCTTTGAAACCACACAATTCCTTCTTTATTAACATTAAACTCCGAGGATTTCCCTTTTTCGATAGCTCCCACTTTTTCTTGAATTCCCACATCATCCTTTTGAGCATCCTTTAACCTTTCCAAAAGAGATGGTTGAGCAATCATTTGTGAAAGGATTGATGATGTTCCCTTCTCTATGATTCTCATGTCCATCTTCATCAAGTCTAAGAAGATTGGATCCTTCTAAATTCTCATCATTGATAGAATCGTTGTATCCTTTCTACTTAGGGAATCTGCCACCTTGTTATCTTTCCCAGGGTGGTAATGGATTGAACAGTCATAATCCTTGATGAGCTCTATCCATCTTCTCTGGCGCATATTAAGCTCTTTCTATATGAATATATATTTAAGACTCTTTTGGTCAATATATATCTCACATTTCTCTCCATAGAGATAATTCCGCCAGATTTTCAAGGAAAAGATCACTGCCGCCAACTCCAGATCATGCATTGGATAGTTTCGCTCACGTATTTTCAACTTCCTTGAGGCATAGAATATCACTTTATCATTCTGCATCAGCACACATCCTAATCCCTTCTTCGAAGCATCACTAAATACCAAAAAAAAGATCCCCACTTGTGGGTAAAGTGAGCACGGGTGCAGTGATAAGCCTCCTTTTCAACTCCTTGAAGTTTTCTTCGTATTCATCACTCCAAGCAAACTTTACTCCCTTTCGAGTTAGCTTGGTAAGAGGGTTGGACAATCGTGAGAAATTTCTCACAAATTGTCGATAATATCCAGCTAACCCCAAGAACCTACGGATATCTGTTACCGATGTTAGCCTTGTTCATCCCTCAATTGCATCTGTTTTGGAGGGATCCATAGATATACCATTGATTGTGATGATATGGCCCAAGAATGAGACCTCCTTCAACCATAACTCACACTTTATGTACTTTGCATAGAGTTTCTCCTTGCGCAAAGTCTCTAGTATAGTTCTTAAATGCTCCTCATGATCCTCCTTGGTTTTGGAGTATATTAGAATATAATCTATAAAGACTACCACAAATTTGTCTAGGTAATCTCTAAATACTCTATTCATCAATTCCATGAAGATTTCTGGAGCATTGGTGAGTCCAAAAGGCATTACTATGAATTCATAGTGCCCGTATCTTGTACGAAAAGCAGTCTTGGGGACATCTTCCTTCTTCACCCTTACTTGATAATATCCCGACCGCAAATCTACCTTGGATAAGAATTGTGCTCCACGCAGCTAATCGAACAATTCATCAATTCTTGGGAGAGGATACTTGTTCTTTATCGTGATTTTGTTAAGTTCACGATAATCGATGCAAAGCCGCATTGACCCATCCTTCTTCTTGACAAAGAGGACTGGTGCACCTCATGGTGATGCACTTGGGCGTATAAACCCTTTATCCAGATTCTTCTGTAGTTGTTTCTTCAGCTCTTCAAGATCTACAACAGCCATTCTATATGGAGTCTTGGATATTTGTAAATCCCCAGGTATATGTTCAATTGAGAATTCAACATCCCTTCTAGGAGGAAGACCAGGCAATTCCTCGGGAAACACTTCAGCGAATTCCCTCACAATAGGCATTTCTTCAAGGATGGTTTCTTCCTTGGACTCAATCATCTGAGCCAGATACGCACGCTCATAAGTCATTAATATCCACACTTAAGATGATGGAGCTAAAGCAGATTCATCTTCCTACTTACACTTGTAAAGAATCTAGGGTCGATTCTCCATATGGAGTGTGATTTCCCTCTCACAACAATTTATGTTGGCTCTATATAAGGAAAGTCAATCCATGCTAAGAATTGCATCAAATTCTACCAGAGGGAGTATGAAGAGGTTTTCCGGGAAATTCAATCCACAGATTATAATAGGTGAGGACTTATATTCATGGGATGTAATGATTGCCTCATTTTCTGTACTCACCTACATCTTCACTTCCATGATTTGTGGTGGTGCTGGTATTGTTCTACTAAAATTTTGAGATATAAAAGAATGTGTAGAACCTGAATCAAAAAGTACGTTCACTATTCTTGAATGAATAACTAGCGTACCTGTCACCACTTTGTTTTCGGGGTTCACTTCAGCAAAAGTGATGGAAAAAGCTCTTCCTTTCTGCCTTGGAGGTTATTGGTTGTCTCTGAAAACCCTTGGATTAGGGCACTGATTAGAAAAATGACCTGGTTATTTGCATTTATAGCATTGAAAAATGTGTTGAGGTTCGAACGGAGCGTTCCTCTCCTCTGTCGCAGCCGCGGGTCTTTCTTGCCGACAGTTAACAGCTAGGTGCCCTTCTCTTCCACACCTGAAGCATTTCCTCATCCCCTTAAGGAAATTTCCAGGGTGCTTCTTTCCGTACTTTTGGCAAGTGGGGTGCTGGATCTTCTTAGCACCGTTGTATTTATCCATCGGCCCACCAGCATTGAAGTACACCTTACGCTTCTTATCCCCATGATACCCCCGTGATTCTCTGATCTCCATTTCAACCTTGAGGTCCCATCGGACAATTTCCTCATAGCTGTCAAAGTCACAGATCGCTAATGCTTTCCGCAGGCTAGGCTTCAGCCCACCAAAGAAGTGGTCAACCTTGCATTCGGGGGTAACGACAAAGCCAGAAGCGTATCGTGTAAGCCTTGTGAAGTTTTCCTTGTATGCTCCAATAGATTCTTCACCTTTTTTCTTGATGGAAAAGAAGTCCCTTTCCATCTTAAGCCAGAGGGTGCGCGGAAAATATTTATCGAAAAACATCTTCCGGAAATCCTTCCATTCCAACGCCTCGATCTCCTCCTTAGGCTTCGTATTTTTTATCAACGTCCACAATTGATCAGCTTCACCCCCCATATGATAAGCTACCAGGAGAACCTTCTCTTGTTCAGAACATTAAAGGATGGATAAGATCTTTTCAATGGAGTTGATCCATTGTTCAGCGATCGTGGGATCAGATGATCCACTAAAAGTAGGAGGCCTTTGTCTCATGAAGCTCTCAATAGAGACTTGTTCTTTCTTAGGGGGGTTTGTAAATTCCTATTGACCCATGTTTCTATTCAATTCTTGAGTTAGCTAAGAGATAAGTGTGACAAAGTTCGTGATTCCCACTCCCATTGGATTGGGAATCTCATTAGTACAGTCATCACACTGATCTTCACATCGGTTGTTAGCCCGAGTCCTCCTATTACCGGCCATTGGCTGGAATAAAAGGAATGTTATGGGTAACATATAAAGGGTAATCCAAATACAAAAGTTGATGACTTATAAATAAACTTTCATTTTCTTAACTCATGAGTCTATAGGCTTCAATCTAAGCTTTTCATGATCTACTTTCTAACATATATTCTTAGGGGAATTTTTTTAATTCCCTTAATAAGGGTTCATACTAAGCTTGTGAATTTATCAAAGCATATCCCCCGGGAGTTTCATAACCAAGAGTACAGCAAGACCCATTGTCGTGCACCAGTTCTCGTTTGAGTCTAGCTCAAAGCGGTGTTTTCGGGTTTTACCCCTAGGATACATCAGTGCCAGAGCCGCCTCTACCTGCACGTATCTAGACAGGGATGTATTTTCTTGATAACCCACTTACTCAATACTCACCAAAACTTAGGGATGTTTTTATTGTACTTAGTCTTGTATCTAAGGCTTTACTAGGGTTTTCTAATCCTAATCCCAAAAATAACCAAATCTATCCTCTGATACCAACTATAACAACCCTGCTTTTTATTACAACTTAAACATGATTTATTACATAAAACTTCACTTGATACAACAAATAAGATCGAGAGGTTTAGTGTATTTTGGGCTTAGTATAATTACATAAAAACTTAAAACATGAAATACAACATCTGTATTGAAAACTTCCTTTACATGACCACTACATTCCTTCGTACTTAGCATTGCATGGGATAACCTGAGGACATGCATAAGAAAAGGTTGAGCTATAAAGCCTAGTAAGGGAGTACACATGGAATAACATGAGGATTAAATTACATGTTAGACAATAGGAATATCAATAGAGCATAAGAAAAACATGAACATAAAGTCATGATAAAGCATGATAATCATAACATGGAAATGTGGCAACAACACTTAACACGGAATTAGCATGAACCAAGGATCATTGCACATGGAGAATGAGTAAATCCTCATTGAACATAAAGCACGACTAAACCCTCATTGAACTTGAATTAGCATGATTCATCACTCATTGCACATGACGTATCATGATACTATACTTTACCCAATGCATTGGAGCGCTATAAGGGTGCACCCTTCTTAAACATTTCATTTTATGCATAAGTGTGCCACATGGATCATAAAACATGGATTCATAAAACATAATAATTTATTCCACGATAAAGAAATTTGGAATTCATACATGAAACTTTACAATCAATAAGTAAATGTGCAAAAAGGTGAATAACCTTGATGGAGAAATGGACATGGTATTCACTACACAATGACATTGGCTTAGAAAATCAGTGTGATTTCGGCAGCGTAACGGCGTGACATAAGAATTCATAAAAATGGTTGATGAGAGATAAAGGGGTTCCTAATCATATTTACATGTAATGTAAAGTAAGGAGGTTATATAGATACATGTCCCAACAATTGTAATGGAATTTAGATTCATGATACAAAAGTATTGCTTGAATGTAAAAGAGGAGAGAGAAGTTCTTTTCGGAATTTCGGCATAGTAATGGGTGTACATGGGAGGAATTTAATGAGAGATAAATGGTCTCCCATCATTCAAACATAAATATGGTAGTATGAGGGAGGTTCGAAACCATACCCCAAAATTTATAATTGAAATTAAAAGGGAAAAAAACTTAAAGAAAATTGGACAAAAATGAGAAAGGAAGAAAAAACCCTTACTTGGAAGTGTGCTTCCAAAGGCTAGAGAGAGGCTTCTGAGAGGCTTCTTGGGAGCTTGGGGAACCTTGGGAGGATTATAGAGAGAGTAGGTAAGAGTTTTTATGAACTCCAAAGGCTTTGAGTGAGGAGGAAGTGGGAGCTTGGGTGGGTTTATATAGGAAAGGTGAGGGAATTCTTTATTATTTAGGTTTGGGACCCCTTATATTAAATTAATCCAAACCACAAACCATCCCATGGTTTTTGCCCATGGTTTTTGGAAAAGAGAAGAGGAAAATAATATTTTATAAGGCCAAGGTCCTAACTTCTTAAAATATTTGGGTTGCTTATGTGGAGATGAGTCACACTCCCATGGAAATTAATTTAAAAAGACAAGGTGTTTAATATGTCTTGAGGGGTCCATTAATGCTTTGAAAAGTAAGCCAAAAAAACCCAAAATCACATTATTTTAATGTTAAAACATATATTGGCCGAAAATAAAGATTATAGTATTTTATTACATCACTATTGGGTAATTATTATGTCATAAAACACAATATATATTTAAATGGTATTTAATTTTTACTCAAAAATTTGACTATCTCAGAAAATTATGAAAAATTCACCGTTGGATAATTTCAACGTCCTGATTCCAAAAATAACATTTATTTTATCAAAATAATTTTCTAAATATGTTAATTTTCAATTTTAAAATAAAAACCGACATTTATAAAAAAATCACGGGTTTTGACAAAAATGGCTTTCAAACCTTAATAAAAATTATAATTGCATTCATACAATTACATGATCATTTATATATAATAAAATTAATATAATTATAATAATAATAATATTTTATTAAAATATTATTTAATTCAAAAATATCTTAATTTAATAAAATATATTTCTTAATTAAATAATAACTAAAAACACCATTTGTACTTTAAAAACTTTTTACAATGTATCAATAATGACAAGAAATTATATTCATTATTATATAAAAAAATAATTTACATGAACATAGTACTATCGATTAGTTACATAATCCCTTAAAACGGCCGCATAAGACCTAAGGGTGAGGTGTTCGATGGTGACAGACTCTTGGGGTGGCTCAGATAACATTGCTCGAGTGGTAATTTCTATCAACTTACACTTCTCCCGTAGACGGTCCCGTTCGAGCTTGACATGGTGAATATCAGCTTGGTCTTGGTCAAGAGCGAAGCCCAAGGACGCCACCTCTTTTCCAAGCTCTGATAAATGGGCTTCGTATGGGGCAATTCTACTGGATGAGGCCATCGCTTCCTTTGTCTAAGTAAAATTTGATGTGTTAAAGCCCTATATTTATACTAATCATGTGATCACTGTTCAACAGCTATAAAAGTAACAGTCACAATTCTTATCATAAAACCAATGAAGTTGACATTTTATAAAAACATTTTATATAAAAAGACATTTAATAAGATCAAGAGGGATTTTCCATTAATGAAACTTTGGGTCTTTACATTTGCAACCAGTTATCACTCTTATATCAATTTATCCATATAGTATGGACACTTCTAAGTTGTGGGAGTTTTGAATTCAGATTTATGATCTTTTGTAGTAATGATTTATTTAGTCTAGTGTTTCACCTTAGGGTGCTCCAGCTTTGGTTGAAAAGAATGAAAATTGAGGTCTATGTTTGTGCATCAACTACCATACCTTGAATCAAGTGGTAGTGAGTAATCACTATTATCTCCCAAGGATTTATAAATTATTCAATTAGCTAAAGGGATCTAGCTAGTTGTAAAAGATCGATTTGTGGTTAGGACATCATTAGATGCAGGTGAAGGATGAGAACATCCCAAAGATTGGTTTTGGTTTCTATTATAAACATTATGAGTTCATTATAATGTCATTTAGTGTTACTATTTATCTAGTGGTGTTCAAAGGACTAATGAATTCATTGTTTCATGAGTTTCTAAATCAATTCATGGTGGCATTTATCTATGATATCCATGTGTTTTTAGTGTCAAATGAGGAGCACATAGAATATATATGATCCATTTTAGAAGTTATTTTTCACCAAAAAATATTTGAGAAGCTATCAATGTGTGAGTTTTGGGCCTGTGTGGTCTACTTCATGGGACATGTTGTGTCTTAGTGTGGAGTAGTCATGGATCCTTTGAATTTTGAGGAAGTTTTTTCTTAATTAGAATCTAAAAATGTTATAGAGGTGTATATTTTCCTTAGTCTAGCTAGTTATTATAGGTGGTTTATTCTTAGCTTCTATCAAATTGTTAATCCTAATAAATATTTTACTAGAAAGGATCAAATTTTTGTGTGGACTGATCAGTGCCAGGTTTCTTTTGAGTATTTGAATGATAAGTTGGTCAATTATCTAGTTATTCAGTTACTGAAGGAAGGTGTTATGTTCAAATTTTATTGTAACACTATGTTTCTTGGCTTAAATTGTATTATTATTAAGTATAGAGTGGCTATCCCTTATGGGTATCAATAGTTATTGTAACATCCCAGGTAAATAAAGAATAAAACATATTTAATATTTATTAATATTTGTGAATTAAATATTAATTTTACTTTAAAGGGGTTGCTATGTTCGATAGCATACCTGATACGCAACAACGGGTTTCTTTTAAATCATATGTTGCACACTAATAATATAATATTGTTTTAAATGGTAGTTAACTACTAGACGATGTATTGGTGTGAATGAACAAAACTAACTACAATATAATTATACATGTTTGTTAAATTTATTTACATTTATCCAATAAATGTTAGAGGCTTAAAATGTGAATGAATCTAATTTTAAGCATAATTTACATTAAAATGTCGATTTACCATCTTTTAATGGAGAACCCTATTTAAATATAGTTTTTTTTACTTTAATACATTCTAATTGGCCTAATAAAATCATTCTTTAGAATGGGGACATCAAAATTTACTTTGTGTAAATTTTTGGAATTTTTCTGATAAAGTTCATTTTTAATGAATAGTGAAAATATTGTATTTTAATTCAAAACTATGTTTTAATCTAATTTATTTATATGTTTAGATTATATTTTTAATTATTTTGAAGATTAATTATAATATATTTTTACCATTTAATCCAATGTTGGTCATTGTAATTAATTTCACTTTGAAATTGGACATAAACAAGTATCAATCTTTTGATAGTTATTGTTTCTTAAAAACACGCTATTTGTTTTGACAACGGGAATTAATTTTAAATTAATTAATGTGGCTTCTATGTTTTGAATTTCGTAAAATAGACATCATATTTTAATTTGTAATATCAAATAATTCTTAGGCTGAATTTTTGGTATTTTTCTGAAAAACTTCAATTTTTGATGAATAGTGAAACTACTTAGTAGTAGTTAAAAAACCGACTTTTTCATTTATATGAAATTTTACCATTTTTTGTGAATTGAATTTTGAAAATCCTACATACATGGTTGTTATTAGTTAGTAAAATGTGGTTCAATAAGATGAAAATAATTTTTGGTGAATAGTAACTTTTGACTTTTATTTACCGCGGTTAAAGGTAAATAGGGTAATTCAAGGTAAAAAGAATATTATAATAATTCAAAATTACCTTAACATTTGTCCCAACATTATTGTATTAGTAATGGACAACCATGGGCATCCTTGGGTCGATTTTGGGATCCCATGGAGCCACTTATGAATGATAATGACACTTTAGATTAATTAATTTAATGTAAAGGAAAAAATGACATAAACAAAAAGATTTTAGTAAATTAATTTTTATATGGTGTTATATAAGAAATATTTTTGTCTATAAATATTCATTGTAAATCTAAAAATATTTCCTACATGATAGTATTTTTTATATAATTTTTAGACATCAAATAAATTAAATTATTTATGACACAATAATGATGAAGTGTTTACCTCATTAATAAATGATTTAAATAAATAAGATTATAATGATTAAAATATTATCCAAAACATGTCCAATTATGATTGGATGATTTTATTTAGAATATTATTCATATTATATTTTAATTTGATGATTTTTGGACCTTTTGAAAGTGAATATATGTTTATAATAAAATAATGTTTTCACACTTTCCTAAAGAGCCCCTCCTCTCCCTTATAAAAGGAGACCACTTCTAACCAATTCCTCACACCTCTCAAGCCTTTTGTCTCATCAAAAATCTGCCCAATTAAGCTCTCTAAATCACTCTACTCCTCCTAGAAGCCTTAAATTAGGCATAAGTCACTTAAATAAGTCCTTTGGTTCAAACCAAAGGGAGTTACCCAAATTAAAGGTAATGGTTTCTCTTAAATTGTTTTCTTTTATTTTACTTCTCCAACCCCTAAACTCTTTTTATTACTTTATTTTGTAACAAAACCAGTATCCTAAACATACTAAGATGTTTTTATGAGAAGTATTCAAACTACACTTACACACACCTCAATCTAATGGATGAATAACATAATGTTTATGTGGATGGAAAACTAACGCCTCACAAAACGATGATTGCTCAAATATCTCCAACCGCCTCTCATGGTGGCCATTATGATGGAACTATATTTATATATGATATATATTATTTTTAGTTTTTCTTTATTATTCTTTAATTTCCATTTATATCATACCTTTATAGTTTCCATTATGGGTAAATGTGATAATCTCATTAGAGGAAGTACAGACTACCGCCCCCTTAAAGTGATATGACTCGTTAATGCCATATGTGGGACATATAAAGGATGGAGTTAATGATATTATATATGATATTATATATGATATTATACTATAATTATAATACTACTATGTATCATTATTTTTTAATTCCATTAAATATGAAATAGAAATGGAAGTAGTGTTCATGCGTACGTTCGGCTTGTCGTCTCTATGAACGGTGCAATTCATTTCTTACCTCTAAATGTTATATACTATTATAAATACATGTTTACGCTGGATATATATGATATATATTATATCTAAATAATTAATGTCATTATGGATATAATGAACTATTTACCACATGGACAACTTTTAAATATAAGGTGTTCATTTTTTACTCAAGTACCAAATATCGACGAAATGAACATTATTAACTTAAATGATTACATGATGTTTATAACATGGTAATAAGTGATATAAAAGGAATAATAAACTTGAAAAAGGTTATTAAGAAAGTATAAATTAACTTTAGTTTATTATTTAGGAGATTAAAGAACGATCGAGTTAATTCGGACACGAGGTAAGGGACTTCGTCTCAATCTCCTTTCATTGAGGCATATTTTGTTTTAATACACGAATTTCTTTTATACGCTGTATAAACACCCTTGACTTTTCAAAGGTAATATTTTTCTATGAAGTGTTTTACTAAACAACAAAAAGGAATGTTTCTTTTAACATAAGCGGTGACAACGACCTTTTTCGCCGCCATGAGTATTATTTGATCTTTGGCTTCCTCAACAAGCCGAAATGTTTTTAAAAGAAAATAAATACCATATAATATTTTATGTATTTTGGTATTGAAATGGTTTTGATAATGGATTTGTTGTGTCAATATATTTAAGTGATATATTGTTATTGAAATGTGGAAATTTTTTATTTCCTTTATATTTGTTTTATGCATTATGATTTTATAATGGTACTTGGACATTTGATGGGTGGTTACGTGATAAACAAAATGACGGGTGGTGCTGTGAATACCAGGATGGGTGGTTACGTTATAACCTCCAATTCATTGGGTACGGAAGTTGTCCGTATGGCTATTCTATTTAGTGATATGTGTGGAAGTGGACCATATGGTTATTCCATTTAAGTATGTTTATGTCCCAAGTTACCTTTATATGTTATGTGTTATTTATATGGGTTTTATGGTAATATTTTGGTTACAAAAGGGTAAGTAATGATCTTTTATTTAGTGAAGAGTATTTACTACTTCATAAAGGTGAAAAGTATTACTTATGTTAAAGTATTCATGGTTTACTTGTTGTTTTGAAAAACTAATAGTTTTCCTTCTTTGTTTATCCCTTACTGAGCTTTTTATGCTCATCCCAAGTTTTTGAAAAAAAATTCACAGGACATAATGTGGAATAGGTTCAAGGATGGGATTAAGGAAAATTCATGTTGTCTTAAACATGTAACTAGACATGAATCTTTTTTTCAAGAGTTTTTATTTTATGAAAAAAAATGGATACTGGGTAGAAGTGTCTACTTTGTAATCCTTTGAGATGTAATAGTTATATCCTAATTATCTAAAACTCTAAACCTGAAAAGATCCTCGATGTGAATTATTAACTTAATTCAAGATTATGTATGTTTTAAGTCCGGGTCCTTATATTTATGACCTCGTGAATGTAATTATGCCCCTCATTATCTCAAGTTGGCGGTGCTTATATTTTCTATGAAGTTGTGGTGGAATTACCTCATTGATGAGAAATTTTTGGACTCTATAGATCATAAGATATTGAGGTAGGTATTCTTCCAATGTGATCCAAACTTGGTCCAATGATGGTGTATGTAATTCTTGATGGATTATAACTTTAGTATTTTGTATGCATTGCAGAAAGGTAATATTGTGGATAATACTTGGAGCAGGAAGTCGTGTGGAGATGACATGTGTGAGTTTAGAGATATATGGATGGTGCTGGAAGATATTTATGTGATACACTATTATATAAGATCATTTGATGGTAGAGGTTTTCTTTATAAAATAATATTGTAGTCATCTTTGGTTTAGTAGGTGGAGGATTCGTAATTAGGGGATTCTAAGGTGGTGGTCTAGCAAGAACAGGAATCATGTAGTGATTCTCTTAAGGCGTGGTATGAGGATGACCAGAATTGGGTGTTATTATAGGGGAGGTTTTTCATTCCATTTGTGATGCATGATGTGATTCTTTATAAGTTTCATAGTTTGCCTCTGGTGGTACATCTTAGTGTAGATAGGTTGTATTGTGCCTTGAGAGTTCATTTTTTTAGTCTATCATTGATTAGTTTAAGAGTTTATTTCTCAATGTTTGGTTTTCCATAGGTTGAAGGTTGAGCATCGTGCTTTGGGTGGTTTTCTTCAACCACTTGATCTTCCCTAGTGAAAGTGGTAGAATATATCAATGGACTTCATCGCTATTCTATCTTGAGCATAAGGATATTATGATGCCATATGGGCAGAATGGGTGCACTTCACCTGGCTGATGGATTTCTATGTCGAACCATCATTGATCAAGGTTTTACCCCATGGTACGCACTGTCATCTCGGCTAACAACGGCTCCTTTCTGGCTGGGGCTTCTCTGGAAGACCTCTTCGTGGGGAGGGGGTTCTCGAGTGTGTAGGGTTTGAAAAGTCCACTCTCGGGGATTCCCTTTTTCAAAGAAAAATAAAGGGGTCAAACTCAGTGGTTTTTTTTCAACATGGTGTCTAGATGAGGTGGATAGGATTCATGATATTCAAAATATGATCATCTTTAATCATGACCCCCATTTTACCTCTAGGGTTGGGAGAGGTGTATAATTTTATTTTATATCTTAGTTATGCCTTAGCACTAATTTTCATCCAAATATGGATGTTTAGATAGAGTGGACTATATTTACTCTAGAGAATATGTTTTAGGCATTAATTCTATATTTTGGAGGTTTTTGGGTGATACACCTACCCTTGGTGGAGTTTTCTGACAATAATAGTTATCACTCCACTATCGGTATGGCTATATCTAAAGTGTTTTATTACTGACATTGTTGATCTATGTTGTGTTTGGACTGAGGTTGGGGAGTGTGACACCCATCGGGTCACTGATATGTCTATTTTTTATCTTTTATTTCCCCTTTATTTTATACATGGTTTACCCAGGTTTTGGAGGTCAAAATTGTATTTTTAGGGAAAATGATCCCAGGTGGACAATTGCCACACAGTTTTTCTAACCATGAAACCAACCATGAAAGGGTTAAATTTTTTGGGGGAATTACACTTTTTCATGGGTTGAGCATGATTTTTTAAACCATTAAAGGCCTAGGGGTAACTGTGTGGATTGGTTTTGTGAATCCAAGAGCACATGTATGGTTGGCACACAGTTTGTCTAATCATTTAGATAAACAATGCGAGTTATATAACTCATTAAAAAATTAATTTTTTTTTTCAAATTTCCCCTAAATGATTTATGGACTTTATGACTCTTTTTCTCTCCCACTCATGCACATCCCTCTCCCTTAGAATTAGATCTTCTCACCTCTCTTATATGGTGGATTCTCCTTGATTATTGGGTGTTTTAGCTTGAGGTGTGTGAGGTATTCTTATTCCTAATTTGGATTATTGTTGTCAAAAGTAATGAGTTCAGAACCATTATTAAGGTAGGTGTCTCTATTTAAGGGTGTTTTCCATGGATTTCCTTTTAATTCTTAATCATCTTTGGTTTTTGTTTAATAATTTCCATTTAAATGATTTTTTATTAATGTTTATTCTATGTTTGATGTGATCCATGGTTGATATGGAAATTTGATGCTTAAAGTAGGTTTTCAAATTTGAGGTGGATTGATTACACTCTAGGTGTTTGATAAAATATATAAAAATGGTTTTTATGGCTTTAAATATATTTCTAAAAGATTTTTATAAATGGTTTTACCATGAGGAATTTGTTTTATAAAAATTGGAAGGTTTGTTTACTTGAAATATCTTGTGGAATAGATTTTGATGTATGGCGCTTATATTGTGGATATTTTTGGTATTGAGTAGTACATGGGATACCTGGTGTGTAAAAAAGTGTTGTCCAAAAGACTATGATATCCTTTAGGGAAGACTGGGAGAGATTCTACTTATTTTCCAAGGGATTGAGAGAGCCTTTGGAAGGAATATTGAGAGAGCTTTCACTTGATTATCCAAGAGAATGAGATGGCTCTTGGAAGTTGGGATTGGGGAAAACATTAAGGGATAACACTTTTTTTATCCATAAAATAAACTATATTTTAGAATCACTCACATTAGACCCTTATGGTTAGATCCCTTGGTGTGCATTACTCATGCCTGATTGACTTGTATACTTTTATGCATTTTATTAGTGCCTTATTTGATGTGATATCATGATTCATTACCATTTACATTTATTTGGTTATATGATGATGATTTTTATGCTTATACCTTTATTATTCCTTGTTAAGTTAGGTTTATCATGTTTATTCCATGTGGCATTTATTTTCTTTATTTGATCTATTTTGAAAAATGGTTTAGAAAACTTTTCTTACAAAAAAACAAAAACCAAGGGGATTTAAAAGGATTAAATTAAAAGGAAATGTTTTAAAAGTTAATTGGTTCTATAAAATGATATTCCAAAACTAGTTTATTTGCTTTCATGGTTTAAAATCCTTAAATATATTCATGGCGGTATCCTACTGGGATTTCTTCCTAATAAGATGAAATCATATATACATTCTTCTATCATTTGAATAAGGATTATCCATGTTTTACTTGATAATGCACTGGGTATGTGTTGATTATTTCAAGAAATAGGTTTCCAAGGTTCTAAAAGAAAATCTAGAGAAAAGGGCCAAAAATGTTCATTACATGTTGTGAAACTCACTTACATGACGCATAGCCATCTTTCACATCATA
Source organism: Viscum album (assembly GCA_963277665.1). Taxonomy (NCBI): domain Eukaryota; kingdom Viridiplantae; phylum Streptophyta; class Magnoliopsida; order Santalales; family Viscaceae; genus Viscum; species Viscum album. The sequence goes on from OY728127.1 coordinate 27,581,652, forward strand.
TGACAAGTAGTAAAGAAATTTGTGAAAGAATTACAAGCCATAAGGTGATTACATGATGTGAGTCATCGATACACATTGTGTAATGTTTGAATTTCAAATCCCACTTTTAATATCTGATACAAAATAAGAGACACATCACAAAGACCAGTTAAATGTCATGAAAGAAGTCAATTTCGAAATCTTAAAGATCCAGGATGAGATACACCTGATATTCATGCCTAAATCAAAATTCTTAGAGGAAATATTGGATCATAATTACATTATGTGAAATCCCATTACACATCATGTAATATCTCGATTATTTACCTACAATAGGCATGTAGTGGAAATAATGTTACAAAATGATCAGGACTTCTTTAATTTCTCTCATTTTTCTTTGATTATTCTCTCATTATTTCTTCTTCCTTCTCCCTAAACTCAATTTATATCAATTATTTTCATTTTTTACATCTATTCAAGCATTATAGATTAAATTTTCAAAGAATTCATCATTATTTTACATCACCAATCCAATCTATGTTCATTCTTTGTTTCAATCATCGATCAATGAAAAACCCTTGTTGCATTATTCCCTATTCTTATTTCAAGTAAGTGTTTAGTTGAAATTATAATTTATTTTAGGTTTTAAATTGATTATTCTTGAATAAATGGTCTTTAATTGTTTAATCCCAATTATAATAAGTAAAATAAACATGTTTCCAATTCTTTACTTATTATTAATCAATTCTACCATGAGTAGATAATCCACCTAGGGTAGGGGTCGAGAGTAGGGGTGTATGAATTTAATAAATCTTTAATTCTCAACTAGGTAACCCTATGGATAGTAATTAAGTTAAATAAAAAAAATTATCTAATTCATTTAAGAACCCCTAACCATAGGAAGATTAAATAGATGACCATAACCTAATTGGAGTAGAATATGTTATGACCAATATCCTATGATACTTTTCCCTTAAAAGTAAGGCTTAATTATTCTAGGTTATAGATATCTACAGACTAAGTAATAGTTACCTCTTAGATAGATATAATTAGTTTGACTATGGTCAACTAGTGTCCTTTTCTTTCTTCACAGCCTAAACTTTAGGACTATACCAAGTTAGGATTGATATTATCCTTTTACCTGAACCCCTAAATTGATCATGATCCTTTTTCCCTATTTGATCTCAAATACCAATTCCCTTAACATTAGTTTTTCCAAATTTGATCAACTTGTGAGGAATCCTATACATTGGGTTCAAATCCAAAGTTCCTATCCACCACCTCATTTCCCCATGGGATCAACCTCGCACTATCGATATATTATGTCTTATTAGCAAGTGTAGTTTTGGAAATAATAAATCTAATCTTACCATATCCCATGTGACTTAAACAACATGTGTGGGAACATTAAATTTTGGTACCATTATTGGGGAATCTTTGACAGTTGTGCTTCACATGGAAACCTACATTAAGAACCTAGTATTACCTTACCCATTCCCCCTTTCTCTTTTTTTTATTTTCTTTTCCCTTTTCTTTCAGACTCCCCTACATTCTTCTTCTTCTCGATTAGTACATGCATCAGGTCCCTTTGAATCGTTCAAATAGCTCAGATGTATAATAAAAACTTACCTTCAAACCATAAATTAAAAGGTACATTTTTTCCTTCCACCATTCAAAAATGGCTAACCACAGTAATCATGCAGGTCCAAAACAACCAAACATACAAAACATGAAACATGTAATACATAGAGAGAAGTCAGTGCATCAAGAATGCACCATTATGGATTATGGATTTCCATAAATCAATAGTGCTACACCCATAATTTTGTTCCCACATATTCAATCACATGCATTCAAGATCAAACCTAGACTCATTCATATGATCCAGAATATAGGCTAATTCATTGGAATTCAAAGTGAAGATCCTCATGAACATATCTCAAAGTTCCTGGAAGTCTTAAATACCTTTTGCATACAAGGAGTATCTTATGATTCTATAAGACTAAGATTCTTTCCCTTTTACCAATGATATGGAGACAAGTATTGGCTCAAAATTCAATCTTCTGAGTCCATTACAACATGGGATGGTTTAGCCAAGAAATTTCTGGATAAGTACTTCCCGCCAATCCAGATTTGGAAACTATGGAATGATATCCATAATTTCATTCAAACTGATGGAGATTATTCAAGGGAATCATGATATTGTTTTAAGGAACTCGCTCATAAGGTCCCACATCATGGACTTGATATGTGGATACAACTCCAAACATTTTATCAAGGCCTCCAACCAGCTTCTCACATAGTCGTTGATGTTGCCACTGATGGAGGGATGATGTTTAAAACAAATGAGGTAGGATGAGAGATTTTATATGAAGTATCTCAAAATGCTAGTATGTTGAAAAGTGATCATGGACCTCCCCTTCTTGTCATCCACCAAGAAGAAGAGAATAATCGACTAGCTGCACAAGTTGAGTCCTTAACCAAGAGGCTTGAATCCTTTCATCTACTGGTAGCACCACCTCCCCCTCCTGCTCCTATAATAGAAATTAAATATTGAAAAATTTGTGTTGGCCCACATCTATATCAAGACTGCATATTAGGTTTTGAGTAACAACAAACCCAATATTGTAATTACATTAATTACAATTAGAAAAATAAAAAATTTTAGAAACCACAACAGTATTATTAGTAGAGGCTTGTGTAACAATAGTAGAAAAATAACAAAGGGTACTACTATCAAAGAAGTGGTCATGAACCATTCAAGAACCAAGAACCACCAGGATGTTCACCAATGAATCTTATGCCTAAACCAACATAACAATAAACACAAAAACCCTTTCCTCCTATAGCAAAACAACAATTCCAATCAGCTCCACCAGGACCTCCATAATTGTCCATCCCTCTTCAAAAAAATATGGAAAATCTAATTCCAACCTTTTTTCAAAAGGCATATCATACGATGATGAACCAAGATTCTAAAATGTAGAATTAATGGATGGCTCATCATAACCTTGTGTAAAGACCCGTAAAATTCAAGGGAAATTTTTTCTTAATTTTCTTTGGGATTTTACAAGAACGCAGTTTCTGACGGCACTTGATTTCGAGGCCCGATGAGCCCAGAATAATTTTCCGAAGTTTTGCTCGGGTACGTTCAGTGAACGAACGAGCGGGTTTTTTCTAACTTTTGATCTGGTTCTCGGAATTGAAATCTGGGGGCACCGATGAAATCGTAGCGTCGGTAATTGCTTAGGAACACCTTTTCTAGAGTTGTGTTTGCTCGGGTGTGGTTATTAAAATTTTGGGTTAAGTAAAGAATAAAATAAAATGGTGCAACCAATTTTATTTTTATTTAAAGTAGTTTAACCTAAGCTAAGTTGTTGGAGTAATACCCACTATATCCTACTCCATTAGTTAGGATATTTGTGGGGTGGGTCCCACATGAGCCCCACCTTTTCAACTTCCTCAAACCCCCCTCTTTTAATTAGGTAACGCACCTGCACCCCCATTAATTGAAAAGTCAACTCATTAATTGATTAACTTTCAAAGTAATTAATTCTTGAATTCAATTCGAGTTTTGAATTTTAAGTTGGCTTGTGTGTTAATTAAATAAGACAAGGTCTTATTTCATTAAGTTGTTGTTTGGGTTGTGCGAGGGGATTTTGGGAGAGGATTTGCTCTATCTCTTGAAGAACATCTTCTTCCTCGTCGAAGAACGTGAAGAACACCGAGCCTTTGACGAAGAACTCCGTCATCACAAAGGAGAGTTCTTCATACCATCTTCTTCCCTCTCCGCAGCCGGTGAGAGACGCCGTCCTCAGAGATCGACGACGCGACACCGCCACTTCTCTTCTCCGTGATGCCGAAGATCCTCCTTCCGCGACGCTTACAGAGTCTCCTTCCGCGAGGTCCCTTTCCGCGACAAACCTCGTTCGACGACAACGCTTGAGGTAGGGAATTTATTGTTTTTGTCGTGAATACTTTCGTCATTGTTCTTCGTTTTCAAATTGGACTGCCTGTTATCGCAATAACGGGAGGAGGTCGGACCGCACAAACACGGCCGACTCCCCTCCCCCCTTGATGCTTGATTTTGTTGCGGCACGAGCAAGGCAGCGCGGTGCCATTACACCGCGTGGTAATAATAAAGAATGGGCAGAGAAGCGTGGCACCATCACGCTACGCCGGTCGGACCAAGGCCGCGGCGGAGCAGGAAGCGGTGGACGGCTTCCGGCCTTCGGCGCCGGAGCAGGAGGGCGGGACCCCGGCGGTCCCACGGCAGCAGCAACCGGCCGGCCGGACCGGGCCAGTCAGCTTCCTAGAAGCCGGGGTTCGTAACCCCCGGCTGGAAGAAGGAGCGACCCCCCACATAGGGGCCGCGGTTACACAAACAGGGGGGCAGCGAGCCCCCCCCCCCCCCCCTTCCGCTCGGTCGTTTCGGCCGAGCCGCCTGGCCACGCTGGCCAGGCTGAGTGCGCCAGACCAGGCCGCCCAGGCCGGGCCGGGCCGCGCCCTAATGGGCCGGACCCGGACCCGAGTCGGGTCGACCCGGTTCGTGCTGACCAGGGGGGTATCGGGTCGGGTCGGACCGGGCCCGAACCCCCTATTTTTGGACCTCTTACGGTCATTTTCCCATAACTTGGGCTACGGACCTCCGATCGACACACCGTCAGCTGCGATGCGATCCTTGGATCGAGAAGTTCGTTTCAGTATATTAAACTCAAGGTTTTGAAGAAATTTGGGTTCATCCGGGTTGGTTCGAACATGAAACTAACCGGGGCCTCGGAGCGGAAACGCTTATAACTTGAGCTTCAGACATCTGATTGACGTGCCATCGACTTTGTTGGATTTCTCTTAGTGAGACGGACCTTTTGGCTTACTCCGCTCGAGGTTTGGATATAGTTGGAGTACGCTCGGGTTGTTTTTGACTTAAAAACCAACCGGGCCCCTGGGACAAAAAAATCCAATAACTCTCAGACTGGGCATCCGAATGACGTGTCGTCTGTCACGTTGAGTTCCTGTTAACGATACGGAACTTTGGGATACATCAACTCCGGACTTCGTGCCAGTTTATGTATCAGCCCCTCGGATCCTGGAGCGGACCCTCCCCGAACGATTTTACTGTGTGTGGGAACCCTAGAGCTAGTTGAGACTACGACGACGATGACGACTGTACAGAAATCCTCCGTGGGTTCGACATCGACGACTACAGCACTCAGCGATCCTGTGTGAATCAGTGCTTACCGATCCTATGTGGGTCAGCGCTCAGCAGTCCTGTGTGGGCCAGCGCATACTGATCCTGTGTGGGTCTGATCCTATGTGGGTCATTGCGGGGGTTAGTACCTATCGATCCTGTGTGGGTCATTGCCGGGGTTAGTACCTATCGATCCTCTGTGGGTCATTGCGGGGGTTAGTACCTATCGATCCTGCGTGGGTCTGACGACTTAGATGAATCAATGGCTACATCTGATCATCTCTATCGTCTTACGAAGAAATATACCTTTGTGAGCTGAGTCTTGACTTTCAATCATTATCTTCGATATGATTGACTTTCTTTCCTATGTAGATTGTTTTGTGCTATCCTGTGTGGACGTGATCGAACTTGGGATTGGATGCTGGAGCCGAACTGAAATTGATGACTTAGGTATATGTCTGGGAATATACCTAAGTAGTGTTGGTTGTTACTTCGTGGTTTTATCTTTATTTTGTGGATTATACTTGTGGATTCTGGGAGACCTTCGGGGGTCTCAGGGTCCCTACTGAGTATCTTATACTCACCCCTGCATGGGCTATGCCCGCACTATGTTTTGTTGGATGCAAACAACAGACAGTGTTGATCATGGTAGAGGCTAGTGGAGCAGTCGGTACCTGGAGGTGGACCATTGGGCGGGACGTACACGGAGCGGACGGCTGGACCCGAGGAGCTGAGGTGGCTATCTGTACCCACCCTTCAGGTGGGACTACCAATGGATGGTTCAAAGTTGCTGCTTTACTTTTCAGTTGTTGTACTTCCTTTTCCAGTTGTACTTTACTTTCAGTTTGGGTTTGTATTCTGGACCACTTACTTTTCCGCACTTACTTTTGTACCTAGTTTTACTTAGTGTTTACCTCTGCTTGCTTACTCTGTGTGTTTGTTTACTTTATAAAGGCAATGCCTTCCATTTTAATTGGGAATTACGCCTTGGTGCTAGTTGCCAGCCCCTGGCCTATGGAAGGCGGGCTCGGGGTAGTCACGGCACGGGCCCCGATGACGGGTTGTGACAAATTGGTATCAGAGGAGTTTGGTTCTACCGCAGAACTAAGGACTCTGAACTTTTTCTATGTGAAGCAATAATGTTAAGAGTATTGAGTGTGGTTATCAGTCCAGGGAGTCCAGTGTTGGTGCGGCGGCCAACGTATCCGTACACCAGGACCCTGACTTATGATTTCTGACTTAGTGCACGGAAACATTGATTGCATGTGTGTTTCAAGTTTTCTTTGTGATTACTTTGTGTCAGCTCACCAAGTATACTATATTAACCATGGCGCACCTGTTTCTTTTCAGGATGGCCCCACGACAGCAGCCAGCTGGGGTTCTGAGTTTTGTACGTGATGACAGCCCACCGAGCGATGAGGCCTCGGTGCAGGGCCCTATTACTGCGGAGGCACCGGCGGTACCACTACCCGTTGAGCCACTGATGCTACCAGCCCCATCTACTGAGAGTGCATGTCTCCTTGGTGCACTGCATGAGTTTCAGCGTTAGATACCGCATAGGTTCCGCGGGAAGATGGACCCTCAGGCAGCCGAGGATTGGCTGGAGGCAGTTGTATGAGTTTTTCGATTGGTAGGGACACCAGCTGACCTCATGGTGATCTTTGCAGCGAGTCTCCTACACGCGGTAGCAGGCAGATGGTGGAGCTTGATACTCCAGGTGCACGATGAGGCATCACTCCTCTGGATGGACTTTGAGAGCCTCTTTCACTCGGAGTTTGTCCTAGCCACCCTCCATGCGGTGCGCATCCAGGAGCTACTACAGCTGCGGTAGGGAATCTTGACAGTCGCCCAGTACTCGGCGAGATTTACCGATCTCTCGCACTATTCGACGGTCATGGTACGGGACCCATTCTTCCGGGCCCAGACCTTCAAGCATTGATTGAGGCATGATATCAGGGCATCGCTGATCTCCCTTAGAATTCCGACACAGTCAGGGGTACTGAAGCAAGCCCTTCTTATTGAGAACTTTCTTGCTGAGCCTACACCAGCAACGAGACCTACCGCAGGGCGGCACGTAGCAGAGTCTTCTGCAGTAGGCAGTCGACGGATAACACATGGGTCCAGGCGGACCAGACCCTCAGGCAGATGACCTCAGGAAACTGGCTCAGAGGTGCAGGGCACACAGCGCAGAGCCAGTCTTTCGAGAGGTAGACAGTGCTACGCATGCGGCAGGCAGGACCACATGGCTCGTGACTACCCGACCCGCCATGCGGAGGAGCAACAGACGGTTGAGGGACCACCCAGGCAGAGGCAGAGGGTCAACTGTGGCGGTCCGCAGGGAGCAGGCGGACGAGGCAGAGGAGCTGTCCGAGCAGTGGGTGGTGGGCGACGCTTTGAGGCTCTACCACCACCACCACTAGGAGGTCCACCCCGACCACATGGAGCTGGTGGGCAGAGGCAGACACAGCTTCAGGCAGCGGAGACCTAAGACCACGGCACGCCCGAGATGATTCGAGGTACTATCTGTGTCTACTCCACCCTTGTTGCAGTTCTTATAGACACAGGATCAAGTCATTCTTTCATTGCCGTTGCCCTTGTTCAGAGCTCGGAGATTCCGACGAAGTCGTTGGCTCGATCCTTACGGCTAGAGACTCCTATGGGAGCAGACTCGACGATTACGCACTGGTTCCAGCAGTGTGAGATTACTCAAGGAGGTGAGAGCTTCAGCTGGGATCTTCTTGTAGCGGCATCAAGGCCTTACAACGTCATCTTGGGCATGGATTGGTTATCTACAGTCCATGCTCAGATCGACTGCATTAGTTGCAAGGTGCGATGTGTTCACATCGATGGGAGCAGGTTCACCTTCACCGGTGAGAAGGGAACCTTTGCAGTGTAGGATGGACTCATTAAGAGGAGAGGACATCCCATCACTCATCAGTTGGCTAGCCTCATCCTAGGAGCAGTTGATGTGCGGAGTCCGAGCTTACCTGCAGTGGTGGATCAGTATGCGGACATTTTTTCCGACGACGTTCCAGAACTACCTCCTTGTAGAGAGGTAGACTTTTTTATTGAATTTTACCCTAGGACAGCCCTGATATCCACCCCAGCATATCGGATAGCTCTCGCCGATCTTCGAGAGCTACGAGTACAGCTGGAGGACTTGGAGGGAAAGGGATTCATCTGACCCAGTGTTTCGCCCTGGGCTTCCCCGATATTGTTCTCCAAGAAGGCGGACGGGATCTTGAGACTTTGTGTCGACTATCGTCGCCTAAACCAGGTGACTATGAGGAACAAGTATCCGCTACCGAGGATTGACAACCTCTTCGATCATCTCAAGGGAGCACGATGGTTCTCAAAGATAGACCTTAGTTCAGGCTATCATCAGCTCAGAGTTCGGGACGAGGACGTGCAGAATACGGCCTTCAGATGTCGGTATGGCCACTATGAGTTCTTGTTTATGCCATTCGGCGTAACCAATGCTCAAAAAATGTTCATGGGTCTCATGAACAAGATATTTTATCCATACATCGATCAATTTTTCAGTCTTCATCAACGACATATTGATATACTCGACAACTGAGGAGGAGCACGCCTACCACTTGCAGGTTGTACTGGACACACTCCGAGAGAACCAGCTTTATAGTAAGCTCTCAAAGTATTAGTTCTGGATATGTGAGTTCCACTTATTGGGACACGTCATATCTGAGGCAGGAGTTGCAGTGGATCCTGCAAAGATCGAGGCAGTGCTAGCTTGGGAGACACCCAGGAGTGTGACGGAGGTGCGAAGTTTCTTTGGGCTAGCTGGGTACTACCGGAGGTTTGTGCCAGACTTCTCTAGAGTTGCAGCACCACTCTCATATTTGACAAAGAAGGGGAAACCCTTCGTGTGGTCAGACAGATGTCAGCAGAGCTTCCAGGAGCTGAGACAGAGATTGACCGGCGCGCCTATCTTGAGGCTACCGGAGGAGGGAGTAGGGTACGTAGTCTACTGCGATGCATCAGGGGCCATACTCGGATGTGTCCTGATGAAGGAGTGGGCAGTGATCGCCTATGGATCACGTCAGTTGAGGCAGCATGATCAGAACTACGCTACCCATGACTTGGAGTTAGCAGCAGTGGTCTTCACACTGAAGATGTGGCGACATTATCTGATGGGCGAGTGCTTTACAGTCTACTCTGACCACCAGAGTCTTAGGTACATCTTCTCGCAGAAGGACCTAAACCTGAGACAGCGGCGATGGCTCGAGTTCCTCCAGGACTATGACTTTGAGATAGTCTATACTCTTGGAAAGGGGAACATAGTAGCTGATGCTCTCAGCAGGAGGACGGGCATTCAGCTACTTGGGGAGGTGACAGAGCAGCTAGCCGCTTTGCAGATATCCTTCATGGATAGTGATGGAGCAGCCTATCTTCAGTCACTCATAGTCACTCCCCCACTTCTTCATCGGGTCAGAGAGGCACAGCTTGGGGATGTTGATTATGAGACACGGCGTGCACAGATATCCTCAGGACAGGCACCTGATGGATTCTCTATGGGAGGAGAGCATGTCATCCTTTTCAGAGGACGTACCATGGTACCAGCTACTTTACAGGAGGAGGTGCAGAGGGAGTTCCACACTTTCCCATTAGCGGTATATCCAGGAGTGGCGAAGATGTACCAGGACCTCAGACAACAGTACTGGTGTCCGGGTATGAAGAAGGTTGTAGCAGAGTTCGTTTCTCGATGCCTCACCTTCCAGTAGGTGAAGGCAGAGCACTAGGTACCAGCAGGCTTGGTACAGCCTTTGGAGGTACCGGAATGGAAGTGGGATGAGATATCTATGGATTTCGTGACTGGACTTCCACGCACTTCCAGAGGTCACGACTCTATTTGGGTGATAGTTGACCGACTCGCCAAGTCAGCCCACTTCTTACCCATCAGAGAGTAGGGCTCAGTAGAGAGCTTGGGACGTCTCTACATTCAGGATATTGTACGGCTTCATGGTGTGCCATCATCTATTGTCTCCGATCGAGATGATTGCTTTACTTCTCGGCATTGGAAGGGGTTGTAGGAGGATTTCGGGATGCAGCTACGTCTGAGAACCGCCTTTCACCCTCAGACGGATGGTCAAACGGAGAGAACCATTCAGACTCTCGAGGACATGCTCCGTGCATGTGTCCTCGACTCTGGTCGCAGCTGGAAGGATCACCTACCCTTGGTGGAGTTCGCGTACAACAATAGCTACCACTCCACCATCGGGATGGCACTATACGAGGTGTTGTACGGCCGACCTTGCAGATCACCACTGTGCTGGACAGACCCTGGGGAGTCAGCACTTGTTGGACCAGAGATGGTCCAGGCCACGACAGAGAAGGTCCAGGTCATCCAGGAGCAGATGAGGACAGCTCATAGCTGGAAAAAGTCTTATTCTGACAGGAGGCATAGGCTACTAGAGTTCGAGGATGGAGACCACGTATTCTTGTGGGTCTCACCTCGATGGGGATTACGGAGATTTGGCCAAGGTGGCAAGTTGTCTCCACGCTTCATCAGACCATTCTAGGTCCTCAGCAGGATTAGCGAGGTGGCTTATCGCCTGGATCTACCACCTCATTTGCACCGAGTGCACGACGTCTTTCACGTATCTCAGCTGAGGAGATACGTGCACGACCCGACGCATATCATTGACCATGGGGAGCTGGACATTAATGATGGGGCGACTTTTGCGGAGGTCCCAGCGGAGATCGAGGATCAACAGGAGTGGGTCTTACGTGGATGGCCTATTCCTCTAGTGCGCATCAGGTGGCAGCACGGGAACCTCTAGGAGATCACTTGGGAGCGGGAGGCTCAGATGCGTGCTCAATACCCACTTTTTTTCCCTAGTTTATGATGTATCTTTACGGGGACGTAAAGCCCTGAGGTGGGAGTAATGTAAAGACCCGTAAAATTCAAGGGAAATTTTTTCTTAATTTTATTTGGGATTTTACAAGAATGCAGTTTCTGACGTTACCTAATTCTGAGGCCCGATGAGCCTGGAATAATTTTCCGAAGTTTAGCTTGGGTACGTTCAGTGAACGAACGAGCGGGTTTTTTCTAACTTTTGATCTGGTGCTCAGAATTGAAATCTGAGGGCACCGATGAAATCGCAGAGCCGATAATTGCTTAAGAACACCTTTTCCGGAGTTGCATTTTCTCGAGTGTGGTTATTAAAATTTTGGGTTAAGTAAATAATAAAATAAAATAGTGCAACCATTTTTATTTTTATTTAAAGTAGTTTAACCTAAGCTAAGTGGTTGAAGTAAGACCCACTATATCATACTCCACTAGGTAGGATATTTGTGGGGTGGGGCCCACATGATCCCCACCTTTTCAACTTCCTCAAACCCCCCTCTTTTAATTAGGTAATTCACCTGTACCCCCATTAATTGAAAAGTCAACTCATTAATTGATTAACTTTCAAAGTAATTAATTCTTGAATTCAATTCGAGTTTCGAATTTTAAGTTGGCTTGTGTGTTAATTAAATAATACAAGGTCTTATTTCATTAAGTTGTTGTTTGGGTTGTGCGAGGGGATTTTGGGAGAGGATTTTCTCTATCTCTTGAAGAACATCTTCTTCCTCGTCGAAAAAACGCGAAGAAAACCGAGCCATTGACGAAGAACTTCGTCACTGCAAAGGAGAGTTCGTCGTACCATCTTCTTCTATCTCTGTAGCCGGTGAGAGACGCCATCCTCGGAGATCGACGACGTGACATCACCGCTTCTCTTCTCTGCGACGCCGATGATCCTCCTTCCGTGACGCTTATGGAGTCTCCTTTCGCGACGTCCCTTTCCGCGACAAACCTCGTTCGACGACAACGCTTGAGGTAGGGAATTTATTGTTTTTGTCGTGAATACTTCTGTCGTCGTTCTTCGTTTTCAAATTGGACCGCCTGTTATCACAATAATGGGAGGAGGTCGGACCGCACGAACACGGTCAACTCCCCTCCCCCCTTGATTCTTGATTTTGTTGTGGCACGAGCAAGGCAGTGCGGTGCCGTTGCACCATGCGGTAATAATAAAGAATGGGCGGAGAAGCGCGGCGCCGTTGCGCCGCGCCGGAGAACCTCAAAGAGGCCACGGCCGGAGCGGGGCTGCGGTGGAGAAGGAAGCGGCGGCCAGCTCCCGGCCGCCGGCGCCGGAGTAGGAGGGCTGGACCCCGGCAGTCCCACGGTAGCAGCAACCGGTCGGTCGGCTTCCTAGAAGTCGGGGGTCGTAACCCCCGGCTGGCCGAAGGAGCGGCCCCCCACATGGGGGCCGCGGTTACACAAATAGCAGGGCAGCGAGCCCCCCCCCCCCCCCCCCCCCTTCCACATGGTCGTTTCGGCCGAGCTGCCTGGCCACGCTGGCTAGGCCGAGCGCGCCAGACCGGGCCGCCCAAGCCGGGCCGGGCCGCACCCAGGCCGGGCCGGGACGCGCCCACGCCGGGCCGGGCCGGGACGTGCCCAGGACGGGCTGGGCCAGGACGCACCCAGGTCGGGTCGGGCCGTGCCCTAATGGGCCGGACCCGGACCCGGGTCGGATCGACCCGGTTCGTGCCGACCCAGGGGGTATTGGGCCGGGTCAGACCGGGCCCGAACCCCCCTATTTTCGGACCTCTTACGGTCTTTTGCCCATAACTTGGGCTACGGACCTCCGATCGATGCACTGTCAGCTTCGATGTGATCCTTGGATTGAGGTGGTCGTTTCGGTATATTACACTCAAGGTTTTGGAGAACTTTGGGTTTGCCCAGGTTGGTTCGAACACTAAACCAACTGGGCCCTCGGAGCAGAAACGCTTATAACTTGAGCTTCAGACGTCCGATTGACGTGTTGTCAGCTTTGTTGGATTCCTCTTAGTGAGACGGACCTTTTGTCTTACTCCGCTCGAGGTTTGGACGCAGTTGGAGTACAGTCGGGTTGGTTTTGACTTAAAAACCAACCGGGCCCCTGGGACGAAAAAGCCAATAACTCTCAGACCGGGCGTCCGAATGATGTGCCGTCTGTCACGTTGAGTTCCTGTTGATGATATGGAAATTTGGGATATATCAACTCCGGACTTCATGTTAGTTGATGTATCAGCCCCTCGGCTTGTGGAGCGGACCCTCCCCGAACGAGCTTGCTGTGTGCGGGAACCCTAGAGCTGGCTTCGACTACGACGACGATGACGACTGTACAGAAATCCTCTGTGGGTTCGACAGCGACGACTACAGCACTCAGTGATCCTGTGTGGATTAGTGCTTACCGATCCTGTGTGGGTCAGCGCTCAGCGGTCCTATGTGGGCCAGCGCATACCGATCCTGTGTGGGTCATTGCGGGGGTTAGTACCTATCGATCCTGTGTGGGTCATTGAGGGGGTTAGTACCTATCGATCCTATGTGGGTCATTGCGGGGGTTAGTACCTATCGATCCTGTGTGGGTCATTGCGGGGGTTAGTACCTATCGATCCTACGTGGGTCCGACGGTTTAGATGAATCAGTGGATACATCTGATCATCTCTATCATCTTACGAAGAAATATACCAGTGTGAGCTGAGTCTTGACTTTCAATCATTATCTTCGATATGATTGACTTTCTTTCCTATGTGGATTGTGTTGTGCTATCCTGTGTGGACATGATCGAACTTGGGCTCGGATGCTGGAGCCAAACTGAAATTGATGACTTAGGTATATGTATGGGCATATATCTAAGTAGTGTTGGTTGTTACTTCGTGATTGTATCTTTATTTTATGGATTATCCTTGTGGATTCTGGGAGACCTTTGGGGGTCTCGGGGTCCCTACTGAGTATCTTATACTCACCCCTGCACGGGCTATGCCCGCACTACGTTGTGTTGGATGCAGACGATGGACAACGCTGATCGTGGTAGAGGCTAGTGGAGCAGTCGGTACCTGGAGGTGGACCACTGGGCGGGACGTACACGGAGCAGACAGCTAGACCCGAGGAGCTGAGGTGGCTATCTGTACCCACCCTTCATGTGGGACTACCAGTGGATGGATCGACGTTGCTGCTTTACTTTTCAGTTGATGTACTTCCTTTTCCAGTTGTACTTTACATTCAGTTTGGGTTTGTATTCTGGCCCACTTACCTTTCCGCACTTACTTTTGTACCTAGTTTTACTTAGTGTTTACCTTTGCTTGCTTACTCTATGTGTTTGTTTACTTTATAAAGGCAATGCCTTCCCTTTTAATCGGGAATTACGCCTTGGTGCTAGTCGCCAGCCCCTGGCCTATGGAAGGCGGGCTTGGGGTAGTCACGACACGGGCCCTAAGGACGGGTCGTGACACCTCGAGCATCAAATGGGTCAGATCTCAAAGACCTTGTCAGATAGATTACTGGGTACTCTGTCTAGTAATACAGAGATATACCCAAGGGAAGAGGAAAATTATGTGGTTCTAAGGAGTGGAAAGTGATGTACTTTTAGCAACCATGTAGAGGAGAAGAAAAAAAAGTTGAGGAAAAAAATCATATAACAGTCATAGAAAAATAAAATGATGAATAAACAATTGAAACTACTCAAAAGATACCTCAAGAAGCATCAACATCTGCAAAACCTCCAATTGAAGAACAATCCAAAGAATACATCTACCTTATGCCACAAACTTATAAACCACCTCTCCCTTTTTTAGAAAGAGTGAGGTAAGGAATGATTGAAGGTAAATACAATAAATTTTTGGATATTTTCAAGAAATTGCACATCAACATTCCATTTTCCAAGGCAATTGCTCAAATGCCTACCTATAAGAAATTTATTAAGGGGATTATTTATAATAAAATAAAAATAGAAGACCTATGAGTCATTTCACTAAATTAAGAGTGATTTTATACTATTTAGTAGAAAATTCTACCAAAAATGAGAGATCCTGGAGGTTTCTCAATCCATTGCACAATAGAAGAATGTAACTTTGGAAGAGCCTTGTGAAATTTAGGAGCCATCATCAACCTCATGCCTATGAGTGTATTCTACAATATGGGAATTGAGGAACTCAAAATGACTATATTGTCACTCCAATTAGCCAACCAATCAGTAAAGTGTCCATGAGTACTTCTCAAAGATGTCTTAGTTAAAGTCTAAAAGTTAATTTTTCCAGTGGAATTCCTTATTTTGGACATAGAAGAGGAATGAGATGTTCCAAGAAGCTTAAATAGGCCATTCCTCAGCACTGGGAAAACAATAATTGATGTAAATCAAGGAAGAATTGTATTCTGAGTAGGTGATAAACAAGTTTTGTTTGACCTGGTAAAAAGCATCAAAAAAATAAATGATTCTTTTGACTGCCAAGCTATTTTTCTCACAGATGAAAGAAGTGACTACTTAAACATTGAAGATGATAGTGAATAAATTCACCCTACTAAGAATGAGAAATATTACTTTGAGTAAGGAAACTACATAGAACCTCTTACAAGGGATATCATCTCACCTTTCATACCTTCAGTCATTCATCCACTAAAACTGGAACTGAAACCCCTCCCCAATACAATCAAGTATTCATTTTTGGAAAAAAATTTTGCACTACCAGTTATGATTAACTCACAAATATCATAGTCATAAGATGAAAAATTTATTGAAGTCTTAAAAAGGCATAAGAGGTCAATTTCCTAGGGATTGGATGATATCAAAGGCATCAGTCCTAAATTATGAACTCATAAGATCTTATTAGAGGAAGGTGAAAAACCCAAATGTCAACCTCAGAGACGACTCAACCCACCAATAAAGGAAGTAATTAAGAATAATGTACTAAAAATTCTGTATTTTGGAATAATTTTTTCAATATCTAATAGAAAGTGGGTAAGACCACTATAGGTTATACCAAATAAATGTGGTCTCACAATTAAAAAAATGATGAAGATGAAATTATCTTGAGTCACACCATCACTAGTTGGTGAGTATGCATGGACTATATAAACCTAAATGTAGAAACCCAAAACATCATTTCCCTTTTCCCTTTATGGATAAAATTTTGGAGAGACTGGAAGGGAATGAATTCTATTGTTTCCTAGATGGATATTCAGGATACAATAAAATTGCATTCATCCCATATGATTGCTCTAAAACAATATTCATGTGTCCATTTGGTACCTTCTCCTACATTTTCATGTTGTTTGGTATGTGTAATGAACCAGAAACCTTTAAAATGTGAATGAAACATATATTTCAAGATATGGTGGAGGAATTTTTATAAATTTTCATGGATGAATTTTCAGTTTATGGAAGATCTTTTGAGGTCTGTCTAAGCAATCTTGTCTTAGTCCTAAAACCCTGTAAAGAGAATTACATGGTTTTAAACTGAAAAAAATGACACTTTATGGTTTAAGTATGAATAATCCTTGGATAAAAAATTTCCAAGGATGGCATATAATTGGATCCATCTAAAATAAAAGTGATCAAATATTTACTTGATCTCTCGATAGTTAAATGCATAAGGAGCTTTTTAGGCCATGTCGGATTCAATCAGCGATTCGTAAAAGATTTTGAGAAACTTTTCAAACCTCTAACACACTTGTTATAAAAAGACACTCCATTTGAATTCATTGAAGAATTTTGTTCATCATTAAACACTTTAAATAAAATCCTAGTTGTCTTTCCTATAATCATTTCACTGGATTTGGAAAAAGAGTTTGAATTGATGTGTGGCGCCAATGATTTCGTTGTTGGCACTATCCTAGGACAGCAAGTCAGTCCCATATTTTTTCCCATATACTATTATAGTTACATGTTGAATGAAGAGTAGGTAAACTATACAACTATAGAGAAGATGAATCCTATTGCTCCAAGAGTTTGACATCATCATCAAGGATACCAAAATAATGGAAAATGTGGTTGTTGATCATATTTCCTAACTTCCACACCACTTATAAAGGACTATGATGATCTGGACATCGAAGTCAACTTTCCTTATGAATCTATCTTCAGCATAAAAGCACAATTGTGGTTTTTAGATATTGAAAATTATATCACCATCTGTTTTTTACACCAAGACCTCTCCTACCAGAAAAGGATAAAATTTTTAGTTGAAGCTTCACACTACTACTAGGATGAACCACTCCTTTTTAAGTGTTGTGCTGATGGCTTATTACAATGTTCCATCCCAGAGGAAGAAATCTCAATTGTGTTAGACATGGGTCATATGTCACCAACTAGAATACATCATAGAAAAGAATGAACAATAGAAAAAAATCTGAAAAGTGGCCTTTTTTGTCCCACACTTCACCAAGATGCAAGGTATTATTGTCAAAACTGTGATCGGTTCCAACGAATTGGCACCATTGTAAAAAGGAATTAAATGCCCCAAAACCCAATCATGGAATTTGAAATATTCGACGTGTGGGGAATATATTTCATGGGAAAATTTCCCAATTCACATGTAAAGACCTATATCCTTTTTGGCATTTACTATATTTCCAAATGGGTAGAAGATGAAGCTACAGCTCATGACACAGAAAAGATGGTGATGAATTTCTTGAATAACAATGTATTTTAAAGATTTGGATTTCCCAGATTACTCATTAGTGATTGGGGAATAGATTTTAAAAAACAAGATGTTAAAGGATTTTTGAAGAAATATGGAATCTGGTATAATATAGGAACTCCCTACCACCCACAAACAAGTGGTAAAGTTAAATTTTCAAATAGGTAAATCAAACAAATCCTAGAAAATATAGTAAACACAAGTTGAAGGTATTGTAGTCTAAATTTAGATGATGCATTATGGGAATACCAAACTACATGAAAGAAATCCATCAGCACCACACACTTCTGATTGATATATGGAAAACCATCTCATTTTCTAGTATAACTTGAGCATCACTCATATTGAGAAATTAAAAAGATCAATATATATTTTCAAAAAGTTGGGGAAGCTAGGATGCTATAATTGGATAAATTAGAATAAATCATAAATGATGTTTATAAAAATTCCAAGTTCTATAAAGAAAAAAACAAAGAAATTTCATGATCAACGTAGTGAAAGATGCATTTTTATCCCAAGAAATAAGGTCTTATTGTTCAACTCAAGATTAAAAATTTTCCTTACGAACCTGAAGTCTGGTGGTCAGGACCCTTTGTGGTTGTAAAATTATTTTCTTATGGGACCATCAAGATTTAGAAAGAGGGTAGACCACCATTCAAATTAAATGGTCAAAGGTTGAAAATCTATCAAGAACCCTTCCATGAGGGGTATGTCATCAGCTTGAAATTCATCTAAGCATTGAGGAGTCAAGCTCTCAGTGTGAAATGAGCACTGACTGGGATGCAACCCAGGTTAGTTCACCTTAGGCTAAATTAGGTAGAATAAGCTTTAGGATAGCTTAGTGCATTCCAAGAGCACAAGATCAGGCTGTAGTTTCAAACTGAGAAAAAAAGAAGAAATCAAACATCACATATTCATAATTAATGACATGTAATTTTCACTGAAATAAATCATTAAAATGAAAAGTTACACATTTTTTACTACTAATACACTTTATATAATTTCGCGATCAATTTAATTCGTGAACTTAGGGTTCAAGACACCCAACCCCCCTGCATCGCTCCCTACCACCCATCCCCCTATCTCATCACTCACACTCCACCCCTGCCTCCCCACATTCCTTAAACCCCACACCCAAACCTCCCCTTCCCCTCTCTCCCTCCTTCATTCGCACCTCCTTGATTCCAACTCAGCCTCTAAAATGGAGTGCACAAAGACCGTGAGAAATCCTTTTTCCGATCCCATGCCTGAGTGAGATGATTTTCCACCAGTGAATAATCATCAAGGTTCCACACCTATAGAACCTCGTGTATCTCCCTCCACTTCCACTTTAGCCCCTAAGGAGCCAGCTTCTCTATAGGACTCTCAATCCAACTCCAGTGGGTTGTATGAGGGTGACCACCCATATCTACACCCCATCCTACACTTCTCTAACCCCAAACACCATGTTTCACTCAACCGAATGTATTTAAATCTAATTAGGACTAAAAAAACACTCGATATGGTCATCCTTGCTTTCTTGCATATCAGTCAGGAGGTGCTCCAGCTCCTCGACCATCTTCATATCTCCTCTATCATTAGTGTGCATGAGGAGACATATCAGGAGTTGTTTCTTGAGTTTCTATCCAGCTTTAAAGTTGTAGTTAATAGTCTTCACTTCAGATTAGGAGGGCGGCCTCATGATCTTTCTTTCATAGAATTCGGTATTATCCTTGAGATTTATACTGAATATTTTTTCATATCTGCGATATTCCCCACATTACAGCTTGAGCCTTCCAATTCAGATTCTAAAAGGCTCTAGCGGATGATTGCATTGGATGCTCACATTGATCATGATCCTAGGATTATGAAGACTACCCAACTTTGAGGTACAATGCTCTACATCCTACATAGGGCATTAACGCATGCCTGGTTCACTCAAGACAAGTACCATGGAAGTGTTAGTCAAATGGATGTCATCATCCTCACTATACCCATGGACATTCATGCTGCCAATATGGCCTCTCAGTTAGCATTCTACTATAGAGCTCATACACATTGGATGTGATGCATGATGATGAGTGGATATTTCATATCCCATTTAGCCTGTCATCTCAGTGGTTTTGACATCGGCCATCCACTCACCTCCCTTTGTCCTATGGATTTTGTTAACTTTCTTTTTCTACACAAGATGAAGCTACTAACAAAGTATGGTCACACCTATCAGTGGGCACCAAGATTATTTGAGGGTATTGACGAGGCACCAAGAGATTATGCAGTAGACCCTACACCACCTACAACCCCCACCTCCGGCCCAGACCCTACAACATCCATTCCTACACTCAGCCCCACCACCTACCCTACTGCTACTCCCACCCCATAATATCCAATAGATCTTTAGGCTATGCACCTATGAATCTTAGAGAATCTACGACAGATCTCCTAGAACCTGCATATCCCCTTTTAAAAGTTCTCTCATTTCACTACCCCTTTATCACCACCAACATCCCATACACTATCATCCACTATCATCCCTTTGTAATCTACCACCCCGGCCCTAGATACCACCCCAGATGACCTGCCATCAGAGCTGACAGACCCTGCTTCCCTGCAGAAGTATCTGGAAGAGTATGCCCAGAGGGGAAAGGGACTAGTAGCCTCTCCATCCACTGAGGTTCCATTCATTGATCCAGTTTCTAGACACACATCCACACTTCGGATCAATACTTCTCCACCACCCACCATTTAGATAGATTCCATCACTATGACACCACTATCAACAGTTGATCACTCATACCCTTATACCATTACATCCATTGATTGGGGATGGAAGTTATAGCCACACTCTATTAAAGAGTGTACTGTAAATGATGTGATTGATGACATTTATTTCTCTTAGTTTACCCTAGTCCCCTCCCCCATTTTGTATGATACCAGGGTGATCATTTTTTGTATTGCCTATATTCCCTTTCATCATTAAATCATGAAACTTTATATATATAGAATATTGTTTTTTATCTATTTTAGTTGGCTTATTTTTAATTCATTACACTATTATAGTATCCATGTCTAGATCCTCTTCTTCTTCTATGGTCATTACTGCACCTGTTTCACCATTTTTTTTCCTTGTTCTATAGATGACTCGATACCTAGATGATGTCAAGAACCAAATTCAAGAGCTATCACTAGATATTCTTGATCATTATCCATTTCCATCATGAGCATAGATACCTTTCCTACTACATCAGATCCATGCTTGGTATTCTCCTGGAGTGATCAATCCTAAAATAAGACCATGATTTCTAAAAGATACATCCACTAGTAGATGCAGAATATAGAAGAGATCTGAGCCGATGGATGATACTAATTGATACATTGGTCCATCTATCTGGCAGATTACGTCATTGTTAGCGCTTTATGGGAGGAAACCCATATTTCATCTATTTTTCTAATTTTTTTACTTATGTTTTATCTTAGTTTTCCTTTTATAGCTTTATCTTTATCATCATGAATCACTTTGATCATTATTTTATACACATACATGCATTTATATAAAATGTATTTCATTTCTATTCACTCTACGCACCTGCCTATTTTACTACTTACAAAAATTTTAATACTTGTGGAATAATGTTTTATCAATTAAATGACTTTTCTTTCTAACCATTGTTCCAAGTATCCCAATTCAAAATTCAAGACCGCTCAAATTTACCCATAGCATTCCAATCATTACAGAGAGCTCTCAATTCCTTAGTATTACATTTTAAAAATTTCCATTTCCATTTCTACACTTTATCTGTCATACGCCTCCCACGGTACTTTCACAGACAGTGCGGACACTGTCTCATTCTAAGTGTTTGGGAGTTTTTCTTGAGTTTCAATTTCTATACACTTGAATTATTGCTTGTTTTCATTTATCTAGGATAAATTTTTCATTTGGAAGCATTATTTAAACCTAAAACTCATTACACCCATTTAAATAAAATTTTAAGACAGAAATTGTTGTAATTACATTTTTCTCTCCTGTTTAAATTTTTAGAATGAATTCTAAGTTTAGTAAGTTAATTCAAAATTCAAAATTTTTTAAGTTACTTTTAATTGACTTATTACTTGATTTTATACCCTTAGTGATTTCCATTTTCCTATAGTTACTACCATTACTAAGAGTATTATGATCCTATGATTTAATATTATTTTTTGGAAATATTTATTGAGTGACACCTGGGACATATAAACCTATCAGAACTTTCATTGAGATATTATTGAGGCTATGACTGAACAAATACAATTTTAATATGATTGAGAAAATATTTATTGAGTTAATTTTTAATGAGACCTGCCTTATATATTTCCTTCATAAAACCCATAGTTTCCATGAATTACCTTAATAGGATGCATCTATTCCAAGCCAATTATCCCTTCCTACCCTGCTATTTTTATGATTCATGAATTTACTTTCAACAAGTGTGGGGGAATTTTATAGCCAATGGGCATGGGATTATTTCACTGAGAATATATATTGTGTTTCTTACCAAAAAAAAATTATTTTTATCCATGTGTAATTCTTGGTATTCAATTCCTATCTTGTTCCTTTGAAAAATACAAAAATAAAAATAAAAGGATGAATTGGTTGTGTATTAGGAAAATCACCATTTCTAAACTAATGAATCCCTTTAAGGATCATATGTGGTTAGGGGATGAATGTGTGTCACGAACTAGATCTTGGTCACCACCAAAACCGGCACCAAACTTGGCCCACGACATGGACCGAAGGGCATTTCTGATCCCCACAGGCTGGAAAAAGTGCCTGGGTATCATAAAATGAGAATTGGTAATGATTTACTTGAGTTTATAATCTTAAAACAACAAAAGAACCCAATAAAACGAATCTGGATTTTTCAAACCAAACAATCTTTTACAAAAATTCAGAACTGAATTACATATTTTAAAACAACTCAAATAGACTATAACAAAGGTACAAAACCAAAAGGAAATATCCCAATAACCCTCATGGAAAGCAGCACTTCCCACAAGCCATCTCCACAAGACTTCACCACCAAGGACCTGCTAGAAACCCGAACCACTGGAACTAAAAATTGTACCCAACCTGTGAAAAAAAATAACCAAGTCTACTTACACCCAAGGGTGTAAGTAGGGTGTAATCCAATTCCTAGTAGGATACTACCACTAAGAGATTCCATGTGATAAACATTCAATGATGAAAAGCATGCAAGTTTTCAAAAACATGTAATTTCTAGTTACAGTTTCTAAAAGATGCAACTTAAAAATATCAGTTTTCAAGTGGGCTAATTTAAAGAATCAACACTTTTAAAATAAATTCAAAATATACTGAATTTTACAGCCAAATATACCATATTCTAAAGGTAATTATAAATTATCTAATGAGCACAAGAAATAGGAAATAACCCCTGGGAACTAGCTCATTGTGGGTTCTAAGTACCTCATATCTCGGTGAGAGTAACCATCACAAATATCTATTCTCATGCACGAGCCACTAGTAGGGAACATACCCATAACCTAGTGGTCCCAAATCATCATCATAATAGTTTAGTTATATTTGTAAGTGTCAATATTTCTAAGTGAAACTGAGGCCAAACCCCATGGATTCACTAGCATACTAGTACACGTCCACCCACCTAGATACCCGGGTTTTCCCTTTGTGCTCAAACAAGTTCAAAAAGTCAAGAAATATAAATTTCACATGAAAATATCAGTTCCTCATAAAAAATTCACCAAAAATTCCACATTTATACCACACAAGTCACAAAATTCCACTTTTCATTCAAATTTATTTGAAATCCAACTCACACCAAAATAGCCCACAACACTTTTCACATTTATTTAACACTTCCACAAATCGATTAAACAATTTTATAAAACCATTACAATATATTACAACTCACATAACATCCCACTCACATGTTACATAATACCCTTTTCATAACCAAAATCCATTTTTCACATCGCACTCACACAAAATATCCCACATCACTTTCACATCTCTTACACACTTTAGTAAATCCTTCAAATATTTTTATAAAAAATTTCTAAGATGGAACACATCACAAAAAACCCCCATTAACATTTAAAATTTACCTTTTCAAAATATTCACTCCCTAAAATAGTTTTCCAATATGGTTTCACCTCTTACATAAATCATTAAATCATTCAAATCTTTCGTAAAACAATTCTAAAGAGTATACCCGAACTTTTCTCAAGAAACCCATTTCAAAACTGTATTTCAAGGACAAAACCACACCAAAACACTACCAATGTAGAATTGGAATCCCTATATACATTTATAAAACCACTTTCAATTGTTATAAAATCACCCTGAATAATACCACGAAAGATACAAATGAAAACACTCATTTTCATAAAATGCTCTCAAGAAGTATAATAAAGTTTTACACACCAAACGTATTCAAAAAACCCCCTTACAAGGCCAACATGACACTAAGGAATTAACAAAACAGAATTTTCAGCCCCTTTCAACAACTAATAAATCAATTTAATATTTTATAAAACTACCATAAAAGATACCACATGTGTTACATTCAAAAAGTTCACAACTTCAACAAAAATGCAATTATAAAATTAAATGCTTAACCAAATACCTCAAAAATGGTTTTTTCACCACACAAAGTATATGTGGAACATGAAAAACCAGTAAAAAAAGAAAAATAACTCATCAAGGAATGGTTAAACATGGAATCACCTACCAAAAGTGTCGAATCCCTCAAAAATTGGTGCAAAACATCAACTGCACCACCACTGCACCACAAGGAAGATAAATCCATACCTAGACCACAATATTTGACCAAAAAGTCACAAAATCAAACCCTATGTTTGAACCCTAACTTCTAGACATTTTAGAACATAATGAAAGATGGAGGAAACCCTAAGGGAAAAGGAAGAAACCAAGAAGGAATCACTTACCTTGAAAAATATTGAAGAAATCACCCCAAATACACCAGTATCCGAATTTGAAAACATCCAACCATTCAAGTGAGATTCTAACAACGTTGAATAGATAATTTAGGAACTATAATGGTAGAAAAAGAGTGATAAATGAAAGATTTATGAAATAATCAATTTACCTCTTCAAATCTGGGTGATTTGAGAAATTCAGAGAAGTTTCATCCATATTTACGATGAAACTGAGCTCCAAAGAGGGGGAATAGATCATGGGGGAGCGCCTTGGGTATGTGGTCTCAGGGGAGAGTTGGAATCACCGAAAAAACTTAAATATTGAAGGATATATTAAAGATTTGACAAATATTTTTAATGTAAGAATGGGATTTAGGGTAGGCCCAATCCCTTAAATAAAAACCCATATCCACCATGATTATGGATTCCTAAATATTCTAAATTAATATTTTGGTGTTAATAGGTCAGGGAATGACAATTAGGAATTATAATGGATGAAAATTTTTTAAAAATGAAGGAGTTATAAGGGAATAAAAATTTATTTTTAAATCTAGAATTGGGCTCACAGTTTGGCCCAATTCATGAAAACTCACCCATTCCTCCATAAAAGCTTTGGAAACCCCCAAAATGAAGCATGGATATAAATTAAATGAAATTTAACTTTAAAATAATTTATTTATGTGACAATGTGAGATATTTCCAAGACATGACTTTTGAAAAATAGAATAGGAAGAAAAGAAAAAAAATAACAAGATACCTTCTGCATTCACTTGATATATTCAGGGATCCAACTTGAGCTACTAGGATAATAGACTTCATTAGTTATGGGAGGAGTTATTTCATTAAATTTTTCATGAAATTCATTCATTATACTTCTAAGCTTACCCTCCTTTTTTAGCTTGTTATTTTCACTATTTACCCACCTACCCTCATTCTCAGAGTCATTTGAACTTATTTTCTAAATCTCTCATGATTAATTTTGTATTTGTATTTACGAAGTAGAGATGATAGAACCAATACAAGCCTATGGTTAGGAACATTTATTTAGGGTATGATCATAAATCTGATTTCATCTCACCCTAATTGATGAGAGAAAATCCATTTTTAGGTAAATTACAAATGGGTATAGAATTTAAGGAACCATTAAAAAATTGTAACTAAAAGATTAAGAATTTGTTTAAAGAACTGCGCTATGAGGCATGACTAATTTTCTATATAGGTATGATTCTAGATAATGAATTTTTTTACTTACGCTTAGTTTCATTTTTCTAGTTCTAATGAATTTTTTCTGTTTCAAAAATTTCTTACCTTTTGAAATCCTTGTTGAGATCTTTTTTCTTGAGGACAAGAAATTGTTCAGGTGTGGGGGAATTTGATAAGCTGAAATCATATATACATTATACTATTATTTGAATAAGGATTATCCATTTTTTACTTGATAATGAACCATGTATGTTTTTATTATTTCAATAAATAGTTTTCCAAGGTTTTAAAGGAAAATCTAGTGAAAAGGACCAAAAATATTCATTACATGTCTTGAAACTTACTTACACGATGTGTAGTCATCTGTCACAACATATGACAAGTCGTGAAGAAATTCGTGAAAGAATTACAATCCATGAATAGATTACATTATGTGAGTCACTTATACACACTTGTAATTTTTGAATTTCAATTCCAAATTTGAAGATCCATACCAAAAGAAGAGACACATCATGAAGACCAGTTACTTGTCGTGAAAGAAGTAAATTTCCAAATCTCAAAGATCCAAGACGAGATTCACATGATATTCATTCCAAAATAAAAATTATCAGATTAAATATTGGATTGGAATTACATGATGTGAAATCCCATTACACGTCATGTAATATCCCAATTATTTACCTATAGCAGGCACATAGTGGATAGAATTTTACAAAACTCTTGGGACTTCTTCAATTTCTCTCATTTTTCTCTGATTCGTATCTCATTATTTTTTATTCCTTATCCCTAAACTCAATTTTTATAGATTCATTTAATTTTTTTTTACATCTATTCAAGCACCCTAGATTAAATTTTCAAACTTTCCATAGTTATTTTACATCTCCAATCCAATCTACGTGCATTCACCATTTGAATCTCTAATCTACAACAAACCCTTGTTGTGTTCTTCCCTATTCTTGTTTCAAGTAAGTGTTTGGTTGAATTTTTAATTTATTTCAGGTTTTAAATTGCTTATTCTTGACTGAATGATCTTTAATTGTTTAATACCAATTGTTATCAGTAAAATCAACATGTTTCCAATTCTTTACTTATTTTTTATCAACTCTACCATGAGTGGATAAACAACCTAGGGTAGGGGTCAAGAGTAGGGGTGTATGAATTTAATGAATCTTTAATTCTCAACTTGGTAACACTAAATATAGTAATTATGTTAAACAAAAAAAATTATCTATTTCATTTAAAAAATCCTAACCATGAGAAGATTGAATGAACGACCCTAACCTGATTGGAGTAAAATAGGTTATGACCAATAGCCTAGGATATTTTTTGCCTTAGAAGCTAGGCTTAATGCATCTAGGTTGTATCTATCTCCAAAACAAGGAATAGTTTCCTCTTATATATATCTAGTTGGTTTGAATATGGTCAAATAGTGTCCTTTTCTTGTTTCATAGCCTAAACCTTAGGACCATACCAAGTTAGGATTGAGATTATCCTTTTACCTTAACCCTAAAATTGATCTAGAACCCTTTTACATCTTTGATATCAAACCCCAATTCCCTTAGATTTATTTTTCCCAAAATCAATCAACTTGTTAGGACTCCAACACATAGGTTTTTAAGCCTTGGTTCTTTTCCTCTAGCTCATTTCCCCATGGGATTGACTCCGTACTATCATTATACTATATATTTATAGAAAATGTAGTTTAGGAAACAATAAATCTAATATGACTTTATCCCACCTAAATTAAATGATGTGTATGGGCACATTAGTGCCTCACACCCTATATATTTCCTTAGGTATATATAGAATTTTTTTTTAGTACATGGGGAGAGGCAAGGGAACTATGTATATATCTGGATATTCTTAATTACCACTTTCTGAGGTTTTGAGGGAGGAGATGTGATCTCATTAAGTTAGTTCATGAGGATAAATTTTGGAGTTTTTACCTTTGGGAAGTATGTATAGTCCATGTTTGGTCTCTTATATATTTTGGATTTTTATTTTTTGACTTGAGATACCATTTTTATGTCATATTATCACATATTGTGTATATGAAATTATGATGTTGGTTATGGTATTTTTTTAGTCTTAGTTGTGTTAGTCTAGTTGGATGTTTACTTTTTTTTTAATCTAATTATGTGGTGTGTCCATCCTAATTCATGGATGGGTTATGCCATTTTACCATGTTAGAAACTATTCCCAAGTGGTTATTTATTATTCCAGGTGATATTCACCAACCTGTGGTGATCAGGAACGTGCTTTAGGTCATGTGACCTGCCATCTCAGGTGACTGGTTAGGTTGAATGTCACGACCCGTCCCCCGAGGTTCGTGTCGTGACTACCCCAAGCCCGCCTTCCATAGGCCAGGGGCTGACGACTAGCACCGAAGGCATATTCCCTATAACTGGGAAGGCATTGACTTTATAACCTATAAGAACACACAACCAAGCACACAGAAAGATACGAACTCAAGTAAGCTGAATAGTAATTAGAGTAAGTGCAGTAAGTAAAAGGGGCCAGAATACAAGCCCAACTGGAAAGTATAGGAAATAGAAAGTACAAGTAAACTAGAATAGCTCCTGCGATCACCCGCCAAGGATCCTACCTAAAGGGTAGGTACAACTCTCGTACGCTCGTCTCTGTGGTATGCCTCGTCTAAGGTCCACCTCCGAGCTACCTCCAGTCCTGGTACTCTCGTCCTCAGTCAGCGTTGTCCATCGTCTGCACCAAACACAACAAAGTGCAGGCATAGCCCGTACAGGGGTGAGTATAAAGACACTTAGTAGGGACCCTGAGACCCTCAAGGTCTCACAAAATCCACAAAGGATAAACCACAAAGGAAGGAAACAACTGATAACCCTACTTAGGTATATGCCCATACATATACCTAAGTTATCAAGTAAACCCATCTCAATCATGATAAAACTTAGAGTCCAACTCAAAGCCCAAAGCTCAACTATTCCACAAAGGAAGAAATACCACGAATGAAAGTACCACACAGGTATGCCACATAGAATAATACCACCAAGGTATTACCATGAAGGAAAGTACCACACAGGTACGAACTCAACTCATTCCAGGTATAACTTAAGTACAGTAGTAGAGATGATTAGATGTAACTACTGAATCATCTTACTCTATAAAGAAGATGACCCACACAGGATCACTAGGAGCTGACACACATAGGATCACTAGGAGCTGACCCACACATGATCACTAGGAGCTGACCCACACAAGATCGCTAGGTACTGACCCACATAGGATCGCTAGGAGATGACCCACACAGGATCGCTAGGAGCTGACCCACACAGGATCGCTAGGAGCTGACCCACACAGGATCTCTAGGTGCTGACCCACACAGGATCGCTAGGATCTAACCCACACAGGATATCTAGGATCTAACCCACACAGGATTTCTAGGTGCTGACCCACACAGGATCGTTATTCATTCTTCTCGTCACAGCCAGCTACTGGGTTCCCGCACTATGCTCGCTCATCTCTAGGAGGATCTACTCCAAAAGCTACAGTTTGATACTCCAACTACCAAGAAGTCCCACAAATAATTGTCTCAAAGGACCACCATGTCATAGGGGTATCAACGCAACAGATGATGTGTCAATCAGACGCCCGGTTTTTGAGTTAATAGCTTTTAGTTTTGAGGGCCCGGTTGGATTCGTGCTTGATCCAACCCAACCATTTCCCAACGTTATCCAAATATTTAGTGGGTTATACCAAAGGGACCGACTTGCTCCAAGGTTTCCATTACTGCTGGAGGTTCATCAATCAGATGTACGGTGCCAAATTTATGGCCCAATTAAAGTATAGGGTCGCATCTAGTTCGGGTCTGATCCGACTCGGTCGGACCGACCCGGCCTGGGTCAACCCGGTCTGGGTCGACCCGGCCCGACCCACTAGGTCCGGCCCGACCTGCTAGGTCTAGATCATCCCACTAGGCGGCCCAGCCTACTGGGTTCATCTCGGCAGGCTGCGGGGGCCGCGGGGGTGTTGTTGGGGTGTTGTGAGGGTGCGAGGCTACGTGGCGGATCGGTTACGGGGTGCCGCAAGGGTGAGGCGCGGGGTGGCTTGGCCGGAGCGGCTTGGTCGTGGGGTACCGAGAGGGTGCAGGGCAGGGAGGCGGTGGCCACAGAGTGGCGTCGTTGCGCCATTTCCTTCGTCGTGGCTGGCGGTGATGTCGGCTGCCATTCTCATGCCCCTTCTTAGTTGGTCGCCAACCTCCTCCATTGCAATGAACACCAAAAATAATTACAAGAAAATACGAAGATTATGGGCCATGTTTTTTTAGCCCACACTCTCTACATTTTAGCGGTACCAAGCGGCTAAAAACTCTCTTTGAATTATGAAGAGTCATCAAGAACGAATAAGAAACTAATTTCAAACAACCATCCTACCTTGTTTGTTTGATTCATTGAAGATTTTATGCGGGGAAAGAGCCAATATTGTTGGGAATAGATGGATTTCAGTGACGTCGGCATCTCCTCGTTTTTCTGTGGAGATGTTCCTTGTTGGTGATCCTTCAACGGAGTTTGGAGAAGAATTCATCGAAGGAGAAGCATTCTTCATTGGTGTTCTTCGTTGGAGGATGTGTTCCTCCAAGTTCTCCCAAGTTCCTGCCTTTGCCAACTATTATTTTCCCCCTACCCACCAAAAATAAAAGGGTAGCCAATATAATAAAATATGTTGGCATAATTTCAAAATGGAATAATTAATTAATTGAGTTGGTGGGTTGGATTAATTAATTAAGGAAAGGGGTTGGCACAATTAAGTGGGGAAGCTCAAGAGGTTTCTCCCCACTTAATAGGGAGTTCAAGAGGTTTCAATCCTCGGGTGGTCCCCACCACCATAACCTCTCATGGGAGTTTAGTTCAGGTGGTCCCCACCACTATAACCTCTCATGGGAGGTTTAGTTCAGGTGGTCCCCACCTATGAAACATCCACATGGAAGCTCAAACAGATAAAATAAAAAAGTTACACAATTTTTATTTTATTTTATTCTTTCACGAAAAACCCAAAATTTAACTTTCACCCTCGACCAATTGTCATCGAGGTGAAAGTCTCCTTAAGAAAATACCAGTGCAGTGAGTTCAACAATGTCCTAAGATTTCAATTCCAAGCATCGGTTCAAAAGGTAAGAAAACCCGCTCACACGTTTACTGAACGTAACTGAAAAAAAGTTCAGAAATTCATTCCGGGCACTCTGGGCCTCGGAATCATGCGCCGTCAATTTTTGCAGACTCCTAAAATTCCCATTTAATAAAAAAATTACATGGAAATTTCAGGTCTTTATATTGAACCAGGACAGTTCTCTAAAAATGGTATCAGATGTATTCTTGTGTTCGGAGTTAGTGGAAGACTGAGGTTAAGACAATTGAGCCTTAAGAGGTAGGAGTGTAGGAGTGTCTGAACATCTCTTCTTTGTGTAAAATCTTAAGTTTCGATGGGTGTTTTGGGATTATGTTTATGTTTTGATCCCATTTATGGGTTGTTTAATTAGGTTTTTTTTGTATTTACCTATTTTTAATGAGTTATGGGGTGAGACCATGGTCTATTTTGAGTTTCATAGTGAAAATGGGGAAGTTTTTGGGAGGCACATGGTTTGGGCACATAGTTAGTAGTAACCATACATAGCCCATATAGCCTTGTGCCTCAAATTCCAATGGTACCCTCAAAATTGGAGAACTATTTGTTGAATTGTGTGTCTAAATCATGCATGGTGGGAAATGCTCAAAATTTTGATGTTTTCGCTCCATTTTCATTTAAATTTTTATTAATCTAATTATTATTATTGAGACATGTGATAAGGGTTTATTTGAGTTAAATTTATGTTGATTGATATAAATTTTTGTACTGATTGGGATTTTATTTTGTGTCTTGTAGACAATGCCAGCTAGATGGACCTCATCCAGTCATAGAGAGGGTGTTACGAAGAATTTTTTGCATGCTAGTTCTCTAATTGATTCATATTTGGTGGATTCAGTATCTGTATGATCTAATCCTTGGCCCTGGTTGGCATTTGGGAGTAAACCTAGATGGTGGAATAAGCCTAAGAATTTACTAGGAAAAATCCATTGGTTTTCTATGGTTATAAGGGGACCAATGATCCTAAAGAGTGGTTGTATTAGATCAATTGGGTTTTTGAGTTATTGAATACCCCTGAGACCTCAAAGGTGTTATTTTCTACTTATGTGCTGGAAGAAATAGGTAGAAACTTGTGTAAATCAATGGTGTTAGCAAGGATCCATTAAGATCTCATGTGGACCACTTTTAAGGTGTATTTTAATTGGAAATTATACCTAGATACATTGAGGGTGGTGAAGGCCCGTGGGTTTCTGAATTTGGAGTAAGGGGATCCTTTAGTTTTGGAGAATGTTGATTGGTTCATTGAGTCGGTACATGTCTCTCTTGTACTCCTTGTTAAAGATTACCTCAAGGATTAGAATTTTGAGATGGGATTTAAGCCTGAGATCAGATCCATTATTATTATTCTCTACTTACAAAACTATTAAAATTTGGTTGATAAAGTATTTATGATAGAGGTGGATCTGTCTATAAAAACAAGACTCAATGGTGTTCCTTCAGTTGGTGGTAGTTATAACTCTTCATCTAGCCATAAGAAAAACAGGAAGAGTCTTGTTGTGGTAGTAGTAAGGGTGATCAACAGTCATCGGGTATAGTTAAAATAAATTCTATAGGGAATAAGTTGGGTTTATTCTCTAATTGTGGAAAGTATAGTAATAAAAAGCCTAGATGATTAGAGGCCTCAAGGACATTCCACCAGTGTGGGCATTCAGGTCTTATTGAACACTTCTATCAGGTTTTTCTATAGGGGAACGGTGTGGGATCCACATTCTCAAAGGGTTCCCAAGTGCAGTTTGATGCTTCCAAGGGTGGAGGATCTCTCCCTCAGGGGAAGGGGGATTCTCACTAGGTTAATAAGACTCAGAAGATCTTATGTTAGAGCATCTTCATATGGATGATGTTATTCCAGAGGACTCAGATTCTAATTTGGCCACTGTGAGAGGTACGGTGTTTATTGCTTCTTCCATGGAATCAGTTCTTTTTTATATGGGTGTATCACATTCTTTTATCTCACTAAAATTTATATTTTCTTTGGTAATGTGGGGGGAGTTTATGCATTTTTTTATAGATTTACTTACCATGTTGGGTAGGAATAAGGAGCCAGGTTTCAAGTGCCTGGAGTTCTATGTTTTAGTTGTTGGCATAGAAGTCGTTTGGGATTTTCTCATGTTTGACCTGGATGTTTTGAACCTTATCTTTTTCATGGATTATTTTATCTACTTCAAGGTACATATTTAATTTTAATACTACAAGATCTAGTTCCTTACTTCTAATAGTAGTACTCACATCTTCTAGGGTGAGTGGGATCTATGATCGGGGAGGGAAGGACTAGTTTCTTCAGAGATGGGTTTGACTTTTACTGGTTTTCTAGGGTTTTCTTCGATGCCTCAGAGAAAATTTCAGTAGGTGTACTTACAATGGTCATGAAAAGGTACCCTAATATTTTTATAGATGATTTTTTTGGGATTTCTCCCCAATGAGAGGTCATGTTTAACATAGATCTACTCCCCAAGATGAGCCCCATATCCTTATCTTCTTATTGGGTGGTTCTAAATAGGATGAAAGAGTTGATGATTTAGCTAGAGGATATTGAGGGGAAAGGATTTCTCCATCCTAGGATGTCACCATGGGCTTTTCCAATTATGTTTGCAAAGAAATTGAATAGGGTTCTATGACTTTGAATAGACTATATCAAGCTTAATCAGGTGACTATAAAGAATAAATACCCATTTCTTAGGATTAATGTTCTCTTTGATCATATTAGAATAGCTCTTTGATTTATAAAGATTTAATTGTGTTCTGGGTACCAACAGTTGAGGGTCTAGGAAGAGGATGTTCTAAAGACTACCTTTCAAAGTCAGTATGTTCATTTTGAGTATCTGGTTCTGTCATTTTGGCTTACCAATGCTCCTATAGTCTTTATAGAATTAATTAATTGGAACTTTCACCACTTTTTGGTCTCCTTCATATTCATGTTTTTTGATGACATCTTGGTGTATTCCAAGACAAAGGAGGATCATGTTGTCCATATAGAGGTTGTTTTGGGAGTTTTTAGGGAACTATCTAAATGTCATTTTTGGATCCATGAAGTGAATTTATTAGGATACATGATTTCTGAAAGAGGAGTTTAAGTGGATCCTAAAAAGGTTTGAGTAGTCATATCTTGGAAGTGGCCTAAGAATGTGTTCGAGAACCAAAGATTTTTGGGATTTTCCGAGTACTATAGATTCTTTGTTTAAGACTTCTCATGGTTATATTATCCCTTGATTGATTTGACTATGAAAGGGTGAAGTTTGAATGAGATGAGAAGTGTTGGTGTTATTTTGAGTAGTTGCATGCCCGTTTAACATTTGTGATATTCTTGATTCTTCCTAAGCCTATGAGAGTATATGTGGTGTATTATTATGCCTATGGTGTGGGATTAGGATGTGTACTAATGTAAGATATCCATGAGATAGTCTATGGATTGAAAAATCTATGACCACATGAGAAGAACTATCTCACCCATAACCTGGAGTTGGTATCCATGATGCATACACTAAAGATATGGAAATATTACCTCTTTAGGGAGTATTTTATAGTCTAATCATATCATAAAATCTTGAAGTATATCTTTACCTAGTGGGAATTTAACCTAATATAGATACACTGGGTAGAATATATTTAGACTTTTTAATTATTCGTTTATTATACACCCAGTAAGGGGAACATAGTCATTAATGAATTAGGCAAGAAACTTCCAATATAGGATATTTGAGAATTAGCAGATGAGTGGGGACTAATGAGATTGTTTACTGATCACAGTCTGGAGGTGAGGGTGGAAGGAGAGTAGGTGTTTTTGGACAATGTGTGTGTCACACCCTCTCTTATTGATCAAGTTAGGGGTGATCAGGTATCCAATCCTAAGTGTTGGTTGATTAAAAATGGCCTAAATGGTGGGGTGACCTTATGTGATTGGCCCTGGTCTCATAATGGTTCTCTCCATCTCATAAAATGACTGGTAGTTTCTTTAATATTTAGGCAATAGGTGATTCATGAGTCACATCATTCTAGTTGGACTATTCATCCCAAGTCATACAAGATGTTTTATACCATGAGAGACTGGCATTGGTGTCCTGATATGAGACGTACAGTTATAGACTTTGTTTCCCAATGTCTAACATGCCAGAGATTTAAAGATGGTCATTAGGGACAAACCAAGTTTTTGTATCCTCTTCTCATCCTAGTGTGGAATTGGGATTAGATCTCAATGTATTTAATCATCATTCTACCTCATACTCTAAGTGGGAAATATTTCATATGGGTGATTATTGATCTCTTGATGAAATCATCCCATTTTCATTCCACCAGAGAGTCAATGAAGGTAGAGGACCTCAGAAACCTGTATGTTTGAGAGGTTTTTATGATTCATGTAGTTCCCTCTATAATAGTATCTATCTTGTATTATCATTTAAATTCTTGGTTTTTTAAGGGACACCAAGAGGCTTTGGGTACTAATATGAGGTTGGGAACCACGTATCACTCACAAATGGATAGTCAATCTAAACAGACCATCCAAATTCTCAAAAATATGTTGTGAGTGTTTGTGCTTATCTTAAAAGGTTTATGGGAAAGAAACCTGTCATTGTATGAGTTTACATATAATAATAGTTATCATTCCTTGATTAGGATGGCCCCATTTGAAGTTGTGTATGGGCAGTTGTGCCAGTTACCATTTTGTCGGGCTGAGGTGGGTGACCAATCCTTATTAGGGTTGAGTATCATCTAGAAGATAGCCTAAATAATATGGATGATTTATAAAAGGATATAGATAACTGAAAGTCTCCATAAGTCATATGTAGATCCACAGCATCACCCATTGGAGTTTTAGGTTAGTGATCAGGTATTTCTTCGGGTATCTGTTTGACTAGGACATTATCACTTGGTAAAGAAAGGAATGTTGGTGTCATGTTATGTCAAGTTTTTTCAAGTTTTGGAGTGTCTTGGAAAGTTATATTATCAGTTATAGGTGTCATAATATCTGACCTTGATCCATGATGTCTTTCAGGTTTCCCATTTAAAGAGATACCATTCAGACCAATCTCATGTGTTATAGTGGGAAGATTTAGAGATTCATCTTGATGTCGCCATCATGGAGTAGCCTATTCATATATTATATTATCATAAAAATGTGCTCAATGGTAATTATATATCATTGGTACAATTTCTTTGGAATCATGGTGGCGATATCTATGAGATGTGGAAATAATAATATTTGGTGCGGGAGTAGTGGCCTCACATGTTTTCTTCTTAGGATGACTAAGGAATTTCTGGGGGAAGAAGGTGTCATAGTGGGGAGATTTATGACACCCATCAGGTCACTAGTATATCTATTTTTGATCTTTTATTTCCCCTTTATTTTATTCTTGGTTTACCTGGGTGTCGGGGGTCAAAATTTTCATTTTTGGGGAAAATAGGCCCAGGTGTACGATTGAAGCACGATTTTTCTAACCGGGTGGTGAAATGTATGAGGCTTCTAATTTTGGGTATAATGTGCTTTTACATGGTTTTAGAATAGTATTTCAAACCATATAAGGATTATGAGTAACCATGCATCTCATTTTTGGGGAGGCAGGAGCACCCGAATAGTTGGCGCATGGTTTGTCTAACTGTGCGGCCAAACCGTGCGAGTTGTTCGGCTCATTAAAATTTTATCTTTTTACTAAATTTACCCTAACTTATTTATATTATTTGGTACTCTTTTTCTATCACACTCATTTTCATCCCTATCACTTGGTGTTGGAGATTATTCCCTCTCCTCGGTGGTGGATTCTTCTTGATTCTTGGGTGTTTGGGCTTGAGATGTGTGAGTCGTTCTTCTTCTTAAGTCAAGTGGTTGTCTTCAAAGGTGATGAGTTTGGAACTATTATTGAGGTAAGTTTCTCTATTTAATGGTGTTTACCAAATATTACCTTTTAATTATTAATTACCTTTGGTTTTTGTTTGTTAATTTCCATTTAAATGATTTTTTATTTATGTTTATACCATGTTCGATGTGATCCATGTTTGATTTGGCAATCAGATGCATAAAGTGGGTTTTCCAAATAGAGGTGGATTGAGTGTGATCCAAGTGTTTGATTAAATGGTTCAAAATGTATTTTATAGTTTTAAATGAATTTATAAAGGGGTTTTAGAAATGGTTTTACCTTGAGGAATTAGTTTTATAAAAATGGTCACATTCATTTATTTGAAATACCTTGTGAAATAGATTTTTATGTGTGGCACTTAAATTGTGGTTATGTTTATAATTTAGTGGTGTATGGGATAACTAGGGTGCGAGTGGGTGTTTTCCAAGATACCATGAGTGCCTTTGGGAGGAATATCAGGAGATATTTCACTTATTGTCCAAGGGACTGAGAGATCCTTTGGGAGGAAGACCGAGATAGGTTACACTTGATTGGCCAAGAGACTGAGAGAGATCCTGGGAGTTGGTCTAGGGGAAGACCATGAGTGCTTCCACTTTTTTTATCCAGCCAAAAAACTATATTTTAGACTCACTCACATTAGACCCTTACTGTTAGATCCCTTAGTTTGCATTACTCATACCAGATTGACTTGTATTATTTTAGGAATTTTGTTAGTGCCTTATTTGATGTGATATCATGTGTTATTCCCATTCCCATTTATTTGTTTATATGATGATGATTATTATGCTTATAACTTTTTATAACTTTTTTGGGTAGTTTTAGTATGTTAATGTCATGTGGCATTTATTTTCAATATTTGAGCCATGTTGAAAAATGTTTTGGAAAACTTGTCTTGAATAAAAAGTAAAACCAAGGGGATTTCAAAGGATTGAATTTAAATTAAATGTTTTCAAATTAAATTAGTTCTGTAAAATGAGTTTTCAAACTATTTTATTGGTTTTCATGGTTTAAAATCCTTAAATAGATTCATGGTGGTATCTTATTGGGCTTTGTGCCTCACACCCTACATATTCCATTAGGCATATATAGACATTATTTTGAAGGACACAGGTAAAGGAAATGGAACTATGTATATATGTGGTTATTCTTAATTACTGTCATCCTAGGTTTTGAGGGAGTAGATGTGGTCTTTTCAGGTTATCTCATCAGGAAAAAATTTGGATTTTGTACCTTTGGTACATATGTATAGGCCGTTTTTGGTCTATACTATTTTAGATTTTGAGCTTTTGACTTGAGATACTATGTTTACTTCTTATTATGGAATGTTCTATATATAAAGTTATGATATTAGTTATGGTATTAGATTTAGTCCTTGATTTGTTAATTTGGTTGGATTCTTATTGTTTTTTTGACTCTGATTATGTTGTGTGGTCGTCATGGTTCATGGATGGGTCATGTGGGTTTACTATGGATGAAATCATTCCCAAGTGATTATTTATTATGATTAGTGCTTGTCATTGTCCCATAGAAATCAGGGACATGATTTGGGCCATGTGGCCTTCCATCTCAGGTGATAGGTCTGGTCAACCTAGGTCAGTTTGCTATAGAGAGTCTATGATTCTTAGACCAAAGTGGGAACAAAGCATAAAAGAGAAAGTATAGGTGATCTATGAGTGAATTAAGGTAGTACAATATTGTCATAATTCATATTTTGATCAAATGAGGAGGACTCTATAGTTCTATGTTGGAGATCATGTGTTCTTAAAGATATTACCTCATAATAGGAAGTGAAGGTTTGGTCATGGGAGTAATATTTCTCCCAGATTTTTAGACCTTTCAAGGTGTTGGAATGTGCTGGAGTTATTATGTGCCATTTAGAATGTCCCCCATAGATAATCCATATTTATGATGTCTTTAGTGTTTCATATCTTCACCAATATCTTCATAATGATTCACATATCATTGATTAGGTCAAGCTAGATGTTTAATTTGATGCAACTTTCGGGGAGTGGACCATTGGGATCTAGGACCATAAGAAGAAGGTTTTTTTGGATGTGTTATTCCTTAGGTTTGTATCTTATAGAATCACAATGGCTTGGATGAGAGAACTTAGTAGTAAGAGTCATAGATTACAGCTCAATATCTCGAGTTGTTCAATGTTTTATCCTTGTTGAGATACTTTGTTTGACCTTTTATTATTTTATGAGATAATGGATAATGTTTCATGCTTATGTTCTCTTTCCTCATGATGTGTTGGTGATGTTATATGTTAGCAATACCCTTGATAGGTATCTCATGGTGTTTGTTTGGAACCCTTTTTCCTTCCTTCCTAGTTTTGTTTTAAATTATAGAGGATAATAATTGTTTGCGAGGTAGCTAATGTAAGGGCCCAGAATTCTAGGTCCCTTCATTCACATTTTCATTTGGATTTAAGGTGATAATAGGGATTTTATAGGTTTTATGAAGGATAGAGATAAGTTTTTCCACCTTTAGGGTCATAAATATTGTATTTGGTGTCCTAGGACCAATTGTTTGAACTTTTATTACATGTTTATTCAATGTATTTAATATTAATAAAACTTCTTATTACATATTTTTCATTGTTCAACATAAATCTAATGCAATAATGTCCTAGAGTATACATTGTATTAATAAGTTTTTAGGAAAAAAATCACTCATAATGCTTCTTTTGGGTTCATTATGTTTTTTGATAAGGTTTGAGGTATTTAATGAAGGCAAGTTGTTAAATAAGGCATGAAGAGTTGGCATAAATGTCTGATATCGTGCAAAACATGGATGTTGAACCAGATCTCGGGTAAAGCATGAATGTTGAACCTAATCTCACAAAAATAATGAATCCTAAACCTGATATCATGCAAATCATGAGTTTTAAACCTGATCTTTCTCAAATAATGAATGCTGAAATGATCTCATGAAGCACATGATTGTCTTTTGATCTCGCGATGGGATCTCATGCAGTGCTCATGATTGTCTTTGGATCTTGTAATGGGATCTCTCACATTGCCCATGATTTTCTTTCAAGATCATGATTATATCTCATTCAAAGTGATAATATGGACCAAGGACTCATGAAAAGTGCGAATACAAACCAAGGACTCGTGTAAAGCACAAATGCAGACCCACGCCAGGGTTTGTGCTAGGGGTTCGTGCTCGGATCTCATAGATCATGTGATTCCCATGAGGTGGATTGTTGTCCACGATTTGTGGAGTTAAGGTGGTGTTTTTATGACTATAAATACCCTCTAACCCTTCCTTAAACATTGATGAAGTTTTTCTTAAAATATTGATATGAAGTATCATCCGGGAAGAAGGTTTGTGGAGAGATCTCACAAAAGAGACTCATGGAGAGATCTCACGAAAGAGGTTCGCAGAGAGATATCATAAAAGAGACTCAAAGAGATATCTCACAAAATAGGTTTGTGGAGAGATATCTTGAAGGATTATACGTGATTGAAATCACGTAAGTGTTATTCATGATCTAAATAGGGTCTTTTGTTAATCGAGAAAGCATTCTCGCACCAGGAACTATCACTCAGCACAAAATCAGAATTGCAGAAGGGACTCATGCTCAGCGTGAAAGTGGAATCGCATATGGGAATCATTCTTAGTGTGAAAACATTCTCTTATAAGGGACTCACATTAGGGTATCACGCAAGGGTCTCTCATTAGGGTCTCACACTAGGGACTCACGCCAGGGTCTCGCACCCAGATCTCGCGCTTGGGGTTACGCACTAGGGTCTCGCACAGGGGTATCACACAAGAATATTTCATATGGAGATATGCACCTACATTTCCCTGTGAGAAGCATCATTATCATATATTAATTATAAAGGAGAATAAGAATATAGAGAATATGTATCATTCAACAATTCTTGTAGAAGGAGCTTATTCACTACTACATTCAAGGTGGTAAAGGGAAGACTTGGCATCTCTTAAAGATATTTCCAAAGTAGAGGTAATTTTTGTTTTTATAGTAAATATAAGTCTATTACAGTTGTCTAAAAAGTGTAAGTGTTGTATCCAGGTGTTTTTATAAAATTGAAGGAGGAAACCAAAAATAAATTCAACATAGCATCTATCTATAATTGATGATTCATTCATTATTGATAATGAAGGGACTTGTATGTCCATAAATTGTGTGTGAATCCTTTTTGAAGTAGTGAGAAAAGGAAGAGAAAGAAGGTGATCATTTCCACTGGCAGTGAGCTATCAAAAGAGAGTTAGGGAATGACCCTTGGGGAAGCGTTGATCTAAACCTAACCATTGTAAAGGCAGTGTGCCTCAACATAGAAGTGATCTAGCTCAAACCTTGTATTTTGGTAGTGATCCTTAATCGATTTGGTACATCGGTACATTTTCATTGTATTCTCCTTGGACATAGCCTAGTGAGAATGAACCAAGTAAAATTGTTGTTTCTTGTGCATACTTTCATTTCGGTTCATGTATTGCTATGGGAAGGGGAGAGAAGAGTGTTTTTTAATGAAGAAACAAGATCTGATGAGGAAGTTTTTTTAATCATTCATACCCTGATTCAACCCCTATCAGGGTATTTAACCTAGTTGTCCTAACAATTTTTATCATAGGGAAAGGTTGAAAGTGAGTGGTTCTCTCTCAGTATAAGAAATAGAGGTTTTTAATCACAAAGGGATTCTGATCTTCGATAGAAACAATTTTCAAATATAGAATAATCAATTGCAACATTGCTTTCTATCTTTAGGAATGGATATCTTTAAAGTAGTGATGCATGGAATTTCAGCCAGTATCAAAAATGGTGCTTTATCAGAAGCTAACCGAAGGGAGTTCAATTATGACACTAAAGCAATGAATCCTTTGGGGGTCTATCTAATGTTATCTATAAAAATGTGATGTTGTTTAATTCATCACATGCTATGTGGGAAAACTTTCTAAATATTTATGAGGGTGACTCAAAAGTTAGAGAAGCAAAGTTTTAGGTTCTATGGAACAATTATTAGGATCTTAGAATGTACCCTAACGAGTCTATTGATCCATTATTTTACTAGGTGAATGTTATTGTGTAAGACATGCATGGTCTTGGAGAAATTATTAAATATGTAAATATTGTAAAGTGTGTCTTGAGAATACTTCCACCTCAGTTCAATCTGAAAATTTCTATATTAGAAGATAAAGATCCAAAGGATCTGACATTGGATAGCTTGAACGGTATTATTGTTGCATATGAGATGAGAAATGATGATAATGAGTCTATAGAAAAGGTTAAGTCTAAAGAAGTGGAATTCAAGGCCATGAAGAAGCTGACTATTGAAGATGAGAAGGATGAAGAAGAGACGGATGAATTCATGTCATTCCTTTCATCAAACTTATGAAGAGGAAAATGAAAGTTTAAAGGGAAACTCCCACTTGATTTCCTTTGATGTAGAAAGGTTGGATATATTGTAGTGAGGTGACCTAAGAAGTTTCAAGATAATGATGAGGATGAAGTCAACATTCCCAGTAAGAAGTATTTATCCAATGTTAAAGGTAATAAAAAAATTTAAGAAAAATTTCTTCAAAAAGAATAATATGATTTCAAAATAAGATGATGGTTTGGAAGAATTTGAGGCTGAAGATTTGGAGGGCTGCAAGGATCATGAAGCAGATGTTATGGTGGAAGTGTTTGGTAGCTCCTAAAAAAGGGAAGAAAGTGACAATGATGAAGAAGAAGTTGAAGGAAGAGTGGATATGCAGGATGAACTAGAAGATGAACTTGATGAAATATCTATTTGGAGATCCAAAATGAAGAAATACAATGAAGTGGTTTGGGATTCCAAACTTTATATGTAGCATCAGGAAGAAGATAAGTCTGAGCTGAATGAAGAAATTGAAAAACTGAAATCTTTAATGCCATAGAACTCAGAAAATGTTGTTGAGTAAAAACTCAAAATTGAAGAATAGAAAAGAGAGATCGATATTTTGACTAATACTGGAAAATATCAAATCAAACATATTGAAGATCTTGAATAGGAAGTTGTGATTATGTGAAGTAAAGTGAATGATCAGGAGAAATTCTTGATTCCAGCAAATTAGGATACAGAGGAAATAGAAAAAGTAATAGTAGAATTCATATTTCTAGTCAAGCAGACAAAGGAGTGTCAAGAAAGGAAAAGATTAATCAGAATTATACAACTGGTATGGGGCATGATCATAAAAAGAAAGTAGTAATGGTTGAAGTTATACCATAGGCTCTCAATCCAAGATTGAATATTGATTTGGGTGTGAATCAAAACCAGAAGATTTGGAGAACCCAATGGAGAATTAGTAGTGTAGTATTTTCACATAGGAATAAACCTCACATGAGATGTTATTATTGTGGAAAGAAGGGAAACTCACAAAATGTATGTTACATAACTAAGAGGTATCGAAGAGAACAAGACCAACAGAGGCATCCATATTGAACTCAATATTCTAAAACATCATTTTATGTTCATTGTTTCAGATTTCGAGGATTTAGGTGTAGCGTCCCAACCCAGGTGCCACTAAAAGGTTCCCCGAGCTGGTGGGTTACGAGGCCTCAAGAACGCCTCCTCATATGCCAGAGGCTACCGACTAGAAGCGGGGGACTAGGGTGTGATAATGGGGAGACTATGACCTCAAATAAGAGTAGGAAAATAGTATAAATAGATCAGTATCATATATACACTATGGGAAAAATCACTATTTGTGACGGGTTATTTGCGACAAGATTTCTTCTCGTCGCAAATAACCCGTCCAGGAAGCTATTTGCGATGGTGAAAATTTCTCGTCGCAAATAACCGATTATTTGCGACGAGTTTTTGTCTCCCTTCGCAAATAGTTTGGCGCGACTTGCGCGCCAAACCGTGCGAATATTATTTGCGACGGGGAGTTGTATCATGTCACAAATAGTTTGGCGTGACTACGTGCCAAACCGCGCAGGGGTATTTGCGACGGGATCCCGTTGCAAATACCCGGCGGCGGTTAAT
Source organism: Viscum album (assembly GCA_963277665.1). NCBI lineage: Eukaryota > Viridiplantae > Streptophyta > Magnoliopsida > Santalales > Viscaceae > Viscum > Viscum album. The sequence continues at coordinate 27,625,397 of OY728127.1, forward strand.
AACTTTTTTCGATGGGATGTCGTCCCATCGCAAAAAGACTATCGGCAGGAACTATTTGCGATGGGTCCCGTCGCAAATAACCTTTTAACCGCTGACTGTAATTAATGCGGGTATGGTTATTTGCGACGGGCCCCGTCGCAAATACCACCATTTACGATGGGAATCTCGTCGCTAATAACCCCGTCGCAACTACTCTAACCTATATATACCCCCATCCATTTTTTTCCTAATCATTCAGATATTTCTCTCTCTCTATTTTCATTCTTCGGTTTCAAAGAAAAAAATTCTTTTAGTTGAAATTTTTTATACAAGAGCAATCAAAGGGTGTCAATATCTTCAGAATATCAAACTTTAAGTTATTTATATTTTATTTTTTTATATTTTTTTTATTTTTTTTATGTTAAATTTAATTGTTGTTTATTAGTTGTAATTTAATTTGATTTCAATTGATTTTTATTTATAATTATTTTTACTAAGAAATTGATATTGTTAGTGATAATTATAAATAATTAGTCATAATTAATATTAATTAGATATAATTAGATATAATTAGGAATAAATAGATATAATTAGGAATAAATAGATATAATTAGCAATAAATAGATATAATTAGCAATAAATAGATATAATTAGCAATAAATAGATATAATTAGCAATAAATAGATATAATTAGGAATAAATAGATATAATTAGTAATAAATAGATATAATTAGATATAATTACTAATAAATATATATAATTAGTAATAAATAGATATAATTAGTAATAAATAGTAATAATTAGATATAATTTGTAATAATTTGTAATAATTAGTAATAATTAGTACTAATTAGTAATAATTAGTAATAATTAGATATAATTAGTAATAATTAGTAATAAATTGATATAATTAGTAATAATTAGATATAAGTAGTAATAAATAGATATAATTAGTAATAAATAGAAATAATTAGTAATAAATAGATATAATTAGTAATAAATAGATATAATTAGTAATAAATATATATAATTAGTAATAAATAGATATAATTAGTAATAATTAGATATAATTAGTAATAAATAGATATAATTAGTAATAATTAGATATAATTAGTAATAATTAGATATAATTAGTAATAATTAGATATAATTAGATATAATTAGATATAATTAGATATAATTAGATATAATTAGTAATAATTAGTAATAATTAGATATAATTAGTAATAATTAGTAATAATTGGTAATAATTAGTAATAATTAGATATAATTAGTAATAATTATATATAATTATTAATAATTAGCAATAATTAGCAATAATTAGCAATAATTAGCAATAATTAGCAATAATTAGCAATAATTAGCAATAATTAGCAATAATTAGCAATAATTAGCAATAATTAGAAATAATTAGCAATAATTGGCAATAATTAGCAATAATTGGAAATAATTAGCAAAAATTAGAAATAATTAGCAATAATTAGGAATAATTAGGAGTAATTAGGAATAATTTGCAATAATTTGCAATAATTTGCAATAATTAGAAATAATTAGCAATAATTAGCAATAATTATGAATAATTAGGAATAATTAGCAATAATTAGAAATAATTATAAATAATTAGCAATAATTAGCAATAAAAAAACTATATTATCAATATTTATGAAAAAACAATATTAATATTATTAAAATAATAAAAAATTTATGAAATATTAAAATTATCAATATTTGCAAGAGGATTTGCTCTATTCTTAACATGTTCAAATCTCAAAGGGTCGCCAATTGTCAGGTCATGCGCAATAAAAAGTTTGTGTCAGCCATGTCCAATGCAAACTCTATAATTGTACTTGCATGGTTGATCACCTCACAAGTAGTGTTGCAATAGGACAACCCAAGTCATTCTCTTCTTATATATAAGAATTATCTCACATGAACCTTTACATAGACCATTCTTCCTTGAAAATTTAAGGGAAAGATACTGATATCCCCTCAAAATTTTAAGGAAGAATTATCTATATAAAGCGTCATGTGAGAGATTCTTAGAGACGAGAACGTCATTACTCTGGTCATCCTATTGTAACACTACTTGCAAGGTGATCAACCATGAAAGTACAATTATAGAGTTTACGTTGGACATGATTGGCATAAACTTTTTATTGCGCATGACTTGACAATTGGAGACCCTTTGAGATTTGAACATGTTAAGAATAAAGCAAAGTCTGTTGCGAATATTGATAATTTTAATATTTTATAAATTTTTTATTATTTTAATAATATTATTTTTTTTTCATAAATATTGATAATATAATTTTTTTTATTACTAATAATTAGTAAACGAAATCTGCTTGGATAATGAAGGGAAAATCTGTAATCATCTCTACAACGATGATTACCAGATTTCCTTTCATTATTCAAGCAGTTTTCCTTTTGCTAAGTATTGTTAAGTATGGCTAAATTAGTAATAAATAGTAATAATTAGTAATAATTAGTAATAAATTGTAATAATTAGTAATAATTAGTACTAATTAGTAATAATTAGTAATAATTTGTAATAATTAGTAATAATTTGTAATAATTAGTAATAATTACGAATAATTAGGAATAATTAGAAATAATTAGCAATAATAAGTGTGAGAAAGATGCAATTAAATGAGCTGTCGGACAAAAGAGTATCCATCAATCCACTGGAAATTGTGTTGCCCTTAATTAATGGTAATTATTAAGTAGTTGTAATTATTTATCTTCTTTTTTCAGAGAGTGTTTTTATAATTTCAAATTATTCAAAAACAGTGATAATTTTATATTTTATGTAGAAAAATATGGAACAAGGAAGTTGACATCAGTCATTATTAGATGATCGAGCTTGGATAAATCAGCGAAGAAATCCAAATGGTTTTGGTTTAAATCCTGTATATATTGAGGGTGTTGAAACTTTCTTAGCATTTGCATAATCAAACCCCAAATATGTTTCAGAAGGCACAATTAAGTGTCCTTATAAAAAATGTGCTCTGAGAACGTTTGACACATTTGATAAGGTTAGGGGACATCTCTTGTGGTTTGGTTTTCAACCAGATTATTTTTTTTTGGTATCAACACGGTGAACACAGTTCCAGATAAGATCCTAATAACTTGATTTCGAATCCATCACAGTTTCAAAATTTAGTACATGATGTTGCAGGTCCATCTGTGCAACAAACTAAAACTCACAATGATATTGATTTAACTCCTGATTTGGAACCATCTGAATTTTATGATTTGTTGAGGTCTACTGAGGATGCATTATATCCTGGTTGCAAGATAAGAAAATTAGAAGCAGTTGCAAAATTTATGGCTATTAAATCAGATAATACAATGTCAAACAACTGTTTTTATTGGATATTTTCTTTGGTTAAAACACTGTTACCTGAAGGAAATGTGTTGCCTGCAAATTACTATGAGAGCAAGAGTTTGATTCATAATATGGGCCTTAGTTATCGGAAGATTCATGCATGTCCAAATGATTTCATCTTATATTCTGGCGAAAATGATTCATTGGATAGTTGTCCCACATGTGGAAAATCGAGGTTTAAAAAAGATTAAACAGGGAAGTCTAGATCAATTCTAGTAAAACAGTTGAGATATTTCCCCCTTACACCCAGGTTGTAGTGTTTATTTATGTCTCGGAACACAGCGTCAATGATGTCATGGCATAAAACCAAGTTTTCAACTTATAAAAACTTGAATCATCCATCTGATGGTGATTCATGGAAACATTTTTAATGTCTGCATCCGTCTTTTTCTATAGAAGCCCAAAACGTGCGATTGGGTCTTTCTACTATTTGCCTCCATGGATGTTGATGAAGGATCCTTATATCTTTTTGACTCTATTAATCCTAGGACATCTGAAAAAGAATATTGATGTTTATTTGAAACCATTGATTGATGAGTTAAATGCATTGTGGAGTGATGGTGTTATTACATATGATGTTGTTGTGAAACAAAATTTCATATTAAAAACTGCATTGATGTGGAAGATTAGTGACTTTCTGGAATATGGCATGTTATCTGGTTGGAGTACACATGGTCTGAAATCATGTCCTTACTGTATGAAAGAAAATAAAACCTTTATGCTCGTCAATGGAAAAAACCTTGCTATTTTGATTGTCACAATAGATTTCTTCCAACCGATCATCCTTTTCGAAGGAACAAATCTTATTTCAGAAAAGGTACAATTTAAAGGGATAAACCTCCAAATATGATCTCAGGTACAGAGTTAAAATCATTTGTATTTTCATTACCCCCCATAATATTTGGACCAATAGTAAACCAACAGAAAATTCAAGGCTTTGGGAAAGAATATAATTGGATAAAACGGAGCATTTTTTGGGATCTTCCGTATTGGTCTGATTTGTTGGTCCGCCACATGTTGGATGTTATGCATATTGAGAAGAACTGTTTTGATAATTTATTTCATACAGTTTTGGATACACCAGGTAAGACCAAAGATACTGTAAAGGCACGATTAGATCTTGCCCAAATTTGCAGGTGACCAGAACTTGAACTATTTGAAAATGTCAGATCACAGAGGTTAATGAAGACAAAATAAGCTTATACACTATCCAAAGAGAGTTGCTTATTATTTTGTTAGTGGATTGCAGATTTAAGACTTCTAGATGGCTATGCTTTCAATTTGGGTAGATGTGTTAAGAATGATTATATTACCAGATTAAAAATTCATGATTGTCATGTAATAATGGAAAGACTTATGCCGATTAGATTCATAGGTTTTTTGAATTATATGATTTGGGATTTGATAACAGACGTATCATATTTTTTTCAAGACATTTGTGTAGCGAAAAAAGACAACGATGCGCTAAGCAAACTGGAAGAAGATATTGCTGTAATTATATGTAAATTGGAAAAAATATTTTTTTCGGCTTTCTTTGACTCAATGGAACATCTGATAATACATTTTCCACATGAAGATAAATATGGAGGTCCAGTACAGTTTCAATGGATGTACCCATTCGATAGATGCATGAAGAAATTGAAGAAAAAAATATGTAACAAAGCATCAGTTGAAGGCTCAATTGCTGAAGCTTATTTGCAAGAGGAAATTTCTTTTTTCTGCTCTCATTATTTTGAATCTCAATATCCCTCAAAACACAATCACATGGGTTGAAATGAGGGGAATGTTAATGATGAAATGGACAATAAATTAACAGTTTTTAATCATCCAAATCTTGGTTTCGATGGAGTTCATGAAGGATGGATTTCAGATGATGAACATCACAGAGCTCATACATATGTTCTACTCAACTGTGAAGAAATGACATCATTTGTCTTGTGAGTGCTTCTATCACTTATTCTATAATTTATGTTAAATTATTTAAACTTATTTTATTTGTAGGTTATATGATAATCATATCAAGAAACAACTTCCACAAATTACAGCAGCTACTCTTGAAGAACGCAGACAAAAAAAATTTCTCAATGGTTTCAAAAACTGGTAACATAAATTATTGATGGTTTAATATCAATTCTGTTTATTATTTATTATATTGATAATTATTTTACAAATTTTCAGGTGTCTCAATATGATGATAAAATTGATAAGCGACTGTGTATATTGAGTAACCCACCATCCAAAATGGTTAAATCTTATAATTCATGGGTGGTGAATGGTTTTCGATTTCATACACATTCATACGAGGAATAAAAAAGACAATGAATAGTGGAGTTTTCTTGAGAGGATCACATCACAGAGAAATTGAAGTTGACTTTTATGGCATTTTGGATGAAATTATTGAGTTGTGTTATCTAGGACAAAATTACATAACAATATTTAAATGTCGGTGGTTGGATACTGAGAGAGGCTTGCATATTCATCCGACTCATGGAATCATCGATATTAAATATAAAAAAGTCTTCTTGCAGTAAATGAACCATTTTACTGGATCAACATACACATCAAATTTATTATGCAAAGTACTGTACTACTTCAAGAGACTTGAGCGATTGGTGGAGCATAATAAAAATGAAATCTTGGGAAAATCAGTTTACTCAAAATGAATGTGGTTCCGCTGAAGTGGAAGGAATTGAAATTTTTCAAGAGACTGCTCAAAATCCATTTGATTCACAAAGAGACGTGAATATTGACGATGACACCCCACAATTAAGGATCGATGATATGAAGATGTTAATGATGTTATAAATGAATTTGAGATGACAAGAGATGTTGAAACTGAAACTCATATGGATATTGATGATGTTGAGGAGGAAGAGGAAGACATTGACATTGACAGCTATGGAGAAGAGGATGAAGATGAACATTGACATAGTTAAATTCTGATTATAATCATAACTAATATATATCTATATATAATAGTTATTTTCAACTATTTACTAACAACAATAATTGTGTGTTTCAGATGGACTCTGATCTATTTCTCGAGTTGCAGGAGGCTGACCTACCATTGGATGAGGGGGATTTTGGATCATCCGACCCTCATCCTACTGGCGGTTCAGGGGGTACGTGGAGGGGGTGCGGTCTTGCATGACTGATGATTCCTAACCCTATCTCCAAGTGACGTCCACATCTTGGTTTCGATCCACGCACATGTAGGTATGGTAACCTGTATATTTTAGTTAGATTTCATTAATTTATTTATATATATACTAATTGTTTGATTATTTATTCATTTTCACAGTTTTTCACATGTATCTATTGGACAGGGGAGCACTATCTTGCGCAATTATTTTTCTCAGCCATGGATCACATGGGAACAGATTCCTGTTGATGTGCAACGCGACATGTTCCATCATTGGCTGGTACGTAAATAAATAATATTTATTTTGAAATTTATTTTATTAACAACTTGATATTATAAATTATTTTTAGGGTTTATGGTATCCTATCGATGATAGCATGCGCGACGCTATCCATGTGGCATGGCAGGTTTCTATGCGTGATCGTTTCTGTCAGTTTTTGCACAATTTGAGAAGGACAACCATTAAAAAAGAAGGGGTGATAGAATTTGATGAGTCGTGTAGAGTCCACTGACCAGAGTACATTTCATCTCATGTTTGGGATGGATTATGTTTACACTGGTTGGGTGGTGGATTTCAGAGGAGATATTTAGTGGGATGACAGAACCGAGGGGAGACAGGAGGTGAAACATCGAGCTGGTAGTCATACATTCAGTTTGCATAGAGAGAATCTGGTAAGTATATTTTTTAAAAATTTTATATAACTTTAAATATAAACAGTTTATTTTATATTTCTGTAGGCAGTCGAGCATCCCGATATTACAGAGTTCGACATTTATCGGAGGATGTACAGTGATCCAGCCACTGGAGATATTAGAGGTGATTGCCAACGTCAAATTGTGGTTAGTATTATTTTTTCAGTTTGACAATTAATTGCATATAATATTTTCAAAATTTTAATTTTAAATTGGAATTGAAGGATTCATATGAGGCTATGACCTCTCAGACACAGGCTGAGGGTCAGGACGAGATGACTGAGCAGACCAGTGCTCACTATTTCGATGAGGCGGGATGGATGCAGGTGACTCAGTATGGATTTGAGAAGGGCGGAGTAGTTGGTATCAGCTCTCATTTGACTCCTGGTACTTATTATGGTACTAATGCGATGTTGGCGTCCAGCTCGAGAGGAGCTCGTGGAGAGGCATCATCTTCTGGCGCATAGTATCGGGAGCAGTTGTGAGCTCAGGCTGAGCTTATAAAGACTCTGCAGAAGTAGCAAGAAGAGATGTGTTGGCGGCAGTAGCAGCAGGAGTAGCATTACGAGGAGCAGATGCGTCAATGGCAGCAGCAGCAATAGCAGCAGTATGAGGAGGAGACGCATCGATGGCAGCAGCAGCATCATGAGCAGATGGAGTACATGCGTTTTCTGACTCGTAGTTTAGGGATGGATTTTCCTCCACCAGCTCTTTCAGCTCCTCCACCTCCTCCAGAAGATGACCCTCCCCAGTGATTTTTTTTATGTTACAAAAATTTGAATTTAACATTGTAATATGAATTATTTACATTTTCTGTCTTTTATATCAGTTCAAATATTAGATAATTTAATTTTTAATATTTTTATATTTTTTTATATTTTTTTGTGAATATTGAGAATTTTAATTTTTTTTTTTAATAATTGTAATATTATTTTTTCATTAATCGAAATTTTATTAAATTTTATTTTTTTTCAAATTAATTTATTATTTGCGATGGGACCATTTGCGACTGGGTCCCATTGCAAATAGTTTAACTAAATATTTTTAAAAACATATTTGCGATGGGATTACTTGCCTGTCGCAAATACTTTGTTACGACGGGCCCATCGCAGAACATTTTATATATATATATTTTTTGCGGCGGGACAAGGACCCATCAGGAATAGTTGTTGCGACGGGCCTGTCGCAAAAATGTTTATGTATATATAATACATATAATCGGAGGCTTATTTGTGACGGCGATGTTTCCCATCACAAATAAGATTTTTTGCGATGGGCCCATCGCAAATAATTGTATTTGCGACAGTGTTTTCTGCAACGGGCTATTTACGATGGGGCCCCGTCACTCAATCCTATTTGCGACGAGATCCCGTCGCAAATAGACCATCGCAATTACCAATAATTATAGTAGTGATAGCAGTAAAAAAAATAGTGTATAAGTTTTAAATGAATTGAAATAAAACATGGTGTAATAATAAATAAAAATTCTATAAAATCTCGAACATCTATGTCATACAATACAACATTGTCCACCCATTGGTCTGACTATACAGATACAGAAGTAAAAAAAGAAACTAAAAGTAAAAGTATAGGGATCTATGACTAACTCTGAGCCAGACCATGTAATTGGTCTCCAAACACTGTCGAATTACACCAGCTTGATCTGAAGAACCCACATGAGAAGTTCTTCTCAAACAAGAAACTTTGGGGCCCATCCCTATCACCATAGAACTTTTCTCAACCTGAAAAGTAGACATAAGGTCTACACATATACTGAGGTGAACGTGTATAGGTGAGAAATAATCTCAGTAGGCCACCCTAACAAGAAACCCATAAATGTGTTGTTATAAGTGTATGAAAAAGTATGTTGCCAAAACTAGCTGAGGAAAAACTAAAAAGGAAGTAAACCAAACATGAAACCATAGTCGATCCTTGGGTCTATAATCCCAACCAACTGGGAAAGTTTCACCATGGATATCCATATCTATATATGTATACATGTATATTCACATACCTATACATATATAAATAAATATGAATATTCATTGGTATGTGAAATCAAATAACATGGAAACCAAACTGCAATCGATCCTTGGGTCCAAAATCCCAATCACCTGGATATCCTAGGAAAATTAATTGATCTGGATGTTGTGCCACTCAATCTATATATCATTAATTCAATATCTAGGTTTCTAATCCCAACCAACATATAACTTCTTTGGCCAATGCCAAAATTATATCTCTGAGCAAGATACGTCACCACAGGTGGATACTCGTCCTGCACCTGGTTTCACTCATACTCGCATCTAATAACTGACATGGATAACATATACCTGTGGTCAATCCTATAAATAAGAATACCATATACTTATGGTCAATCCTATAAATAAGGATATCGTATACTGATGATCAATCCTGTAAAGAAAGATTATAGGGAGTACATCCAGACATCCTGTAAAGGTCACTAAGTCAGTCACCATGCTTCCCAAGCCTATAAATCTAGTCTAATGTCTGATTCCTAGGTCTTGTTCTATATGTGGTCACAAAATTTTGAACTCGAGTGAACTCTAAGGGTCATACCCTTAGGCAATCGATAAATAGAACTCATTGGTGAGATGTTATACAACACCCATCGAGTCTCATAATTGATCCAGGAGAGTGTAATCATCCTGATCATAGGACAAAGAGATCATAATCATCCCCACCACTAAAGAGAGTGTAATATACCATTAGTATTGGCTCACCATGACTGTATAAAGAAAACTCACTAGTGAGACACCATGTTACACCCATCGAGTCTTGTAACTGATCAAATAGAGTGTAATCATCTTGATTATAGTTCGAGGAGATCATAATCATATCCAAAACTCAAGAGAGCATAATTTACCATGATTATTGGGTTCTATACTCATATATCATAGGCTAAGGAGAGTGTAATCATCTCCACTGCATATAAATATCCTATGAATCCGTCCAAGGCGTTCCTACAATAGGGAATCTAAGTATCACTCAAGGGAAACAAGTCAATGTGTAAGGATCAATATCTAGATACCGGAAAACACCTATAGACATCCCAAAAATATATATCACAATATATACATCTAGGATCAATATCCAAGTCCCAGGTAGTGCCTCTGGGAATACCAGTAAATATCATAAATAACATGGCTCAGAAGCCGGATCCTAGGTAAGCAGGTCTGGGAATCCCCACAAGCATAACGGATCCTAAGAAGAAAATATGGTCATTCCAAAATAAAGAAATATGAATCATGTTAGTATCAACAACCACCAACTAGGAAGTACCGCTGGTAAATATCCCTACATCAGCAATAACCATGTCAAAGATATAAACAAAGGAGTGAGGGTGTCCTGAACGCCCAACCCAAAACTATTGCCAAAACCCCATGGGATTACTAGTTTGGTATGGGTTATAAGGTGACACTAACTACCATCTCTACCCAAACTTGATGTAACAGCTTAAGGTTGGTCAAAAAATAGTCACCCACTAGGTCCCTCAAGTCAAACACTGAGAGGCATCCTATATGGAATCTTTCAGGTAAATACGAGCAAAGGAATCCTACATGAGATCCTCAAACGATAAGCAAACTGAGGAATCCTACAAGTCATCCTCAGAACAAGACAAGAAACAAAGTAATCCTACACAGAATCCTTAATATAAAAAATGATAGATTCATCCTACTTGGTATCCTTAGAAGTAACTAGTCTCATGGCCTCAAAGGCCAGAAGGGCACATCTCACAAGGGAGATGTCCTCAAAGGGAAGCCACAAAGGCATCTGTCATGGGAGATATCTCTTAGCTCATCTTAGATCAAAGTCTCAAACTAGGTTGGTCCAAACACCCAACCTATAATTCACATTCAATTATATCTCTCAGGAGATGATTGAATTCGATTACTGGGGGAAGAACCTCTCCATTTTGATAGAATCCCAAAAACACCCATTAGGATTTCTCATAATGTTCCATGGGTTTCACCATCACAATCTATATGGAAAACCACTCATAATGGACTAATATATGGTCCAATTATGACTCTAGGGTAAGAAGATGTGAAAAATCCTCAAAGGGTTAAAAAAAGGGAAGTACACGGCATGTCACCCTAGGTACACAATGGTGCTCCCATTGGCCCACATGGGTGTGTACTATTTCCGGCCTAGGCATGTAAACACCCCAGGTACACAGTGTGTAAGGAGGGAACATAGAATGTACCCCACATGGGGTACATGACTGTGTCCCTCATTAGGCCTAGCCAGATACTTGTCTAGGTTATATACTTCTACATGGCATGCCACCCACATAGGGTCTGGATGTGTACTCTACATGACCATGTACCCCTACACGGGTTCGCCTGGTCGGGTACTTGACTACACAACTGAGTACCAGTACACGGCGTGTATGACCCCATATATGGTGTGTACTCCCAAAACTTCATCTTTCCTGAACAAGAAGAACACATGATGTTTCACCCTGGACTATATGCCATATTGCCGGGTTTTCCCAAATGGAAAACCCCCAGATCACCCAAAACCCCCATTTCTACCCCCAAAACAATAGATTAGGCCTCTAAGGGCCATTAGAAAGCATAATAAGGGTTAAAAACTTGAAAAAAATAACCTAAATGGGCTTTTTTGGTAAATCTTAAAATTGTACTACCTTTGGACAGAAACCACCAACATTTCGCCTGATTATATGGTCCACGGTCGCCACGCATCGATCCAACACATCGAGAGCTTCATAGAAGCACCTCTTTATCTCCCTATACCTCTTTCTTTCTCCCTATAACTTTATCCCTTTTCTCACGGTGAATTAAAATACATAGGAGGAGCGTATGCGAGAAGGAAGGAAAAGAAATAAAAGAAAAGCAAAAGAAAGAAAAAAAGAAAAAGAAAAAGAAAAAGGGACTCGACCTGTCCCCATAGACCAACTCAAGTTTATACCTCACCTAGGCTAAACTCCCCATTCTGGACTCAACAGTAAAGATAAAATCTCAATCCAATTCTCTGTTCAAAATATATGACTGAACGAACCTGCACAAATGAATTAATGTTTAATTTATTAAATATTAAATATTAATTATTCTGGTAAAATTTGAATGATCGGATTTATACCAAACTCATTTCCTAGGGTAAACATCCTATTTTGAGACCAAAGGAGTGGTAAAATAATTATCTGAGATCATATGATATGGGGAAGGACCATTTTACCCCCTTTACAAGCATCTAAAAGTAAAAATTCAAATTTATGCTCAAAATTGCTATCTGAAAAAACACAAGTCCTTAAAAAATACCCAACATAAAGCTTCTTGTCCCTGATAAGCCTAGTGAAAAGATAAGTGGCCATGATCTCAACCCAAGAATCTACACAACCAAGCTATTTGAACTGTTTGGAGACCAGCGTCATAGCATTAACAACTTCCTTCTACATGGAAGGCATTTAACTATGACCGATCTAGTACTCCCCACCATAGGAATACCCTTATTGTCATCTCACAAGAAAAATCTGAGCACAATAGCCCACAGAAAATGAATAAGTTCAAATGAAAATGAGGGTCACCACCCTTAAATGGCCAATGGTGCACTCCCCACTATATGATTTACCTTAAACCACTCCTTGACTACAACCTCAATAGGTTCCTCTTCATTAAGAGGAAGGACATTTAGAAAAAAAGTATCTCACTGTAGGGTCGATGCTATCTTAGTATACTCAAGACAAATAAAGATAGAGTGTGATAGTCTCTAATAGGAGTACACTAATATTATACAAAAGGGTGTGTATATCTCCCTTCGAGCCACACTCACATCCTGTCAAAACCTGGCCATGATTCATCCATGGGTCAACCATCTTGCAATACCCGATGTCACCTCTACCATGGAGGGACATTCTTCATTTAAACCAAAACTCCTGGGAAACCAAGACATGATAAGTCCTTGAAACCATCGTTCCTCAACTCACACCCAACCACACATTGATTTATGATTTAACGGCACTATGTGTAACCAGTGTATACATTTATCACTCAAATCATGCTCTAGTAATTTATCCATTATAAGTCTAAGATAACTGTGATACATGACACGTCAGTATCATTAATATAGAATCTCCCTTTGTAACTCCTCTTCAAATATGGGCACCTCTCCTATGCCACGATCTATTCAATGAACGCCCGCCACCTGGTGTCATTCCAGTCATGAGAAACTACCTATGCTCGAACTACATTAGCAACAACAGAAACACTAGCTGACTAGTCCAAGCACCCAAACAATCCTACTCATCAAATCTAGTCTCAAAAACAATCACCCTAGGTGCTTGTCAAAGTCGGAGGAATCAACATGCCTATAACGCAAAACTCAAGCATCTATTGTTCCTCGATCACAAAATGATCATAAAACCAAGCTCACTACCTAAAAAGTATTCAAAAAGGAAAACCAAATTCTCTCACTTAGGTTGCCTTCTAACAAAATGGACATCGAACTAAAAGGGTCCAAGTCAAACTAAGGGCCTCTAGGTCTCCCACCTAACCCTATAGAACAAGCCTCACAACTGGGTCACAAGGTCCAACCACCAATCCTAAAAGATCAAACCTCTCAAAATAAGGTAAATATCACAATGACCATCAAGGGTCAAAATTGAAGACACAGCCTACAAGGGAATGATCCTCACTGAGAATCCTCATAAGGAACTAGTCCCTGGAGGTCACGAGACTAATGAAGAAGAAAAACCGAACTGACACTCATCTGGTATCCATACACAATAATACCCCCTGGAGGTCCATTTTCAAGAAAATTCCTAGTATCCATCGGCATCATACTCAGTGATCTGACTAGATAACCATGACCTGAGAAACAACACCCAAAAGGGTTCACAACAAAAGGGAATCACATTCCATATCGACCAACTAGGGTCAATCCACCTCATGTGCATAAGGACTAAGTCATAATCCTTAACACCAATGCCTCAACATAGATCTACACAACCTAACATAAAAAAATATATGTGTGAGTAGGCTCAACTAAATAGGCCTAAATCATCAGTAATAATCACACATTAGAAGGACTATATAATGTGAATCCAATGTGCCAAATATAATGCATGAGATGTATCTTTCCTTTTCCATACAAGAGTCAAAATCCATCATTAACCTCTTACCAATAGACAAGATCTATATATCCATAGTAAATCATAGAATCCACACAACATGTGCATCACTCAAGGTGAAAATCATATACAATTGTAACATCGCAGATCAGAATCGCAATCCCAACCCCCAGCAACCAGGACTTCCTATTGGAATAAGTATTCTCAATACACCAGTCTGATATCCACCATATCTTTTTACACATTTCTAATACTCATGTCTACCATATCCCAAATAGTAAGAACCCATACAAGAACACCTATGATACAACTTTGTAACATCCCGACCTGGGTGCCACTAAAAGGTGCCTCGATTTTGTGGGTTATGAGGCCTCAAGTGTGCCTCCCCATACGCCAAAGGCTGCTGACTAACAACGAGGTATTAGGGTGTGATAGTGGGGAGACTATTCTCTAATATAAGAGTAATAAAATAGAAAAAAAAGCTAAGTATCACATACAGTGGTAAAAAAGTGTGTGGAAGCAGTAAATGAACTGAAATAGAACATGCTATAATAATAAATAAAAATGCTATAAAATAATGAATAGTTATATCATACAATACAACATGGGTCACCCACTGGGCTGACCATACAGATACAGGAGTATAAAAGAAATTAAAAGTAAAAGTATAGGGCTCTACTACTAAATTTGATCCAGACCACATACTCAGTCTCCAGAAATTGTCGAACTGCACCAGCCCAATTTGAAGAATCCACACAAGTAGCTTTTCTTGAACAAGAAACTCTAGGCCTCATCCCTATCCACTATGGAACTATAATCAACCTGAAAAACAATCATATGGTCTACACGTAGAGTGAGGTTCATGTGAATGGGTGATAAATAATCTCAGTAGGCCTCCCCGATAAGCAACCTATAAATGTGCTACTATAAGTGTATGCAAAAGAAAACTACCCTGTCTAGCTAAGGGATAATTAAAAGGGAAGTAAACCAAATATGAAACCACAATTGATCCCTGGGTCTGTAATCCCGATCAACCGGGCAAGTTCCACCATATATATCTATATCTATATATGTATAGATGTATAGTCTCATTCCTATACATATATAAATAAATATTAATACTCATTGGTATGTGAAATCTACTAACATGGAAACTAAACTAAAATAGATCCTTGGGTCTAAAATACTAATCTCATGGACATCTTATGCAAGGTACTTGTGCCAGACATCATGTCACTCAAGTTATGTATCATTAAGTTGATATCTAGGTCTATAATCCCAATTTACATATACCTTCTTTAGCCAATGATGAAATTATATCTCTGATAAAGCTATTTCACCATAGGGGGATACTCATCCTACACCTGGGTTCACCCATACTTGCCTCCAATCACTGACATGGATACTGTATACTAATGGTAAATCCTATAAAAAGGATATTTTATATCGATGATCAATTCTATAAATAAGGATATTGTATACCGATAGTCAATGCTATAAAAAAGGATTCTAAGGAGTACATCTAGACATCCTATAAAGGTCACTGAGTCAATCTCCATGCTTCCCAAGCTTGAAAATCCAGTCCAATGTCTGATCCCTAGGTCTCAATTCATAGGAAATCATGGCATTAGAAACTTGGATTAACCCTAAGGATCTTACCCTTAGGTGATCTATAAATAGAATTCATTGATGAGATTCTTTGAAATATCCCTCCAGTCACGTAACTGATCTGGGAGAGCATAATCATCCCGATCATAGGCTAAGGAAATCGTAATCATCCCCACCACTCGAGAGAGCATAATCTACCACGATTCTTGTGTCTTTATGCTCATATAAAGAGAACTCACCAGTGAGATGCCATGCTACACCCCTCGAGTCTTGTAACTGATCAGAGAGAGTGTAATCACCCCGATCATAATCCAATGTGATCATAATTATCCTCACCACTTGGGAGATCATAATTTACCATGAGTCTTAGGTGCCATACTTGTATATCATAGGCTGGGGAGAGCATAATCATATGCACCACATATAACTATCCTATGAGTCCTTACAAGGAATTACTACACCAGAGAATCCAAGTATCACTCAAGGCATACAAGTCAACACATAAGGCTCAACATCCAAATACCAGAAAACACCTCTGTACTTCCCAACAATATATATCACAATATATACATACATTCTCAATAGCTAATTCCCAAGTAGTGCCTATGGGTATTCCAGTAAATATTAGAAATAACATGGCTCATAAGCTAGATCCTAGGTAACCACATCTAGGCATCCCCACAAGCATAAAGGATCCTATGAAGAACATCCAGGAATCCCAAAAGAAAGAAAGATGTCTCACATTAGGATCAACATCCACCAACTAGAAAGCACCTCTGGTAAACATCTCTACATCAGTAATAACTATGTCAAAGATATAAAAAAAAGGAGTGAGGGTGGCTTGAATGCCCAACCCAACACTACTTCCACAACCCCATGGGCTTACCAGTTTTGTATGGGTTCTAAGGTGACACCCACTACCATCTCTACCCAAACCTGACATAACATATCAGGCTCATTCAAACAATAGGCACCTGTTGGGTCCCTCAATTCAAACATTGAGAGGAATCCTACATGGTATCCTCTAAGTAAACACGAGTGAAGGCATCCTATATGGGATCCTCGAATGATAATAAGACTGAGGCATCCTATAAGGGATCCTCAAAACCAAAGAACAAATAGAGGCATCCTACTAGAGATCCTTGGTATAGAAAAGGATAGAGGCATCCTACTTGGGATCCTCATAAGAAACTGGTCTCACAGCCTCAAAGGATAGAAGGGAACATCTCAAAAGGGAGACATCCTCAAAGGAAATCCATGAAGGAATTGGTCATGAGAGATAGCTCTTAGCTCATCTCAAATAAAAATTTCAAAAAAGGTTAGTCTGAACACTCAACCTATAATTCACATTAAAGTCTCTACTCAGGAGATGATTGAATTTGATTATTGGAGGAAGAACCTCTCCAATTATATAGAATCCCTAAAACACCCATTATGAGTCCTTAGAATGCTCCACGGATTTCACCATTGCGATCTACATGGAAAATGACTTAGAACAGACTAATCTCGAGTCCAATTTTGACTCCGATGAAAGAAGACACGAAAAAACCTAAAAGGGTTAAAGAAGGGTAGTACACAGTGTGTCACCCTAGGTATATGGAATGTACTCCCAACAGCCCACATGGGCGTGTACTTTCTCCATCCTAGGCATGTAAATGCCCCAGGTACACAGCATGTAAATTCCCGAGGTATATGTCGTGTAAGGAGAGAACATGGTGTGTACCCAAAACAGGGTACATGACCATGTCCGAAATCCAGCATGGCCAGATACTTGGCCAGACTATGTACTTCAACATGGCGTTCCACCCACATGGGGTCTAGCTGCGTATTCTACACAACCATGTACCCCTACACTGGTTTTCCTGGCCTGGTACTCAACTACATGGCTGAGTACCAGTACACAACATGTATTCCCCCATACATGGATTTTACTCCCAAAACTTTATCTTCCCCAAATGGGAATAACACACAACGTGTCACCCTAGCTACACGTTGTGTTGTTCGGTTTTATTGAATGGAAAAACCCTGGATCACCCAAAACCCCCATTTCTACCCCCCAAAAATAGATCAGGACTCTAGGGGTCATTAGAAAGAATAATATGGATTCAAAATTTGAAAACATAGAACCTAAATGGGGTTTTGTGGTAAATCTTAAAAACATCCTACCTTTGGGTAGAAACTACTAATGTTTTGCCTAATTCTAGGGTCCACAGTCATCGCACATTGATCCAACGTGTCGAGTGCTTCACAACGAAAACTCTTTATATCCATCTCCCTCTTTATTTCTCCTTATATATTTCTCCCTTAGGTTATGGTGAAATAGTATCTGTGGGAGGAGCGTATGCGATAAGGAATGAAAATAAGGAAAAAGAAAGAAAAGAAAAAGGGGCTCAGGCTAGCACTGTATCCTGACTCAAGTTTATGCCTCACCTAGGCTAAACTCTCCATTTCAGACTCAAAAGTGGAGACAAAATATCAATTAGAAACTCTATTCAAAATATATGACTGAACAAACCTATGTGAATGAATTAATATTGAATTTATTAAATATTAATTATTAATTATTTTTCTAAAATTCGAACGGCTTGGATTTCTACCAAACTCTAATCCTAGGGTAAACACCCTATTCTATAACCAACGAAGTGGTCGGAAAAATTATTTGAGATCATATTCTAGGGGAAAAGACCATTTTACCCCCTTTACAAACATCTAAAAGAAAAAATTCAAATTTTTTCTCAGAATTGTTATCTATAAAAACATGGGTCCTTACATCAGGCACATAGAAATATACTACCCATCATTTATGTAGAGAAATGTGCCAAATCAAAATGAAAATATTTATAAGAAAAAATTCAATGTATCATCAAATGATATAAATATGAAAAATCAGCTTTCAACATTGCAAGATGAATCTGGTCCATCATACTTTGAGGAAGATCAAGATTATCAATTTGTACCGAGTATAAACTCGAAAACATGGATCAAAAAAAAAGATGAAAATGAATTGGTTATAGATATTTTATTTAAAGAATCATATCGCACTGTAATATGGATCATTAATAGTGGATGCACCTCCTATATAAAATTCAATAAGGAACTGGTGATAGGAATCAGATATAAAAAAGAAGGTATTGTGAGATTTGGTAATGATAAAGTCTTGAAAATTACTACCTCAAGAAAAGCAAGGTTTGTGGGAAAAATACCTGAGATGAGAAGATTTCTTGGTTGTTTAAGGTCTCAATCACAACTTACTAAGTGTCAGTCAATTATGAAATTCAGGGAATTCTATAAGATTTTACAAGAAATTATGGCTCATCAAGGAAAAAGATGGTGCGGTGGTTTTATAGGGAAAGTGTACGAAAGGGAATCTATACCTTGTGAGTAGAGAAGAAGATATGTTCTTTCTATCCAAGGAAGAAGAAAACAAGTTATAAAATAAATGTCTTGGTAACTTGATCCAAACGTTCTTGGAGTATATGGTGAAATATGATGTTGTTCGAGACCTCCTTAGGTTATCATATGATCATACTCATATGTGTGATGCTTGTCAAAAAGGGAAGATCATTTGAAATACATATAAGGAAAAAGAGAAAAGGTCAACAAAATTGATTGAGTTGGTGAATATTGTTGTTTTTGGACCTATTTAACCAAGATCTATTGATGGGAGGAGATATTATGTTCTCTTCTTTGATAATTTTAGCAGAATGGCGTGGGTTTCAATCATCACCCATAAATCTGAGGTGTTCAGTTTCATAACAACTTATCAAAGGGAAGTTGAAAATATATTGGTTCAAAGAATCTGGAAGACCTGAACATACAATGGAACGGAGTTCACAAATATACAAGTTAAGTATTATGTTGAGAAACATGGGATAAGTAACCAAGTTTTGGTAATAATAACTCCACAACAGAATGGAGTAGTTTAGAGAAGAAATTGAATTATCAACAACATGGCTAGAACAATGCTCATTGAGAAAAACCTTCCAAAGAAGTTTTGGAAAGAAGCAGTAATGACATCTATCTATAATCAAATATAGTTCTATTATTGAAAGAAGATAAGACTTCATATGAGCTATGTTATAGAAGGAATCCAACATTGATGTACTTTTGAGTATTCATAGGTAAGTGTTTCATTCTCAATAAGAAGAAACATAGGAATTTTGAATCCCATAGAGATGAAGGGATATTTCTTGTATACTCAAAGAAAATAAAAGTATATAAATTCTTCAATAAGTGTCTTGGAAAGGTAGTTGAAATCAATGATGTAAATATAGTAGATAATGAGCAGAATATTATGAAAATACATGATCAATTTCATGAGGATAATGATGAAGAGATATGAAGATCAAGGGATGTTCTGGTTCTAGAGGATAATTTAGAATAGTATTTAGATAATGATAAGGATGATCACAAACTAGTATCTACACAAAGATTGAAGAGAAGATCTGAAATAGATAAACATAACATAATCAGTGATCAGACAGTGCTAGTGAAGACAAGGAGGATAAAGACTCTACCATAATCATTGTTCTTATCACAAGTAGATCCAAAATGTTTTGATGAAGAATTTAAAGATGATAATTGGGTTCAGGATATGAATGAAGATCTTGACCAAACTGAGAAGAATCAGACATGGGATATTGTTTCAAGGCCAACAGATAAGAAAGTCACCAGGATTAAATGGGTCTTTATCAACAAGATGAATGAATATGGTGTAGTGATTCAAAACAAAGCATGAATAGTGTGAAAAGGGAACTACTATATAGAGGGAATCAATGTTGATTAAACATTTTCACCCATTGCAAGGATAGAGACAATCAGATTATTCTTGTCCATAACAATGAAAAGAAAGTTCAAAGTTTTCCAGATGGATTTCAAGTCTATATTTATTAATGGGGTTCTGGAAGAAGAAGTTTATATTTAGAATCCAGATGATTTTATCATTCATGAAGATGATAATAGAGTTTTTTGGCTAAATAATTCACTTTATGGGTTGAAGCAAGCACCGAGATCATGGTATTCAAGGCTAGATCAGTTTTTGAAGAAGCTTAGTTTTTGGAAAGGTGGAGTTGGTTACAATGTCTATGTAAACAATGATAGTAATGAAGGGATTATGGTACTAGTATATGTTAATGACATAATATTTGGTGGATCATATGAAGTGCAGTGCACTCAGTTTATAGAATTCATGAAAACTAAGTTTGAAATTTCAATGATTGGTGAACTGACATTTTTTTTGGTTTATAGGTGACACAAGGAAGGAATGACACATTTATTTCACAATAAAAATGTGCCAAGTAAGTCCTAAGAAGGTTTGTAATGGATAATTATAAGTATATGATGACTCTGGTTTCCATTCAGTTGAAACTGGCATGGGATAATGAAGGCAATGTAGTTAATGTGATAGAATATAGGAAAATCATTGGCAGTCTGTTATACTTGATAGTGATAAGACCTAATTTTTTTCACATTCCAAGAAGAAAGATATCAAATAAATCCCAAGTAAATCCACTTTTTTGTAGTGAAAATAATACTTCGGTATATCAAGGGTATGGTGGATTTTGGTTTGTTGTATAATGAAAAATCTCAACAAGTGTTATTAGAATATATAGATATAGATTGGTCCAGATTAGCATATGATAGAAAATCAATGTTAGGTGGTGCATTCTATCTTGGTGTATTGTGTATTTCTTAGCTAATAAATAAAAAATATTTCATTTCATTCAGCACCGCAGAAGCTGAATACATTGTGGACACTCAATCATGCATGCAATTATTGTGGATAAAGGAGAAACTTGATGATATGGGAGTGGATCGAGGAAAAAGAACATTGAAATCAAGTATCATTTTATCAAGTATAAGGTGGATCAAGGGCATGTGTAGTTAGATTATGTGCCTACAGAACTACAAGTTTTGGATATTCTGACAAATACCTTACCTAAAGAATCATTTGAACATATTAGATTGGATTTTGGAGTTCATTCAACTCCCTGCACTTGAAAAAGTGTGGATATAGGACCCCCTCTCCCTGAGTTATGATGTGTTTTCCCTGATATATTGATTTGTGTTCTTTACCCTGTTTCAAACCACAATAAAGTAACCTTCAAGCTTGTTGATTAAGGGGAGAAATTATGGCTATAAAAGGGGAGAAATTTTCGTAATCAAGACAGGGGGAGCAGCAATGTAGGGGGAGATTTAAATATAATGATGCTAAAGATGATCGATCAAGGTTATATATCATGATAGATGAGGTTCATGATGAAAGCATTTGGGTGGTTGTAGAATGAAGTGTTTCATTGATGAAATTTTCATGATACACTTTTTTTCTCATGCTAAGTATAGATCATGTGGGATTAGAGTGTGTTTTGAGTAAATCTATTTTATCTATCGGAATCATAAGAAGAAAATTTTTGAAAGAAGATGGAAGATTCTTAAATGTGATATCAAACTGTGAAGATTTTTCAACAAACCCAAAGGGGGATATTGTTAGGAAAAAACACTCATGATGGTTATTTTGGGTTGATTGTGTTTGTTGAATAGGTTTGAGGTTGTTAGTGAAGTCTAGTTTTCAAAGACGACATGAAGAGTTAGCATGAATGTCGGATCTCGTGAAAAGCACAAATTTTGAACTTGATATCTTGAAAAGTGAAAATAATGAACATGATCTCATACAAATCATGATTGTTGAACCTGATCTCATGTAAAGCATGAATGTTGAACCTAACCTTTCTAAAAGTGTGAATATTTAATTGATCTCGCAAAGCATGTGATTGTATTTTGATCTCACATTGGAATCTCACGTAGTGATCATGATTTTCTTTAGATATTGTGATGGGATCTCATATATCACTCATGATTTTCTTTGGATATCATGCTTGGATCCCATGAAAAGTGATAATTCATACCAGGGACTCATGAAAAGTGAGAATATGAACCATGGACTCATGTAAAGCATGAATACGGACTCACACCAGGGTTCACGCTAGGGGTCCATGCTAGGATCTTGCAGAGTGCATGATTCCCATGAGGTGGATGATTGTCTGTGATTTATGGAGTTAAGGTGGTGGTTTTATGCCTATAAATACCCCCTAACTCATCCTTAAACATTTATGAAGTCTTTATTAAAATATTGATCTGAGTCATTATCTGGGAAGATGGTTCGCGGAGAGATCTCGCAAAAGAGACTTACGGAGAGATCTCACAAAAGAGGTTCTCATAGAGATTTCATGAAGTATTATACGTGATTAACATCTTGTAAGTGTTTCATATGATCTGAATAGGTCTTGCATAAAGCGTGAAAGTGGTATCACACCAAGAACCTGTGCTCAGTGTGAAAGTAGACTCATGGAAGGGACTCACGCTCAGTGCGAAGTCAAACTCATAGAAGGAGCTCATGCTCAGCATGAAAGCGGGCTCATGGAAGGGACTTGCGCCAAGGTCTCATGCCAGGATCTCATGCCAACATCTCATGCCAGGGTCTTATACCAGGGTCTCTCACCTAGATCTCGCACAAGGGGTTATGTTCCAAGGTCTCATATAGGGGTATCACATTAGAATATTGTGCATGGAGATATGCACCTAAATTTCCCTGTGAGATTATCATTTTCATATCTAAATTTTTAAGGAGAAGAAGAATAAATAGGATCTTAACCATTTGAAAGTTCTTTTAGAAGGATCTTATTCACTGCTAAATTCAAGGTAGTGAAGGAAAGACTTGGAATATCTTGAAGATATTTCCAAAGAAGAGGTAATTTATATTTCTATAGTAAAGATAAGTCTATTCTAATTGTCTGGAAAGTGTAAGTGTTGCATCCAGATGTTTATTATAGAAGTGAAGAAGAAGCCCAAAAATAATTTCAACAAAGCATCTACCTACAATTGAGGATTCATTCATTATTGATAATGAAGAGACTTACACATCTATAAACTGTGTGTGGATCCTTTCTAAAGTAGTGAGAAAAGGAAGAGGAAAAATGTGATCCTTTCCACCAGTATTGAGCCATCGAAAGAGATTTTGGGAGTGACCTTTGGGAAAGTAGTGAGATGACCCTAAACATTATAAAGGCACTAAGTCTGGGATTAGAAGTGATCTATCCCAAATCTTGTATTTTGGTAGTGATCCTTAGTATATTTGGTACATTGGCACATTGGAACATTGTCATTGTATACTCCTTGGATGTAGACTAGTGAGGGTGAACCAAGTAAAATTTCTATGTTTAGTGCATGATTTCATTTATGTTCATACAATGTTATGGGAAATATAGAGAATAGTGTTTTTTTAATGATGAAACAAAATCTGAAGGGGCAGTTGTTTTAATTAGTCACACCCTGATTCACCCCCTCCCCCCCCCCTCTTAGTGTATTTAACCTAGTTGGGATATCATAAGGTCATAAAAGTCTTCTTCTATGATGAGAAACATTAAGTACTATGATGATATTATTAAATAATGTTATGTGGTTGGATAACATAGTATGATGGGACACATAGTACATAGACCGTCAAGTGCGAGTACTCATAAGAATATGAGGTTTCTTCTCATGAATTTCATACTTGGTAATGTCAAAGATGGAAGATTATGAGAATAAACCCACCAGTAGTAATTCCACATGTTTTGGTGTCATCGTATATTCCTATTTGTGAATGTGTGTATTGGTCCTTAGAAATTAAGATTATCATTAATGCATATCATGACTCGCATATTTATATTTTATGAATAAAACCATGATGACATATTTTTGTGGATATTTAGGGTATGTTGGGTGTTTCATGATTGATATTTCATTAATGGATAAGTCGAGTAAGGATTTGTCCCTTCCATATTTATGGAAGATGATATCTCAACTCTTTGATTAGAATAGAACCATCACATATAATTACATGGCCATAGTGAAATGATGTGTTTATTTAAGATAGTCAAAGAAAGATGTATCGAGTAAATAGGTTGATGACATAGATGTGCAATCTGCTTGAAGAGATATTATGACAAATGGATTATATTACATAGTGATTATTCGTATGTGTTTGTCATCATTGTGACATTAAGTTCTTTCTCTTTGGTTCCTTGAACCATTTATAGATATTAATATTGGACTTTAGGAAATACCACCTAATTCCAATGATAAATAATCTTAGAGGGACACATATTAAGTGTTACCAATGATCTAGATTAAATTCTATTTGAATTTAATTAATTGAATAAATATTAGTCTTAAGACTGAGGGATAATTTTATTCATGTTTTATCGATCAAAAATATTTATTGATGAATAAAATATTTAAATTAAATGTTTATTCAAGTGTTAAATAAATGTTAGATGAGTTATAATGGACCAAGACTGTATATGGTGACAAATATTAATTAACAAACTGGTTAAATAATATTTTTTATTCTGCAAGTTGGTGTGTTCCATAAAATATTATTATTATTATTATGTGTAATGGGGTTTATTAAAGTTTATAATATTATTTAAGGTTTAGTGTGAAATTAAATAATTAATTTAAACCTAAACCCTAACTCTATAAATAGACTATTATGTATATTTTTTAGTGAGTGTAATCGAGAATAAAGAATTGTTGCACACAATGAATTCTCTCTTGACTCCTCCTTCTCTCTTCCACTCAAGAATGAGAAATGTAAGAGAGATTCCATCAAGTCCAAAGGACGAGCACTCAACATAAACAATTCAATACAATCGATTCATTACACTATAACCCAGAGATCAATTGGAGTTTCTTATAGATCAATGAAACATGTGTGGATCACCACTAGAGGGATCCTATCCTTAGATCCTCACAAAGCAACGAAGGCAATCTGAAAAGGTCTTTTTTGGATGATAAAAATCATTAACAAATAAAGGTTCCTAAGCAAAGGTAATAATTTATTATGATATTGAATAAATTAATTATAAATTTGACATGTAAGATCTTCGCTCGGACTTTTGGGAAACTCAATATTAAAATAAATTTTAATATATCATCCAGCACTGCATGCTTCCACTATGCACAGATCAACAAGTGGTATCAAAGGGGTTAAATTTAAATTTATAATTATTTATTTGATAGTTGATCTGTACACAATCATGTTTGAATTTTCATTTCATATTATTTTTTCTTTAATTTGATTTGAATTAACATGTTATCGACATATAAATCATGTTTTTTTAGTGTTTCATTTTCGTAATGGTCTAAGAATAGGTGAAGAATGATTGCAGATGCCATAGGGAGCTACTAATTTTTTACTGATAAGATAGGGTTACATGGTGTGTATTCAGATTACATGTCATGTACCCTAGTATGTTTCACTTGGCCATGCTGCAGGATACGCGGTATGCCATGCAGTTATTACATGTAGTGTATGTCTTATGTTAACCAGACAACATGTCACACAGTTGTTAGATTACATGACATGTATACAACATACACACCATGTAGTATACACATGTTACCATCATAAATTGTGCAATCTGTGTGGTCATTATACACAGTCAAACTATATGATATTAACAACCTAGATTATTTATGATATACATGACATGTATATGGTGTACATAGTATGTAGTTAATCAATTCTTGTATCAGAGATACATGTCAATTTATCTGTAAAAATGACATTAGAGATACACAGTGTGTATCTAGAGGTAAATGTCATGTATTTTCTCACTTGAGAACACATAGATTCTTTTGTAGGGTTGCACGAACATGTGACATTTAAACCACACAGTATGTGACTGACCTGTACATTCCATATAATTTTTTGAAGACCCAAGCGAGTATATTGGGCACAAAAAAAGTAGATAAATGTCATATAGATAGCATGTACACACTTTGTAGTTTGGATGAGTCAACATGCTGAAACCCCAGTCATGTAAACCAGACACATGAAAACCAAGGTACATGGCCTATAATTGGATAGTACACACTTTATAGTCTACCAATTACTAGAAAGGATAATTTATATTAAATTGAAAAATTTTACATTAAAACCTTATTGATTTTACTAGAATTCTAAGTGTTTGAAAATTTAATAATGGTTTTAAAGAATTTTAAATGATCAATTAATTTATTGTAATAAATATTAAACTATTGGTTCTTTCATTTATTTTTTGTTAATGTATTTATAATGCTTATCCCCAAATGAATTCGTATGGTCATTAAAATGAAATGGAATTAATTAATTAATTCAATTGAATTTATCTTAATAATAAATAATGAATAAAATAAATAAATTTTATCCATTTACTTTTGTGTATATGTTGCATGTATGACCATTTATGAGCTAGAACAAGACCAGTGTATGTGTTGATATTTATTTAATTTAATTTCTTGCATGTGTTTGCAATTATTTATTATTAAATTAAATTTTATGGACAGTGATTCATCCCACCATCCATTATGTTGGTTGGAGTATGACACTTAGGAGGGGGTGAATTGAGTTCCTATAAAAAAAATTATTAAAGAGTTTATTTAAAATATTCCCCCAATTTAAAACTTAACAGGCCAGTTAATCAAAGTAGTGAATTTATAATAGTCTGATTGTTCAACTAATTTTTTATAAGATTGATTATTCCTTCATTGTAATAATAAGAGATATTGATACAAGTTTTGAAACTAATATAATAATACAAAATAGTTATAAACACTATCCAAGAATAACTATCAAAGTGAAATTTAGTTTTCTAAAATATAGGTAAAAACAGAGAAAACTAAATTTAAAAACATAGTGTATATAAAAAAAATAGGTTCAGTCTCAATCCAAGACTTATTCCTCTCCACTTGGTGATCACCTTCCACCAAGAAGTATATATAGATAAAGGTTTTTATCCACACCCTGGATCGGGGTTTACACATCAATTTACAACTGTCCAGGTCACCTGACCTCTACCACATTTATACGTCAAAATAAAATACTACCAGGTCACACCGGACCTCTACCACAGTTCTACATGGTATAGTTGTGTGAGGATATGTAGTATCCTCCAGTTCAGTGCAGGAGATAGTGTGTGTTTTTTAGACAGATGCACACACTGCTCAAAAATGTAATAAAATGGCACACAAGAGAGCAATAAATATTAGATATTATTTATAAGGCTCTGTGTGTTATACAGTTTAGCTCTAGACTCTTTGATGTATCAGAGTGGAAGCTGGAGTCCTCTTATATAATTAGACACTGAAAACATAGTGTCATGGAGCACTGTGTTCTGTCTTCTAGGAATATGAGATGTTTTTCTCCATAGGTTTGTTGAATGTTGTAGAGATGTTGTAATTTTGATGGACAACATTTCTTTGGTTCACAGTAAGAAAGAATGAAGAGTTCCTCATGTGTTCTTCCTTTTTGTATGTTGTTCATGTGGTTTTTCATCTCTATCTATATGTATCTTTGTATATCACTTTCATACGCTGGTTTGTATATCTCTTTCATCTTGAGTCCCTTTATTTTATATTCTTACATCCCAAAAATGTGCATGTTTGAGGTGGGTGTTGTACCTTGTATTTATGACATCCTCATTAATGATGTCTGTAAAAAGCATTAAATTAATCAGTTGCATGAAAACACTCAAAATGTGACTGTTAGAAATAATATTAAATAAAATGAAATTTAAATAGTCTATCAGTGACTCCTTTTTCGGTGAATAATGCATCGGTGACTCATTCCATCGATGAGTCCTTTTATCGGTATTTGTGTCTCATTCTATCAGTTTCTCCTTCTGTTAGTATATTCATGCATCTGTGATTCCTTGCGCGAGTAGCACCATGTATCGGTAGGTCCTTGTGTCTGTAGGTCCTTGTGTCGGTAGGTCCTTGCATCGGTAGGTCCTTCTATTAGTTAGATAATTGAACTGTCAGTGACTCGTTTGAACTATTAGTGATACATTATGTCTGTCGATATCAGTGAGTCCTTTGTGGTGTCGGCGTCAATGAGTTGTACTTATTTTGTCGGTATCGGTGACTCGATTGTTTTTCAGTGTCAACTTCTCATACTTAGTAAATATTTCTATTTAGACTGTTTTACAACATAAATATTATTATAATGTGTTAAAATTATATGTGATCATAGATAATCATAATTATACATATTGAAACTTAAATAAAAATGATTGAAATTATTAGACATGATTAATAATATTTTACATGATTAATGAGATTTGAAATGATTAATAATATTTGACATGATTAATAATATCTGATATTATTAATAATATTTTAAATGATTTTTGATTATTAAAACTAGAGAGGGTGGCCAACAACCTCATATAGGCCAACAATATCCCCCTTTTTGATGATCACAAACCATGGAATTATAAAGTACAATCATTTGATGAGTAATATAAGCATTCTACTTATCATCTCCCATTACTGATTAATTTTCTCAATATATAAATAAGGTTCAGAGGTAAAATAAATAGTAAAGGTATCAAAGGAAACAAAAATAATGGTATCAAAGACTAATGAATTTTATTCCCATATGTAATCAGAGGTAAAAAAAATAAAATACATGAGATTGGTATCAAAGGTAAAAAAATAAGTAATAAATAAGGATAATGCCAAATTGTTCTCCCCCTTTTGGGATTATCAAAAAGTGAAAGGGTATCAAAGAATAAAATCAATAATGAAATGGAATCAAATGAATAATCAAGAAGGAAATAGGTAGAAAAGTAATAAGATTCATCAAATAATAATAAATATAACACAATTATATGAAATATAAGATCACTGAATTCCATTAAACAGTGAAGTACAAGATATTAAAATAGTTAGTGAAAGATAACAAAGGTATAATACATCAAACCTATCAATAATCATCCACTCTACTTCTGAGGATCAAGATGTTCCATCCCTTTCTCATAGGGATCAATTGAAGGTCCAGCATAAGGTGGAGACTGAGAGGTAGGAGGGTCTGAATAGATCTTCAAAGGAGGTAGGATCACTCCTTTCAGAATGGTAGGGGCAAGGCTAGGCTTGTGCTGTGACAAAATAGGAGGTTGATCCTGTGCTGTGATAACTGGCCAAATCTGACTAAAAACCTAAGAAACTATCATCTAAGGTAGAGGCACTGATATAGCAAGTCCAATAGGTGCATCAGTAAGCACCACAATTGCCTCACTTTTCACATGAAGGTATGAATTCAATATCTTGATGAAATAATCAATGATTTCACCACCATATTTTATAGCTTTCTCAAAATCATCTTTATTCTCCATGAACTTGTCAATAAGATGTGTGAAGTCTTTCAATTTCTGTACTTGGTCTTTGAAGCCTTTGTTCACTGGATTCAATGTCAGGTTCTCTGTCAAATACTTAAAAAGGTTGGTCAACTGATGCTTGGTAAAAATATTCTTGAAATAATAATCCACCTTTTTTGAAATCTGATCATTGGAAGTCTCAGTACTCTTGGAATAGATCCTGACTATATCATGAACATAGTCACTATTCTTCTCAATTTTTATAAGTTTGTCCAATACAGAAGCACCAAACAGATCTTGAAGCTCTTCCTTAACATCATTTCTAACTACCTCGATGTCCAAGGCCTGAGATGTCTGACCAAATGTAGAAGCAATAGAAGGATCCAAGGTGTGGGTCCTCAAAGCTTTAAGAACAGTCTCCATACAGCCTTTATACTTAGAGGTCAGATGATTTATGGTAGATACAATCCCACTCATTTCTTTTCTTATCTTGGTGGTGTTTAACACAATTGTTTCATCCATTGTGATTAAGTTTGGTTGAATTTCAGCTATAACCTTATTTGAAACTCTAGTTGTATCGGCCTCATGCACACTAACTATATGAACTAGAATAGAAGTAACTTTCACAAATTACTTTATCTCTTCTATTTAATATTTGAGATAGTTTAACTCATTACTCAGTTGAGTGTTTTCCATTATATCTTTTTGAATCTCATGGACCATATAATATTGAATTGATACTCTCACATCTGAATATATTTTATCCTTAAACCTTTTAAAGTCTGCTTTAGAGACAGAGTCTCCAGGAAGGGTCTCAGCCACTGATTCTTTGGAAACCAGTACAAACACCTCATCATCTGAGTCTTCATAGTCTAAACCAAGTTCTACATATCCAAGATTCCTTTCCCATTTAGACATAACATCATCATCCAAAGGGGTGAGAGTGTCAAGTCTAACTATTCCAGCTTGAGGCTCCTCCTCAGCTTAAGATCTTCTATTTTGAAGCTCCCCCTCAATATGTTCTCTCCTCACCGGTTTCTCATCCTCAGCATGAGGTCTCCTTCTTTCATAAACTAAATGAGGAGTAGGGATCATTTGAGCTTCCACTTCCCTTTGAGTTTCAACTACTCTTCTTTCTTTAGGAGTAACTATAGAAGTTTCTACAACAACTTTTTGAACCAAAGAATCAACCAACTCTACATCTCTACCTTGATCATCCTTATAATGGTCACCATCACTTTCACTACCTTCATCGTCATCATGTCCAGAGGCATGCTATTCATTTCCATTTCTATTAGCATTTTCTTTACCTCCTATTTCACTACCTGAACCAGAACCACTTTCACTGACACTGTTATTTTCATCACTGATAGTTTCTTCTTCTCTCTCATCTTATTCTTCTACTTCTAGTTCATCTTTAGAGATACTAGACATTCTAACATACTCTACACTGCTTGAGACTTCTGTCTCCTCATATCCATTAGTGCCAAGAGTGGGTTCATCTAAGGGTAAATCAAGTGGTGGACTTGGAGGTCCAAAATAAAAACATTTATGAGCTTCTGTGGTATCAAGATCACTCTTATCATCGATAGGTGACCCTTGATCTCTGACAGGTGTGGCAGACTCTTCTTCCTCATCTAGTACTAGACTAGGATCATCCATATTTCATATCCTAGTTGGAGGGTCCACTGAATTGAACTTATCATAAATCTTATCTTCATCCAAACCCCATTCATTCTTCCATGGGTTCCAGTTGATTTTTATCCTTTTACATATTTCTTTGCTTAGGCAGATCCCACTACACTCAAAAAAAATCATATCCTTAACTAACACAACCTTTATATTTCAACATGGATGGGATTAACCTTGAATTGGTTTTTCAAGAAATCTTGATCATTTAATTTATGTGAACAAAAAGATATCTACATATATTTACTTTAATCCCTTTTCTCAGAAGATAAATCAAATAGATTTCTTGATACTTTAGAGATGAAAATTCCCCTTTCTTGGAACAGATCTGATGTTGCATGAACTTGAAAAAAATTCTACATTCCCCATCTAATTATGTAGTAATGGGTCTCTTGTGATAATCATTGTCAGTAGGAGATATCTCAAAGAATAAAATATCACTCTTAGGTGGAGAGGTACCCAAGTAATCATCAAACACTCCCTCATGAGGGAATTTATGACACTCATCCCACTACCATGATGAAAAATAAATTCTCTTGCCTGTCACTATAGACTTAATCTAAGTAACTTCTCTTTCTTCTAGAATAAACTCCATATTAATGTAAAATTCGTGTACAAGCTTCTCGTAGAAAGGTCTTTCATTGTTTGAAATCCAATAAATCCATACCTAATCTTGTAACACCCTGAGTAGCAATGACTTTCTTTCCAACAACCATTCTATAAGAACCTCATTTTCTAGAGTCACTATGTAACGCCCTGACCCCATTTACCCAGAGTCGGTGCATTATTACATAACATTGGCATGATCACAAAAGATCAAGTCTTGAAAGACCGATTAGTTTAGTAGCCTTGGAAACTCTAGATACATTCATAAATGTTACATTACAACATAAATTGAAAAACTAAAATAACATAGTCTCCATAGTCCACACTCATATCCCCTTCAGACTATCCCTACAGGTCAGTCATAAAATATTTCTTCACATCCTGGGAAAAATAAAACATAGAAATGGGTGAGCTCAGATGCTCAGTAAGGATAACAATACAGATTAAACTTTCATAAATAAACATAAACATTCAAGGCAATGTATAACTAAAACAAAAGCCTTTTAAACTTGAACTTCATCATAATATGGAAAACGTAAAATGAAATAATGTCATTTACTTATTCACATGGATATTTTACTAGTCGAATAATCACATGCAATATCAATAACCACTTTCATAATGATGGAATGCATAATGCCAGACTATCATAACCACATAGTCAAGGCCTTGTGCCAGGACTACAAATAAGATTTTTTCAAGGCCTTGTGCCAAGACACTAGTTTGTCTCCTAAGACCTACCAATGCATCAAGGAGCTATATAGGGATCCACCCTTCACTTATTAAGTCCAATTCATTCCTTATATGAAAATGTTTAAACATATCATAAACCATAACATAATCGTATCACCTAAAACATGCATAAAGGAAACATAAAATTTCCACATTTCAATCATAAGATATCAATACAACACATTGATATAATCAAAACATTATCAAAACCATTTTCAATAAAAAAATAAAATAAAATTAAAACATGGTATTTATTTTTCTTTTAAAAAATGTTATGGCTTGTAGAGGAAGTCAAAACTCAAATAATGGTCATGGCGGCGGAGAAGTCGTTGTAGCCGCATACGTACGACAAAAAAAACATTCCATTTTGTCATTTAGTAAAACGATTCATATAAAAAAAAAATTTTTTGAATAAACATAAAATTAAAAGGGTTTTATACACCGTATAAAATAAATTTGTGTATAAAACAAAATATGTCTCAATGAAAGAAGATTGAGACGAAGTCCCTTACCTCGTGTCCGACTTGACTCGATCGTTCTTTAATCTCCTGAATAATAAACTATAGTTAATTTATACTTGATTAATAACCTTTTTCAAGTTCATTATTCCTTTTATATCACTTATTACCATGTTATGAACATTATGTAATTATTTAAGTTAATAACGGTCGTTTTGTCGATCTTTGGTACTTGAGTCAAAAATAAACTTATTATAATTACAAGTTGTTCATGTGGTAAAATATCCATTATATCCAGAATTATATTCATTATGTAGATATCATATATATCATATATATCTAGTATATACATGCATTTATAATATTACAGAACATTTAGAGGTAAGAAATGAAATGCACCGTTCATGGAGACGGTAAGCCGTATGTACGCATGAACGCTACTTTCATTTCTATTTCATATTTAATGGAATGAAATCATAATGATATAAAGGTATATTATAATTACATTATAATATGATATATAATATCATTAACTCCATCCTTTATACATCGCACATATGGCATTAACGATTCAAATAACTTTGAGGGGGCGGTAGTCCGCACTTCCTAAAATGAAATTATCACGTTTACCCATAATGGAAATCATAAAGGTATGCCATAAATGAAAAATAAATAAGCATAAGGAAAACATAAACATAATATATATCATATATAAAAATATTTTCATCATAATGTCCACCATTATAGGTGTTAAAAGAATATTGAACAATCATCGTTTTGTGAGGCAGTAATTCGCCACCCACAGAAACAGTATGTTATTTAACCATTAGACGAAGGTGTGTGTAAGTGTAAATAAAATCCTTATCATAACAAAATCCAAGTATATTTAGGATACTGTTGTTGTTACAAAATAAAATAATAAAAACATTTTAGGGGGTTGGAGAAGCAAAATAAAACAAAACAACATAAGAGAAGACATTACCTTTAAATCGGGTAACTCCCCTCGGTTTGAACCAAAATGGTATCTTGAAGAGATTTATGCTAAAGGTAAGGCTTCTAGGAAGAAGGGAGGAATGTTGAGAGGGTATTTGGGAAGATTTTGTCTGAGACAAAAGGCTTTGAAGGTGTGAATAAGTTGGTAGAGGTGGGGGCCTTTTATAAGAGGAGAGGAGGGGCTCTTTTGGAAAGTCATGAAATGTTACTTTATTATGAAATGATTTTCGGATTTTAAAGGTCCCAAAATTATATATTTCAAGGATAAGGTGATAAGAGTTCTAAATAAACCCATTAAATAGGTTTTAGACAAGTGTAAGTCTTATATTTGACCTTATATTTTCATTTTATTTAAATTGTTCATTAATGAGGTAATCACTGCATCATCATGATGTCATAAATAAATTTATTTATTTAATGTATAAAAATTATAAAAAAATTACCACGATGTATTAAATATTTTTATATTTTAAATGAATATTTATAGTTGAAAAGTTAACTTATACAACCCCATTTAATAATTTTTTTAGTAAAACAACACATGTTTGTGACAATTTTATTTTTACTTTAAATAAAAAGTTATTAATGTCATTTTCTTACCCAAGTGGCTCCATGGGGTCCCAAAGTTGACCCATGGATTTTCTTGGTCGGTCATGACTCATCCAATAAGGGTAGGACAAATTTAAAGGTAATTTCATATTATTATAACATTATATTTACCTTAAATTACACTAATTACCTTTAATCGCGATTAATAAAACTTAAAAGTTACTATTCACCAAAAAATTATTTTCATCCCATTGAACCAAATTTTACTTACTAATGACAACCATGTATGTCATATTTTTGAAATTCAATTTACAGAAGTGGTAAAGTTTCATTTAAATGAAAAAATTAGTTTTTTAACTACCACTTAGTGGTTTCACTATTCATCAAAAATTGAAGTTTTTCAAAAAAATACCAAAAATTCACCCTAAGATATATTTTATATTCCTAATTCAAAAATTATTTCTATTTTAAAAAATTCAAAACATATAAGTTGAATTGATTAATTTAATAATTAATTCCCGTTGTCACAATAAATAGCGTGTTTTTAAGAAACAATATATATCAAAAGATTGACAATTGTTTATGTCCAATTTCAAAGTGAAATTAATTATAATGACCACCATTGGATAAAATGGTAAAAATATATTCTAATTATACTTTAAAACCACTCAATAGTATAATTTATCACTATAAATTATTTTGATTAAAAAAGTTTTTTTTAATTATTTTTTCTATTCATAGAAAATTGGAAGTTCTCATAAAATTACAAAAAATTAAACTTAGGATAATTTCGATATTCCAAATACAAAAATGAAGTCCATTTTGAAATATAAAATTTATATAATTTCAAAAGGTGGGTATTACTATTCATAACGGCTACTTTGATTGGTCACGGTGTGTTAGAATCTCGAACTTGCGTACAATGCAAGCTATTGCATTATTGAAAGAGAAGCTTACCATGGAAGCTTGGGGTGTTACATTCTCCCCTCCTTCAATAAATTGTGTCCTTGAAATTTGAAATTTTTCTTTGAAAATAAAAGGATGAAAGTAGAAAATACCTTTGTGTAAAACCCACATCGGAAATAAGGTTAATAAAATTTAGTCTTAATAAGAGGGAAAGGGAAATGAAAAAGCCACCACAAAATTATGATCTCAATTAGAAGAACATTGGTTGAAATTAGAGGCACATAATTGGAGGAAAAACATAAATATTTGTCAGGAGTGATTGAGGTCATCAATCACAAACAAGTTTAAAATTGAGGGCCTCAAAGCCTTCAATCTATGGTGATTTAAAATATCATCAGTTCAACAAAACATAAGATATTTTGATAAGATGTTTTTTTTTAATATCCATTATCTAAAGTTTGAGAATTAATTTTTCATAAAATAATATATATATATATATATACTTGACAAGTAGAAATTCATCCTTCAAATAATTTATACCACAAACTCATCTTTCACTCAAAAAGATATTAGAACTCAAAAATATTATATTTATCCTAATCGTATAAGGTTTCAAATATTAACACATACCCTTTAGATTAGGAAAACTATTTTGTAATAACCAGGGACTTCATGTAGGCTAGTGGTAGGTAATAAAGTCCTGTCGCACTATGGTTGTAGGTTTGATTCCTGCAGCTTTGTCCGACGTGATGGGTTATCCCCCGACCTGCAAGTTGTCCTTTTCCTAAAACTATAGTATTATAATATTCCAAAAATAATCTTCATAAATGTTTTAACATTAAACAATACTATCCAAAGTTCAACTTAATCCATTCTAACCTTTATAGTTATCCAAAATACCTCTGTCCAGACTTTCTCTAAAAGGTTTCTAAATTCCAAAATCAATTGTATCATCAGATTCCCCAAATAAAGTAAAGTTATATATTTCACATTATTCTTATAACCATAATATAGTTCTTGAGTCCAAAAACACAAATACAATAATTATTCAACTTCATCTGTAGTAACAGCATAAGCTTTGCCTTGATCACTTGGCCTTTTCTGAGGTAAGTTTCCCTGACTCTTAGGACATTCATTTGAATAATGCCCCATTTCTCTACAATTGTAGCATTCAACATTGATATCCTCTTTATTTACCTTGCAATCACGAGCCTGGTGACCTTTTTCTCCACATTTATAAGAAAATCCCATTCCTTTTAGGCAAGTACCGGGGTGATTCTTCCCACAATTATCACATAATGGAAAATTCTTCTTTCCCTTTTTCCCTTTATCTGTCTCTTGTTCCACCGTTCTCTTCTTCTATTGCTTTACTTTGTTGTCATAAGACTTAGATAATTCCTTTTATATCTTGATAGCACACGAGACTATATCTTCATGTGTTGAAAAATATTGTGATACTAATGCTCAATGGAGAAATGGTTTTAACCCATCAAAGAAATGATCAATATTACTTCTTGGGTTACGTATATAATCTACAGCATACCTCGCTAACCTTGTAAAGTTGGCCTCATACTTTGCGACATTCTCATCCTCCTTTTGTCTCGACTTAGAAATTGTCTTTCCATATCTGCTCGATGGTCACGAGGAAAGTATTTTTCTAAGAAAATCTCTTTTAACTCCCTCCATTCCATATTTGATACTTCATCATCTTCCTTTGTGTTTTGAATCAATGACCACCATTGATCAGCATCTCCAGTGAGGCGGTAAGCTTCCATGACTAATTTTTCCCTTTCACTGCTCCCTAAAGCCTGAAATATTTTCTCTAGGGAATTTATCCATTGCTCAGCTACTAATTGATTTTTACCCCCATTAAATGTTAGTGGTTTTTTCCTCATGAATCTATCTAACATTGATCCTCCACGTTACAGATCAGGGTGCTCCATACGAGTAAGGTTATTATTCATAACCTGAGGGAGTTGTCCCAGTATGGTGATAAGCTGATCAGCACCAGTTGTATCACCAGCTCCATTATAATTATCTTTAGTAGGGGGTAAATCCCTACATGGATTGCGTGCATTGATACGGTTTCCATTCCTTCCCCTAGGTTCCATTTCTAAACAATATCATAAACTATATTATTTTATGAATCAAAATACATAATTCCAAACTTGTAACATACTTAACATAAATTAAATAGTTTTATGGATATAATCCATAATCATAAAAAGGTTTTCTTTTAGGAGGTATATACTCATAAATCCTTCATAATGGTTTGTAAAGAAAATGAGAATTATCCTAAGCATATCCCCCGGGAGTGTCGTAACCAAGAGTGCAGCAAGGCCCATTGTCGTGCACCAGTTCCCATTCGAGTCTAGCTCAAAGTAGTGTTTTCAGGTTTTACCCCTAGGTACATCTGTTCCAGAGCGGCCTCTACCTGCTTGAATCCAGACAGGGATGTATTGCTCAGAAAACTCACAAATTCTCTATAATACCAAAATTCTAGAAAGTTCTTCTATACTAATCCTCAAAGTCTATCTTAGGGCTATGTGCTCTAATAAGAGTTTATCTAAATCTATCTTCAAAGGTTAGTACTAAACTGCCTCTGATACCAACTGCAACTCCCCAACCCCAGTTACCCAGAGTCGGTGCATTATTACATAACATTGGCATGATCAGAAAAGATCAAGTCTCGAAATACCGATTAGTTTAGTAGCCTTGGAAACACTAGATACATTCATAAATGTTACATTACATCATAAAGTGAAAAACTACAATAACATAGTCTCCATAGTCCACACTCATATCCCCTTCAGACTATCCCTGCAGGTTAGTCATAAAATATTTCTTCACATCCTGGGAAAAATAAAACATAGAAAGGGGTGAGCTTATATTCTCAGTAAGGATAACAATACAGCGGAAACTTTCATAAATAAACATAAACATTTAAGGCAATGTATAACTAAAACAAAAGCCTTTTAAACTTGAACTTCAACATAATATGGAAAAATTAAAATGAAATAATTCCATTTACTTATTCACATGGATATTCTACTAGTCGAATAATCACATGCAATATCAATAACCACTTTCATAATGATGGAATGCATAATGCCAGACTATCATAACCACATAGTCAAGGCCTTGTACGAGGACTAAAAATAAGATTTTGTCAAGGCCTTGTGCCAAGACACTAGTTTGTCTCATGAGACCTACTGATGCATTGAGGAGCTATAGCGGGATCCACCCGTCACTTATTAAGTCCAATGAATTCCTTATATGAAAAGGTTTAAACATATCATAAACCATAACATAATCGTATCACCTAAAACATGCATAAAGGAAACATAAAATTTCCACATTTCAATCACAAGATATCAATACAACACATTTATATAATCAAAAAATTATCAAAACCATTTTCAATACCAAAATAAAAGAAAAGTAAAACATGTTATTTATTTTTCTTTTAAAAAAAGTTATGGCTTGTAGAGGAAGCCGAAACTCAAATAATGGTCACGGCAGCGGAGAAGTCGTTGTCACCGCATACCTATGACAAAAAAAACATTCCATTTTGTCGTTTAGTAAAACGCTTCATATAAAAAAAATTCCTTTTGAATAAACATAAAATTCAAAGGGATTTATACACCGTATAAAAGAAATTTTTGTATAAAACAAAATATGCCTCAATGAAAGAAGATTGAGATGAAGTCCCTTACCTCGTGTCTGACTTGACTCGATCGTTCTTTAATCTCCTGAATAATAAACTATAGTTAATTTATACTTGCTTAAGAACCTTTTTCAAGTTCATTATTCCTTTTATATCACTTATTAACATGTTATGAATATTATGTAATTATTTAAGTTAATAACGGTTGTTTTGTCGATCTTTGGTACTTGAGTCAAAAATAAACTTCTTATAATTACAAGTTGTTCATGTGGTAAAATATCCATTATATACAAAATTATATTCATTATTTAGATATCATATATATCATATATATCTAGTATATACATGCATTTATAATATTATATAACATTTAGAGGTAAGAAGTGAAATGCACCGTTCATGGAGACGGTAAGCCGTACGTACGCATGAATGCTACTTTCATTTATATTTCATATTTAATGGAATGAAATAAAAATTATATAAAGTTATATTATAATTCTAGTATAATATAATATATAATATCATTAACTCCATCCTTTATAAGTCCCACATATGGCATTAACGATTCAAATCACTTTGAGGGGGCGGTAGTCCGCACTTCCTAAAATGAAATTATCACGTTTACCCATAATGGAAATCATAAAGGTATGGAATAAATGAAAAATACAGAAGAATAAGGAAAACATAAACATAATATATATCATATATAAAAATAGTTTCATCATAATGTCCACCATGATAGGTGTTAAAAGAAGATTGAACAATTATCGTTTCGTGAGGCAGTAATTCGCCACCCACAGAAACAGTATGTTATTTAACCATTAAACGAAGGTGTGTGTAAGTGTAAATAAAATAATTCTAATAAAAACATACAATTATATTTAGGATAATGGTTTTGTTAAAAAATAAAATAATAAAAAGAGTTTATGGGGTTGGAGAAGCAAAATAAAACAAAACAACATAAGAGAAGACATTACCTTTAGATCGGGTAACTCCCCTCGGTTTGAACAAAAATTGTATCTTGAAGAGATTTATGCCAAATGTAAGGCTTCTAGGATTAAGGGAGGAATGTTGAGAGGTTATTTGGGAAGATTTTGGCTGATCAAAAAGGCTTTGAAGGTGTGAATAAGTTGGTAGAGGTGGGGGCCTTTTATAAGAGGAGAGGAGGGGCTCTTTTGGAAAGTCATGAAATGTTACTTTATTATGAGATGATTTTCGGATTTTAAAGGTCCCAAAATGATATATTTCAAGGATAATGTGATAATAGTTCGAAATAAACCCATTAAATAGGTTTTAGACAAGTGTATGTCTTATATTTGACCTTATCTTTTCATTTTATTTAAATTGTTCATTAATGAGGTAATCACTGCATCATCATGGTGTCATAAATAAATTTATTTATTTAATGTATAAAAATTATAAAAAAATTACCATGATGTAAGAAATCTTTTTATATTTACAATTAATATTTATAGTCGAAAAGTTAACTTATATAACCCCATTTAATAATTTTTTTAGTAAAACAACACATGTTTGTGATAATTTTATTTTTACTTTAAATAAAAAGTTATTAATGTCATTTTCTTACCCAAGTGGCTCCATGGGGTACCCAAGTTGACCCATGGGTTTTCTTGGTCGGCCATGACTCATAAAATAAGGTTAGGACAAGTGTAAATGTAATTTCATATTATTATAACATTATATTTACCTTAAATTAAACTAATTACCTTTAATCGTGATTAATAAAACTTAAAAGTAACTATTTACCAACAATTATTTTCATCCCATTGAACCAAACTTTACTTACTAATGACAACCATGTATGTATGATTTTTGAAATTCAATTTATAGAAGTGGTAAAGTTTCATTTAAACGAAAAATTAGTTTTTTAACTACCACTTAGTGGTTTCACTATTCATCAAAAATTGAAGTTTTTCAGAAAAATACCAAAAATTCACCCTAAGATATATTTGATATTCCTAATTCAAAAATGATTTCTATTTTAAAAAATTCAAAACATATAAGTTTAATTAATTAATTTAATAATTAATTCCTGTTGTCACAACAAATAGCGTGTTTTTAAGAAATAATATATATCAAAAGATTGATAATTATTTATATCCAATTTCAATGTGAAATTAATTCTAATGACCCCCATTGGATAAAATGGTAAAAATATATTATAATTATACTTTAAAACCACTAAATAGTATAATTTATCACTATAAATTATTTTTATTAAAAAAGTTGTTTTTAAGTATTTTTTCTATTCATAGAAAATTGGAAGTTCTCAGAAAATTACAAAAAATTCAACTTAGGATAATTTAGATATTCCTAATACAAAAATGAAGTCCATTTTGAAATATAAAATTTATATAATTTCAAAAAGTGGGTATTACTATTCATAACGGCTACTTTGATTGGTCGCAGTGTGTTAGAATCTTGAACTTGCGTACAATGCAAGCTATTTCATTATTGAAAGAGAAACATACCATGGAAGCTTGAGGTGTTACACACTACATGGTTCTCCAGAGAAGGATTCACAGGTCCAAAATATTTTCTTGATTCCCCTTTCTTTTTCTTAGATGCATGAGACTCGCCACCTTCAAGAGCTCACTTCACACATGCCATTACAACAGTTCAGTTTGAAGGTTGTAAGCTGAAAGGTTGAGGGTAGAGAAAGATCCATGGAAGAGTGAGTGTAGGGGTAAAGAAGTAGAGTGGATAAACTCGAATTTATATCATTTAGGGATTATATTGCATAAAATTGTGAAATCATGAACCCGGTTCAACAAAATAACTAAAATAGTGTCGTTTTGGTAAAAACATAAAATGGATAAAAACAGTGAGTCATCAGTGTCGGAATAAAATATTTTTCATAACACTAATGGTGTCGACATGACAACTGTGTTGGCATGACATAGTATTAGTGCTAGCATGACAACTGTTTCAGCATGACATAGCATCGATGTCGGCATGACACTATCTATTTTACTTTTCCAGTGTCAGTATGAAAACTTCACTTAAAATTATCAAAGTAATAACAATATAAGGTCATATAGATTAATCATTCCTAACTCATGTATGATGTAGTTCATTCTTTCAGTGTTCAATGTCTTAGTGAAAATTTAAGAAGGATGATGTTCAGTGACAATGAACTCTAAAGTTATATCACCTTTTTGATAATGGTATCTCAAAAAGTGATGTCTTACATCAATGTGTTTTGTCCTAGAATGTTAAATAGTATTCTTAGAAATATTAATAGAACTTTTGTTATCACAATTTATAGGGAAATGTCTGAATTGATATCCATATTCTAGTAATGTGTGTTTCATTCAAAAAATTTGTGCACAACAACTACCAGCAGCTATGTATTCATCTTTGGCAGTAGATAATGCAATATAATTTTGTCTTACTACACCATGAAACTAGATACTTTCCCAAAAACTGACATGTGCTAGAGGTTCTCTTTCTATCTAACTTATAGCCATCAAAGTCAGCATCTGAATAACTCACCAAATCAAAAGGTTGTCCTCTAGGATAGAATAGTCCTAAATTGGTTGTATATTTGAGGTATTTAAAAATACTTTTGATAGAATTTAAATGATATTATTTTGTGTTTTCTTGAAAATTTTCACAGATGCAGATACTAAATATAATATTTGGCCTACTGGTAGTTAATTAGAGTAAAATCCCAATCATTCCTCTATAAGTGGTTTGATCAATAGATTTACCATCTTCATCAAGGTCCAACTTACAAGTGGTACTCATTGGAGTGTCACTACTCTTAGTGTTTTCAAATCCAAATGTTTTTAAAAGATCCTTAGTATATTTATTTTGATTCAAAACAATACCTTCTTTATTTTGAAATATTTGAAATCCAAGAAATAATTTGAGTTCCCCCATCAATATCATCTCAAATTCTCTTTGCATCATCTTTGAAAAATCAACACATCAAGAATTTTTAGAGGATCTAAAAATAATATCATCAACATAGATTTGTATTACTAAAATATTTTTGGAAATTTATTTTATAAAAAGGGAAGGATAAGCAATACCTTTTGTAAAACCTTTAGAAATAATAAAATTGATGAGCCTATCATACTAATCTCTTGGATCTTGATTTAAACTACATAAATCTTTAGTTAAAAACATAATTTGTAAAGTGGGTATTTATAAAACTAAGGGGTTGTTCAATAAAAACATCCTCAATTATATAACCATTTAACAATGTACTCTTGACATCCAT
This sequence comes from Viscum album, assembly GCA_963277665.1. Taxonomy (NCBI): domain Eukaryota; kingdom Viridiplantae; phylum Streptophyta; class Magnoliopsida; order Santalales; family Viscaceae; genus Viscum; species Viscum album. The sequence goes on from OY728127.1 coordinate 27,669,350, forward strand.
TTGATAAAGTTTGAAATATAGATGTGTTGCATAGGCAAACAGGATTCTAATGGACTCAAGTCTAGCTACTAGTGTAAAGGTTTCCTAATAGTCAATGAATTATTCTTGACTATAACCTTATGTAACCAATCTATATTTGTTACTAACTATGTTACCATATTCATATACTTTATTCATAAATACCCATTTAGTGCCTATAGTCAAGGTGTCTTTGGGTCTATGTAAAACTTTCCAGACTTTGTTTCTTTCAAACTAATTTAATTATTCTTGCATATCCATAACCCAAAATTCATCATTGATAGAATCATTGATGTTCTTAGGTTCAAGTTGTGACAAGAAATCTCGATGTTCAACCTGATTTCTTAGAGAAGCTCTAGTCTTAGTTCCTTTTTCTAAATCTCCAACTATAGAATCTAAAGGATGGTTCTTGAGAGTTCTAAAAGGTCTAGAAAAATAAGGGATAGTCACTTATGGTTCCTCTACAGGTTCAGGTTCATCATGACTAGAGTCTAGAGAATTTTCAAAATTGTAAGTTTTAATAGATTCATTAATAGGATGGTCATAACATTTAGTATTGATGTCTATATTTGACATATCATCCTCAAGATTTTCTAGAGAGGTCTTTGACTCATGTGGATACGTCTCATCAAACTTGACATGTATAGATTCTTCCAAACATTTGGTTCTCTTATTGAAGACTCTATAGGCTTTACTATAAATTGAATAACCTAGGAAAATTCATTCATCACTCTTGGAGGAAAATTTTTCCAAATTATCCTTAGTGTTAAGAATATATACTTTGCAACCAAAAACTTTGAAGTAGTTAACCTTGGGTTTTATATTGTTCCACAACTCATAAGGAGTTATCTTAAGGATAGATCTAATCAAGACTCTATTAATTATATAGCATGTTGTATTGACAGATTTTTTCCAAAAGTATATAAATATGTCATACTCACTAAGAATGGTTCTAGAAATTTCTTGTAGGGTTCTATTTCTTCTTTATAAAACTCCATTTTTCTGGGGTGTCCTAGGAGCAGAGAAGTTATGACTATAGCCATTTTTTGAGCAAAAGGATTCAAACTCTTGGTTCTGAAACTGTAATGGCCCAGGTTGTTGGAGGTCTATTACTTAGTAAAAATATGATGTTTGAGGTGTTCTGGGTGGTTTGGGAGGCCATCCCAACTTCTCGGTGAAGTTTGACCCACGGTAGGCCTACCGGTAGACTTAGCCTACCGGTAGCAGACCTACCGGTAGCTCAGTCTACCGGTAGCCGCAGCCTACCAGTAGCTCAGTCTACCAGTAGCCGCCACCTACCGGTAGCTCAGCCTATCAGTAGCTCGGTCTACCGGTAGCCGTAGCCTACCGGTAGCTCGGCTAACCGGTGGACCTAGCCTAACCCCCACGGGTTTTCCAGTATCGCCTCCTTTTTGCACAAATTGAGTTTTAAACCCTATTTTGACCCCTTTATGCTTGTTTTAAAGCCCATTAACACCAATTAATGGCGTTTGATTAAGTGAGGTACCCTAGTGTGTATCGGTTTAAACCACCCTGAAAGGCGGGGACCCCTTAATGACGTGTGGGGTGTCCCAGCCACGTAGTCAACCCACGATCTGCAGTTTTGAGTCTTTTTCTCCATATCTTAACCATCCAGGAGTGTTGTATCTCAGCCCTTATCACCCTTTATAACCTAAAATCTTCTCCCTAAGTTCCTTTTCTGATCATACTACCCGGATCACCCTTCCTCCCGATGAGACGTACCCCTGTTCTGAAGTCTTCCTTGATCGCGTTCCGTGGAGTTCCTACCACTCCTGTTTTCCAGTTTCCATGTGAGGACTTAATGTCGATCTTTGATCATCAAGTAGGGGTTTCACCTTCATCTCTCCTTTCTGTGTATCTTGAGGGGTGGGTAGGCTACTGTTTTTGTTGAATTGGATTAACCAAACCTTAATAAAGATAATAAATGGACTCTAAATGAAGGGGAGGGGTGTGATCGATAATGCTACTCTGTTTTTTATCCATGATTGATGATTTATAAATTGTGCGGGCTTATGCCCACTGAAAATCATGTTCGTTGGTGGTCTTTCTCTGTGCACTAATAAACCCTTACCCCTTGTGATGTTCAAATGGCTTGTATTTTCGTTTTGGACTTTTGATGTGTAAAGGAAATTGGTTAATTGCATATATTCGGTTGAACAAATTGAAAGCACCAGGATAAACTCATTTTCTATGATAACCCCAGTTTAAGCCCAGTGGAATTGAAATCATGGAGTGTGTTAAATCTTTTAAATCTGAAAATACTTGTTGGGTGTTGTCCTCTTATCTTATGAATGATTAGTAAGGATAGTGTTCTTTAGTTTGGCTGAAGAAAAACCTAGATTGGGTGAGTGCTTATTACCTATACATATACTTGTAGTTTTGTGTTTCTTATTCGTTCCCCATCCAAGTTGATCAATTAGTTCCAAACACCCCCATTTCATGGGGGAGGGTGTTTTTTCCAACACTACCATTCATGGATGGTTATTATCTCCTTTCTACTCCCTTTCCTGGATAGCCCAAGTATCTTCGGGCAGGCTGTGATGGCCTGAGGTCCATTATTAACCCAATAATCTTTGGGCAGGGTAGTGTGGTGGTTGGCCCAGGTGTGTGCGGGCAGGTGGTTTCCCAAGTATCTTCAGGATGAGGCCCAGGTGTCTTCAGGCATGGTAGTGGTTGTTTTGTCCTAGGTGTTTGCAGGCGTGGTTACGTGTGGCAGTTGTGGCCCAGGTGTCTGCGGGCGGGTTAGTGGTTGTGGCCCAGGTGTTTGCGGGCGGGATGTGTGGTTGTGGCCCAGGTATGTGCGGGTGAGGTACGGAAGTGGGACTATGATGTGAATGGTGGGATTGGTCTGATGCAGAGGATGTCTTCAATAACTAGTGGGAAAGTGGCGCGGGGTACCCAAACATCGATGTGCTATTACTATACATTACTTGACTTGTGTTATTTGGGGAGTGTTCCTTGGTGAGGCTTGGGTGGTTAGTCTCCTTGCTAGGTGCTTGGTTTTCTCTTTTTCCATAGGGAATTAGCATGCCTCCCCACTTGTGCACGAGAGTATTTGGTTTTCCCTAATGAGTATACTTTTATGCTCACCCTACGTATATAAAACTTCTTTCAGGTTTCCAGGAGGACTTCGGGGATCATGTTGGACCGTACTAGCTCAGACCTTGTGACGGATCATCGCAGTTGTTGTTGTTCTTTCTTTTGGTATTTTCACTTTGTAGTCTCCTTATACATTGTGGTTTTTACTTTTGTAACATGAATTGGGAATGGTTCTTGGATTTACTTTTACTTTCTGTTTGGGGTTGTGGGATTTACTATCTTATCTCCTGATCCTATTAAAAGAAAAAGGGTAATTCCTTCCATTTAGTGTGTGGTTATATACCCTTGGCGTTGGTCGCCACTCCGGGACCTATTGAAGGTGGGTCTTGGGGGTCATTATCTCTCCTTCAACTTAAAGAAGGAAGGGTCTGGCAATCTGCTGACCTTTCCATCCTTTTGGTGAAGGCGGGTCGTGACAGAATGGTATCAAAGGTGGTTGAGAGATAGGATGGAGTCTGGAGTTAGGCACAGTGAGGATTGCATGGGATGGTAGGGCAACGGTGTTGGGTAACCTTGGTGCGTGAATTAGGCTAGGGAAGACCGACTAGGACACGGGATTTTAGGGCCCCCCGTGATCCGATGCAAGGACTCTGGACCTACCGAACGACCGAGTGAGCCCATGCTAATTGTAGGGTAGAGACCCTAGGGAAGGTTCATGCATCATAATGACTTGTGTTCTTGTGTTTCTGGGGTGTTTTGGGAATTTTAAATAAATAAGAAGTTTAAGAAGTTTTAAGAACAACATTCTGCACTACTTGGGCTTAGGCATTCTTTGTTTACCTTGCAGCTATGGCACCCGGAAGATAACCACGATTTGTACGGGCGATCGAGGCCCAGGAGGTTGACTTAGCTGATCGGCAGAGGGCTGATCGATGGGAGGAGGACGACCAGTGGCATAAGACGCTTCAATCCTTCCAGCAACAGACCCTTGAGAAGTATGAGGGTATCACCTCTAACATGAATATGGAGAGCTGGCTAGAAGAGCTGGTGATAGCTTTCAGCCTGATTCGGGCTCTGACCGAGTACTGAGTTCCTCAGGCCATCAGCTAGATGTGGGGAGCAGCGTGTCAGTGGTGGACACTCTACCTGGGGGAGAGGAGAGAGGCTGAGGTGGCATGGTCTGATTTCGAGAAGGAGTTCCGGGCAGAATTCATCTCTTCTACGATGAAGGCGGAAAAGAGGCAGGAGCTACTCTCCCTCCAGCATGGGAGTATGTCAGTAAGGGAGCTGGGAATCAAGTTCAAGGACCTCCTACGTTTCGCTCCGGACCTCTTTCCATATGAGGAGTCTCGGGCAAGAAGTTTAGAGGAGGTGCTCCAACCCTCCCTCCAGTACGATGTTACCCCCTTCACCTTGCCGACATACTTGGAGGTCCAGAAGAAGGCCGAAGTGGTGGAGAGGATTCATGCTCTAGGAGGTGTGTCGCGAGAGGGGATCCAGCTGGGATCATCGAAGGGGAAGGCTGTCAGCACCAGACCACCAACATCAGGACCCTCTTAGTTCCGACCAGTAGGGAGTAGTCCGCAACAGTTCCAGTTCCGATCCCCCGGTCCTTGCCCTTTTCTTTCGGACCCGGGACCAAGGTGATTCGTCTGTGGGATCCATGGAAATATTCGGAATCAGTGCCCGGAATGAGTACAGTACGGTGGTGGCAGACAGGCCCAACACCCACCCCAGCCACAGCTTCCAGCTAGGCCCTTCCAGCAGCAGTAGCATGGGCAGCGAGCTCCCACTCCTCCGAGGGCCGATGTTGCAGGGGGAGGCTGACCTCAGGGTGCTCCTCAGGGACCTCGACTAGGGCATGGTCGGAGAGGCGGCCAATAGCCGAGGGGTAGAGGAGCTAGACGTGGATATTTTCATGTTGCGGAGGCAGCAGTTCCAGCGGAACCAGAGGTTGTTCGAGGTACGATTAGTTTGTTCAGTACCCTTGCTTACGCCTTGTTCGATACCAGAGCTTCGCACTCCTTTGTTGCACCCGGTCTGGCCCGTTCTCTGGGTCTAGATGCCAAGAGACTTCCAGTGCCCCTGGTGCTGATCACACCAGTCGGAGGTCAGACCGACTTGTTATATGTTTGTAGAGGATGCACACTGAGGATAGGACCACACCAGTTGGTCAGGTATCTACTACTGCTACAGATATAGCCATATGATTTCATCCTAGGCATCGACTGGCTGTTCTCTATGTAAGCCATCATCGACTACTTCCGAGGAAGGGTTGTGTTCTCAGACTTGGGTGGCTGACATGTTACTTTCACCGGTGAGCAGAATGGTCATAAGGGTAGTAGGCAAGAGGAACCCCTCCTCTCCTTGTTATCCAAGCTATCAGTAGAGTCAGTAGATGCTGAGATGGTGGAAGTACCAGGGATCGTCGGTAAGTTTATGGACATCTTTCCTGGGGAAGTAACAAATCTACCCCCTCGACGTGATATCGAGTTTTGGATAGATTTGAAACCTGGCGCTCATCCGATTTCGATGGCTCCTTACCAGATGGCACCTTCGGAGCTACGAGAATTGCGGATTCAGGTTGACGATCTGATGAAGAGGGGTTATGTTCAACCAAGTGCATCATCGTGGGGTGCTCCAGTCTTGTTCGTAAAGAAGGAAGATGGTGGTCTCAGGTTGTGCATAGACTAAAGGAGGATGAATCAGGTGACGATCAAGAATCTCTACCCTCTTCCGAGGATAGATGATCTTTTCGACCAACTAAAAGGGGAAGGATGGTTCTTGAAGATAGACCTGTGTTCTGGGTATCACTAGTTGAGGGTGAAAGAGGGCGACATCCCGAAGACGGCCTTCAGGTGCAGATATGGACACTTCGAGTTTGTAGTCATGCCTTTCGGTGTTACGAATGCCCCGACTGTGTTCATGGGGATTATGAAAACCATCTTCTGGGAGTACCTGGATCGGTTCGTAATCGTGTTCATCAACGACATCCTGATCTATTCAAGGTCAGAGGAGGACCACGCGGATCACCTGAGGATGGTTTTAGAGGTCCTCCGACAACACCAGCTCTACGGGAAGTTGTCAAAATGCAAGTGTTGGATGCGATAAGTGCACTTCCTTGGGAACGTAGTGTCTGAGTAGGGGGTAGCGGTGGACCCATAAAAGTTTGAGGCAGTTGTTTCTTGGGCAGTACCCAAGAATGTGGCCGAGGTTCGCAGTTTTCTCAGGCTGCCGGGTTACTATCGAAGGTTCGTACCCAACTTCCCCCGATTTGCAGCCTCTTTGACAGCCTTGACCAAGAAGGACCGGGTTTTCGTGTGGAGTGAGCAGTGTGAGATATCCTTCACCTATCTGAAGGATAAGTTGGTTAGTGCCCCAGTGCTGAGACTACCAGAATAAGGGGCGGCGTATGAGGTGTTCTGTGATGCTTCAGGGAAAGGCCTCGGATGTTTGTTGATGCAGCGACAAGGGGTGATCTCTTATGGGTCTAGGAAGCTACTCCCTCATGAGAGTAATTATGACACCCATGACCTGGAGCTTGCATCGGTCGTTTTTGCACTAAAGTTATGGCGGCATTACCTTATCGGAGAACGCTTTGTGGTCTTCACAGATCACAAAAGTTTGAGGTATATCTTCTCCCAGCGGGACCTAAACCTGCGACAGCGAAGGTTGATGGAGCTCCTCTAGGATTACGACTTTGATATTTCCTATACTTCATGGAAAGGTAATGTATTGGTCGGTGCCTTGAGCAGGAGATCGCAGAAGGATGCGGTCTGAGAGTTGGCAGACGCCTGGAAGGCAATGGAGGAGTTGGCTGCCTTGCACCTAGATGCGAGGATGGATAACGGTAGAGGTTTCCTGTATCAGATGACAGTGCAGTCTTATCTATTTCAGAAAGTGGAGGAGTCTCAGTGGGGGGACCTAGAGTGTGAAGTGATGTGTGACCAAGTTGACCAGAGCAATGCTCCGGGAGGATGGGCATAGGATGGTCAGAACCGGATGCTTTTCTGGGGAAAGCTGTTTGTTCCAGAGGCGATGCGCGGCAAGGTTCTTAGTGAGTTACACAACTCACCCCTAGCGGTACACCCAGGAGTTTCCAAGATGTAACAGGGTCTGAAGAGATAGTTCTGGTGGCCTGGAGTAAAGCGACCAGTGGCAGAGTTTGTGGCCAAGTGCCTAGTGTGTCAGCAGGTGAAGGCTGAACACCGAGTTCCAGGAGGCCTACTGCAGTCTCTAGATATCCCTGAGTGGAAGTGGGAGGACATATCAATGGATTTCATCACGAGACTACCCAAGGTTCAAGGGGGTTATGATTCCATCTGGGTAGTAGTGGACCAGTTAACGAAATCGGCTCACTTTTTGGAGATTAATGAGTCAAGTGCAGTGGATGTTTTGGCACGAAGGTACGTGGATGAGGTAGTGTGGTTGCATGGAGTTCCGAGGTCCATAGTCTCGGATAGGGATGCACGGTTTACCTCACAAGTATGGAGAGGATTGCAGCATGATTTTGGCACCTAGCTACGTCTTAGCACTGCTTTCCATCCCCAGACAGATGGAAAAACCGAGCGCACCATCCAGACCTTGGAGGATATGTTGTGGGCATGTGTTCTAGACTCAGGAGGATCATGGGTGCAACACTTACCTTTGATAGAGTTCACCTAAAATAATATATATCACTCCACCATTGGTATGGCCCCGTTTGAAGCCTTGTATGGGAGGCCATGCCGCTCACCTGTGTGTTGGACCGAAGTTGGGGAGGCGGGCATCCTTGGCTCGGAGGTGGTGCAGAGCACGACGGAGAAGGTTCAGCTTATACGGGAAAGGATGAAGGCGGCTCAGGACCGACAAAAGTCGTATGCTGATACCAGAAGAGGGCCCTTGGATTTTTAGGTTGGAGACCACGTGTTCTTGAGGGTCTCCCCTTGGCGTGGACAATGGAGGTTCGGCAAGGGGAGTAAGCTTTCTCCCAGGTTCATAGGACCCTTTGAAGTGTTGCGGCGGGTCGGCGAAGTGTCTTATCAGCTAGCGTTACCACCGCCGCTACTAAGGATACATGACGTCTTCCATGTGTCCCAGCTCCATCGGTATCTGCACGATGATTCACACGTCCTCGACTGGGGAGATCTAGACATCGAGGACGACGTGACCTTTGTGGAAAGACCAGTGATGATCGAGGATCGTGAGGAGAAGGTGCTTCGTGGGCGAACCTTTCCCTTGGTTCGTTTGTTATGGAGACATGGTGGGCTTGAGGAGAGTATGTGGGAGAGGGAAGCACAGATGCGTGCCCAGTACCCAGAGTTGTTTTGAGTTTTGTACTGTTCTATTTATACTTGTTGTCATGGAACGCTTTACCTTGTTGGCTATGAAAAATGTGGTTTTTTTTCTTTCCTCTGGATGTGTGTGGAAAGTACTGGCTATGGGGAGGGGAGGACCTGACCCCTAATCAAGATGCATTAAGGTGGATGCGATTAAACCCATGAGGATGAGTCAGTGCCTCCCAAAACGGATAGTATCTTGACATGGGGAAGGGACTCCCCAAGCCATATGACTGGCCAGTTTGACATGGTATGTTGCTTGGTTCTTTAGAGGGAGGTGTTTTTAGTTAACAATGAGGTTCACTCCTGAGAGGTATCTTTCGAGGTGGTTGTTCGGACCCTCTCTTTCATTATGGGTTGTTTTGATTCTTGAGGGTGAGAATAGTTTGAGAGGTATCTGATGTAATGGCCCGGGTTGTTGGAGGTCCATTACTTAGTAAAAATCTGATGTTTGAGGTGTTCTGGGTGGTCTGGGAGGCCATCCCAACTTCTCAGTGAAGTTTGACCCACAGTAGGCCTATCGGTAGCCTTAGCCTACTAGTAGCAGACCTACTGGTAGCTCGGTCTATCGGTAGCTGCAGCCTACTGGTAGCTCGGCCTACTGGTAGCTCAGTCTACTTGTAGCCGCAGCCTACCGGTAGCTCGGCCTACCGATAGCTCGGCCTACAGGTATCTCGGTCTACCGGTAGCCGGTAGCTCGGCCTACCGGTAGCTCGGCTAACCGGTGGACCTAGCCTAACCCCCACGGGTTGGCCAGTATCGCCTCCTTTTTGCACAAATTGAGTTTTAAACCCTATTTTGACCCCTTTACGCCTGTTTTAAATCCCATTAATGCCAATTAATGGCGTTTGATTAAGTGAGGTACCCTGGTGTGCATCGGTTTAAACCGCCCCGAAAGGCGGGGACCCCTTAATGATGTGTGGGGTGTCCCAACCACGTAGTCAACCCACGATCCGTGGTTTTGAGTCTTTTTCTACATATCTTAATCATCCAAGAGTGTTGTATCTCATCCCTTATCACCCTTTATAACCTAAAATATTCTCCCTACGTTCCTTTTCTGATCATCCTTCTTGGAGCACCCTTCATCCCGACGAGTCGTACACCTGTTCTGAAGTCTTCCTTGATCGCGTTCCGTGGAGTTCCTGCCAGTCCTGTTTTCCAGTTTCCACGCGAGGACTTAATGTCGATCCTTGATCGTCAGGTAGGGGTTTCACCTTTTTCTCTCCTTTCTGGGTATCTTCTGGGGTGGGTACTCTACTGTTTCCGTTGAATTGGATGAACCAAACCTTAATAAAGATAATAAACGGACTCTAAATGAAGGGGAGGGGTGTGATCGGTGATGCTACTCTATTTTTTATCCATGATTGATGATTTCTAAATTGTGTGGGCTTACGCCCACTGAAAATCATGGTCGTTTGTGGTCTTTCTCTATACACTAATAAACCCTTACCCCTTGTGATGTTCAAATGGCTTGTATTTTGGTTGTGGACTTTTGATGTGTAAAGGAAATTGTTTAATTATGTATATTCGGCTGAACAAATTGAAAGCACCAGGATCAACTCCTTTTCTATGATAACCCCAATTTAAGACCAGTGGAATTGAAATCATGGAGTGTGTTAAATCTTTTAAATCTGAAAATACTTGTTGGGTGTTGTCCTCTTCTCTTATGAACAACTAGTAAGGATAGTGTTCTTTAGTCTGGCTGAAGAAAAACCTAGATTGGGTGAGTGCTTGTTACCTATACATATACTTTTTGTTTTGTATTTCTTATTCGCGCCCCACCCAAGTTGAGAACTTAGTGCCGAACACCCCCATTTCATGGGGGAGGGTGTTTTTCCCAACACTACTATTAGTGGCTGGTTATTAGCTCTTTTCTGCTCCCTTTCCCGGATAGCCCAAGTATCTTCGGGCAGGCTGTGATGGCCTGAGGTACATTATTAGCCCAAGAATCTTCGGGCAGGGTAGTGTGGTGGTTGGCCCAGGTGTGTGCAGGTAGGTGGTTTCCCAAGTATCTTCGTGATGAGGCCCATGTGTCTTCGGGCATGGCAGTGGTTGTTTTGGCCTAGGTGTTTGCAGGCATGGTTACGTGTGACAGTTGTGGCCTAGGTGTCTGCGGGTGGGTTAGTGGTTGTGGCCCAGGTGTTTGCGGGCGGTATGTGTGGTTGTGGCCCAGGTGTGTGCGGGCGGGTTACGGCAGTGGGACTTCGATGTGAATGGCGGGATTGGTCCGATGCGTAGGATGTCTTCAATAACCAGTGGGAAAGTGGCACGGGGTACCCAAACATCGATTTGCTATTAATATACATTACTTGACTTGCGTTATTTGGGGAGTGTGCCTTGGTGAGGCTTGGGTGGTTAGTCTCCTTGCTAGGTTCTTGGTTTTCTCTTTTTCCACGGGGCATTAGCATGCCTCCCCACTTGTGCACGAGAGTCTTTGGTTTTCCCTACTGAGTATACTTTTATGCTCACCCTACGTATATAAAACTGCTTTCAGGTTTTCAGGAGGACTTCGGGGATCGTGACGGACCGTACTAGCTCGGACCTTGTGATGGATCGTCGCAGTTTCTGTTGTTCTTTCTTTTGGTATTTTCACTTTTTAGTCTCCTTATACGTTGTGGTTTTTACTTTTGTAACATGCATTGGGAATAGTTCTTGGATTTACTTTTACTTTTAGTTTGGTGTTGTGGGATTTACTATCTTATCTCCCAATCCTATTAAAATAAAAAGGTTAATTCCTTCCATTTAGTGTTTGGTTCTATACCCTTGGCGCTGGTCACCACTCAGGGACCTATTGAAGGTGGGTCTCGGGGGTCATTATCTCTCCTTCAACTTAAAGAAGGAAGGTCCTGGAAATCTACTGACCTTTTCCTCCTTTTGGTGAAGGCGGGTCATGACAGAAACTCATGGACATGGTTACTTTTTAGGGTTTTAATTCTTAGACCACTAATATTTTCTACATTCCTAGCATACTTGGTGAAATGAGAGCAAGCTTCACTTTTGTGAGCCAAGAAAAAGGTCCAATTATATTTATAGTAGTCATCTACAAGAACATAGACATAGTGCTTCCCACTTAGACTTGAAACTCTAGATGGTCCAAACTAGTCCATGTGAACCAACTAGAGAGGTTGTGAAGTTGAAACTTCTTTCTTTGGTTTGAAAGATATTGTGTGTTGTTTACCGTTTTGACAAGGATTGCATACTTTTCCATTTGGAAACTCAAGTTTAGGTAGATCCTTGACTAATCCTTTTCTAGTAAACTTTCTAATTGAGTGTATATTGTAGTTACCTAATCTTCTATTCGAAATACAAGACTCTTTATTAAAATCATTTAAACAATAAATATCTTGATAAATTAAAGAATCTAAATCAACGGCATAAACATTTTCATTTCTAAAAGTAGAAAATACTAACTCATTTTTATAATTAAAAACTTTACATGCATCATTTTCAAATTTAACATTGAAACCATCATCACATAACTAATAGATACTAAGTAGGTTGTATTTTAACCCATCAACAAAAAGTACTTTAGAAATTAAAACTGAGTTAGAGTTACCAATATGGATGAGGCCAATGATTTTTCCTTTAGCATTATCACCAAAGGTGACATTCCCACCATCAATATTTATCAGATTCTTTAAGTATGATTAATCTCTTGTCATGTGTCTTGAACATCTAATATCAAAGTATCATAAGCTTTTACAGGAGCTCTTCAAACAGCATTCCTACGAAAACAGATTAGACAAGAAAAGATTTTGGTACCCAGATTCATTTGGGTCCAATAACATTAGTAATAATATATTTGGGAACCTATATTTGCTTCATGGTTTTCCTATAAGAAAAATGTAAAGTATTTGAAAAATAGACTTTATTTGGTCTAGAAAAACTTGAAATAATAGAAGATGTTTCATGGTTGAAACTTGCAGAAAATTTTCCAGAACTGGGCATAAAACTGGATTTTCCAAATTTAGATACAAAATTGGTTTTGAAAAAATTTATTTTACCAGGTTAGTAGCCAATACCATAGTATATTTGGGTGCAACTTTTTTACCATTAATTTGAACCAATATATCTTTACCATTGGTAAAATTTTCTAAATCCTTTTTCAATTATTCATTTGACAATTTAAGCTTATTATTTTCCTTAAGTAGTTGAGCATTTTTCTCTTTTTATGTAGCAATTTTTTATTTAACAGTGGTAGTAAAAGAATGATGTTTCTTAAAATATTTATATTTAACTTTTAATTCATTATAATTTTCCTCTATAATTTTTAAATATTCAAACATTTCCTCATTTTTCATATTTTCATAATCACTTTCATATCCAGAATAATAAGCATTATGTTCAAGAGAGTTTAGTGTTACCTTAGATGTGTTTCTCATAAAAGACATATTTTCTTTATTATCCTTTTCATCATGAGAGGATTCTGAGTCACTTTATTGATCCTCAAAATCACTCCATGTTTCCTTCATGTCCTTTGTATACATTCTATACTTATCATAATACTTCTTCTTGTACTTTATCTTGGTACAGTGGGCCTTTACATATCCCCTTTGTTTTCACTCATAGAATATTATCTCATTTGAGGTATCAACTATTTTACAATCCTTTTTATAGGTTCCCTTATTGTCATATTTACCTTTGTAGCTAGGCTTTCTAAAAAAATTCTTCTTCCTATATAATTTCTTAAACCTTATGTCTATTAGAGCCATCTCCTCATCACTATCTATTGATGATTTTTTATTACTTGAACTTTTAGTTTCATCTTAATATTTGTCCTACTATTTAAATTTAGTAGATTTAAAAGAAACATATTTTCTTTTGGGTTCATCATCCTATTATTTGTTTACTTTTATTTCTTCCTCATACATCATCAACTTTCCTATTATCTCTTTCACTGGAAAAGTTTTGAGGTCACAGGATTCTCTTATTGATACAAAAGTCCCTTTCTATCTATCTAGTAATCATCTGAGTATTCTCATGATTTTCTTCTTGGATGTAATATCTCTTCCCAAAGAGATCATGGTGTTCACAATTTCATTAAACTTTAGATACATGTTAGAAATATGCTCATCAATATTCATCATAAAATTATCATACTTAATAGTATAAGTGTTAAGTCTTGTTTCTTTAACATTAGAAGTTCCTTCATGAGAAATAGCTAAAGTGTCCCAAATTTCATAGGCAGATGTATAATTATATATTATATTAAATTATTCATCTACTAGTGCACAAAATATAGCATTCATAGATTTGAAATTTTTATTATAAGCAGTCTTTGTGGCATCACTCCAGGTATTCCTATTAGTCTTTGGTATTTCGTATTGATCTTCTATAACTGTCTAAATATCAAAGCCCATACTTTATAAATACATTTTCATCTTAATCTTCCATTGGGAATAGTTTGTTCCATTAAATTAGGGAGGTATGTTTATAGATAAACCTTCCAATCTATTATCCATACTAAAGAAAAGATTTTTAAAGAGCTAAAAATTTAGAAGTAACAGAAATTTTGAGATCTTTAAAACACAACTAAATCACAGTTGAAAATATTTGAAAAATATTTTTAAAAAAAACTTTCCTCTAGTACCAAATATTGGTAAGAGTATGACACTCAATAGGTGGGTGAATTGAGTTCCTATAAAAATTTATGTTAAAAAGTTTATTTAAAATATTCCCCCAATTTAAAACATAACAGGACAATTAATAAAAATAGTGGATTTATAATAGTGTGACTATTCAACTAATTTCTCAGAAGATTAATTATTTCTCAGTTGTAACAATATGAGATATTGATGGAACTTTTGAAACTAATATAATAATCCAAAATAGTTATAAACACTATCCAAGACTAACTATCAAAGTGAAACTTAGTTTTCTGAAATATAGGTAAAAATAGAGAAAACTAAATTTGAAAATACACAAGATATAAAACAAGAGGTTCGGTCTCAAGCCAAGACTTTTTACTCTCCACTTTGTGATCACCTACCATCAAGAAGTATATATAGATAAATGTTTTTATCCACACCCTGGATCAGGGTTTACATAACATTTTACAACTATCCAGGTCACCTGACCTCTACTATAGTTCTACATGGGAACAAAATACAACTAAGTCACACAGGACCTCTACCATAGTTCTATATGAGATAAATAAGTGTAAAAAAGATAGTTTTGTGAGGATATATAGTATCCTCCAGTTCAGTGCAGGATACAGTGTGTGTTTTTCAGACAGATGCACACACTACTCAAAAATGTAATAAAAAGGCACAAAACAGAGTAATAAATATTAGATAGTGTTTATAAGTCTTTGTGTGTTATGAATTTTAGATCTAGACTCTTTGATGTATCAAAGTTGAATCTAGAGTCCTCTTCTGAAATCAGACACTAAAAACTAAGTTTTGTGGAGTACTGTGTTTTGTCTTCTAGAAAGATGAGATGTTCTTCTCCTTAGGTTCAGTTGAATGCTACAAAGATTTTGAAACATTGATGGATAGTTGTTCTCTGGTTCACAAAAAGAAGGAATGAAGATTTCCTCATGTTTTCCTCCTTTCTGTATGTTTCTCAAGTGGTTTTTCTTCTCTGTCTACACATATCTTTGTATATCACTTTCATGCGCTGCTTTGTATATCTCTTTCATCTAGAGTCCCTTTATTTTATATTCTTGTAGCCTGACAATGTGCATGTTTGAGGTAGGTGTTGTACCTCATATTTCTAAAATCCTCATTAAAGATGTCTTCAAAAATAATTAAATTAATCAGTTGCATTAAAACACTCAAAATATGACCGTTAGAAATAATATTAAATAAAAGGAAATTTAAACAGTATTTCAGTGACTCCTTTATCAGTGAGTAATGCGTCGGCAACTCATTCCATTGGTGAGTACTTCTATCAGTATCGGTGTCTCATTCTATCAGTGACTCCTTCTGTCGTTCTGTCAATGCGTCGTTGAGTCATTACGTCGGTAGAACCATGCATCAGTAGCACCATGCATTGATAAGTCCTTACATAGGTAGGTCCTTGCATCGGTAAGTCCTTGCATCGGTAAGTCCTTACATCGTTAGGTCCTTCTATTGGTGATACAATTGAACTGTCGGTGACTCATTTGAACTATTGGTGAGACATTTTTTCTATCGGTATCGGTGATTCCTTTATGTTATCAACATTGGTGAGTCAGGCTTATTCTATTAGCATCGGTGACTTGATTGTATGTCAGTGTCAGCTTCTTAAGGAAATATTTATGTTTGGACTATATTACAACATAAATATTATTAGAATGTGTTAAAATTATATGTGATCATATATAATCATAATTAAACATATTAAAACTTAAATAAACATGATTGAAATGATTAGATATGATTAATAAGATTTTACATGATTAATAATATTTGACATGATTTGTGATTATTAAAACTAGAGAGGGTGGACAACAATCTCCTATAGGCCAATACATTATTATATAGGATCTGTATGTCCAAGGATATTTATTTAATCCCCCTTCAACCAATATTTTTATTCCCCTCACCTGCATGTGAGTTATAAATATTTATAATTAATGGATTTTTCTGAGGTGTGTGGAGGTGGTTCAAGACAAAACCATAAGGATGCCAACCCAAGTGTTACACAGGTGGATAGAAAGAATATTGTAACTCATGCCAAGACTGAAAACACGAGTTATTTTCCCTAGGTAATAGGTTGATTTAATGTCCACTCATTAAATCAACCATTAGATAATGCTCACGAACGGTTCATTTAATTATTTATTTATTTCTATCTATGAAATTATTTATTTTATGGATGTAAGGTCATGGTCACATAAATAAAGTAATTAATGTGAAAAGATAGGATTTAAATAAATAGATTATGAGTAAATGTTTTATTTGGAATGGTTAATTAAATAAGTAACATACACTTAATATTAACAATACATGTTAATGATAAAATAAGATAAGATTTTTTTGGGTAAAAATCCTTCAACATAACGTTGAAGCATTTTTGGGTTGATTGTGTTTGTTGACAAAGAGGGTTTACTTGGTCAGTTGTGTTATTCTACGGATATTTTTGAAAACCTATATTGATAAATAACTATGAAAAATTAATGGATGATCTTGAGGTGTTATAAAAAGAATACATATAATGTGGCACTGTTTTCTAGTGTTTTCCAAATTTTTGGGTCCAAAAATTGGAGAATGGAGATAAGTTTTTTGGAAAAGGGGCATACATGCCAATGTCTTGTAGGCTTTGAAAGTTTTACACCATGCGTGTTTCAAGATCAAAACATTACAATATGGAAAAGTCACGAAGGGCGCACAAGTTTTGGAGTTGGTACACAAGGTGATGAGAGAGACAGAGGCTTGGGTGAATGGACTAGCGTGCCTGGAGGAAAGTTGCACACAGCGCTCAGGGTGACCAAAATGCCTATAAATAGATGGCTGCCACCCCCCCCCCCCTAATTTCTCATGAATATCAACACTTATAGAAAATTTTATCTCCATTCATGAAAATAGTTTGGTAGCGCGAGTAGTGGGTTACACAGAAGTTTCACACTAGAAGTTAGTTCTGTGCCAATAGTGATTTGGGAATAAAAGGGTATGTGTCTCACAAGTTGTGATTATAATAAGGGATTGTAACATGAGTGGTTTTCCATGAAAAATGTGACACTTGCACATCAAGCTCAAATTATCACACAAGTCAACCTAAGGTTGCACGAAATCTAGAAGTTTCCCAGTACACCTATGGTAAAGTGGTATTCATCAGTGGATGAAAGTTATAATTCAATAGAGTATCTACATGTAGTGGAGGATATATTCATTTGATATAATTAAGGGACCTACAAGTCTATAAATTTTGATTGGATCTTCTAAAGAAGCAGAGATCACACTTTAGTTGAGAGAGTAGTGATCTTTCAAATTGTAATTGGTTGTAAACCAAGAGGTTCAGTGAGTTCACTCCAAACATTGTAAACAAAAAGTTCACTTTTAGTGAATTTGGTACATTGGAACATCGATGTTGTATGCTCCTTGGATGTATCCCAGTGAGGGTGAACTAAGTAAAATTGTTGTGTCTTGTTCATGCTTCAATTTCTATTCATACCTTACTATAGGAGAGAGAGAGAGAAGAGATTTTTGTTTAACAACAAAATAAGATAAAAAGGGAAGTTGTTTTAATCTATCATACCTTGATTAATCCCCCCCCCATTAGGTTTTTTTACCTAACTTGATCAAGAATTAAAGCCTTAGAACTAAGTGCTTGACCAACCCTCGCTGGGACACTTACTTTTAATGTGGAGTTCTTATAAAGGTTATGGGTTGACTTAACCATATTACATCAAGATAATTATACCTCTTTAGACTTTATGTAACTTAGAGGAAAGTGTTGAGGAAACTCAAGTTGTGATTTCAGGATAGGGGAGTCCACTCAATGGATCAAGGAGTTACAAGCATGTGGTTAGCAAAGACATACCTACCTAAATAACTTCAATTAGCTTTAACAATCCTCATTGGGGTTATGTGAAGGGGCATATAGATCCTTATGATTATAATTCCTTAGCAACTAGACATTCTGATTTCAATGGTGAGGGCTATTGGGACTTGATAAAATAGTGAGAGATTTAATAAAAAATAATTAATTTATTATTTCTTGCATAATTTGTAATCAAGTAAAGGTAGTAATAATCTAATCATTAATTATAGAATAAAATATAAACCTCATCATCCATATTATCCCTACGACCGGTATTGGAGAAATTTGACCTCCTCACTTGTATTAACTTCTAGGAGTGGTTTATATGCCTTCGAGTTATGTTAAGCCATGAATGAAAATCTTACATGCTAGAATCCTCAATGCTTGATTTTTCTACCAAGGAGGTGAGTGATGAAGAGTTATTTTTCTAGGAAAAACATTTGAGAAACTAAAACGGCATTCAATGTTTGATGATTTCATCTATGTCTAGTGAACTCATAAAGTCTCATGAAAACATGGATGTGTATAGCATGCTTGAGAAACTACATGGTCTTTATTGTGAGAGATCTAGATAAGAATAGTTTGAGATTTCCAAGTTTCTCTTTCATAGAAATCTTGGAGAGGGTGCTCTAGTTGGGCCTCATGTATTCAATCTCATTGGCTACATTGAGCGCCTAGAGGTGCTTGTGTTTAAACTCCATACAGAACTTATCACTAATCTCATTCTTTCATCACTCCCATAGAGTTTCTCTAGCTTTGTTGTAAATGTTAATATGGACAACATTGAGAATTCTCTACCAGATCATCTTAATCTCCTTCTCTAAGTAGATAAGGATACAGAGCATGGAAATCCTTCTATCCTTATAGTGAACAAATGGAAAGGGAAATAAAATATCTCTAAGTCCAAATCTTTTTCATGACCTTCCAAGAATATGAAGATCAAGGGGAAATCAAGTGAATAGGACGTTGTCTGTTTTGTATATGGAAAGAAGGGACACTGGAAGAAAAAATTCACTCATCCAAAGAAGAAAGGGGAAGCTTCAAGTACATTTTTTATCAATTGAAATTTATCTATTTCTAAAAATTTGGTATTAGATATAGCTTTTGGTTCTAATATTTTTATTCAAATATAGGAACTAAGTAGATTCAAAAAAATTGAACAAGGTAAGGTAGATCTATGAGAAACAAATGGATCTAAACTTGTGGTTTTCACTATCAGGGACTACCACCTCAAAATGATAACTAGAATGATCTTAGTTTTAAAGGATTGTTATTACGTGCCTTTGGTTACCAAAAACATTATATTTGTATCAAGACTTGATAATGATGGATTTATTTTCAAGTTCAGAAATGAATGTTACTTCTTTTATAAAGATGGATTTTTTTATGGTAAGGAACATTTAAATGGTAGTATTTATCTGTTGTATTACACAATAAAATTAATGGAAATCAATAACCAAACTTCTATGACTCATACCACACTCAACTATAGAATCAATAGCTAGGTCATGTAAATGAAAAGAGATTAACTAAATTATACCAAGATGCGGGTTTACCATTTCCAATTGAGGTAGGGGGTGGGTACTCATACTTCATAACTTTTACTAATGATTTTAGAAGATATGGATATGTATACTTAATGAGGTATAAGTATGAATATTTTAATAAATTTAAGGAATAAAATAATGAAGTTGAGAACTATCTTGGTAAGAAGATTAAGAAACTCTGCTCAGACTGTGGTGAACAATATCTTAATCAATACTTCATTGATTACTTACAGAAGTTTGGAATCCTATCTCAACTCACTCCTCCTTATACACCTTAGTGAAACAATGTAACTGAAAGGAGGAACCAACACCTAGTTGTACATGGTGAGATCAATGATGGGTCATGCGAGTCTTCCATTATCCTTTTAAGGATATGTGTTACAAATAATAGCAAAAATACTAAACCAAGTGCCAACTAAAGTGGAAGATAGTATACCATACCATTTATGGAATGGAAAGAAACTCATGTTTTCATACTTACATGTGTGTGGTTATAAATCATATGTTAAGGCCTCTTCAGGTAACAAACTTGTACCCCGAGGCATAAAGTGTACCTTTATAGGATACCTGAAAGAAACAAGGGGATATTACCTATATGAAACCTCAAAAAAGGTAACGGTGGAAAGATACACTATATTCCTTGAGAGGGATCACATCTATAAAAGATATAATGGGAGCGAGATAGACTTCAATGAAGTTGAGCCTCAAGGTATACAAGAGTTGTCATAGGAATATATTCCAAAAAACCTCATGGAAGAAGAAAATGTTCCAAAGAAACAAGTACTATGTAAGAGTACAAGAGAGGTTAGATAAAAATAATATTATAGTTTTCTAGTCATTGAGGATGGTGAATCATTATTAGTTGATAATAATGATCCTCTAACCTATAAAAAAGCAATAAGTGGAATAGATGTTTCCAAGTGGCAAGAAGCTGTTAATTATGAAATGGATTCCATGTTCCAAAACCAAGTATGGATTTTGGTAGATCCTCCATTGGATGTAAAGCCTATTGGTTACAAATAGATATTCAAGAAGAAACTGGATATGGAAGTAAAAATCAGTACCTATAAGGCATGACTGGTTTCAAAAGGGTTTAAACAGAGTTAAGGCATTAACTATGGTGAAACATTTTCACCAGTTCTAATGCTAAAATCCATCAGAATTATACTTTCCATTACAAATTACCATGATAATGAGATTTTTAAAATGGATATCAAAATAGCCTTACTTAATAGGAACCTTTAGGAAGATTCCTATATAACACAACCTGATGGGTTTGTGACTCCAAAGGATTCAAATAAGATATAAAATTTTCAAAAAATACATTTATGGATTAAACCAAGCATCTAGTTAATGGAACATTCATTTTTATGAATCCATAATGGAATATGGTTTCATAAAGAATGATTGTGAGCCTTGTGTCTACAAAAAGTTTAGTGGGAGTGTATTTGTTTTCTTAATAGTATATGTTGATGACATATTACTCAATAGAAATGAAATACTAGTCTTACAGTATGTTGAGGAAAGGATGAATAAATGATTCACTATGAAGGGATTGGGAGAGGTGTAATATATTATTGGGACTAAGATCCATTTTGATAGATCCAAGAGATTTCTATACCTAAGTCAAAGTACATACATTGACAAGATACTAAATAGATTCAATATGGAACAATCCAAGAGGGGATTGTTGATATTGTCACATGGAATTAATCTTTCTTGGAAAATGTGTCATTAAACACATGAGGATATAAATAGAATGGAAAGGATTCTATACGCATCAGCAATTGGTTATGTCATGTATGATATGGTATGTACTAGGTTACATTTCTCCTAAGCATTAAGTGTGGTATGATGACTTCATGCTGACCTAGGTGACCAACATTGGATGACAGTCAAGACTATACTTAAGTATATGGGGCGTGCTAAGGATATGCTCCTGGTTTATAGAGGATATGAGGAACTAGTCACTAGAAGATATTCATATTATAGTTTTCAAACTGATCCAGATGATATAAAGTCATAAACAGGATACATATTCACTTTGAATGGAGGTGTTGTGAGCTAGAAGAGCTCAAAGCAAGATGTGGTCATAGATTATACAGTAGAGTATGAGTATATTGATCCTTATAATGCAGCTAAATAAGCATCATGGATGCAAAACTTCATCCAAGATCTTGAAATGGTACCTAGAATAAAGATCCTATCACA
Source organism: Viscum album (assembly GCA_963277665.1). Classification (NCBI taxonomy): domain Eukaryota; kingdom Viridiplantae; phylum Streptophyta; class Magnoliopsida; order Santalales; family Viscaceae; genus Viscum; species Viscum album. The sequence goes on from OY728127.1 coordinate 27,690,969, forward strand.
CTCTTCTATAATAACACTATAGTGGTAGCTCTCTCAAAATATTCATGGTCACATCAGTAGACAAAGCATATAATTCAGAAGTATTATCTCTTGAGGGATTTTTTTCATAGAGGTGAAGTTTTAGTGAGTAGTATTTCCATGGAATACAACATAACAGACCCCTTTACTAAATTCTCGACTTATCATAAACATGATTATCATGTGAGGTCTAGAGGACTGAAAGTCATAGGTAGTTGGCTCTAGTCTAAGAGGGATTTTGTTAGATTTGGTGTCTTAGGACCAACTATTTTTACTTTGATTACATGTATATTAGATGTATTTAATATTAATAAAACTTCCTATTATATATTTTTTACTATTCTTCGTAAATCTAATGTAATAATGTCCTAGAGTATACATTACATTGATAAGGTCATAGTAGTTCCCCTCTATGATGAGAACCTTGAAGTGATATAAAGATATTCTTAAATAATGTTTTGTGGTTGGATATCATACTATGATGGGACATATAGTACATAGACTGTCTGGTAGGAGTACTTGTAAGCAGATGAGGATTCTTCTCATGAAGTTCACACTTGGTAATCTTCAAGACAGGAGATTATGATAACAGAACCATTAGTATAAATTCCACATGTTTTGGTTTCATTGGATATTCCTATCTATGAGAATGTGTAGTGGTCCTTAGACTTTAATATTATCATTCATGCATTCCATGACTTGCGCACTTATATTTGTTGATGAAACCCATGATAACATATGTTCGAGAAGAGGTAGGGTATGTTGGGTGTGTCGTTATTGATATGGCATTAATAGATAAGTCAGTGAAGGATTTTTCCCTTCCAACTTTATAGAAGTTGATATCTCAACCCTTTGATTAGAATAGAACCATTGAATTAAATTCTATAGCCATGGTGAAATAACACATTTATTTCAGATATTCAAAGAAATGTATATTGATCAAATTGGTTGATGACATAGATGTGCAACCTTCTTGATGGGATATTACAATAAACGGATTATATTAAACAGTGTTCATTCATATGTGGTTATCATCATTATGACATTAATTTATTTCTCTTGGGTTCTATGACCAATTTCTAGATAGTAATCTTAGAATTTAGGAAATTCCACCTAATGACAATGAGAAATAATCCTAGAGGGTCACACACTAAGTGTTACTGATGATCTTGATTAAATTCTATTTGAATTTAATTAATTGAAGAAATATTAATCTCAATACCAAGGGATAATTTTATTCATGTTTTACTGATCATAAATATTTATTGATGAATGAAATATTTAAATTAAATATTTATTTAGGTGGTCAATAAATTCTAGAGGAGTTCGAATAGACCAAGACCATGTTCGGTAACAAATATTAATTAACAATCCAGTTAAATAATGTTTTTTATTATGAAAATTGGTGCACTACACAAAATAATATTATTATTATTACTATGTGGCATGGAATTTATTAAAGGTTATAATATTATTTAAGGGTCTACATTCAATTATATAATTATTTTAACCTAAACCCTAGCTCTATAAATAGACGATTGTATCTATTGTGTAGTGGGTGTGATCGAGAATAGAGAATTGTTGTGCATAATGAATTCCCTCTCAACTCATCCTTCTATCTTCCTCCCAATAATGAGAAACGCAAGAGATATTACTTCAAGACCTAAGTATGATCAATCAATATAAAAAATTTAAGATAGTTTATTCACCATTCTATCACTTGTAGATCGATTGGAATTGATTAGAGATCAAAGGAGTATGTGTCGATCACAACTAGATGGATTATATCTTTGGATCCTCATAGCACAATGAAGGAAATACAAAAGGGAATTTTTTGGATGATCAAAATCATAAATGAAGAATGGTTCCTAATCCAAGGTAATCATTTCTTCCGATATTAAATAAATTAATTGTAAATTTTATGCGCAAGATCCTCACTTGTTATTTCAAGAAACTCGATATTAAAATAAATTTTAATATATCACCCCCCACCACATGATTTTTTTGTGCCTGTATCAACAACCACATTGTAGTAGTGGGTGTATTTTGGCTATTTGGAGTTTTACATTTTGTGGAATATGAATTTTGGAGCTATTTGTGTGGTGTTTGGTGCACCATGACTAGTGAAAAGGTCAGGGTGGAAATTTAATAGGGCATTTTTCATTAAATGTTTCCCCTGTGAGAAATGGGGAAGGCTACACATCATAGTGGATGGTGTGGTGATACTAGAGGTTTATATGGTTTCTATATTGGGACTACTAAAAAAACACACCTTTAATATTGCTAGAATCATCCTTTATCAATGCTTGAAAAACACTGACTACCTTAGTGCGGTTAAAAGTCCATGACTTTTATCATCACTAAAAAAGCACTGATAAATGGAATATTTATCAATGAAAATAAAAGCACTAATAAATCATACTTTTATTGGTGCTTTTAAAAGCTCTGATAAAAGACCTCATTTATCAATGCTTTTATTTAGCACTAATAAATAGCCACATTATCATTGCTTTTAAAAGAACTGATAAAAGTATGATTTATCAGCGCTTTTATTTGAGTTGATAAAAGTATGATTTATCAATGATTTTTAATACACTGATAAATATAGACTTTATCAATGCTTTTATAAGTGCCGATAAAGGTGTCTTTTATCAGTGCATTTAGTAGCGTTGATAAAGGTGAAAACTACAGTGTAATGTTGCAGCACACTACATCACCAGAAACAGATGTAGTGTGTTGCAACAACACACTACATCAGTAGAAACAGCAAAAAGAATTATGAAAATAAGATACAAATACTAAATTTAAATGATAAAATTTCTAACAAAAATACAAGAAAAAACAAACAATATTATAGAGTATGTCAGTTGTTTTTTTACTAAAATTAATGTAAATTTTAAATAAAAAGGCACACTTGGAGTCATACCAGTCACACTATGAGTTTAATTGAGTCAAGATTAAATGATACAAATCCCAAATGACTCATTAATTGTTTTCCTAAAGTATCAAAACAATCAAAATGTATTTCCTCAGTTTTGAGTAAGCCACATGTGTTTTTTACTAAAATGTCATTTTAAACTGGAAACATGCACTTTGATCCATACAGGTGGCATCATGTGTGGGTTTGACATGAGACTTATTAATACACATCACAAATGAATTATTAATTGTTTTCCCAAATTATCAAGAAAATCTGAGTGTGTTTGCTCGGTTTTCAGTGAGTGACACTTGTTTGTATTAAAATGTCGATTTTAAAATGTTAATGGACACTTGGAGTCATATCGATCACACCGTACATTGGATTGAGGTTTGGGTGATCCCTACATGTCACAAATGATGTATGGATCATTATCTTAAAGTAACAAAACAATCCAAATTTTTTTTCTTGGTTTTGAATATGTCAGTTGTTTTTCACGAAAATTAATGTCAATTTTGAATAAAAAAGACTCACTTGGAGTCATACCGATCACATTGTGTATTGGATTGAGGCACAGTTGAATGATACATGTAAAACACAACTCATGGATAATTTTACTAAAGTATCAAAACAATCGGAATTATTTTCCTCATTTTTTAGTACACCACATGTGTTTTTTACTAAAATGTCATTTAAAACTATAAACATGTACTTTGAGTCATACAGGTGGGATCATGTGTGGGTTTGACATGAGACTAATTCATACACATCAAAAATGAATTATTAATTATTGTCCCAAATTATCAAGACAATCCGAGTGTGTTTTCTTGGTTTTTAGTGAGTGAAGCTTTTTGTATTAAAATGACAATTTTAAAGTGATAACAGACATTTGGAGTCATACTGGTCACACTATGCATTAGATTGAGATGAGGGTGATCCTTACATGTCACAAATGATGTATGGATTGTTGTCCTAAAGTACCAAAACAATCCAAATGCATTTTCTTGGTTTTGAGTACGTCACGCGTGTTTTTTACTAAAATTTCATTTTAAATTGGAAATACGCACAATGGATCTTAACATAAGTGACAAGTGTTGTGTGCACTTTTTAAATAATTTTTCTCAAACACAGTCATGGTATGATCCTTATTCTACTTCATTTACCAAAAAAATATTGTTTATAAGTCATCACTTCTTATCCTCCTCTGCCTCAGTCTCCACCTTGGTCATTGCCTCTACCTCCTCATCCACATCAGTCTCCAACTCCGAATATGAATCTGCCTTCACTTATGCCTTTGCCTCTATCTTCACCTCTTCCTCCACCTCCATGATTTTTCATTAATTATATTATTTTCAAGTTAGTGCTTCTAAAAAATTTATTTCCTCCATTACTCTTCTCCTTGAGAAAGAGATCAAAAATAATATATAAGAATTCTCATACTAATTCTTCACACCTCAAATATCTTTCAAAGTTCATAACTCCTACTTTATCATAAATATAGTAGGTAATCACCTAAATTTTTTGTTAGCATACATTCTGAAAAAAAGTATGTTGCCCACTTGTCTCTAAAAAAATTGATTTCTTCTTTTGAGTAACTCTTTTATCATAAATCTTGATAGTATTGAGAAAATATACACAAAAAAATTATTATGAAATATATTTAATGAAATTGTGATTACCTTCACAAATTACCTGTTAGGAGATACTGTTCTTTTCATGCTTTATGATTTATCTCATAAATTTTGAAACATAATATCCACAATCGATTGCATTATCTTGTTTTGAACACTGCAGAAACATTGAACAAAATAATTAAATTGTTTTGAAATGTTTTGATAGTTAAATATTTCTATATATACCTTAATTTCTTTCCATTTTTAGTAATCCATAATCTTTATATTTTTAGACACCGACTTCATGCCATGATCTAGCCTATATTTAGTGACTGCCCTATCACAAAAAAAAATCTCATTAAAAAATAGATCGAATATATAATTAAAATTCTATCTATAAAATGTTTATTTTAGTGTATTAAATATTCACAATACACATCATGTGTGGTCAGTTGGTTGAAAATCCATGAATTGAATCCAAAAAATAAATATCAGGGGTGTCTATGTTGACTGCTATCAGCATCCAGTGCTTCCTAAAAAATAAAAAACAATTAAGTAATTCAAATATTAAAAATATATTTTATGTGATTAGATCTTATATTTTTACCCTTGAAGTGTAGGGATCAAAAAGAGTATGTCATCTGATGCTTCTGTACTAAAATATGTGAGTAACTCGTCTTTTTTCTTGTTAATTTCTTCCTCATTCAAATTAATTTCTAGTGTAGAAATGATACATGGATTAATGAATTTAAATCGTTCTTCACACGATCTTCCCTTTATATAGTTGCAATATAAACTCCTATACAAAATATGAATAGTTATTAACTTTAATAAACATATTTATCACACTATTTAGATAAATATATTATGAAAATGTATCATATGTATGTATTCATAACTAAGATGCCTATCCATTCATGCTTGAGAATCTCATTTAGAGTCTCGAGACCAATTCTGACTATCAAGGAATTTCCATATATTTATTCTTCATATTTAATATAAGACATAGTTTTATCTTTAAATTTGGTCTCTTCATGAAGTTTTAATGATAATAAATATTTCTCTAGAACTCACGGGGAGAAGGTACTCTCAGAAGGTATTTTTTTCGTGGTCGATTCACTAGATTTTCTTGATTCGACCCTTTGTTTCTCCATCGCTTTATCCATCTGTAATATCATACCTCACTTCAAACCTTTTATCATCAATATTTAAATTTTTTTATATGAAATAAATTGTTAAATACATACCTCATGTATATTTATAATATTAGACAGTCATGCTATGCAATCTCCAATAGCACCTTTGACCATTGTAATATTCAGGACATCAAGTGGAACAGGAAACTCAAAAATCGGATCATAAGCTACCTCGATCCCCACTCTCATGTGATTTTTTGGGAGGGGTTGATTGTTTAGTTGTTCTGTCATGATATTATACATTGTACCCATCATAACACAGCGGTATGTGGGTGTTAACAGATAAAAATCACATACAATTGTACCCTATAGAATTTTAGTAATATAAAGTTATCGAAAGTTGTTTGATTTACATTTAGGATAAAGAGTAATAAAAAAATTGATTGTATTAGGTAAGGTATGTGGTTGGGGGGAATGAATAGCCTCAAATATAGTGGGGTCATTTGGTTCATGTGCAGATCTTTTCTCCACTATCGGTTCACTTTGATCTTTTCTTATACATTAGTCTGCCAAACTAGACTGCAAAATAATATTTTACAGTGAGTCTATTTGTGTCTGCATTCATATAATTATATTATATGTATCTTCATGTGGTTTTATCTTCTTGAAATATGTTAGAGGAGAGACTATAAAACCTAATCCTCTAACGCGGCCATATTGTTCAGGCCGCTTCAAAGCTACTGAAAATCACTTTTCTTCTGGTATGGTCATTGCTGATTCTTATGTCTAAACCATATAAAAAATATGAACATATTTATTTTTATGTAATATTGTTATAAATCATAATTAATTATAATTATGTCATACTTACACATGTTTCTCATACTGCTTTTGTATTTTCATCAACTAATATACCATCCTTATTTACACGCGCCTCCTTCCATATCACAAGATGTGGGGTGGAAGTGGCTTTAGATTTTGATTTATCAGTATGTATATAAAAAAAGGAACATATTTTGTTTTATATCACACAATTAAACTTTTATTGTTGATTTAAAATACATACCAATCTCTTCTCTAATAAAGTGTACCCCATCCTTCCTTTGCGATAAGGTTATGCAGGTTTTGATTCATGTTCTTTATTTTCATCACTTTTTTATTGTTTTGTAAATTAACAATTTTGAATCAAGTTGGATAAAATAAATAATGTCAAATAATATATTATCAACCACAATGCGCCTGAAATGATTTCTCATTATGACGATTGTTGAAAGTTGACCATGTTTCCTACTTTATAATATGAGCATAACTGAGTAGTGGGTGGGGATTTATTTTTTCCTCAGCATACCTAAGATGTAACTTCGTCAGAAGAGTCCGGAAGACTATATGGGAATTTCTAGTAGAATTTAAGACAAATTTCTTATGACAATATTCTAAGATAAACTAAGTCTGCAAGGAATAATTAAAACTAAATCATCATTTCAATATATAATTTTTTAGTAAAATAGAGAAAGTATGTTGTAACATTACTGTTATATCTTTCCAAAGGATTTGCTTCATATAGGTTGGACGTGGATCCATGATTCAATATTAATCAGTACATTCATCCTTTTTGTAACCCCAAGATAACTAATTAACATTGACTTGTTGGGGTAAATAGGTTGGTCACATTGATTCCAACCAACTTCAAATTTTATACCCTGAATTCTTGCCTTGATAATTTTATTCAAAAATTTGACGATGTGTCGTTCTTGTTTTTTTCCATTTTTTCATCAACATGTTGTTGATCCCCTAATAATTTCATAGTTTCATCATCAACAGTCTATTATTTCTTAGGATTAGCAACATCATCATGTTCAGAAGACATTGTCTATATGAGTAGTCAAACATTTAATTTGTCTTGAATAACAAAAATGTAATACACTTCATGCATAAAAGTCCACAATTTCATGAATCTTACATGAAACTTGTTATTGTCTTGAATATAGATATAATACTTCAATACTATAATACAACTAACCTTTCCTACCTTTATTTAATCAGGCCCCATACGCTTGATTGCCTTCTATCTCTTGATGATGGATTTGAGGCTACTCATTCCCTCTTTCAAACTAGTCTTCCTCCCATCACTATTTGGGAGGTATGTCATCAAAGAACTTTGGAACCACAGTTATGGGAGGAAGGATAGTTTGAAAGAGGAGGTCTAATCCATCATCAAGATATGGAAGAAAATCAAGTGTCTAAGGATTAAATAATCCTAGGAACCTACACTGATGGAATCACTCCAAAAGTATCCTTAATTGAAGAGGAATTAGAATGCCTCCACTCTAATGGTCTTGAAGAAATGAATCTCACCCCACCTACATTGAACATAACTTTTTTCTACTCAAGGATTCCTCACCTTCCAATTTTGGATATTTTTTTAATCCACCATAAGATCCCTCCAATAACATACATCCCTTTAAAGGGTGAAGTTTTCTAGAATTTTTTTACTCTTATAAATGAAATGAATCTATTCAATGAAATCCTAAATTTGTTATTATGATATATTACCATAAAATCTTATAGGAACCATAGATACTTTCCTTTATTGAAAATCATACCACATATCTTAAAGTAGATCTACAATTACCTCTAGGAATGTCCTAATTTGTGACTGATAATGATATTATCGATTGTAAAATATAATATTGGATAGATTTATCACTGCAACAAAGTATTCTATCCTTTAAGGATATTACACTATCCTTCAATCACAGAAATATTCTTGAGGACCCTCGATCACCAAAGGAGTGCTAGCGCCTTAACCTTGTGATAAAAAGTTATCAAAAAAGAAGAGAGGTTTGGTTATGGAATGCAACAAAGGGTTAATTGCAATAGGGGGTTGTATCCCTTTATATGGATTCTACATTTAATAAAGAGTTCCTTGAGAATTGACCTCCATATAATGGAAAATAATAATTTCATCATGTCAAAGTACTTCTTTCATTGAGTATTTAAATAAATTTTTCAAGCCATATATGATGCTCCTTATGATTTATAATTGATGAGAAACCATTTGTGAGAATTATCCAAATTCATTTATAAAATATCATATATTTAATTCTCCACCAAAATCTATGTTGGTCATATATCGCAGCCTCTGATAAAATTATATATAAGCTTAAATTTCAATTTATGATTCAAGGATATTGGCAAATACGATATCTAGGTTTTGTGCATTTTGGACATGGATAATAAAATACATGATTTATAGGACATAATGATACAAACCACAAAAAGTATATTTTAATAAATTTTTGTTATCTATATGGTTATTCACCATGTTAGATGACTTTTCAAATTATTTTTTTATCCTATGAATTAATTATCTCTCTATTTTGATTATTAAATCTATTAATAAATCACATCTCGTAGTTTTCTTGATCAACTATCTAACCATGGATAACTCACTTACTTTTGGGAAATACACTCTTTATATGTTGTTGTGTATTTATAATTCCATTTAACCAATGATTTCTCAAATCTATCCAATCTAGGAAATTTAAAAAAAAATGTTGAGCATTATTTTCTCACCAAATAAATTCTCCATCACTCTTTGTAACACATGGTTAAAGTTTAATAATAATATTGAATTAATTAAAAAAAACTCTCACAACATGCATCACTAAAATAATTTTTGGAACATGACTAATTAATTAAATATTTTTTTGAATTCAATAAAAATTATTCATCAAAATCATAAATCTAAATAACCCATTTCATGGTTTAATAATTTACATGAATAACCAAAATCCAAAAAACATGTTTTAATGATTTTAATACTTACCTTGGTCCATATATGTTCATCACCCATAAATTAGGGCCACAACTTGGTATCCCCTAATCATTAAAAACCCTCATAATTAATCCTTTAGAATCTATAATCTAGTATATAAGATGAATTCAATTTGATAAACTACCTAGATTTTGGAACCCTGTATTATTCAAATGAAAAGAAAACTGAGGGGGTGAGAGGTATCCTTGTTAATCTCGAGAGGAGAGTAAACCATCTATGTGTGTCTCTAGGGAAAAATGGGTTAGATACTCAAATGCATATGAAAGGAGAAAAATGATGAAATAGAACCACACTCATTGTATTTAAATAGCGAAGAGAAGTGATATAGGGTTCTTCATGTTTAATAATAGCACAAAAATGCAAAACGCATAACCAAAAACATCAAACAATGATAGAGGAAGAGTAGAAAATAATATAGATTAGATTCTAGCCTTGATTAATCTAAGGGAACATAGAGAAGTCACACCAGTATCAAAGGATTTCTACAAGATCTTCAGAATCATGAGTGACTGAGTCATGGTTAGGGTTTTTTAAACAGATTGGGGATACTTTTAACAACACTTTCAGAAAAGTGCTAACAAAGATCCCATTTATTAGTGCTAAATTTATAAGCGCTGCTAAATATAAAGCTTTATCAGTGCTAAAAAAGCACTGATAAAAGACATATTTATCTGCACTAACATTTTAGCGCTGATAAAAGTTTTATAATTATAATTATTTAAATAACTTTATTATAATTTTATAATTATTTAAATAAATTTATTATAATTTTATAATTATTTAAATAACTTTATTATAATTTTATAAATATTTAAATAAATTTATTATAATTTGTTAACTATTTAAATATATATAATTATTTATTTATAATTATATAAATACTTATTTAAAAAATAATAATTATATATTTATAATAATTATAAATATATTAAATATAAATTTATAGATGTATTTATTTATAAATATTTATTTAAAAATATATTTTTAACGTTATTAATGGATATATAATCATAAATACATGCATTTTAAAAATGAGTGAAATTGAATAATTCAAAATGTGTACACTTTAAAAATATTGAAAAAATGGATAAGTTTTATTAATTAAATATAAGTTATTAAAAAAATATGTATATATATATATATTGAAGTGTATGAATACATATTGAAAATACTAAAACATGGTAAATAAATATATATAAATAAATAATAGAAAATGATCAAATTCAAAAATAAAATAAAAAATAAAAAACATTGAAAATGAATACCCTAACTGTAGTATTAAAAAAATGTGTTTAATTTAATCGTACCCCCAAGTATCTAATATAATATTAAAAATAAATAAATAAAATTGACCAATTAGAAACTTAATATATATTAAATGTATCATGTTATAATGAAATTCTAAAATATATTAAAATTTGAATAAATTACATAAATATAAGGTGTATGTGTTTCTATATATTGCATAAATATATTTGTGTGTACGTTTATGTATAAAAATACATTAACATATATATATATATATATGTGTGTGTGTGTGTGTGTGAAATAAATGCAACATGCGATGTTTGATATATGTTAAATTGAAAAATCAAACAACATTAAAAATGAATAAGACTTTAATATGTTTTTAATTAACATTTTATATATATTATACTTATTCATTTTATATATATATATTTAATATATACTATTTATTAATATTTATAATCTATATATATTTATATTAAATTTATTCATTTTTATCAATAATTATTTAATTAATAAAATGTTTCATATTTTTCTAAATTTACTCATTTTATTTTTTTTCCATTTTATTCTGGACCTTTATCAGCATTAAAAAAACACTGATAAAGGGAAACTTTTATCAGCACTAAAAACGCACTAATAAATGGCACCTTTTATCAGCTCTAAAAACACACTGATAAAGGTTTCCTTTATCAGTGATAAAATAAAGTTCTGATAAAGGTTACCTTTTATTATCGCTTATTTTAGTTCTAATAAAGATGAACTTTATCAGTGAATTTTTCTAGTGCTGATAAATGTCAGCGCTGCTATAGGCGTGTTTTGTAGTAGTGTGGAAGCTGGAACCCCTGAAATGCTTATTTTTCTAGGTGTGGTGTATGTCAAGACCTTCCTATAGGAAATAGGAATTTTAGAAACACCTAAGAGCTGAGAGTAGTGGTTCTTGGAAAGGTATGTGTGAGTTGTGAGTGAGGAAGGAGGAAACAATGAGTAGAATCTCTCCATAGAATAGTGCTTAGTGTAGTGGGTCAAAATGGATAGGGATTTCTCCCTATGTCATGGTGGAGGTTTTGGTAGCCTAATATATTTATGAAACACCATGAACTATTCCATTTTTCAAGGTGTGGTTTCAGTCAAAATGTTTAAATGTGAGTTTTAAAAAGTGAAAGATTCGGATAGATATAACATTTCAAATTTCTAGAAAATGGGATCTCTCTTTGACTAGAGGCTCCATGAGTGTAGTGTGATTAATTACATTGTGGTGGAGGTATTCTGGGGTTCCTTTATAAATATTGGGTCCAAACATCCATGGTTCAATTTTCAATCTCTTCCTTCAAACTCTAACTGATCCCTAGTCCTCTCATGACTCTTCATCTACCTTCTTTGAGAGTCAAAACACCTTGGATTGTCAAATTGAAGTCTTATGGATCAAGGTAATCTCTTTCCTTCTCTTCTATCTATCTTCATTTACCTTCTTTCCTTATGAAAGCTCATTTTAGAGAGTTCCTCTATTTTGGGTTGATATTTGAGTAAGACATGATGGTATCTTGTTGTGGATATGTTTCAAGGCATTTTCCTTCAATTTTGGTGGTTGGTCCTTGTTTGTCCATTCTTTCTCAGAGAATTTTTAACTTCTAAGTGAGTTAGGGAATTTGTTACTTCTCATTTTATTATGTGTTGATATGAAAGTAACATGCTTTATATTCTTAGTTAAATGGTGGAATCAACCCAAATAAATATAATAATCATAACCAAGAATGAATTGGAAAAATATTGTGATTTCATATAGAGATGTTTTACTATTGATGCCTCTTGATTTTCAATATAGTGTGTTATCTATTTGATGTGATCTTTATTGTTTTTTAGCATGATTGATGTGACTTAAATTTTATAAAAAAGGTAAATGTGTAATGATGAAAATAATCATAAAAGAGGCATGTGAATTTAATTACTATCCTTCCTAATATTTTTTGAATATAGAATTTTTGTTTGAAGCATGTGTATGGTTGCTTCCTGACTGAAAATTGAATTTTTATTTTCCAAACACTTTTAAGGAAAAAGTGAGAAACCATGGTTTCAACCACAAAAAGGGATTATAGAATCATTAAAGTACAATTTAAGACTACCAGTTTTAATCTCCCTAAATAATTTCCATGAGATATTGTTCACCTAAGTGTTGGGTTCCTCCATAAGAAGATCTTCGACCCAACAAGTCAGCTTGTCCCAAGACTAGATTTACTCCTCAAGGTTGATCTTCCCATTATTTAAAACCCAAAAAAATATTAGGTCCTTCTTTTCAATCCATTTATATTGCTCCTCATTGAGAGTCACCCATAAGGATCTCCCCATCATTTAGCAGCTTCTTCTTCAGTGGCATTGAGAGACAAAACATGTTCAACTGCTTCTTCATCTAAGCTCATGAGTAACTCCAAGGATTTCTAAATCACATCATCTGACTTACACTGATTGTCCTTCTGCTTTCCTTTCAATTAATTTTCTGACCGTGTCTCCATCGGAGGAGTCAAATAGGAATAATCTTTCCTCTATTTGTAGATGCCCTCCCCCCCATTTGTTTCTGACTCCTGAATCAGATCATCTATCACTGTAGAAAGTTGTACATCTTTGTTGAATCCACTATCTTGTAGCTCAGGTTAACCATCAACATATTCAGTATGAATCTCATTCATCACAATAGCATTTTCCCAAGACCTATCCCCCTCCTGTATTGGGTCATCAACTTCAAGGCACTCAAAACTATTGCAAACAGTTACCTTTGAACTGATTCTTTTCGGTCTCACCCCACTTGTTGCCTTCACCCATCCATCATTATCAGCATTGTGTGGAAGTTCTATTTCACCTACATCCTGCCTCTTAGTACCACCCTGAGAATTATGGCCTTAGTTTCCCCTTGAGTTTATGTGCTGAAATTAATTTTGTTACTTAGTATTCTCTAGGATATTAAATCCTTGTTGTGATTTATTGTGAACTTTGTATGATTGGGTTGTTTAGAGAATAATGTATTGGGTAGCCTGGTTTCTAGTGGTGTCATGATGTCGATGATGGTGAGATGGAATAGGTTGTTCACAATGGTGTCGAGGATGACACTAGGGAAGTTGGAACAAGTTGAGATTTGGGATTTCTCATCTTTCTTGATGGTTTCTTCTATGGATAGTTATTGGATTATTGATTGTTTTGTTTTATAACTACTTATTGTAGTTAGATTATATGCACTATGAGTACATTTTCTTTGTGTTAGCTTAAGATAAGTCCTAGAGTAATAGGAATTATGTAATAGTACATGGAATTAATAATGAAATCATGGGATGGGTATTGATGTTGTTAAATAATGGAAACTATGGGATGGTTGGAATGACTTTTCTAAGGAGCATGGGATAGAAATCTGTAAATTATTTTGTGTTTTATGAAATCATGTTGGTTTTTAATTAAATGATTTGTTTAAACTATAATTTTTAATGGTTTTTAAAAAAATTAATGAAAATTGATAAATATGAGTGAAGGTTAAAAATGTTAAATATTGATGCTTGTGTGCATTTATGAGATCTTATTCCCTAGACCTTGGTAATGAAAGTTGGGTGTCATATGAGATAATGGTTTTAGTTGAGTCTAAGGATAGGTAATTTCCCTTAGTGTGGGTGTATGAAATATATCTTTATATTCTCTTATTTCATACAATTCACCACCCGAGATGGTAGGGAAATCGACACTAAAAAGTTATGGGGGTGTTTTTTCCAACATTCAGGTTGGTGAGGGAATTGATGCTAACACATCACTCTCCTGACAGTTGTAATATCACATGTGAGCATAACTGGGTAGTGATGGATTAAGGTATATGGTATGGTCTCACATGGGCTGAGATGGATCTTAGTCTTACTATAAATTTATGTGTGGGTTGTAACATTATGATGTTAGAGAACATACTTATATATGGTCATGGTGATTATGGTTTCTCATGGGTGTAATTGCATGGGTTTTAGAGGCTTAAAAACTCATAATTGGTTACAGATTAGGTGATGATGATGAGGTTGTGATGAGCTACATGGGATATAGGATGATATTATGTTTTGGTTGTAGTATGGCTGCTTGGGTTTGGGGAAGGATGATTCATGGGAGGGATGAACACATAATGTGAGTCATTGGGGAATGATAACGACACGCTAGTGGGGAAGTGGAAGTGGGGTACCTTTCTTACATATATGTTTTAATATGGATATGATTACTTATATGTATTACTTTGTGATCAATCCTTATGAAGATGGGATATAGTTTTACTTCTTGAGGTAATGAGATTATTTTATTTGTATATTCATTGGGATTTAATATGGTTCTTACAGGTTTTCATGAGAGGTTCCAGGGAGGATCCTATTGAGTGTACTTGTATGCTCACTCTATGTATATAGACTATTTTTCAGGTCTGGGGGAGCTAGTTAGTGGTCTGGCTGGGTGTTACTAGCTCAGAGTGGTTGTTCAAGAGCTGTTGGAGGTTATGGTCACTACCTAGGATTTCTTTTGGTGATTTTTAATTATTTCCAAAATTATATGATATTGAATTCATATATTGTTATTTATTCTTTATTTATTTAGGGTTTTGATTAATGGATCTCATCTTATCTCTTATTCCTTAAATTTATATAAAGAGGGTAATGCCTACCATTTGTATGGATTATATACCCATGGTGCTAGTCGCCAAACCATATCCTATTAGAGGTCAGATTAGGGGTCATCTCCCTCTCTTCATTAACATCCCAAGTGGGTATTGGTAGTGGGGGGGTCATGACTCTTTCTGTAACGTCCTGATCTGAACCACCAGGTCCAAGTCATAAGGTCACATGACCTCATGCATGCCTCCCCATACACAAGAGGTTGTCAACTAGCAGTGAGGGTCTAAATATGACAATAGAGAGACTATACACTCTATATAATGTCATAGAGCAAGATAATAATGAATAATAATAAAATAATGAATAAATAATTAGAGTAAAAATGAAAAAAGTGAATAAGTGAAATAGATATAAAAATATATCATAAATTGGTAAGCTTGTCCAGAGTATAAGAAGCAGGTAAATACAAGACAATTAAATAAATAGACATCTATGGGGTACTCCAGTGTCTGCCTTGATCTTCTCTAGCTCCATGCTCCACCACTCAACCATCCACCATAAGGCCATTTCCCTTCACCGGATCTCCAATCATGAAATCTAGAAGCGCACTGAAATGCCCAATTATGGTGCAAGTACAAGACTCAGTAAGACATCATTAATGCATCCTTACTATAAGTGAATAATATATATAACAGTGTATATCATGACATAAGTAAATGCTCAATAACATACATGTGTCGAGTCATCATGTGTTGACCAAACCATCATGAACCCCTGCCCCACCTGCTTCAGTTCATTACCGATAAGAATGTCTATAACACACGTACCTCCATCAAGGTCTCATAGCTCACCCCACCCTTCTGGTGGATGTTATAGAAACTATGAACATTATATTGGGTCTGTCCTCAGTCTGCCTATCCTTTTAATCACCCATGACCCAAGTCCATAGGAAACCATGACTGGTATCTGCCATCAATCCACTATGTTTTCCCCTCTACATGGGTATCCATGTCCACCTTTAAGGATGTTAGGACTGCATTAGGATGGGTAACCATCCACTGCACCACATAATTCCCACCCTTAAAGATCCACTTGTGTATTTCAGTATCCACCAGCTAGCCACTATGCTTTACCATCTACATGGGTAGTCACTCCCACATTTAATTATGTTAGGACCGTGTTACTTTGGATAACCACATACACCCAAACTCAAGGCTCCACATGAGTATTTCAGTATCTACCAGTTAGTCACTATGTTTTCCCCTTTACAAGGGTATCCACACCCACTTTTAAGGATTTTAGGACTGAATTTGGTAGGGTGACCTCGTAGACCCAACCTCAATGCTCCACCTAACTATCTAGGTACCAACAACACAATTCCACAGGCTATGAAACACACAAAAAATACTTGTCATATCAAGGAACAATAAGCCTTGCCAAGATCAATGTCAAGATAATCACACATAAATAAGTACCCCCATGGCCACTCACATGCCCACATACATCTCATAATAAACATGGGTTGGTCCAGTATAACATCACATAATGATAACATCATAAATATGCAAGGCTCGTTGTGGTAAAGATCCTCCTACCTCAAAGTCGTTGACATCAACGGTAATAAAAAACCACTATGTGTGGTTCGAAAGCTGGAGTGGAAACCACAACAGTCAAAAACACCTCTCTTCGAACCTTATTATCATAGTTTCTAACACATCAACACTCTAGGTTCACCAAGAGATCCTAGAACCCAAAACCAGTTATTTTATTTCAAAAATAAATCAAATATTTCATGAGATAATACTTTGTCTCTCTTGGATAATTTTTTAATTATCATTCTAGGTCAGCACATGCGCTCAAAAAATTATCCTTAAGAATAATTATCTTTTGATAATTTCTCATAAATTATCCTTTTATAATTATCTCTTGATATTTATCCTAAATTATACTTTTATAGTTATCTCTTGGTAATTTATTATAAATTATCCTTTTATAATTTATCTCTTGATAATTTATCATAAATTATCCTTTATAATTATCTTTTGATAATTTATTATAAACTCTCCTTTTTATAATTTAAAGTGATTATCATTTTATAAAACATACAAATATCTTTAAATAATTTGATGAAATTATCATTTGACAATTCTTCATAATTATCATTCGATAATTTCATATAATTACTCCTTTATAGAGTTTTAAAAAAATATTCTTTAATAATCTAGAAATCATCATTTGATAATTTTAATAATTATCCTTTGATAATCTCAATTTAATTATCTTTTGATAATCCTTATAATTATCCTTTAATAATATGATGCAATTATCCTTTAATAATTCTTGATAATTATTTTTTGATAATTCACACAATTATCCTTAATATTTAAAACATGAAAAAATAAGGATTAATTTAAATCTGAAAAAAAAACATACCCTATTTACTTAATAAACAGATTTTGAATCAAATTTTTTATCTTTGAGATGAATCTGATGACACTGATAGTGTGTTAATCCAATCAATGTCAACAAAGATATCAAAGAGATAAGTTTGTATAATAATGAAAATAAAATAAAATAGAGAGAGGATGAGAGAGTGTGGGGAATAAGGTGAGTAGAGATGTGTGAGATACCCACTATGCACCCCTTCTTCCCTTTTATATATTTTTTATTCATTCGATTATTCTTAATTATTTCATTATTATTTTTTTAATTCCTTCTTCTATTAAAACCCAAGTGCCACCGTAAAAAACCCATAAGTTTTTTTCTTCTAAATTCATCATTTGACCACATTTATTCATCCATTAAAAAAATTTAAAAAGAAATCATCATATATTTATACATCATATATATATACACACTTATATATATATATATACACTTATATATACACACTTATATATATATACACACTTATAAACACTTATTTATACATCATCATACACGCACATGCACACACATATATATATTCCACCCATATGAATACACATTATATTTATATATATATGCATCCACACACACACACACACACACATATATATATATATATAACTCACACACATATATATATACTTATTTCAATTTCTCACACACCAAATATTATTTTCTTTATTTAATAATAATAATAACAACAACAATACCTATTATTATGACTAAATATCTCTCATCATTATCACCATTAACGTTTCACCAATAAACTTCATTAAAAACTAAAAGCATTTATTTAGTAGAAGTAATAATATCACAATTATTACCT
The DNA here is from genome assembly GCA_963277665.1 of Viscum album. Taxonomy (NCBI): domain Eukaryota; kingdom Viridiplantae; phylum Streptophyta; class Magnoliopsida; order Santalales; family Viscaceae; genus Viscum; species Viscum album. Next base: position 27,709,608 of record OY728127.1, read on the forward strand.
CACCTCTCAATAAATATTCACTCATGGAGAAATGTTTCTCCTCAATTAAGTGAAAAAGAATATTTAATTACAGATGTAATTTCCATTATTTTTCTTTGACACAAATAATAATATTAATAATATATTTATTATAATTATTATTTTCAAGTGCCCAAAAAATATTCAAAAACTAATTATTATTACTCTCACGTGTGATCTAATCAAATGTCTGACGTGCGCGCATGTTATGTTGCATTTAGGGTAAACCCTACACCCCAGACCTAATGGTGGTCTCATATTTCTTATATGATGCACCATTTGAGAGATATTAAATTATTTTTGGATAAATATATAATAAAAATATTAAATAATTTATCCTCACATATGATCTAAATAAACACCCAATGCACACAAATTTTATATCGTGTCTAGGGTAAACTCATAATATCGGACCTAACGGTGGTATCATATTCTTAATATGACATATCATTTGGAAGATATTCAATTATTTTGGAAAATCATGTGCACATAATGTAATATATTTTATATTTTTATTCTGTCTGCATGAAGGCTCTACTGGCCTCATAATTTCGCACTAACTCAGTGCCTAACTCTGAAAATATTTGATAGAACATTACAAGATGTTAACTGGAATTTTACCCTTACGCAAAGCCTTTAAATAATCTATCAAGATATTTTTATTGAAAATTTATATTTTTATATAAATATAATCATAAATTATTATCAAAAAGTGTTTTTATTATCTTTAAAATTTTAGGATATTAAAATTCTTTCCCTCTATCACATTTTTGTCCCTATGAAGTATCTTTAGCAGTATTTCTCGAACAACTCAGGCCACTGATCTCAAACATCAGACTCACACTCCCATGTCTCCTTCTGGATCTGTACATGATACCATTGAATCTGAAATAGTGGTACCATATTTCATTACAACATTGTATAGCTTCAGTATATGATCTGCACCGAACACTCCTCATAAGATGCATCGATCTCCTACTCAATGTCCTCACAATCAAAAATATGCATAGGTTTAAGTATGTTCCTTCGAAGTTGTGACACATAGAACACATCATGCATACCTTGATAGCAATAAGGGAAGTCCAAAAGGAACACCAATGCACCTATCCACTTGTTTATCTCAAAGGATCTAACAAAACATGGTGTTGGCTTTCCCTTATTCCCTAGATGTCTATTCTCTAATTGAGGAGTCACTCTCAAGAAAACATAATCTCCCACTGTGAACTCCAAGGTTCTCCTCATATGGTTATCATAAGATCTTTGTCTACTTTGAGTGATGATCAGCCTTTTTTGTATCATCTAAACTCTCTCATAGGTTTCCTAGACCATATTGGGTCCAAAAACCATTGTCTCACCTACCTCATGCCAACAGAGTGGTGAGAGACACAACCTCCCATAAAGAGCCTCATAAAGTGTCATCTGAATCGAAGCTTGGTAACTATTATTGTATGTGAAATCAATAAAGTCTAGATGAACATAACATTATCAATAAAAGTATATCATGCAAGCTCTAAGCATATCCTCCAATATTCATATAGTATGTGCGAACTGTCCGTCGATCTGAGGATGGTACATTGTGCTCAATATTAGCTAAGTCCCTAAGTATTTATGCAATCCCTTCCAAAATCATGATTTAAAACGTGTTTATATATTTGAAACAATGATAAATTGAACTCCATATAATCATATTATCTCTCAAACATATATTTTTCTCATATCCTCCACTGAGTGAATCTCTATGATGGATAAGAAGTGAGAAAACTTTGTTAGATGATCAAAAATCACCCAGACTACGTCACAACTCCTCGGGGTACTAGGTAACCCCATCACAAATTCCATCATGAAATCCTACCACTTCCACATAGGTATAAGGATTCGATTCAACAAACCATTAGGATGATGGTGCTCAACCTTCACCCTCTGACAGGTAAGGCATCAGAAGACAAAACCAACAATGTATCTCTTTATCCATGGCCACCAGAACTACCACATGAAATCATGATACATATTAGTCACACCAGGATATATTGTCCATCTAGAGACATGGTAATCCCTAATCATATTCTCTATGGTGTAATTAGGGACTACTACTCTCCCATGTACCAACATTACATCATCATCATCCATCAACCATCTAGGCATCAGATCACCCCCAGCCAGTTGTTCTCCCATCACAGCACACTCTGGGTTAAACACCTATCCAGTATTAACCTAGTCCACAAGTGAGGATGTGGTATTTAAAGGGTCACAAGTCATCGATCCATGATCCTTAGAATCATCCATCCTATAGTCATCTAATAAGATCAAAAATCACCACTGCTCCAAATTCAAGTCCCTATATGTAAAGATATAGAAAAGGATTTTGTGGTCCATGTAACAACAAATATCTCACCAAAGATATAGTGTCAACAACACTTCAGAGAATGTACCATAGTTGTTGGATCTAATTCATGTGTATTGTAGTTCCTCTCATGGGTTCATATCTAACAAGACTCATAGGCTACTACCTACTCTCTTTGTATTAGCACCGCTCACAGAACAGTGCTCGATGCATCACAGTACATTGCATATCCAATCCTAGGAATAAGGAGTGTTAGTACTATATTTTTCATCAACCTTATCTTTATCTCATTCTTATCATTAGTCTAACCACTGGAACTTCACTCCCTTATTTTTCAGTTATTTCATGGGCATTGATAATCAGGATAAGTCCTCGATAAAACATTGGTAATATCTTACTAAACCCAAAAAACTTCAAATCTCAAACATGTTCTAAGGACATGTCTAGAACATGACTACCTAAACTTTCTTTAGGTCTATTGATATATCAGTCTCATACACCATATGTCTTAGGAACTTCACCTCTCAAATCCATAAGTCACACTTCAGCAGCTTGGCATAAATCCTATGTGTTTGAAGCATACTTAGGACTATCTCTAGGTTCCTATCATGTTGCTCTGGTTTTGGCAAGTAGATGAGGATATCATTGAAAAACACTATGATGAACAAGTCTAAGTATGGATGAAATGTATTTTTTATGAGGTTCAAGAACTCTACCAACATGTTCATTAGCCTGAATGGTATTACCAATTGCTCACATAGTCCATACCTTCTTTGAAACACCATTTTCAGAATGTCCTCTTATATTACTCGCAATTGGTGATATCCTGATCGAAAATAAAAATTAGAGAACCACTAGGATCCCCATAACTGGTCGAAAAGTTCATCAACCCTGGGCAACAGATATCAATTCTTCACCATCACCTGGTTCAGCTTCCAGTAATCAATGTATAGTCAAAACTACTTTTTTTCCTTCTTATAGAAAAAAACAAGTGAATACCATGGTGAATTACTAGGCCTTATTAATCCATTCATCTCCAAGTAATCTAGAAGAACCTTTGGCTCCTTAATCTTGGTTAGATCTATATGGTATGGGGTAAAAAAATGGGTCATGCACCTAGAACAAGATCTTTTCAACTTAACTTAATAATCCTTCAGATTATCTACTAGTTAAAATATCCACAAAAATTTCAACCCATTACTCGACATCTTTAGGGCCTCTAGTGACTTGGAAGGATGAAGAATAATAGAGTTGAAGTAATGGAATATTTGACCATAGTTTTGAACTTATATGCCTATAAAATACCCTAAGAAAAAGACTTCTGATTGAAGTGAACCTCTTTCCTAAACCATAGAGCAAGTGGGGGAGCATGATCAACTGAATTATCTTACACATCCTACGGTAAAACAGACATATACTCCCTTGTGGAAGTATTTCATCCTGCTTCCCAAGTAGTCCCATAAGGCTACGTCAAGGTTACATCTTCTGTAATGCAAAGGAACACGCTTTAGAAGATAAACAGAGTTTTTAGGATAAACCCTAATAAGTCTATGGGGTCATACATGATTTCTCCTATGAGTTTATAGGATCAAACATGGTTCTTCTATGAGTATACACTCAACCCAAGGTATACCCATCCTAGCACTAACCCTTGTTTCCATCCCTACACGTTATTCATAGTAATCATATATATACTAACACAACTACATGCTCAGTTCAACTAATTAATCTCAATAAATATATATCACAACAACATAAAAACATAGATATACACACAAATATAAACTATCCTGAACATATAGTATAAATCATGTAATTTAATTAATGAACTACTATACAGTACAACAACAGGTATATATATGGCATGTGAACCTATATGCCTAGTCATGATGCATGAACGCACCCAAAATCCCATAAATCACATATCAACATCATGTGAATCACCCAAGGTGAATTTAATCAATGGTAATAGAAAAACATAAATTCCGAACTTTATGGAAACTCAAAGGTCCACTACACAATGTTGGTCGGGCACTATCATAGTTCCCATGATTGATTCCAAATAGTCATATCTCATGTCTATCATGTCCCATCATAAGACAAAGAAAAGAAAAAGTTAGTGAGACTTGATCCTTTGATACTATTTTTTAATGTCCCAACCCGAACCACTCATTCCATTTCAAATGGTCACATAAACTCATGTGCACCACATCATATGCAAGAGGCTACTGACTAGTAGTGAGGGATTAAATATGATAGTGGAGAGACTATACCATTCATATCATGTCATCGAGAAGGATAATAATGAACAATAATAAAACAATGAATAAAAAATCAGAGTAAAAATGATGAAAATGAATAAGTGACATATATATAAAAATAGCTCCCAAAGCGGCAAGTCTGTCTAAAGTATAAGTAACAGGTAAATACAGGACAAGTAAATAAAAAACATCTATGGGGAACTCCAGTGTTTGTCTTGGTTCACTCCAGCTCCATGCTCCACTGCTCAACCATCCACCATAGGTCCCTTTTCCTTTACCGAATCTCTGGTCATGAAATCTACAAGTTCACTGAAATGCCCGGGTAGGGTGTGAGTACAAGACTCATAAGGACACCACAAATTCATCCTTACCATAAGTGCACAATATATATAACAGTGTATATCATAACATAAGTAAATGCTCAATTAACATACATGTGTCGAGTCATTGTGCACTGACCAAGTCACCATGAACACCGAATCCACCTACTTCACCTTTTTACCAATAATAATGTACTGAACACATGTACCTCCATCAAGGTCTCATAGCTCACTCCACCCTTATGGTGGTTGTTACAGGAACACCGCATGTTACTTTAGGTCTATCCTTGGTCTACTTATCCTTTTAATCACCCAAAACCCAAGTCCATAGGAATACATGACCAGTATCTTCCAGTAATCCACCATGTTTTCTCCTCTACAGGGGTAGCCATGTCCACCTTTAAGGACATTAGGGTTGTGTTAGGATGAGAAAGCAACCAATGTACCACATAAATCTCACCCTTAAGGATCCACCTATATATCATGGTATATGACAGCTATCCACTCTACTTTCCCCTCTATAGTGGTAGCCATGCCTGCCTTTAAGGATGTTAGAACTGTGTTAGGTTGGGTAACCTCAAACACTCAACCTCAAGGATCCACCTAAGTATATCAGTACTTTATAGCTAGTCACTATGCTTTCCCCTATACAGAGGTATACATGCTCACTTTTAAGGATATTAGGACTATGTTGGGTTGGGTGACCTCATACATACAAACTCAAGGCTCCACCTAAGTATCATGGTACCTGAAACACAATTCCATGGGATATGAAACACACAAACAATACATGTCTTAGAAAGGAATGATAAGTCCCACCAAGATATACGTCAGGATAATAACACATAAACAAGTACACCCACAACTACTCACACACCCACATGCATCTCAGAATAAGCATGGGTTAGTCCAGCATAACATCACACCATGATAACAACATAAATATTCAAGGAACATAAAGGTAAGGAACCACCTACCTCAAATTCATCGACGTCAACGGTAAGAGTAAACCACTCTGTGTGGTTCAAAATTTGGATTGGAAACCTCAATAGTCAAGAATACCTACTCCCAGGCCTTATTTTCATAGTTTCTGACATGTCAACACTCGAGGTTCATCAAGGGATCCTAGAACCAAAACTGGTTATTTTATTTCAAAAAGAAATAATATATCGCATAAAATAATACTTCATCTCTCTTGGATAATTTATAAATTATCATTCTAGGTCAGCACATGCACTTAAAAAATTCTCCTTAAGAATAATTATCTTGTGATAATTTCTCATAAATTATCCTTTTATAATTATCTCTTGTTAATTTATCCTAAATTATCTTTTTATAATTATCTCTTGATAATTTATTATAAATAATCCTTTTATAATTATCTATTGATAATTTATTATAAATTATACTTTATAATTATATTTTGATAATTTATTATAAACTAACCTTTTTATAATTCAAATTAATTACCATTTTATAAAACTTATAAATATCTTTCAATAATTTGATGAAATTTTCATTTGATAATTCTTCATAATTATCAATCAATAATTTCATATAATTATTCCTTGATAAATTTTTAATAAATTATCCTTTGATAATCTATCAATTATCATTTGATAATTTTAATAATTATACTTTTATAATCTTTATTTAATTATCTTCTGATAATCTTTATAATTATCCTTTGATAATATGATGAAATTATCCTTTAATAATTCTTGATAATTATTTTTGATAATTTAGATAATTATACTTGATATTTAAAATGTGGAAAAAGAAGGATTAATTTAAATATGAAAAAAAACATAAATTTCCACCTTCAAAAACAAACTTTGGATTAAATTTCTATTTTTTGAGATGAATCCAATGACACTGACGGTGCATTAAATAATCAATGTCAATGAAGATGTCTAAGATAGATGTTTGAATAATAATGAAAATAAAATAAAAATAAAAGAGAGAGAGAGAGAGAGAGGATGGGAAAGTGAGGTTCATGAGGTGAGGAGAGATGCATGAGATACCCGTTGCACACCCCTTCTTCGCTTTTATATATTTTTTTATTCATTCAATTAATTATTAATTCTTTCATTTTTATTTTTTTAATTCCTTATCTTATTAAAACACAAGCACCACCCTTAAAACCCATATGTTTTTTTATAAATTCATCATTTAACCACATTTATTCATCTAGTAAATAAATTTAAAAAACAATCATCACATATGTATACATCATATATATATATACACTTATGCGTGCACGCACGCGCACACACACACACATGGTGAAACGTTGCTCCTCAATTAAGCGAAAAAAGAATATTTAATTACACATGTAATTTCTATTCTTTTTCTTTGATACAAATAATAATAACAATAATAATACATTTATTATAATTATTATTTTTAACTGTCCAACAAATATTCAAAAACTAATTATTATTACTCTCATGTGTGATCTGATCAGACGTCTGACACATGCACATGTTATGTAATGCCTAGGGTAAACCCTACATCCAAGACCTAAAAGTGGTCTTATATTTCTCATACAATGCACCATTTTAAAGATATTCAATTTTTTTAGAAAAAAATATTAAATAAAAATATTAAATAATTTATCCTCATGTGCAATCTGACGAGACGCCCGATGTGTGCAAATGTTATGTTGCACCTAGGGTAAAAATTTCATCCTAGAACTAATGGTGGTATCAGATTTTTCACACAATTCACTATTTAGAAAATATTTAATTATTTTGGAAAATTCACGCATGTGTAATATAATATTTTTAATATTTTTATTCCATATTCATCGAGCCTCTACGAGCCTCAGAATCTCACACTAACTTAGTGCCTGACTACAAAAATATTCAATATAATATTCCAATATGTTAACTTGGATTTTATCCTTATGAAAATCCTTTAAATAATATATTAAGATATTTTTATTGAAAATTTAAATCTTCAAATAAAAATATTTATAAATTATTATCAATGGGGGTTTTTATTATCTTTAAAATTTTAGGATATCACAATTTTTCACTTAATATCCCTAAGTTTTTCTAGATTTTCAATCAACATTTGTTTATGTTCTTGAAGGTTTTTTATATCCATGATTAAGTGTTTAAATTATCACTATATTATTTCTTAAAATCTTTTCCTTTGATGTTTTATTTTTGAATGAAAATATTATAAGGATGTGCATGATCAATTTTAACTAATTAAGGATGCCAATTTGAACTGGATAATTATAAATTATTTATCATAAGATAAAATTTGAAACCAATCATTGATCAACCAAAAGTTGTATTAAATTAAACCGACCGGTTTACTTCAGTTCTTGTTGGTTTACATCAGTTGTGAAAATAAATATTAATTAAACAATAGATATGGGCTATAACTTTAAGTGAATTAAATTTATATCAAAAAATCAAATATTGTATGTACCAAAAATATATAAAAAAAGTTCAACAATCACAGGATAAAAAAATCATCGATCACAAAAGAAAAATAAATCAACAATCATTGAAAAATCGATGATCACAAAAAAATCTGTAAAAATACCAATTTGTACAAAAAAATACACTAATCAAAAAATAAAAAATCATTTATTATCTTAGTTTTTAAATTATTATTAAAAAATTAAAATAAAAGTTTTAAATCAACTAAACCATATCGAATATGGGTTTTTATTTTATAATATAACATGCTAACTTATTTTCAATTAAATTTTCCATTAGGCTATCACATTTTATTACAATTAAAAATTAATAAGGATTTATATTATGTTCAACTTTAATCAAGGGAAAATAATCATCACTATAAATTTCAATAATGATTTATATACTTCTTTTTCTCAATCAATTTTGACTAATAATAATTAATAACTATTAAGACTACCAAAATTGAACTAAACTAAATAACTAAATTATAGAATATTCACCAATATATTTTAATTAATTCACCAACTTAAAATGACTTTTATCGGTTTATTTCAGTTCAGTTTAGTCAATTTTGGTTAATTTGGTTTAACCAACACACCCTTACAATGTTAATATTTTAATAACCATATCCAAATTATATTATGAGATCTCATATTTATTTTATGTCATAGTTGTGAGCTAATTTTTTAAATAATCCACCCCTTTTAAGTGTGTGTTATTATTATCATATGTTTGAATCATATATATGAGTATTTCCTTATGTTTTTGTAGAAAATATGATAACTGTTGGGTTTCTAAGGATCGAAAAACACTCTTTATAAGAATTGGAAGCAATTAGAAACCTCAAATACCAAGGTCTACTATGTATGAAACCTAAAACCATGTATAAACATAAAATGAAGAAACTATGTGTATCTTACACCAAAGATAGCCTCTGTAAAAGTATACAATCACTTGTTTGATAAATACCCTTAAGAGGTAGCCAACAGATTCCTTCCTCTATGGTGTATCCATGGGTTAATATGAATGACCCTATGATTGAGTGTAATTCTATTCTCTTACATTATATGATAGTATATCGTAATACAAAGAAAGGAGAAGAGGATAGATACATAGAAATAGAGAATATTCAGGAAGCTCAAGGTCCCTTAAACAACCATCTCGATGGTCGATTCCACCTTATATGGGCCTTAGGACATTCCCAATTCTTTACATTCTTTTATCTTTATGTTATAAAATGTATAAGTAGTTCATGTGGTTACAAACACTTTATAACCCATCAAGTAATTCATTTATCCCATACAATTCATGTCACGAACCAAATCTAGTTGCCACCAAAACCAGCACCAAACCTGGCCCGTGATAAGGCCCAAAGAGCATTCCCGATCTCCGCAGGCTGGAACAAGTTCTCGGGTATCATAAAATGATAATTGGGAATTATTTACCTGAGTTTATAAACTTCAAACAACAAATGAATCCAATAAAACAAATCTGGATTTTTCAAACCAAACAATCTTTTACAAAAATTCAAAACTAAATTACATAGTTTCAAACAACTCAACAAGAATATAACAAAGGTACAAAACCAAAAGTAAACAACCCAAGAACCCTCATGGCAAGGGGCACCACCCTCAAGCCATCTCTATAAGACTTCACCACCACGGACCTTCTAGAAACCCAAACCACTGACACTAAAAACTTAACCCAACCTGCAAAGACAAAAATAACCAAGTCTAATTACACCCAAGGGTTTAATTAGGGTGTGATAAAATTCCTAGTAGGATACCACAACTAATATATTCCATGTGATAAACATTAAAAGATGAAAAGCTTGCAAGTTTTCATAAACAGGAAATGCTAGTTACAATTTCTAAAAGATGCAACTTAAAAATTAAAACAGTTTTCAAGTGGGTTGTCATTAAGAATCAACACTTTTAAAAATAATGTCAACACTACTGAATTTTCCAGCCAACCATACCATATACCTACGGTAAGCACAAAAGTAACTAATGAGTACAAGCAATAGGAAATAACCCCTAGGCACTAGCTCGTTGTGGGTCTCAGGTGCCTCGTATCTCGGTGAGATTAACCATCACAATATCTATTCTCGTGCGCGACCCACTAGTAGGGAACATACCCATAAACTAGTGGTCCCCAATAATCATCATCATAGTTTATTTAGTGTTTTAATCATCAATATTGTTATGTGAAACTGAGGCTAAACCCCATAGATTCACTAACATACTAGTACACGTCCACCCACCTAGATACTTGGGTTTCCCATGGTGCTCAAACAAGTTCAACAAGTTGAGAAATATAATTTGCACATGAAAATATAATTTCCACATCACAAGTTCACCAAACACCCCACATGTACATCACACAAGTCACAAAATCCACTTTTTCACTCAAATGCATTTTGAAATCATTCTCACACCAAAAATAGCCCACAAAACTTTTCACATTTCTTTAACACTTCCAAAAATCCTTTAAAAAAATTTATAAAACCATTCTAAGACATTATAACTCACAAAACAGCCCACTCAAATATCATATAATACTTCTTTCAATAAAAAAATCATTTTTCACAGAACACTCACACAAAACAGCCCACAACCATGTTTCGTAGCTCTCTTTCCATTTTCTAAAACATTTAAACACTTTATAAAACATTCTAAAAAAATATTTGACATCTTAAATAACCAAATTACCTTTAAAACCCCATATTAGTTGAACACACCCACCAAAAAGTACATATACACCCTTTTTCCCACTTTGTTTAACCAAACAAAACATTCACAATTTTCATAAAACAACCCCAAGGGGTGTAACTATGCTTCGCACACAAAACCCTTTTCAAATACCTCATTCAATTACAAAATCATACCAATACCAATCCATAATAGAATTTCCAGCCCTAAAAACATTTATTAAACTACCCCACAGGTGTTATAAAAATATCTCAATTAACACCACAAAAGACACACATGAAAAACACATGTTTTCATAAATCACTTCCAAGAAGTACAACATGGTTTTACACCTTGAACCCATTCAAAAACCCCATTTCAAGGCCCACATGACACTAAGGCATTAAAAAACCAGAATTGGAAGCCCCTTTAAACACCAATAAGTCACTTTCATGTGTTATAAAATACATCCAAACATTACCCCAAGAGTCACCCATGAAAAGCACCCAATTTCAAGCCATAATGCAACTATAAAATTAAACGCTTAAGAAAATCCAAAAAAATGGTTTTAGCACCACAAGAATCATATAAAGAAAAATAAAACCAGTAAATAAAGCAATATAACTCATAAAAAATTGCTTACACATGTAACCACCTACCTTTTGAGTCAAAACCTTTGAATCTTGGTGTGAAAACTCAACCGCACCTCCATCGCACCACAAAGAAGTGAAAATGAAACCTAAACCATAAGATTTCACCAAAAAGACCTCAAATAAAGCCCTAGGTATAAACCCTAACTTCTAGACACTCTATAAATTCATGAAATAGGGATGAAACCTTAAGGATAAGGAAGTAAATGAAGAGAGAAACACTTACCCAAATAAATCTTGAAGAAAATGACCCAAATACACAAGTATCTGAATTTCAAAACAACCATAAATGAAAGTGAGGTTTGAATATGGATGAGGAGGTCATGTAGGAAATAGAATGGGAGAAAAATAGTAAAAATAGAAGGAGTTATGAAAGGATCAATTTAACTCTTCAAGCCCTAGGTATGAACCCTAACTTCTGGACACTCTATAAATTCATGAAATATGGAGGAAACCCTAAGGAGAAGGAAGGAAATGAAGAGAGAAACACTTACCAAAATAAATCTTGAATAAAAAGACCCAAATACACAAGTATTTAAATTTCAAAATAACCATAAATTAAAGTAAGTTTTTAATAAGTCTAAGGAGGTCATGTAGGAACTAGAATGGGAGAAAAATAGTAAAAATAGAAGGAGTTGTGAAACGATCAATTTACCTCTTCAAATCTGGGAGATTTGTGAAATCCGGAGAAGTTTCTCCCAAATTCGTGATTCAATTGAGCTCCAAATTGGGGGAGGATAGAATAGGGTGCGTCTTGGGTAAGTGGTCTCGGGTGCGAGTTGGAATCACTGAAAAAACTTAAACATTGAATGAGATATTAAAGAATTAAAAAAAATATTTAAAGTAGGAAATGGGCTTTCGGGCTGGCCCAACACCTTAATAAAAACCCAAATCCATCATTATTATGGATTTATATGAGTTACAAATGGATATGGTGGTTTTAATATACCTGGGTATTCTAATTGTGAAGTGGAATGTGTGTAAAATGTTGAAAAATGAATGAGTTATAAAAGAAAAAAAATTATTTTTAAATCTGGAAATGGGCTCACGGTTTGGCCCAAATTTTGAAAACCCACCATTTACACCAAAATGCATGGAAACCCCCATAACAAAGAAAGGATGGAAATTAAATGAAAAATTACTTTAAAATAAGTCATGAATGTGACAATTCTCCCCACCATAAAACTTTCCGCCCCCAAAAAGCCACAAGAAGGCCAAAAGTAAAAACCAAACCCAACTGATAGACCAGAAATGTACTCCTTTGCCAAGTCTGGTCCGCCCCCAAAAGGCCAAAACACCTATAGTGAACAATTAAGAAAGGAATACTCTCACAAACCAAAACTTACATAAATTTCCTGAAATGATCAAGAACATTCATACTTTATCCCCAAAAGGAAACTCCTAAAACACTATATGAACAAGACTCAAGTAATCTACCCAGATGAAAAACAACAACAAACAAGGTTACACTTACTTTGCTTTAACTAAACTGTTGGGAACTCTCCAATCCCAACATTTACCCCAGAAAGATGTTGGTAGTTAGATATCTCCGAACGAGACTTCATCCCACCAGGCCAAGACCAAGGACCAATCTAAGTTACTAGTATAGGGAGACACAAATGGGCTCCCCACCATAAGAGACAACTTAAATTTTCTCGAGACAGATTCAGGACACTAACAGGGGGAGGCCTAAATGAACTCCCCAGTTCAAGGGGTATACTTCCATTAGACCTTTACAAAAGAACTTATATAAGACTCATAGTGGGTCTCCCCACCATAATAACAAGCCGTATTAACTGACCATCACAAGTCAGTACAGAAATACCCCAAAATTTAAAGAGTTGGGACGGCCACACGGTTAGTCTGGCACATTTTGGAAAACCATGCGCTAACCATGGGGATCCTTCTATCTACATGGTTTTTTGGGGCATAGTCACTACTAACCATGCAAAAACCATACGCTCAACCTGTCTAGCCAAACTTCAAAACTTTCTCTAAATACCCAGTCGAAACCAAATGGGGAAAGTATGAACTCAGACTACAACATGGAAATGAGGTCCTTCCCACCTCTACCACCAAATGGGAACAACTGGAACAAGATTATGACACCAGAGGTTTAAACTCTTCCTATCATTCATACTGAGGATAGGACTTTGTACAAGGGTTTGAACGACCCTGGGATTTCCCTTGAATACATGTCAGCTTCTCTCTAGGACCTATGGCTGGAGCTCAAATGATTGAACCATCTTTGGCCTTGTAGTTAGGCTTTGGAAACCACTTGAATATAACTTCTTCTTCTGGTGATACAAAAAACTACACCGCAATCCCTGATAAATTTACTAAGACATAACACATTCCAAACTCACTTTACCCTAACCCAACATTTCACTGAAACAAGGTCTTATAATATGTACACACATCACACCTTGTTTCTTTGGGTGAGAAACAACATAAGGAAAGGATGCATATAAACACCTTCCTCTGAAATAGAGTATTTTGATGTTTTTCCAAGGGAGACATACTCCCAAAATAACAGAGACTCTCAGAGTATTATACAACCTTCACCTTTACAATCAAATGAGAACATGACATCATAAGGCATCACTGAACATGACCACTGCGACTAATAGAAACAATACATGGAACAAGACCTTATGCCAAGTCCCTAAACAACACAGAAGTCTAGAAAGTGGCCACAATAGCCTCTCATGACTAGATTCCCAAAACTGGTGATTTAACATGAACTCCTTCTTCAAAGAAACTATGAAGAACCCAAAGGCCCTCTTAGACACCATCGAGACACTCATCTACACTAACAACCCCAGACCACTTCCACCTTTGATGAATCAGGCGACTTAAGAAACTAAGGTCTCTTTCAAACTTCCACGAGCACTCTCATGCTACAAGAGGATCCACAAATCAAATAAAGGAATTATTTTATACTCAATCAACAAATATTGATAAAATATTCCTTATATTGATCAACTGGAGTATTTTCCAATGGGGAAACAATCTGGGTTTCACTTTAGTTGTGCATTAACCCTTAATGGGGGCGTACCTTATCCAATGAGAGAACCCAAGGACCCAACCAAGCTAGTTCATTGGTCAAAAATTCCAAAAACCAAATCCAAACACATGAAGGGAGCCACCATAAAGGTGTCCCGAAACATATCTTAGAAGAGACTACTAACTGATCCTTCTACCCAGCTTACCGACCAAACACAAACCCAAAACATAGTTCGAACATAAAGGGTTCTTGGACTCAAAACATCCCATAACATCAACATTTTCCAAAAACACATAATATAAACCATCCCAAACAATTCATCAAGACATAATGTTTTTCTTTAAAAACATTTCTTAGAAAAAAAATGGTTCAGCGGTTAGTGTATCCACCAATGGTACCCCATGGGCCTCACACATGCATGTTTCTATGCCACATCAAGTACCCTCCTCATATCTGTCCCAGCACTCATCCAGTCATGTCATCAACCATCCATCATCTCATATAACCCCATGCATGTAGTCACTCATGGAAATACCAAAGGTTAAAACAAAAATTCTTTCCACTTTTCAAAACCAAAATGGTCAACCAACACATACTTTTTCTCAAAACTGCTAACCATGAGATCAAAATCTCAATTCACATCTTACAAAACTTTTCAGAAAGACACAAAAATTTAGATAAGAACTCGCTTTCAAGTTATTCACATCAATTTAAAAACATCTAATCCCATTAAAACACCCTTTGATTGTTTAGAAAATTCTATTGGAAACACTTTTTCAAAACCAACTTCAATATAGTTCATGCTTTCAAAAGAGGTGTAAGCACACCATTTTCCATTTCAAAACAATTATGAAAATTCAGTTACACCATTTTATAAATCAGACCATTCCCTATTTATTTGAAAATCATTTCACAAAAACATTACGCTTCTTAAAACCAAGTCACTTTAAAACCAAAGTTCCAAGATTTCAAAACTAAAGAACACAAGACAATATGAGAGGAAACTAGTTTCAGTGGGTGACTTGAACATATGGTTGGTGGCCATATTCCAATCACTTCACTGTCATAGAGAGTGTTCTAGGGAATATCCCCATCTCCACATGGCTTTCCAGGCCCTATGAGCTCACCGATACCATTAACCCAACTCTCTTTTCATTTCCCCTAATCATCATCAAACCAAGAAAACCAAAGGACTTAGATAAATCCCAACTTCCCCTGGAGACTTGAATCTTGTCATGAGGTGTGATGATCAGGAACACTACCCATAACTGGAATACCAAGTCCTGACAATCCTAACTTGAAACTATCCCGACTCTTCCCCAAATAACATGACCCAAAGAGTTAACTTGAACCTCCTTTGATACCATTTTGTCACAAACCAAATCTGGTCTCCACCGAAACCAGCGCTAAACCCAGCCTGTGACAAGGCTCGAAGGGCATTCCTGATACCCATGGGCTATCACAATTTCTTGGGTATCATAAAATGAGAATTGGAAACGATTTACCCGAGTTTATAAACTTAAAACAACAAATGGATCCAACAAAATGAATCTGAATTTTTGTAAAAGATTGTTTGGTTTGAAAAATCCAGATTCATTTTATTGGATTAATTTGTTGTTTTAAGTTTATAAACTTAGGTAAATAATTCCCAATTCTTATTTTATGATACCTGGGAACTTGTTCCAGCCCATAGGGATTGGGAACTCCCTTCGAGCCTTGTCACGGGCCGGGTTTGGCGCTAGTTTCGGTGGCGACCAGATTTGGTTTGTGGCATTTCATATTATGAAATGCTTGATGATAACTTACATAAATAGGGTATTTGAATGTTAACACTTAAGGTTTGTATACCTAACTATATCGTAAGAGGTTATATTAATCATACCATATGATTAACTCATATTACAAAACAACCAAGTTGTGCAATAAAACTAATAGGTAGTAGCATGATATCTTTATATCATGCTTTATGATACACTCATGTCATACCCTTTGATATTTCCAAAATATAAATCACATGTACAATGGATTTAGGGAATATATCCTTTAATCACTCACTTCCACTAAAAACTCATAGACTTAGTGTCATTTCACCTTATATTGTATCATATAAAATAAATTATGAAACCATATCCAAAAATACTTCTGGATATTTTCAAAACACTTTTGGAAAGTTATCATCAAATTACCCATGTTTCACATCATATGTAATACTTTTTACATACTTGTAACACCCCAATATTTTAAAAAAAATCTATATTTGAAAATTTATACAACACACAACACCGAGCCTAAATGAACCCCAAAATATTATTATATAAATATGGTCGTTATAACCTAGTCGTTAAATTGAAGGGTATTAATAGT
Organism: Viscum album; assembly: GCA_963277665.1. Classification (NCBI taxonomy): domain Eukaryota; kingdom Viridiplantae; phylum Streptophyta; class Magnoliopsida; order Santalales; family Viscaceae; genus Viscum; species Viscum album. The sequence continues at coordinate 27,726,699 of OY728127.1, forward strand.
ATTAACTAAATTATGAAATATATATATAGGACCTATATAATTCAAAATAATTGATTAATTATTAGGAAATAATTACTTTATTATTAGTAAATATAATTTATGCTTCTAAAATATGTTGTCATCAAAAATGATTTTTATCTCATTTTGCGAGAAAATATTATAATTAATTTTTGGAAATTATAAAAAATTTATTTTATAAAAATAATATCATTTTTTAAATAAAAATATTAAAATTTTCTTAGGTTAAACTTTTGGTATTTTTCTAAAAAATTTGATTTTTAAATGAATAGTCAAAAATACTACTTTTTATTGAAAACTGTATTTTTGTTTCAACCATTTGAAAAGTTTCATTTTATTTTAAAATGGTTTCAAAGAAAAATATATTATATAATATTATTAATAATAAAATTATATTCATTATAATAAATTTTATAATTTAATTTGATATAAAAATATTTTTATACATAAATAGGCATTTTTAAGAAAAAAATTATTTTTCGAAAAAACGATTTTCGTCAAGTTTTTTGCACTTATTTTAAAATTAATTTCTACCACTTATACATATTAAATTTGATAAAATGTATTCCATATTTTTAATCATGATGTTCAAATTTTGTAAATAGGTCTATTTTATTTTTTTTCAATATGAATAGTAACCTTAGTAATTTTTATTACCATAATAAAGGGTAAATCAGGTAATTTAGGCTAAAAATAAAATGATAAGGACTATAAAATGACCCTAAAACTTTCATAAATTTTATTGGATGGGTATATATCAATCATAATCATTAAAATTTATAATATATAGCCTTTTTTAACTTGGATGTAATTATGACCATTATAATATTTTATTTAAAGAAAAGTTAAACATGTCGCACTTCTGTTTTTAATAACTAAATTATTTTTAATATGAGGTTAAAAAATTATTTGTTCAACTATAAATAGTATTTTTAAATATAAAATATTTATCTTCATAATGGTAATTTATTTTTAATTTTTAGTGAAGAAATAATTACCATAAAAGCTTTCACAATGTTGACGTAGTAATTATTCAATTAATGGGAAAATAAAATAAATGATATTAAAAATATTTAAAGTATTATAATTTGAGATAATTAATGTAATCCAAAAAAATTATAGATGAACATGAAATTTTAGGGATATAATAAAATATTTGGTTTTGAATTTTACTTTTTTCCTTGATGTATTTGAATTCAAATTAAATGAATAGTGTCAAAATTGACCAAAATGATATTTTATCAAAATAATATTCTATTAAATTATTTAAAAATTATAAAATCTTGAAATTGTAAATTTAGGATAATATATGGTCTAAAATGTCATCTCTTATCCATTTATTAGTAATTATTTAACTTATATGTAAGATTATAACCTTTTAAGAGTGAAAAAGACATTACAGCGGTTAATGTTAAAATATGTTAATTAAGGGGTTAAACCAAAAGATAAGCTTTAAAATAGCACTTAAACCAGTCTAAATTTTATTTTATAATGATATTTCAACCATATAATACCCTATATTTTAATTAATAACCATTTTAAATCATTTCTCTAGAATAGTCTTATTATATTTTATTTTTTTAAGAAATTCCAAGAATTCCCCTCTCCTCAGTTATAAAAAGGCACCCCTTCATTCAATTATTTACTCCAATTTGAGACATCTATATCAACCAAACCCTAACCGTTACTCTTCTAAACATCATTATATAAGTTCTTGAGTTTATTCCCCTTCTAAAATAGCAACCCTATATCCTTTAAGAATAGATCTGAAGGGAGTCCATCGAAGAAGAGGTAATCCTCTTTAACGACTCTTTCAAGTTTATTTCTTCTTCTAATTACTATTAATTTATTGTAACCATCATAAAATAATAAAACCAATATAATAAATATTATTATATGTTATTATAATTATGGTACAACCATATTCTATCTCTTTTTAATCCTATAAAAAGTGAAAACATCGCTTGTGCATACATACAACTTATTGTCTCCACATGGTAGTGTAATTCATTTTTCAACACCATTTTAATTGGATGGTTATAAAAATGGAACTAATGATTATATAAAATTTTTATGACATAAATATGATTCTTAAAGGATTAACAATTATTCATCTTTTTTTCTTTCCATCATTCTAAAAATGAAAATAATGTTCATGCGTACGTACGGTCTACCGTCTCCATGAATGGTGCCATTAATTTTTATATCTCTAACTTTTATGGATTACTATAAATAAATATATAATGAATATATATGATATTTACACCATGAATAATATTTTTTATATTATGGAAATATAATAAAATCATAAGGACTAAAACTACCGAATCGAAACATATATGAAAAACGAAGTATTTATCACACGGAATAATGATTTAATAAATAATTGTTAATAAACAGATGATAAAAGTTTATAGGTAAATAATAAATAGTATGATATATATATATATATATGTGTGTGTGAGTAAAATTCTGGAATAGATGTATAAAAAATCTATATTTATTATATAGGAGTTTCGAACACACGTGAAGGAAGTCGGACCTGAGGTAAGGGATTCTGTCTCAGTTTCCTTTCATTGAGGCATATTGTAATGTTATGCACCTAATTTATTTTATATGGTGTATGTACTGATACTTTTATATGTAATATCATTAATACTTCAGAATTCATGGTATTTTAAAGTTTCAATGTTAATTATTTCATCCAATGGGATTTGACTTGAAATCTACCAATTGGTAAAGTATTTCATAACTCAATTTCTTTTCATTAGGTTATATTACTTATTCATTGTCTTTGATATTATAATATTATGTGTGTAATGAATTTTTATTATCTTATATTCTATTTATACCTATTTTATGTGGATTTAAATTTTATATGCATAATTGAATCATTGAATAATCCTCACTTCAATGTTATTATCATTATTAGGGTTTCTCGTCTCACTTTTACTTCCATGGAACATATTCCGTATTCACCACTTATTTATTTTGTGTGGTGTATATATTTCCCCTTTATTATGTTATAAAATGAATCTATTTATCTTCATTATATTTAAATTTATATTCAAATTTATTCCTTTCAAGGGGATTCTTATTCAAAAGTTACTAAAGTGATAAGGGTTTATTTCACAATCTCATCATTGTTTGGGATTGTTTATATTTATGTCTCCATTGGGGAATATTTATATTCCTGGTCCATGTTTTATAAAAATATTTTCAATTTTTTTACTATTCTCCTATTAATTTTTAAATTCATTTTTACCCATGTTTGAATTTCTATAAAATGTTTGAAAATGAATCTTTTTATCATTTTCTGAATTATGTACTTTTTAAATAGTGTGAAAGGAATGTTTTTTTAACTTATACAACATAAATGGAATTTCCCATCATCATGAAACCTAAATTATTTGAATCTTCCTTTACAATTTTACAAGGTTATTTTCAAAGAAAATATTTTCTTTTATAATTGCACAGTTTTTTAAAAATAAGTAATTTCAAAGTGAAAAGGGTATTTTCCTCAAGAATTTTTCAATGATCTTATTAATATTTTTTCATTTATTTCAACATCATTTATCAAATATTATGCTTCATTGAGTTTGATATATTATTATATCATATACCATATTTAATTGAATGGTTTATGTTAGGTCCGCTAGGTCAAATACCCTAAGATGAGGGTGAATCAAGGTGTGAAAAATTAAAACAACTTCCCCTTTTGATCTTGTTTCATTCTTAAACAAAACTCTCTTATCTCTCCTTCCTGCAATAAAGTATGAACAGAAATTAAATCATACACATGACACAACAATTTTACTTGGTTCACCCTCACTAATAAATTTCTAAGGAGCATAAAACGACAATGTTTTGATGTAAAAAATCCACTAAAAGCACACAGTTTTTTACAAAGTTTAGAGTGGAATCATTGTCCCTCCTGGTTTACAACCAATCACAAAATTAAATCTCACTGCTCTCTCAACTGAAGTGTGATAACTACTTCTTTAGAAGATCCACTCACGATTTATTGACTTGTAGGTCCCTTCATTATCTCAAATTAATGCATCCTACAATGTACTTAGATGATCTGTTTATGTCCCACTTTCATCCACTAATGAATACAACTTTACCGCAAGTCTACTGGTTAACTTTCAACTTTTGCGCAAACCTAGGTTGACTTGCACACTAATTTAAACACGATGCACAAGTGTTACCTTTTTCACAGAAAAACCAACTTGTGTGCTACTTCAAAATTGAATGACACAACCTTCTTATACTCACAACTTGCATGAAAAACACTCTTTTACACCCAACTCACTATTGGCATGCAACTACCATCTGGCGTGCAACTTCTGAATAACTCACTACTTGAACGACCTCACCACTTGCACAACTGGAGCTAGAATTATCTCTAAGTGTTGATATGATCCAAAATGATGAGGGTAACCTCCTATTTATAGGAATTTTTGTTACCCTATGAGTGAGGCGTGAAACTTTCCCCTAGTCGCACTTGTCTATTCTCCCAATTATCTATCGTGCAACTCACCTTGCACGCCACTCTATAACTTGTGTTACCTTATTTCCTTTGACATATTTTTATATTCTTATTTTGAAACATACATGGCTCTCAACTTTCTAATGATCCTTGACACTAGCGCACAAATCCCTTTTCCAAAAACACTTTTCTCCATTCTCCAATTTTCAAACCCAAAAATTCAGCAAACATTGGAAAATGATTCCACCTTGTATATATTCTTTTTGTACCGCCACCAAATCATACATTCCTATTTCATGGTTCTTTGTCCACATATATTATCAAAAATATCACTAGAACTTGACAAATTTCCATGGAAACCCTTTGTTTCAACAAACACAATTAACCCAAAATTACATCAATGTTACCTTGAGGGATTTTTTTCCCAACAATTTATTATCAGTTTGACTGAGGATGTATTATTTTGATACCATTAATCATATTACTCTATATGGTTTATGATTATGTTTATTTATTGGGGTAACTATTGACATTTCTTATACTAGTTTCAATAAGAATTTTTATATTGATTATACTTCACCCCTTTCATATGAGGAATGCATTGGACTTAGTAAGTGATAGGCGGGGGCCACTATATCCCCTTTATGCATCAGTAGGTATCATGAGATAAACTAGATTTGGTTTTGGCCAAGTCCTTACCCATTTATGTAGATGTATTGGATGAGACCTTGATGTCATGTTTTAGATGTCTAAAATTATGCATTTCAGCTTTATGAATTCATTTATTGATGTTCTATGTGATTATTTGATTATTTAGAATATCTATAGATAAGTTTCAATCTCATGTGATTATTTATATAGAATTATTTTATCATTATTTATTTCTGCCATATTATGATCAAGCTATTGATTAAATGTATTTTTTTTTAACCTGCCATATTTTTTATGCCTTGTTGGATATGCTTCATTTATTATTTATTCATGATATATTTCGTTGTATGTAACCCTTTCTGAGCATTTAATCACACAATTTTCTTTTGTTTCTTTTCTCCAGGTTGTGAAGAAATATTTTAAGTATGTTGTGCCTAATAATGTTACTAGATGTAAAGATTTTAGTGGGAGATGATGCTGATATTTATGAACCAGTTTTTATGAAACCATGTGGTTAGAATTTTGTTCTAATTCTCTAAAAATATAAACCTAAAAGGTCCTTGGGTATGTAAATGATCCAGTATTTTCTTTTTATGTTGTAAGTGTTAGATAGAAAAAATTGGGTTACCTTTATTTGTATCAAATGTAGAAATGTAAATTTTATGCCTTTATCAATGTATATGGGAGATTGAATCTAGGGTTGTTACGGTTGGTATTAGAGTAGGTTTTAGACAACTTTAGAGATTATGATGTTTTCAAGTAAGGTTAGCTTAAGATTTATGGATACCATCATGGGTTTACAAGTTTAAGTTCGATCATAAGTTAAAATTCTTATACACCCCTTTTGAGGTTTTAAGTGTTCAAAGACTATGATGATTAAGGTTATTTTAGGAAACATTTATAGTAATACAAATCTTGGGTTTAGTATGGGTTTTATTGAAATATTGTTGGATAAGAATGCCTTTATATTGTGTGGACATGTTTTTAAAGCTATCGATAATCTTTAAGGTTTATATGATCTTTTATGTTGAGGTAATTATAGTTTGTTGCATTTTTTAGGATGTTCATCATATTTTTGGTAATGTTATAGGAATTATATTAATATTGTAAAAGGAAAACCCACATGTTGGGTGATAACCTGTCATATCTAGTAAGGTTGTGAGGCTTGAACCCATAACCGAAGGGAGACAAGGGTGCATCGCCTACCACTGGCCTATGTGATGTCTTAGTTAGTATGAATTTGTTTTTATTTATTTAAAAATATAAAGGTTAAGTTCATTTTTGGAACATATATTTTTTTGTATAGATAACCATGGGATGGAAAATTGATTTGGTGAATATGTGATCAATGTTATTTTGAAATAATATCACTATAATTTTGGGGATAATTACATGATTAAGGTAAAAAAGAATACTATGGGATTTTATTTTATAAATAATGGTTTAATTGTATAATAGAAGCATATATAATTTTATTGTGGCTTTATGGTGATTCTGGTCATTTATAAAAATGACTAGAATATGTTGGAGATTATGGGATTAGGGCAATTACATTTTTGGTATGAGACATTAAGAGTGATTGATGTTATTTGAACATAAATATTATATTTATCTTAGAATATTGTCTGATCAAATCCTTATGATTTTTTGGCTTCAATCTTAGTTTGGAATATTTTCAATAATTTTAAAAATAGTTATTTATCAAATAATCTAAGTTGAATTTTGGGTATTACAATTGAATTTTGGATATTAAAGTAGTTTTTCTTCATTTGAAGGTTTATTATTTTTTGGAATTATCTTACCTTGTTCTAACCAATATGGTTTTGGTTAATTCTTAAAGATTGTAGGAATATATTGTAATCCTTTTTTGGATTTTAGGGTATTTTGGAGTTTATTCTAGTGCTTCAGGCATGAGAATTTCATCTTAAATACTCATCATTTAGAGAAAAAATGAGATTATGGTGGGAATTGATTAAAGGATGAAATTATTATTGAAAATTAAGAATATTTCATTATGTTATTATTATAGGAAGTAAAATAATTCCTCAATTTTAGGAAAATTATTTTTGAAATAAAAACTTTATTTATTTACTTTTCTTACTAAGAAACCAATGACCTTTTAACCCATCACAGATTTATGGTTTTGTGATGGTTAAAATTATCATGGCCAAGTTCTCTATTAATCTCAATTAATCCTTGGGATTTAGGTTTTTCTTCTATATCTATGATTTCACTTCCCACTAATGTTATCGTATTTTGAAACCTAGTTTTTTTATGACCTTCGTGTTTCCCTTTCCCTATTTTTACAAGTTCAAATTATGAGTAAATAATTTATTGAAGGGGGTAGAATGTAACACCCCAAGATTTTAAAATAACACCATATTTGATAGCATATATGACACACAACACTGAGCCTAAAAGAATCCAAAAATATTATTATATAAATATAGTCGTTATAACTTAGTCGTTAAATTGGTGATTATGAATAGTATTAATTGAATTATAAAATATACATATAAAGTACCTATATAATGAAAAATCATTGATTAATTATTATTAGTTAATTATTCAATTTTTAGGAAAGCTATTTTATGCTTTCAAAATATGTTTTCATTAAAAATGATTTTTATTCCATTTTGTGAGAAAATATTATAATTAATTTTTGGAACTTCTATAAATTGTATTTAATAAAAATAAAATAATTTTTTAAATACACATATCAAAATAATATTAGGATGAATTTTTGGTATATTTTTAAAATGTTTAGTTTTTAAATGAATAGTGAAAAATATTACTTTTTATTGAAAATTATATTTTTGTTTAAACCATTTGTAAAGTTTCATTTTATTTTAAAATGGTTTCAAAGTAATATTAGTTATATTATATTATTAATAATCCAATTATATTAATTTTAATCAATTTTAAAATTTAATTTGGTATAAAAACATTTTTATACATAAATATGAATTTTTAAGAAAAAGTGTATTTTTCTAAAAAGAGGTGTTCATCGCATTTTGTGCACTTATTTTAAAATTAATTTTTGCCACTTATATGTATTGTATTTGATAAAATGGATTCCCTATTTGGAATCAATATTTTTAAATTTGGTAAATAGGTCTATTTTATTTTTGGTCAATATGAATAGTAGCCTTAGTAATTTTTGTTATCGCGATAAAGGGTAAATCGGGTAATTTAGTTTTAAAATATAATTATAAGGACTATAAAATGACCCCAAAACTTTTTTAAATTTTATTTTATGAGTATATATCGATCATAATAATCCAAAGGTTGAATTTATGCTCTTTTTTCCACTTATATGTAATTATGACCATTATAATATTTTATTTAAAGAAAAGTCAACCATGTCACACTCTTATTTTTAATAACTAAACTTTTTTTAATATAGGTTTAACTAGAGGATATGATCTAATATAAATAATATTTTGAAATATAAAGTTTTTTTATTCATCATGGTAATTTATTTTTAATTTTTAGTGAAGAAATAATTACCTTAAATTCTTGTACAACGTTGGTACAGTAATTATTCAATTAATGGAAAAAACAAATAAATGATATTAAAAATATTAAAAGTATTATAATTTGAAATAATTAATATAATAAAAGAATTTTCTATATTAACAAGACATTTTTTGGATACAATTATTTTTTAATTTTACTTGTTGTATTGTTATATTTGAAGTCAAATTAAATGAATAGTATCAAAATTAACAAAAATGGTATTTTATCAAAATAATATTCTATTAAATTATTTAGAAATTATTAAAATATTTAAAGTAGAAAATTATTATAATATATAGTCAAAAAATTCATCCCTTATCCATTTTTGATTAAATAGTTAACTTATATGTAATATTATAACCTTTTAAGAGTAAAAAAGATGTTACCGCGGTTAATGTTAAAATAGGATAATTAAGGGGTTAAAGTAAAATATAAGGTTTAAAATAGCACTTAAATCAGTTTAAATTTTATTAGTTGATTATATTTCAATAATATAATACCCTGGGTTCTAATTCATGACCATTTGGAAGTATTTTTCTCTATAATAGTTTTATTATATTTTATTTTTTTATGAAATTCCAAGAATGTCCCTCTCCTCAATTATAAAAGGGTACCCCTTCCTTCAATTATTTACACCACTTTGATCCAAATTTATCAAACAAAACCTGAACATTACTATTATAAACATCCTTATACAAGTTATTAAGGTTATTTATCTTCCAAAATATCAACCTTACATCCTTTAAGAAGACATATCACTACTAGAAAAACAGGTATTTGCAACGGGTCATTTGCGACGGGATCCCGTCGCAAATGACTCGTTGTTGAAAACGGGGTCGCAACAACACTTATTTGCGACGGGCCTGTCGCTAAAACCTTTTTTTGCGACAGGTATTCTTCCCGTCGTAAATAGTACTCCGTATATTTTTAAAAAACTTTTAAAATAGTTTTTGCGAGGAGTCTCGTCGCAAATACCTGTTGCGACGGGCCCGTCGCAAATAGTGTTTGCGACGGGCCCGTCGCAAAAACTAATTTTAAAAAAATAAATAAATATTAATAAATTATTTTAATGCATATAATAATAATACTATTTGCGATGGGTCCCGTCGCAAATACCTTTTGCGACGGGCCCGTTGCAAATAGTTTTTGCGACGGGCCCGTCGCAAAAACTATTTTAAAAAAAAAAATAAAAAACTATTAATAAATTATTTTAATTCATATAATAATAATACTATTTGCGACGGGCATAGTATCCCATCGCAAATACTATAAAAAAAAAAAAAAAAATTATTAATAAATTATTTTAATTAATATAATAATAATCCAATTATAATTCAAAAATAAAAAATAATAAAATATTAATAAATGATTTTAATTAATATAATAATAGAATTATAATTCACAAATAAAAATAATAAATTATTTTAATTAATATAATAATAATAGAATAATAATTCAAAAATAAAAAATAATAGAATATTAATAGATGATTTAATTAATATAATAATATTAGAATTATAATTCATAAATAAAAAAAATATTAATAAGTTATTTTAATTAATATAAAAATAATAGAATTATTTTACATTCAAATATTAAAATAATTCAAGTATTACAAAAAATATAATTAAATTATAATATTATAAAATTTTAATATATATATATAATTTAATATTATAAAATATAAATAATATTATTATTCATATTAATATTGTTATTTAAAAATATAATATTATTAATATTTTATAATGAGACAGAAACTACGAATAGAAAAAAAATCATATTTTGATTTCACAAATTTTATAACATAAATACAAACTCTAATCTGAAGGAGGGGGGGAGGTGGGGGATCTGCAGATGGTGGTGGAGGAAACTTCATCCCTAAATCATGAGTGAGTCGGCGCATGTACTCCATCTGCTCCTGATGCTGCTGCTACCACCGACTCGTCTGCTCCTCGTACAGCTGCTGCTGGCGTCGACGCTCCTCCTCATACTGCTGACGCATCTGCTCCTGCTCCTATCGGAGACTCTCTATCAGTGCAGTCTGAGATCGCAACTGATCCTCATACTGTGTAGTAGAAGAAGATGCACGAGCTCCTCTCGAGCTGGACGCCGACATCGCAGCACTGCCATAATAATCTCCAGGAGTCATTCGAGAGCCGATACCAACTACCCGGCCCTTCTCGAAGGCATACTGGGTGGCCTGCATCCATGTCGCCTCATCAAACTGACTGCCGGTGGTCTGATCTGATGACTCGGCCTGACTCTCAGGCTGGGCCTGTGACACTGCGGCCTCATATGACTCCTGTAGTTGCAATTTAAAATTAAAATTGTGAATATATTATATGCAGTTAATTTTTAAACTTGAAAACAAATAATACTGACCACGATGTGATGCTGATGATCACCTCTGAGCTCCCCAGTAGCAGGATCACTATACATCCTCCGATATACGTCGTACTCCGTCATATCGGGGTGCTCGACAGCCTATAAGAATAAAAAATAAACTGTTAATATTTATAGTTATATAAAATATTTATAAATAATGTACGTACCAGATGCTGTCTATGAGTACTGAAAGAACGACTCCCAGCTCAATGAGTCACCTCCTGTCTCCCCCGATTCTGCCTCCCCACTGATGATCTCCTCTAAAAGGCACCACTCAACCAGTGCGCACATAATCCATCCCATATATGGGATGAAATGTACTCTGGTCGGTGTGCTCTACATGACTCGTCAAAATCTGACACTCCTGCTTTCTTCATGGCAGCTTTTCTTAAATTGTGCAAAAACAGACGAAGGCGATCACGCATGGCCACCTCCCATGCCTCGTGGATGGCGTCACTCATGGTATCCTCAATCGGATACCATAAACCCTACAAATAAATCAAAATATCAAGTTAGAAATGAAATAATTTTCAAAATAAAAATTATTTATTTACGTACGTACCAACCAATGGCCGAACATGGTCTGCTGCACATCAATGGGAATCTGCTCCCATGTGGTCCATGGCTGAGAGAAATAGTTGCGCAAAATAGCGTTGCCCTGTCCGACTGCTATATGCGAAAAACTGTAAAAATAATAAACATTTATTATGTGAATAGATTAATGAAATCTTAGTCAAATCCACAGGTTATCACACAGGTTATCACACCTCCGTGTGCGTGGATCAAACCCAAGACGTGGACGTCGCTCGGGGACGGGTTCAGGAATCATCAATCGTGCAAGACCGCGCCCCCTCCGCGTACTCCCTGGAGCGCCTGCAGGATGAGGGTCATCTGCCAACAACTCATCCGCATCGAAAGGCAGGTCAGCATCCGCCAACTCACAAAATGTGGCATCGTCCATCTGAAACAGAAAATGTTAATGTTAGAAAATAATTGATAATTACTATTATATATACATATATACATATTATGATTGTATATAAATACCATGTAATTCTATCAGTGTTCATCTTCATCATCATCTTCATATATGTCAATGTCATCTTCATATTCCTCCTCAACATCATCGATATCCATTCGAGTTACAGTTGCTTCATCTCTTACCATTTCAAATTCATATGTGATATCATTAACATCATCGTCATCACCGACTCTTAAATGTGGGGTGTCGTCATCGATACTCATGTCTCTTTGTAAAAAATATTGATTTTGAGTACTCTCTTGAAAAACTTCAATTCTTTGCACATCAGTGAAAGCACATTCACTTTGACTAAACTGATTGTCTAGAATTTTGATTTTTATTACACTCCACCAATCAGTCAATTCTCTTGATGTAGCACAGTACTTTGCGTAATAAACTTAATATGCCTGTTGAGCCAATAAGAATGGTTCATTTACTGCGAGAACACTTTTACATTTAATATCGATGATTCCATGAGTCGGATGAACACGCACGCCTCTCTCTGTATCCAACCACCGACATTTGAACATGGTTATGTAATGTTGTCCAAGATAACAGAGTTCAATGATTTCATCAAGTATGCCATAAAATTCAACTTCATTTTCTCGATGATGAGATCCTCTCAAGCTAACTCCATTGTTCATTGTTTTTTTCGATTCCCCATATGCATGTGTGTGGAATCGAAATCCATTCACCACATATGCATTATAAGTTTTAACAAGTTTGGAAGGTGGGTTACTCAATACACACAGTCGTTTGTCAATTTTATCAGCATGTCGAGACACCTGAAAATTTGTGAAATAATTATCAATATAGTAAACTATACATTGAATGAGTTGATAAAAGATAAAGAATTTATGTTACCAGTTTTTTCCTAGAGCATCATAATCTGCCGTAGCCGCACAAATTTCCCGAAAAAAATGAGACATGTCTGTTATGGAATCCCAAATCACAGAATTCAACAGACCTCTTAATCCAATGGGTAGAAGTCTCTCCATTATAACATGACAATCATGACTTTTTAATCCAGTAATATGACCATTCTTTACACATCTACCTAAATTGGAAGCACAACCATCTGGAAGTCTCAAATCTGCAATCCACTGACAAAATAATAAACGGTTTTCTTTAGACAGTGTATAAGCTGCTTTTGGATTCAGTAACCTTTCTGTTCTGACATTCTCAAATAGTTCCAATTCTGGACGCCTGCAAATTTGGGCAAGATCTAAACGTGCATTTACATTGTCTTTGCTCTTTCCTGGCTTATCCAAAACTGTATGAAACAAATTATCAAAACAGTTCTTCTCAATATGCATGACATCTAACATGTGTCGGACCAACAAATCAGACCAATATGGAAAATCCCAAAATATGCTACGTTTAATCCAATTGTGTTCTTTCCCAAAACCAGAAATTTTCTGTTGGTTTATTGTGGGACCAAAAGTGATGGGAGGTAATGAAAATACAACTGATTTTAACTCCGAACCTGATAGCATTTTTGGAGGTTCATCCCTTTCAACTGTTCCTTTTCTGAAATGAGATCTGTTTCTGCGAAAAGGATGATCAGCTGGAAGAAATCTGCGATGACAGTCAAAATAACAAGGTTTATTTCCATGAATGAGCATAAATGCTTTGTTCTCTCCCATACAGTAAGGACATGATTTCTGACCATGTGTACTCCAGCCAGATAACATCCCATAAGCCGGGAAGTCACTTATTGTCCACATCAATGCTGCTCTCAGTATAAAATTTTGTTTCGTTGCAACATCATATGTACTGACACCAGTACTCCACAATAAATTTAATTCATCAATCAATGGTTTCAAATAAACATCAATATTTTTCTTCGGATGTCCTGGAATTAGTAAAGTCAAAAAGATATATGGCTCCTTCATCAACATCCATGGAGGTAAATTGTACGGAGTTAAAAAAACAGGCCAACATGAATATTGACTACCATAAGATCCAAACGGACAGAAACCATCAGTGGAAAGGCCCAGTCGAACATTTCTAGCTTCTAAAGCAAAGGATGGATGCACTCTATCAAAATGTTTCCATGAATCACCATCGGCTGGATGATTCAAGCTTTTATCGGTTGAAATATTCTCTTTATGCCATGACATCATTGTCATTGTATTCTTAGACATGAATAAACGCTGAAGTATGGATGTAAGCAGAAAATATCTCAACTGTTTTACAGGAATCAAACCAGACTTCCCGTGTTGTCCTTCTTTATATCTCAGTTTCCCACATGTGGGACAACTATCCAACGACTCATTTTCCCCAGAATATAAAATGCAGTCATTTGAACATGCATGAATCTTCTGACAAGTAAGTCCCAAATTTCGAACCAGCCTATTACTCTCATAGTAATTTGCAGGTAAAACATTTCCTTCGGGTAACAGTGTTTTAAGCAAAGAAAATATCTAGTCAAAACAGGTGTTTGACATTCCGTTATCTGATTTGATAGCCATAAATTTTGCAACTGCTTCTAATTTGCTCATCTTGCAGCCAGGATATAATGCATCCTCAACAGACTTAAATAACTCATAAAATTTAGACGGTGCCAACTCAGGATTTGAAGCTATATCAGCCGGATTTTCTGTATGTTGAACAGATGAACCTGCAACATCATGTACTAAATCTTGAAACCGGGATGGATCCGGAATCAAGTTGGTATCACCTGCTCTGGAACTGCGTTCACCGTGTTGATACCAAAAAACATAATCTGGTTGAAAACCAAAACGCAAGAGATGTTCTCCCACTTTGTCAAACGTGTCAAACGTTCTCAATGCACATTTTCTGCAAGGGCATTTTATTTTGCCTTCTGAAACAAATTCTGGATTTGATGTCGCAAATGATAAAAAAGACTCCACACCCTCTACATATACTGGATTTAAACCAGAACCGTTTGGATTTCTACGTTGATTTATCCATATGCGGTCACCTAATAATGATTGTCGACGACCTCGTTGTTCCATATTTCTCTATAAAATATAAAAGAATTACTGGTTTTGAATAATTTGTTAGAAAAAACACTCAAGCTAGGATAATTATAGAGTTTAGATCATACACGACTGACGCAAACTTTTTATTGAGATAGACCTAAAAATTGACCCTTTAAGAATTAAATATGTTGAGAATAAAGCAAAACATGTTACAAATATTGATAATTTTAATATTATATAAATTTTTTATTATTTTCATAGTACTAATATTATTGGTAATTAATACTAATTATTGGTAATTATTACTAATTATTGGTAATTATTGGTAATTATTGGTAATTATTGGTAATTATTACTAATTATTGGTAATTATTACTAATTATTGGTAATTATTACTAATTATTGTTAACTAATACTAATTATTGGTAATTATTACTAATTATTGGTAATTATTACTAATTAATACTAATTATTGGTAATTATTGGTAATTATTGGTAAGTATTGGTAATTATTGGTAAGTATTGGTAATTATTACTAATTATTGGTAATTATTACTAATTATTGGTAATTATTACTAATTATTGTTAATTATTACTAATTATTGTTAATTATTACGAATTATTGGTAATTATTGGTAATTATTACTAATTATTACTAATTATTACTAATTATTGGTAATTATTACTAATTATTCGTAATTATTATTAATTATTACTAATTATTCCTAATTATTGTTAATTATTACTAATTATTGGTAATTAGTACTAATTATTACTAATTATTACTAATAATTACTAATTATTGGTAATTATTACTAATTATTACAAATTATTACTAATTATTGGTAATTATTGGTAATTATTGGTAATTATTACTAATTAATACTAATTATTGGTAATTATTGATAATTATTACTAATTATTGGTAATTACTATTAATTATTACTAATTATTACTAATTATTACTAATTATTACTAATTATTACTAATTATTGGTAATTATTACTAATTATTACCAATTATTGGTAATTGTTGGTAATTAATACTAATTATTGGTAATTATTACTAATTATTGGTAATTATTGGTAATTATTACTAATTATTACTAATTATTACTAATTATTGGTAATTATTACTAATTATTCGTAATTATTATTAATTATTACTAATTATTCCTAATTATTGTTAATTATTACTAATTATTGGTAATTAGTACTAATTATTACTAATTATTACTAATTATTACTAATTATTGGTAATTATTACTAATTATTACTAATTATTACTAATTATTGGTAATTATTGGTAATTATTGGTAATTATTGGTAATTATTACTAATTAATACTAATTATTGGTAATTATTGGTAATTATTACTAATTATTGATAATTATTACTAATTATTGGTAATTATTATTAATTATTACTAGTTATTACTAATTATTACTAATTATTACTAATTATTGGTAATTATTACTAATTATTACTAATTATTACTAATTATTACTAATTATTACTAATTATTGGTAATTATTACGAATTATTACCAATTATTGGTAGTTATTGGTAATTAATACTAATTATTGGTAATTATTACTAATTATTGGTAATTATTGGTAATTATTGGTAATTATTGGTAATTATTGGTAATTATTACTAAGTATTGGTAATTATTACTAATTATTGTTAATTATTACTAATTATTGTTAATTATTACGAATTATTGGTAATTATTACTAATTATTACTAATTATTGGTAATTATTACTAATTATTGGTAATTATTACTAATTATTGGTAATTATTACTAATTATTGGTAATTATTACTAATTATTGGTAATATTTACTAATTATTGGTAATTATTACTAATTATTGGTAATTATTACTAATTATTGGAATTATTACTAATTATTACTAATTATTGGTAATTAGTACTAATTATTGGTAATTATTACAAATTAGTACTAATTAATGGTAGTTATTACTAATTATTGGTAGTTATTACTAATTATTTGTAATTATTACTAATTATTGGTAATTATTACTAATACTTGGTAATTATTATTAATTATTCCTAATTATTACTAATTATTGGTAATTATTACTAATTATTGGTAATTATTACTAATTATTGGTAATTATTACTAATTATTGATAATTATTACTAATTATTGGTAATTATTACTAATTATTGGTAATTAATACTAATTATTGGTAATTATTACTAATTATTGGCAATTATTACTAATTATTGGTAATTATTACTAATTATTACTAATTATTACTAATTATTACTAATTATTACCAATTATTACTAATTATAACCAATTATTGGTAATTATTGGTAATTAATACTAATTATTGGTAATTATTACTAATTATTAGTAATTATTGGTAATTATTGGTAATTATTGGTAATTATTGGTAATTATTGATAATTATTGGTAATTATTACTAATTATTGGTAATTATTACTAATTATTGTTAATTATTACTAATTATTGTTAATTATTACTAATTATTACTAATTATTACTAATTATTACTAATTATTACGAATTATTACGAATTATTACTAATTATTACGAATTATTACTAATTATTGGTAATTATTACTAATTATTGGTAATTATTACTAATTATTGGTAATTATTACTAATTATTGGTAATTATTACTAATTATTGGTAATTATTACTAATTATTGGTAATTATTCCTAATTATTGTTAATTATTACTAATTATTGGTAATTAGTACGAATTATTACTAATTATTACTAATTATTACTAATTATTGATAATTATTACTAATTATTACTAATTATTGGTAATTATTACTAATTATTACTAATTATTACTAATTATTAGTAATTATTGGTAATTATTACTAATTATTACTAATTATTGGTAATTATTGGTAATTATTGGTAATTATTGTTAATTATTACTAATTATTCCTAATTATTCATAATTATTCCTAATTATTCCTAATTATTACTAATTATTACTAATTATTTCTAATTATTACTAATTATTGGTAATTATTGGTAATTATTGGTAATTATTCCTAATTATTACTAATTATTGGTAATTATTAGTAATTATTACTAATTATTGATAATTATTAATAATTATTACTTATTATTGGTAATTATTACTAATTATTGGTAAGTATTACTAATTATTGGTAATTATTACGAATTATTGGTAATTATTACTAATTATTGGTAATTATTACTAATTATTGGTAATTATTACGAATTATTGGTAATTATTACTAATTATTGGTAATTATTACTAATTATTGATAATTATTGGTAATTGTTCCTAATTAGTAGTAATTAAATGAATAATTACCAATAATTAGGAATAATTACCAATAATTACGAATAATAATATTATTAGTATATTTTATTATTAATATTAAAATAATATAATTTTCTAATTTATATACAATTCTCCTTTCATTTGTGTGTTTTCTATCTCCACATACAAATAATACATGTGGAGACAGTAAACACACAGATGAAACGAGAATTGTATATATATAAAAAATTATATTATTTTAATATTAATAATAAAATATACTAATAATATAATAATGTTATTATTCCTAATTATTAATATTTATTACTAATTATTAATATTTATTCTTAGTTATTAAAAATTATTACTAATTATTCCTAATTACCATTAACTATGAACAATACTAATAATTTAAATTTATTAAGTAACAAAACAATGTAAACATAATTAAATTACAACTAATTAAGAATAATTAAAACTAATAAAAAATTAAAAATAAATATTAAATTAAAATGAACATAAATACCTTGAAAATTGATCTGCTCTGATCGTTCTTCAAAACTTTAATATCAACTCCGAAGAAAAAAATTAAACTTGAGAAAAACTGAACTTTAGAAATAAAATTTTGAGAGAAGAAGAAGATGGAGTTTGAGAATGATTTGAAAAAAACGAATGGGGTATTTATAGGTTAGATTATTTGGGACGGGTCCATTTGCGACGGGATTCCCGTCGCAAATACCTTAGCCATCATTTATTACGGTCAACGGTTAAATAGTTATTTGCGACGGGTCCCGTCGCAAATAACCAACTGCCGACATACTATTTGCGACGGGGAAATATTCCCGTCGCAAATACCTTTTACCGCCGCCGGTTATTTGCGACGGGAATATTCCCCCGTCGCAAATATGTTTCCCGCGATTTGGCGCGCAACGCGCGCCAGTTCTTTTGCGACGGGTAAAGCAATCCCGTCGCAAAAGGCTACTTATTTGCGACGGGATTTATTCCCGTCGCAAATAACCCGTCGCAAATACCCATTTTTCCCGTAGTGTATAAAGGGAGTCCATCGAAGAAGTGGTAATCATCTTTACTAACTCTTTCAAGTTTATTTCTTTTTCTATTTCCTCTTCATGTCTTTTACCCATAATAAAATAATAAATAAATTATCATAAATATTATTAGATTTTATTATTATTATATTAAAACCACATTCTATTTATTTTCAATCCTACAAAAAAGTGAAAACATTGCTTGTGCATACATACAACTTATTGTCTCCATGTAGCGGAGTAATTCGTTTTTCATCACCACTTTACTTATATGGTTATAAATATGTAACTAATGATTATATATTATTTTTATGAAATAAATATTATTATTAAAGGATTAAATATTATCCAACTTTGTTTCTTTTCATCCTTCGAAAAATGAAAATAACATTCATGCATATGTACGACCTACCGTCTCCATGAATGGTGTAGTTCATTTTTATATCTATAACTTTTAAGGATTACAATAAATAAATATATAATGAATATATATGATAATTGTACCTTGAATAATATTCTATATATTATGGAACCATAATGAAAACATACGGAACAAAACTACCAAATCAAAACATATATGAAAAACAAAGCAGTTGTCACCTGGAACAATGATTTAAAAAAAAATTGTTAATAAACTGGAAATAAAATTTTAAGTAAATAATAAATGTTATGATATATATATTTATTTATTTACATATGAGTATTTTTATTTTATATATGTATAATAAATATATATTTATTATATAGGTGGCTTGAACACGTATGAAGGAAGTCGGACCTAAGGTAAGGGATTCTATCTCAATTTCTTTTAATTGAGGCGTATTGTAATGTTATGCACCTAATTTATTTTATATGGTGTATTTACTACCCATTTTACATGTAATTTCATGAATAATTCATAATTTATGGTATTTTGAGTTTCAATTTAAATTATTTCATCCAAGGGTATTTGTCTTGAAAGTTACTAAGTGGTAAAGTATTGCAAAACTCAATTTTTTTGTTGGGTTATATTATTTATTCATTTTAATTGATATTATAAGATTATATATGAAATGACTTTTTATTATATTATGTTGTATTTCTACTTATTTATGTGGATTTACATTTTATACGCATAATCTATTCATTTATTAATCCTCAATTCAATGTTATTATCATTGTAAGGGTTCCTTGTCTCACTTTTACTTTCATGGGGCATATGTCATATTCACCACTTATTTCTATTGTGTGGTGTATATATTTCTCCTTTAGTATGTTATATCATGAATCTATTTCTATTCATGATATTTAAACTTATATTTGAAGTTATTCCTTTCATAGTGCATACGATTTAAAAGCTACTAAAGTGGTAAGGGTTTATTTTACAATCTCATTATTATTTAGGATTATTTATGGTTATGTCTCCACTAGGGAATATTTATCTTCCTAGTCCATGTTTTCTAAAAATGTTTTCAAAAATGTTTTTACTATTCTCCTATTATTTTTAAAAGTCATTTTCACTCATGATTTACTTTTTATAAAATGTTTTAAAAGGAATATTTTTGTCATTTTTCGAATGAGGTACGTTTTTAACAATGTGAAAGAAGTGTTTTTTAACTTATAAAGCATGAAAATAATTTCATGTCATCATAATACCTCAATGCTTTGAAGATTCCTTTATAATTTTACAATATTTTTTTCAAATAAATTTTTTTTTGAACTATGCATCTTTTTTAAAATAAGTGATTTCAAAGTGAAAAGGATATTTTCCTTAAAAAAAATTCAATGGGTTTATTAAATTATTTTCATCTATGTAAAAATAATTTATTTAATCATATGATTCATTAAGGTTTATCCCTTATTATAACATTTACCGTATTTTATTGAATGGTTTATTATCATTTTTACTTGGGATATACTGTTTTGATACCATTCGTCGTATTAATCTCGATGGTTTATGATTATGTTTATTGATTGGGGGTAATTATTAACATTTCATACACTAGTTTCAATATGAATGTTTATTTTTATTTTTCATCACCCATTTAATATGAGTAATGCATTGGACTTAGTAAGTGATGTTTGTGGCTCACTATAACCCCTCGATGCATTAGTAGGTATCATAAGACAAACTTTCTTGGGTTTCAACTGAGGCCTTACCCATTTATATAGATTTCTTAGCCGATTCCTTTATGACATGTTTTAGATGTATGGAATTATGCATTCCATCATTATGAATTCAGTTATTGATGTTCCATGTGATTATTTGATTAGTTAGAATATCCATGGATAATTTTCAAGATAATGTGATTATTTATATGGAATTATTTGATCATTATTTATTTCTACCATAATATGCTCAAATTATTGATTAAATATAATGTGTTTCAATTATTTACCTTTCCATATTAATTATTTATTATTAGATATGCTTCATTTATTATTTATTTGTGATAGCTTCTGCTCCACCTAACCCTTACTCAGAATTTGATCTCACCATTTTATTATGTTTCTTTTCTATAGGATTTGAAGAAAGGTTTTAAGTATGTTATGAATAATAAGGACACTATATGTGAATATTTTAGTGGGAGATGATTCTAATATTTATGAACCAATTGTTTATGAAACCGTGTGGTTATAAGTTTGTCCTAGTTCTCTAAAACTCTAAACCTAAAAGGTACTTGGTTATGTAAATGATCCAATATTTTATTTTTAACATTGTAAGTTTTTTATGGAAAAAATTGGGTCACCATTATTGGTATCAAATCCATAAATGTAAATTTTATGTCTTTAGCACTGGATTCAGGAGAGCAGGTTCAAGGTTATTATAATAATCATACAAAACTCCTTTTGGATTAAATCTAAAAAAAATTAGAGAAACTATCTGAATAAAACTCAATATCCATTTATTCAACCACTACATGTGACCCCATAGGCCTTTATATAAATCAAAACAAATATGAATTCCTGAATTCATAAGTATTAGTAAAGATCATCCTCTAGAAAAGCAACAGTGTTACTCAATCTATAAAGGGATCTAGTGTGATCTCTATAAAACACATGTATCTCTATACTTGTGTACACTATATATATAATATAAAATCATGGATTTTAATATGATCTCTTTGTTCAAGAGATAAATTAACCACAAGATACAAAGTATTTCAATCTTGTATAGTTGCCCATACATTCTCAATTCTCTAGGTATAGACTGACTAGGACAATGAATACATCACATTTCATTCATATTTATGGATGATCACATCACATTACCATAATTTTATAGATAATCACATCACATCCCTTATATAGGTTCATCCATATACTTCCCAAGTCTATCTCAATCAAGGGATTAGAAGTCAACTCATCAGACAATATGAAAAATCTCATCTTGGTTATGCTCCAACCAATGACATGATCAACAACATACCCAACCACTATATAATTAGAAAATACTCAATGATTATATAAAAAATGTATCAAAGTATTAAGGTTATCTTTCTAGTAATCATGCCAATCTCATGTGTGTAGAAATACAAATATGAAACATGCACCCCTAGTATACCAAATTTATAATGTATGACACTCTATGTGGCATACTTTATGGGTCATCTAGTGCACAAAACCTGTTTTTTGCCACATGAGAATATTTTTTATCCTAATATAAGAATACCAATCATTTTAACCTTAACATTTCATATCCACTTGTAATAATCCATGAAAAATATCAATTAGTTATAACTCAAAGTCAAACTTTGAGAAGTCAATTATCAGTTCACTTCACGTAATATATGAAAAAAAACATAATAGAATGATAAAGTGGAGATGTAATTTTGTATAGATTTATACATTTAATATTATTAAACTCTTTTAATAATGATAAAAAAACCATATATAATCACATGTCTCATTGCATCACATAGGATATACTTCCAAATCAACCCTATGTTCGCTTCACTTTTTGGGTCTTATTAAACTCATTACATCTCTATGTAATTCCTATCCTATCTCTATCTGGTCATTTAATAAAAACCTCCCACTAAACTCTTTATGGAGTAATATCTATAAAGTAGGCTGGTTTAAATAATAATAAGACTTGGGAATCATATTCCTAATGTTCAACTCTTTAAACATAGTATTCTAACTTATTAACTTCACAACATCAAATGTTACAATGTTAGAAACTTCTATTGTCTACATAGAACCATTTAGTTCATCATTTTAATATTCCCAATTTTTAAATGATAATTAAACCCTCTTTTGTTCATAATTTATAAGTGCTTTGTGTGGAAATTAAATTATTCAATAAAAAAGGTTGAATTTTAAATAAAATTATAAAACCTAAATTATCTAGGAATAATTTATAAAATCGTCAAATGATTTTTACATATAATTATCAAAGGATAATTTATTATAAATTATCAAAAGATACTCATAAATAATTTTCCAAATATAATTACATTGAATTATCAAAGGAATTCTTAAATAGATTATCAAATAATAATTGTGCAAGATTGTCATATGATAAAAATAAATAATTATCAAAAGGTAAATATAAAAAATTATCAAAGGATAATTATTAAATGAATTATCAAAGGATAATTGTAAAATATTACTAGAAGATGAAAATAAATAACTATCAAAAGATAAATATACAAAATTGTTGAAGGATAATTATCAAAAATTATCAAATGATAATTACATTGAATTATCAAAAGATAATTTATAAAAAAACATCAAGATATAATTACATCAAATTATAAAAGGATAAGTTATAACAATTATCAAAGGATAATTTATTACAAATTATCAAAAGAAAATTAAAATGAATTATCAAAATATAGTTATATAAAATTATCAAAGGATAATTTATGGAAAAATTCATATGATAATTATGAAAGGATAATTATGAAAATTTTCAAGGATGATTATATAGTCTTATCAAATAATTATTATAAGGAACAACCATGTATTATCTCATAATAATCTAGAGAGATATTTATATTGTCATGTGTGGTTTTATAATTATTCTTTAGGAGGTGAATTATAGCACATGTGTTGGCCAAAAATGATAATTTGGAAATTATCTAGGAGAGAGAAAGTATCACCACATGTGATATTTTATTTCTTTTTGAAATAAAATATATGGTTTTGGTTCTAGGAACCCATGATGAACCTCAAGCATTGACATGTTGACAACTATGATAAATAAGTCTATGAGGATGTGTTCTTAGCTATTGAGGTTTCCACTCTATCTTTTGAATCACACAGGATTGTTTATCCTTATCATTGACATCGATGAATTTTGAGGTAGGAAGTTCCTTACCTTTTTGGGGATCTTGTATACACATTTTTACATGGTATTATTCTTATAGTAACACAATAGTTTTTTCCATTAATGGTTATTACATGTGGGTGTTTTCATTATCATGATACCCATATATGACCCTTATTTCCATGAGAATTGTTAGAAGATATAAATTACATGATTGGTGTTGATTCACATATTGAATTTGGTGTTATTATATATCTCATGATATTATGCTATGTTTTTTATCATGTTATACCTTATTGGGTATCATCTTGCCTTTGGAGGATTTATTTGTGGTATGCGTGACAGGTGATCATCATCATATGGTTAACCCTTAGAGGGGGTGTGCTTGATGTGTGATGCTAACGATGGTGGATCATGATAGCTTTGTATTACATATGTGACTCAATTCCTTGAGGATTTTAAGGAAACATTGTTGATTATTGATGCATTATGGATTCTGAGTGTCCCATTAACTCGATTCCTTATGGATTCTGAGTAGCATGCCCATTAGATTCCTTATAGATTCCAAGTATCATTCCCACTTTATTCCTTGTGGATTCAGAGTGGAATGATGAAAACCTTATGGCTAGATTACAGTCATTTCCGAAAACTCATGATCATCATTCCAGCATGAAGCTGAAGCAGGTATGGTTGGGGGTTGGTGGCATCTTGGTTAACACACAAAGGCTCAATTTTGGATATTATGATGTTATACTTGTTATGAATTTATTATATTCATGGAATAAACCTATTATTCTTATTCACACTTGTTTAAGGATGCATTGGTGGTGTACTATTGAGTCTTGTACTCACACCCTACTTGGGAATTTCAATGGAATTATAAATTTCATTACTAAAGATCTGGTGAAGGGTAAGGTCCCTATAGTGGATAGTTAAGTAGAGGATCACGGATCTGGTAGCGTAATGGGATAGACTCTGGAGGACCCCACTATTTATTTATTTATTTGTCTACTAATTTATACACTGGACAATATTTCCACTTTGGGAGCTATTTATTATCATATGAAATGCATGTCATTCTTTAGTTTCCACATGTTCACTCTGGATATTTATTATATTTTTTATGATTTATTATTTTTCATATAAAATTATACTGAGGGTATAATATCCCCACTGATGGACTTGGACTCTCACTACTAGTTGAAAGCCTATTGCATATGAGAAGGCATACATGAGGTCATGTAGCACTCAAGCTTAGACCTAGTGGTTTGGGTTAGGATGTTACAAAATGGTATCATAGGAGCATGATTTATTAACTTATTTCTTCTCTTTGACTTGATTTTGGATAAGGTAGACATGAGATAAGGTGGTTGGGACTTAAGCAGGGGAACTATGGAAATACCTAGCCAACAATACATAGTGGACCTCTAAGTTGTCATAAAGTGGTGAAAATTATGTTTTGTTGTTACTGTTGACTAAATTCATCTTGGGTGATGCACATGATGTTGATATGTGATTTATGATATTTCATGTGCATTCATGCATCATGACTAGGCACATAGATCCACATTCCATATATATACATGTTGTTGTGATGTATAGAAGTTCTTTAATTAAATTCTTTGATTTGTGCCATTTGTTTGGGATAGTTTCTATTTGTATGATATATTTATCTTTCCATAATGTTATGATATATCCTTATTGGCATTAATTAGTTGAACTGATCATGTTGTTTTTTTAGTATATATATGATGATTGTGACTAACATGCATGGATGAAGACCATGGTTAGTTCTAGGAGGGTTATACCTTTGGTTTAGGGTAGAATTCTAGGATAAACCTTATGTGATCCTATATATTTATTAGGGTTTATCCTAACAACTATGTTTTTTCAAAGTGTTTTCTTTATTTTTTAGAGATTTTTCCTTGATGTGGTATTATGGGACTACTTGGGAATCATGATGGAATATTCTCACAAGGGTTATGTTTATTATTTACCACTAAACATTTTGGAGAATTCAATTGAGCATGATCATGTACCTACTCTGTGGTTTAGGCAGTAGGGATGCTTCAAATAGAAGTCTTTATCTTAGTGCATGTCCTTGACATAAGAATTCAGAACTATGGTCAAATATGACCTGACTTAAACTTTAACATTCTTTATCGTTATAGGGAACCAGAGTCTCTTGGGATGATAAAGAATGGGTTAAAATCATTGTGGAAATTTTTGAACTAGTAGAAACTCTAAAGGGACAACAAGTTAAGTTGAGATAGATATCATGGTGGGTACACAGCCCATTTCAATACCCTCATATCATATAGAACCAACCATTCTAAAGGATCTCAAGGTGAAACTGAATGAATTGGAATTGAAGGTATTTATCAGTCTGATTACTTCATCATGGTGTGAACCTGTGTTGTTTTCCAAGAAGGTGGACAGTAGTCTTCAACTCTGCATCGATTACCGAAAACCAAACCAGGTGACAGTGAAGAACCCATATCCCTTACTGAGAATCAATGATATTTTTGATTAGTTATGGGAAGCCTGGTGGTTCTCTAATATTTATCTTTGATTGAGCTATCACCAATTTTGAGTTAGAGAGGATTACATTCTGGAGACAACATTTCAGAGTAGGTATGGGTTGTGTGAGTACTTGGTGATGTCGTGTTGACTAACTAATGTGCTGATAATGTTCATGGATCTCATGAAAAAGATCTTAAACCCACACATGGACTCTTTAATCATTATTTTCATATATGAAATCCTCATCTACTCACTAATGCTGGAGAAATATTCTAGGAACCTCACAATAGTCCTGAGTATGCTTCGAGCACATCAGCTTTATGCCAATTTGTTAAAGTGTGACTTCTAGATTCGGGAGGTGAAGTTCTTAGGACATGTATTTTATAATATAAGTATATCCATGGACCCAAATAAATTATAGTTTTTCATGTTTGTGACACATCCTGGGAACATGTTATAGATCAGTGTCTTTATAGTTTAGCGGGATATTACCGCCAGTTTATCCAAGACTCATCCTAACTACCAGTACCCATGACTGCACCAAAAAAGAAATAAGTGAAGTTCTAGTGGATAGATTGGTGTTAATAGGTATTTTTTGAGTTTAAGAGAAGGTTTATTATAGCTTTAATTCTGATACTACGTGATCTAGGGATCAAATACATCGTATACTGTGATGCACCATGCGTTAGTTTAGGAGTGATAATGATGCAGCAAGAGTGGGTAGTATCTTATAGGTCATGTTAGCTACGAAACCATGAATGGAACTATCCTAATCATGAAATTGTGCTAGAATATTTGGTCCATGATCTAAAGTGTTGGTGACACTATCTCTTCAGTGAGAGGTTTTTTGTCTACACTGAACACAAGTGTCTTCGCTATATCTTCATGCAATGGGACATAAATATGAGATAGAGGAATTGGGTAGAATATTCAAAGATTTTTTACTTTGATGTGACTTATACACTAGGTAAAAGTAATATTATTGTGGATTCTCTTATTTGTGAGACACAGACAGAGTATAAGTTTGGTGAGAGGCCTTCAGAGGAGCAGTAGTGCTTGATGGTCTTATTAACTGACTGGAGGATGGATACTTATGAGGGTTAGGGATTGATGACTTGTGATCCCTTGATGATTGAATATTATATGGTATATGAGGTAAAGGAAGTATAGGATTCAAACCCATAGTGTGTTGTGATATGGGAATAGCTGGCTGGAGTTGATTCAATACCTGTGTGGACTTTGAGCGATGATGATGTAATCCTTGTTCATGGGACAATGGTAGTATATTCTTCTATTAGTGAGGAGATGATGAGATATTTTTATACATCTAGATAAACATCAAATCCTGGTGTGATAAATATGTACCATGAATTCATGTGGATTTTCTGGTGGTTAGGGATGAAGAGGGACATCACTAGGTTTTGTGTCCTGGTGCCTTACCTACCAAAGGGTAAAGGTTGGGCACTAGTGTCCTGATGGGTTGCTACAGCCACTTCCTATTACCATGTGGACATGGGAGGACCTCATGATGGAATTCATGATATTGTTTCCCAGGACCCCAAGGAGTCATGACATTGTATGAGTGATTATCGATCAGATGATGAAAGTTTTCAACTTTTTACTTATTTGAGAGACTCACTTAGTAGATGATATTTTGTATGTGATATCATACGCATACATGGAGTTCCCTTGAGTATTTTTTTAGACAGATACATACGTTTTTCATTATAGTTTTGTAAGGGCATATAGAATTCCTTGGGGACCTAATTGAGGTTGAGAACAACATACCATCCCTAGATAGATGTACTGTCAGAGCAGACTATACACATACTAAAGGATATGCTTTGATATTGAATTATAGATTTGGTGGAGTATGGGATAATCATTTAGAATTGGTTGAGTTCACACACACACAAAAGTTACCAGGATTAGATTCAAATGGAACCTTATGAGGCTATTTATAGGGGGTCATGTCGTTCATATATTTTTTGGAATGAGGCTGGTAAGGCAGTAGTTATTGATCCCAGTTTGGTTTAGGAGACCTTCAAGAGAGTGTATCTGATTTATAAGAGGTTGATCTCCACTCAGAGTAGGAAGAGATCATATGCTAACTATAGGAAGAGACCTTTTGAGTTCGTTGTGGGTGATCTAGTTTTCTTGAGAGTTACTCCTCGATTAGGCCACTAACATATGAGGAAGTAAGGTAAGCTAGAACCATGTTTTATTGGACCCTTTAGGATCACCTAACGGGTTAGGATAATAGCATAATATCTGGATCTTCTTTCTCACTAATGAGGTATGCATGATGTGTTTCATGTGTCATAACTCTGGAGGTACATGGTTGATCCTACGCATGTAATTGACTATGATGACATGTAGTTTGATCCATATACATATTATGAGGAGTGTCTGGTGCAGACTTTAGACCAAAGTGAAAAATTACTTTGAGGGAAGATAGTACCGCTTGTTCAGGTTTGGTGGCTACATGGACAGATCCAGGAGGATATGTGGGAGTAGGGAGTCTGATATTCGATCTTAGTGTCTTGAGTTTTTTTAGAAAGACTATTAGAGTAACTTATTAGGGACCAAAAATATATAGAGGGGTAGAATTGTAATATTCCCAACTTTTAAAGTATAATTAAACCCAATTTTGTTCATAATTTACAAGTTTTTTTGTTTGGAAATTAAATTATTCAATAAAAAGGTTGAATTTTAAATAAAATGATAAATCCCAAATTATTTAGGCATAATTTATAAAATTATCAAATGATTTTTACATCGAATTATTAAAGGATAATTTATTATAAATTATCAAATGATAATCATAAATAATTATCCAAATATAATTACATCGAATTATCAAAGGAAAATTCCTAAACAAATAATCAAATCATAATTATACAAGATTATCAGAGCATGAAAATAAATAATTATTAAAATATAAATATGAAAAATTATCAAAGTATAATTCTTAAATGGATTGTCAAAGGATAATTGTGAAAGATTATTAAAATATAAAAATAAAGAATTATCAGAAGATAAATATGTGAAATTATCAAAAGATAATTATCATAAATTATTAAATGATAATTATATCAAATTATAAAAGAATAATTTATAAAAAATATCAAAAGATAATTACATTGAATTGTCAAAGGAAAATTTATAAAAATTATCAAAGGATAATTTATTAAAATTTATCAAAAGATAATTAAAAGTAATTATCAATAGATAATTATATAATGATATCAAAGGATGATTTATAAAAAAACCCATAATATAATTATGAAAGGATAATTATATAAATTTTCAAGGATAATTATATAGTTTTATCAAATAATAATTATAAGGAACAACCATGTATGATCTCGAACTAATCTAGATAGATATTTATATTATCATGTGTATTTTTATAATTATTCTTGAGGATATGATTGTTATCACATGCGTTGGCCAAAAAATGATAATTTGGAAATTATCCAAGAGAGAGAAAATATCATCGCATGTGATTTCTTTTTTGAAATAAAATAGCTAGTTTTGGTTCTAGGAACCCATGAGGAACCTAGAGCGCTGATTTTTCGACAACTTTAATAAATGAGGCCAAGAGGATGTGTTATTGGATGTAGAGTTTTCCACTCTATCTTTTGAACCACACAGGGTGTTTTATCCTTGTCATTGATAGCGATGAATTATAAGGTAGAAAGGTCCTTACCTTTTGGGGGCTCACGTATACACTTGTTAACATGGTATGATTCTTGTAGTAACACGATAGTGTTTTCCATTGATGGTGATTTCATGTGGGTGTGTGCATTATCTTGATACCCACATATGACCCTTGTTTCCATGAGAATTGTTAGAATAGATAGATTCCATGTTTGATATTGATTCACATATTGACTTTGGTGTTATCATTTATCTCATGATATCATGTTATGTTTTTTATCATGTTATAACTTATTGTGTATCATCTTGCCTTTAGAGAATTTGTTCTTGGTATACATAATAGGTGATCATCATGATATGGTTATCTATTATAAGGGGTGTGTGCTTGATGTGAGATGAAGATGACGGTGGACCATGATAGCCTTTTAGGTCAGATGTGACTTAATGCCTTGAGGATTTTGAGGAAGCATGTTGATAGTCGATGCTATATTTCTAGTAGACCATTGATTTGATGCCTTGTGGATTCTAAGTAGTGTGTCAACTCGATGCCTTGTGAATTTTGAATATCATACCCACTCGATGCCCTTTGGATTCTGAGTGGTATACCAGCAGCCTTGTGGCTAGCTTACCAACTTGATTCCTTGTGGATTTTGAGTAGCATTCCCACTCGATTCCTTATGTATTTTTAGTAGAATGTTAACATCATTGTGAAAAGATTATTATCATTTCTGATGACCCGTGATAATCATTCTGACATAGTGATGAAGTAAGTATGACTAAGGATTTGTGGTGACTTAGTTAGTGCATGACCTCCCAGTTTTGGATTTCATGATGTTATGATTGTTATGAATTTATTATATTCATGGAATACACCAGTTATACTTTATCACACTTTGTTAAGGAAGAATTTTTTGTGTCTTATTGAGTCTTATACTCACACCATACTTGGGAATTTTGATGTTTTTATAGATTTCATGACTAGAGATCCAGAAAAGGGAAAGGCCCCTATGGTGTATGGTTGAGCAGAGGAGTATGAAGCTAGTAGAAGGCTAGGAAAAACTCCATAGGACCCCACTGTTTATTTATTTATTTATCTGCTACTTTATACACTGGAAAGACTTGCCACTTTAGGAGTTTATTATTATTGTATAACATGTATGTCATTATTTATTTTCCACATGTTAACTCTAGTTATTTATTATATTATTTATGATGTATTATTGACCCTATGACATGATAGTGAGGGTATAGTATCCCTATTTATGGAATTAAACCCTCGATGATAGTCAACAACCTCTTTTTTATGGGGAGTCATGCATGAGGACATGTGGAATTTAGGATAAGACTTGATGGTTCAGGTCAGGATGTTACAATCATCATTATCATCTTTCTTGGAACCTTTTTCCATAAAACTTTTTTCCTTTAAATATTTTGGTAACTAATGTAATTATTTACATTAATATTTTATTGAAACACCCTAAACCTTTTAGGATATTAAGTAATAATATCTTTGTATTTGACTAGCATAATCTTTTATTTGTTAACTTTTTAACTTCTTTAAGTTAAAACATACTCTCACCGGCCTCTTAGAAACTATATTATCTTGATAATATCATATTAAAATAAATAAACTCCTTTATGTTATAAAATAACACTTATTTTCTCTTAGTGGATATATTTAACAAATAAACTATGTATCCATGTCATATATGATATTCTATGTGTTTAGGGAACTATTATGAATAGAAGAATTTATTCATTGAAATATGTCATTGATTGGTGGTGAGAACACACCCCTTATATTTTGATAAACATCTAGATAAAAACTGGTAACCTGGATAAAACATTTTTATCCTAATATCATTTTCTAGTATGTTATAGAATCCAATTAATCATAAACCATGTGTAACATCTCATATTGTTCATAATAACTCATTTTTTACAAAAAAATCTTTTATCACATAATATAAATGAGATAACTATACAAATCCATCATTTAAATCCATATGACCTTGAAAAAACCCTTTATATTAAAATCTATGATTCAACAACCCTTTACCCCATCGTCTAAATGAAAACTACAAGATCTATTAATTCTTTCCTTTATTTTGAACTCCTGTGTATTTACAATATTTATAAAATATACATTTGAT
The DNA here is from genome assembly GCA_963277665.1 of Viscum album. Taxonomy (NCBI): domain Eukaryota; kingdom Viridiplantae; phylum Streptophyta; class Magnoliopsida; order Santalales; family Viscaceae; genus Viscum; species Viscum album. The sequence continues at coordinate 27,759,678 of OY728127.1, forward strand.
ATCATATATCCCTCTAAGTAAAATAATTTATTTCCATAACACTGATATCTAACATAGACATTACATGGAGTCTCCCATACCCCTATAGATATCTCATGAAATTACATTATATGGAAACAATTTCCTTCTTAACACTACATTTAGTTTTTAATTACCATGATTTTCTTCTCAAAGAAACATTATTGGATTTTCTAGTTAATCTTTATTCTTATGGATTGAACTTTTACCCTTTTGTGTTATCAATGCAATATTAGAACCTGGAAATCTCTTGCCCATTTCATTTATTCTCAACAATTTGAGAAAATAGGGTAAAAATTTCTTGAACTTGTTAACATTTTCAGAACATTTACAATGATGATTACAAAAGTAATTCAATGGCCATATAATTCCTTAAAGGATACTTTCAGTCTCACTAATTCATTAATTTGGTCAATCATATTGAGTACATGAGAAGAGGCTAAAGTTACCTAGGCTATTTTGCATATAATTCCTTTGAAACCTTAAGTGATTACTTTTATACTTCTAATAAGTATATAGATTCTCTTATTGAACTAATTTAACATTTGGTTACTTGAGAAGGTGTTATTCTAACACATATAAATTTCCTTTTTTATTAAGAATTATTCTTAAGTTTTTGTACCAGTGTAATAAGTTGTTTACATTAATATTTTCCTTTTATATATTGATCTCAAATCCATATTTTATTTAGATAATGTCATTATATCTATGACAGAATATTTTATTAGAAGAGTGTGGTGTTTTATTTTCATTTAGTAAGGACTTTTATTAAATGTTTTCCCACTAAAATGATGGCCCCTTTTAAAATCTACATCATATCCATTAGTGGTTCAAGATATATATTTCACTAAGTTTTGGATCACTTTATCATTTATCTTATTACTTAGTTATTTAGGTAGGCCATAATATAAATCATATCATATATGACTATTAGATAGTTGAGAAAGCAACTACTTTCCCAAAAAATAATATGGATAAACTCAACTCTATTAATTCGGTAACCTAATCCTATTAGGGCTTACCAGCTAAGTTTAACCTAAATAAAATTCCAAAAATGGTCACATTATCCTATTAAGGACACCCATTACTTTGTTTCCTTACACAAGATAATTCAGGGGCACACAGCTTTAGCATGACCTACCCAGTTAGATAATCGAGGTATTGACAATTGTTTTCTTTGGAAGGAATATAACACTTATTATTTTTTTAAATGGGTTTAATCTCACTATATTATCTCATTTTATTCCATTTAAATGTATGTACATTTCTAATTATTTATTTCATAATCCTTATTCCTTCCACTAAATCAATACGTTCAAACCATATTGATGTGTAAATCTTTACACAACTCATAATTTGTGTTACTGACCCAAATTAAAATCCAATTGAATTCACACATATCAAAATTCATCTCATGCATAAGGTATATGAAACCCTTTCATGTAAAGGATTAGAATCATGTGAAATAATAATACGCATAAGAGTAATCTTGGAGTGATAGATAACCAACCCCCACTTTTCTTGATGAGGCATAAGACTTCAAGCCAGTGAGCAGTCTGACCCAAAGTCCCTCTTCCCAAGGATACTTTGATCAAGATAGACCTCAATTCCATCACAACTCTAACACCTAATATGTATAAATTGTAATCAACCTTTAAATTAAATATCATAACCCAATACAAGACAATGTCAAGGGAGAAGAGAACTAAATTAATTATCATACTTAGCATGTAAATTCTTAAATGCATGTATGAAAATTTATATAAGTAGTTTAACTCTTTAAATTAAATAATACATTCATTTATAATATAATAATTATATTCATGAATAAAATAGGTAATAAACTAAACAAATGAAAAATTCATATATTTAAGCATGGGAAAAACAATTTATGAACAATTCATAAATAAAACAATTGTAAACACTTTATAATTATTTTTAATATGAACTTATTCATATTATTAATTTATATGGAATTTACTTTAAATGTATGGTATAAATGAAATATAAACATTTTATGTTCCAAGCCTATTATGTAAACAATTTACATGAACTAATTATTATATATTTAATATTATTTAAACCATGATCATATCAAAAATTCTTATTGATATGGTTTAAATAAGTTTTCTTAAATAAAGAATTTTTCTATTTGAATCTTTCAAATTAAAAATTATGAACAATTCATAATATTAAATATAAAGTAATCTATATTTTTTTCTTATCTTGAAATTTATATACATTTTATAAAGTGTACTTATAATTTCCATATAAAAATTTTATATGAAAATTATAAGTCATGCCATATAACTTGAAAAAGATACTTCAATATTAATAATTAATAATATATAATATTCAATTAATAAATTTTTTATAAGAATTTATTAATTAATTATAAACTTTTTATAATTAATTAATTTATAAAAACTTTTTAAATTAAATAAATATCCCAAAATACCTTTTTCCGCGATTTGTAAACATTTTATAAACTATATAATTCAATTCATAATTGAAATATATAAAAAAATAAATTTTTCTAGTATGTCGAATCTAACAATATAACTTATATCATAAGAAATGATAGACAAGTCGTGATGATCAAATTATTTTAATCATTATTAATCATAAAATATAATTGATAATATGGTTTGTGTATGTTGAACCAATGTCACATGACCTGCTTAAGAATAACCCATGCAATGCAATGCAATTGCAGATTATGATTGGACCGCATAACATTAATACAACATGTGAGGACCAGCGTAAGAATATCTCAGTGGCATGAGAAATTGTAACTTACAGCATGTGGCCTATGTAATATAAACCCTTTGGTGCCTGGTATATCCCCACTTACAATGTCATCTATATCATACCAATGATATGAAACTCTATTTTCATCACATAAAACTATGTTATCATCTCATACGACATCATACATCATACACTACAATATATATATATATATATAACTATATAATTACATTGAATCCCACACTATGATATTGAATACTCTGATTCCACTATTGGGTTTCTAATGATCAAAAGACACTTGTTCTAAGTAGAAAAATCAATTAAAAGCCTTGAATCCCAAGATCTACCATGCATGAAACATGAAACCATGTATAAACATAAAATGAGAAATTGTGTATGCCTTACAGAAAAGATAGTTATCACATCATACGTTAATCATATGTTTGATAAAGACCCATGAGAGCTAATAGACTCCCTAATCTATGGTGTATCCATGGGTTGATATGAATCACCTAATGCTCGGGCGAGATTCTACTCTATTCCACAATATGCTAGTATCTCATAATGAAAATGAAGGAGAAGAGAAAATCTACGGGAAGATAGAGAATCACCAAGAAGCTCAAGGTACCTTAGATAACCATCATGATGGTTGATTCCTCATTATATTGGATTCAAGACATTCTTAATACATTACATGAATTTACTTATATGTTACAAAACATATGAGAAATACATGTGGTTAAAAAATCTTTGTAACCCCTCATTTGATTCATTTCTCCTATACATTTCATCTTATTAAACACTTAATAATAGATTGTGTAGATAAGATATTTTAATGTTAACACTTAATGTTCATATGCCCAATTGTATCATAATATGTTATATTAATTGTACCATATAATTAACACATTTTATGAAACAATCTAGTCATACAATATGACTAACATTTTGTTTCATAGTATCAATATATCATGCTTTATGATACACCCACATCATACCATATGATATAGCTAAAATATAAATAACATATATAATTGATTTAGGGCACATATCCTTCAATAAAAATGTAAAATTTTCACCTTATTTGTGTTAACTATCATTTTAGTGGTGCTTTATGATGATTTTCCAGCAATTATGATACCATCCCCATTTTCATCAACCTTTTCATTGTTTTTTGACGTGTAAAATATTCATATTTGATATTTTCCCATGTTTCTGCATCTATTCCAATCCTTTTTTTTATTTGACACTTTTTTCACCTTTTGTAATGTTATATTTTTCTATTTTTGAGAAATAAATTATTAAAGATAATAATTTCATTAAGAGGAAAAATAATTTATGTTATTATAAGTAAAAAAAATATTAAAAAATAAGTTTATTCATTATATTAAATAAAATGATTACATTTTTATGTTTTTTTAATACTCATGATTAATGTAATAACAAAACATGTGTTGTCTTGTTATATAAGAAATAACATACTTATGAGCATTTTATAAGTCCATTATTATATTAAATTATCGATTTCTAATTTATATACAAACAAATTATTTTATTAACACATGAATTGTTATGCTTTGGTTTTATATTGTTTTAAAAGAAAAATTTCTTAGAAAAAACATTATTCTTATGATAAATCATTTTTCATGATAAAACATATATTGTTTTGAATTTTTTCTAAAATGGTATTTGTTATATGAGGACTTACCTCCCGTCTCATGCATACTTTTATTACTTTACACATTTATTTGATTGGATATTTATTCCTCTGTAACAAGTTTTATGATTTTATGATGTCTCTTTCATGACTTTCCCCCACTAGGAACCCCTCTTGGGCCTACAATGAAGAAAACATTGACCCCAAAGGCCCGACTCCAATAGGCCTTGAGTTGGTGACTAACATCGAGGGCATAAAACATACAAATGGAAGGTATTTCCCTCATATATGTCAGGAACACATAAATAAAACCACCAATCAATACCATGATATAAATAAACCTAGATCTATATATTCCCATAATTCATGAATACACAAGACAAATATAAGTCTCCAAGTAAGAAAAAATACCAAAATAGTTCTAAGGCGGAAACTTCGTAGACAATTCCCAACTCCAAGCTAGAACTGTCTGGCTCAGTCACCAAACTCACCCTAGAAACCTGATAAATAGTTTATATATACATATCAGGGTGAGAATAAAATGTATACTAGGTGGGATCATACTCAATACCTCTTGTGCAGATGTGGAAAGAGAATACTAATGCATCACTAAAAAAACAACATAACCAACAATCACATATTAATTCAACTACTACCAAGAAATATTGGAATTTTTACCTATACTCATGGTTCAAAACCATGGGTATATCCCAAATAACCATGGCTATAGGATATACCCATGGTTCTATGAACCATGCGAGCTCAAGCGATCGGTATATACCTATACCCATGGTTTGGCCAAACTGTGGGTATATGACACCTATACCCATGGTTTTTAAACTGTTAGTATAGTAAATTTATATATACATACCTATACCCACGGTTTGGACAAACTTTGGGTATAGGTAATTTATTAAAAAAAACTTCCGCTGGGATTTGATCCCAACACCTTCCGCCTATAGTCCAACGACCTTACCACTATCCTATAACACTTTTTATGTTCTTATATTCAAATATATATATATATATATATATATGTGTACATATATAAAAAAATTATTTATATAAATTATTTATCATTATTGTTATTATTATGGAAAATAAATTGGCCAACCTATATCCACAGTTTGACCAGACTGTGGGTATAGGTTTCAAGAAAAATTCCCTATACCCACGGTTTAGTCAAACCATGGGTATAGGTTCTTCCTGCAATTTTTTTTGTTTTCCACACAAAAATTATTTCCATGGTTTACAAAAACCATGGGTATAGGGGTGATCTATACCCACGGTTTTTGGAGAACTATGGTTATAGGTCCTTCTAGTGAAAAAAAAATCCCACAAAACCAATTCCCATGATTTACAAAAACCATGGGTATAGGGGTGACCTATACCCACGGTTTTTGGAGAACCGTGGGTATAGGTCCTTCCTGTGAATTTTTTTTCCCCATGAAACCTATTCGCACAGTTTACAAAAACCGTGGGTATAGGGGTGACCTATACTCATAGTTTTTAGAGAACCTTAGGTATATCCTGGTTTTCCAGTAATGTAGCCTCACCAAGGCCCACTCACCAAATATTATATCTAATCATAGTAAAATATTAATCGAAGAATATAATAAGAAGTTACCCGATAACAACTTCCCTATTGGTTCATCACTCTCACACCCCAACATCAAATGTCTTATGCTCCAATCCCTTTCACAACTATACTATAACACACCATGTCGCATATCACAATCCATACCTCATGCCACCAGCATATCATCCTCATCCCATATCTACAACCATATAACATGTTATTGTACCTCTCTCTACCATGGTCTTTTCATTATCACAACAAATCATCTTTTGAATCTAATAGTTTTATTGAGTGTTTATAAGTTATATCAATTTAATACTAGGTCATGGTTTTAATGGACTAAGTGATGATTTTTAAATCCAACAAATTGATCTTGATAAAGGCTTGGATGTGTCTTATTTCATGTTTTGAAAATATGGAATCAAGTTAGAATATCATATGAATGAAATAGAAATAATTAAAGTATGATCTACTTGAAGATAAAAGCATACAGGTTGCACCAGCTAGCCAGTACAGAACCACTGTCCAACCAGTGGTGAAGTTAATAGCCTCCTGATGTTGCAAAAGACCACCAGAAAATTAATGGAAGATCTAGTCAAAAATCATTCTAAAATAAGGTCATCTTCCATTTACTAGACAATAGTGACTAGTTAGTGGTGGTATTCTAGAATCTCCCAGCTCTAGGTGACCCACCGGCTAATTGGTGAGGTACATCAGGTAGCCGGTGGCATCGATATAGAAGGTTCTAAGTTTCATTTATTATTGGTAAAAATACATTAAATGTGGTCTTATTTAGCTTTAGTACCCCCAAATATTTACATTACCTTCCTATTCCTTTTGGATCCTATAAATAGATACCTAAGGTGAATTGGAAGAACTACTGGTTACCAACAATACCTCTTTGGTTCTTAATCCAAAAGCGAAGTTCTAGCAGATCCTCTTAAGTTATCTCAAAGAGCCAACTCCTTTTCTCCATCATTATCAAAGTATCTTCTCCTACATCATCTCTCAATCGCTCTTCTCAGTTGTAAAATCCTATCGAGAGATTAGAGATAAGATTTGTAATGGGTTTTCCAAAGTAAACCTATCTTTTCTGATTACCTTCTTTAATGATATCTCACCACCGCAAAAGTGAGGGATGGGTTCTTTGGCTACTAATAAAGATCAATAGGGGGATAACAAAACATAATTATGAGGGATGTTTTTATTAATCACCTCCATGATCAGGGGAGTAATAACATAAACCTCTCAACCTGAGGGGAGGAAAGGCAGGGGATCACACCAAACTATTGTCGAACTCCTTTATCAAACTGTGTTTTATCTTTCATTTATTTTATGCATTACATCATTCAAAATTGAAAAGTATAATTTCATAAGTTCGATAAGATTGTTTTCCATTATGCATACTTGGTTTATCTATATTGAAATTAACTTCATAATATGTATCAGATTTATCAATTTATTGCTTTATCGATTTATAAATTTATTGCTTTATTATTTTTTTATTTTTTAAATTGTTTACTTAACTTTTCCTTTCACGTTAATTTTTAAAAGGGTAATTCACCCCTGCCATTTATCTCTAACAAAATTTTTTTATCAAAGGTCTTCCTTGTGTTTTTAAAATTGTTTTTTCAAAAATTGTGTTTTTAAATCTTAATCATTTTCAAATTTCAATCTTTTTATAATGGCATCTAATTCTTATTCAAACGATCCTATTTTTGATAGCATGAATTATTTCTATTGGAAAAATCATATGTCAATTTTTCTAGGTAGAATTGGTAACCCTGTTTGGAAAATAGTTATGCATGATTATTATCTAACTAAATAATCTAAAGATAAGTGGACTATCAATGGAGTTAAAAACTTTGACCTTAATTGAAAAGCTATTAACGCTTTACATTATGTTATTGATTGGAATGAATTTAATCATTTTTCTACATGTAAAATGGCTTATAAAATATGCAAGTTACAAGAATTTACCCATTAAGGAACTGAAAAAATTAAAGATACTAGATTAGACATGTATACACAAGATTTTTAAAGCTTTTATATGAATCCAAATGAATCAATTACTAGTATTTTTACATGGTTTATTGACATTTTCAATGATTGAAATTCTCATGGTGATGATTTTTCTATAGAATTACTAGTGAAAAATATACTATGGGTTTTTTTAAGAAATTGGGCACCCAAATTCACTATTATAAAAGAATAAAATTATGTGAAGAAAATTATGGTCGAAGAACTTATCAGATACCTAATGGCGTACAGAATTACTATAAAGAAAAAATCTAAGAATGAGGCCAATGAATTCAGAGATTTAAATAAAATAATTACTATAAAAATTACTAGTGGTGATTCATCTAGAGTTAAAGTTCAATATTTTTATCATCTCATCAAAAACATGAAAAAATTCTTCAAGAAGAATAATTTTTTCAATAAAACCAAGAAGTTAAATCAAAATGTGGAACCATAAGTCACAAGCTATGAATGAAATAAAAAATGTCACAGCAAGATGAAATGCCCCGTTTATAAAAATAATATTAAAGAAATAAAACAGGGTAATAAGGCTTTTAAATTTACAACATAGAGTGCAAGCGATGACTCTATAGATTCAACTTCCTCAACCACTTCAGGTGACTCAAGTCTTAAGTGCCTTATAGAACATGTTGATGAAGGTGTCGAGGTTAGTACCCCACTTCCTATTTCCTCCTATTTTTCTTCTCCTAATTCATCCCCTTCTTCATCTTATTCTTGCTCCTCGACTCACCTTAATTATGAATACCTCAAATATGCTCGTGACCAAATTGAAAAGAGGTTTCATGATCTTTATTCATTATAAAAATAACTTTATAAGAAATAAAAGCAATCTCTTATTGAGAAAGAGAAACTTAAAAAAGAGAAGGATAAAATATTTAAAGAAAAGAAAGAATTATACAAGAAAATTAAGAATCAACTAGATATTAATAAGCCTAGATCTATAATCAAATACCTAAAGAGATATCTTTCCAAATTTAATCAAGTTGAAGAAAAACTAAATAAAATTTTGGGCTCATAAATACATGTAAAATAATTAGTTGTATTTGGATTTGAAAAACATGCAAGCACCACTAAAAATCTAATGAAAACCAATTTAATTAAAGGTTTCTCTCAATATAAGTTTTGAAATTATTGTAAAATTATCATACATTTAATTTATGAATGTGATTGTAATAATTCATGATATAGGAGACTAAAGTCAATTCATATTTCATCCAATATTTCCTAGATAAAATATCATGCTTAAAAAATCTGGATACCTAAATCATTATTGGATAACATTGGTAGACCCAAGTTTGTTTGAGTACCAAAAAATTTAGTCATTTTTATTTTTTAGGAAAAGTTTATTGAGATAAAATCACAAGAAGTGCTATGGTACCTAGATATTGGTTGCTCAAAACACATGTGTGGCGACCTCTCTGAATTCAATCAAATTAATGAACTAGAAGTAGGTCACATCACCTTCGGTAATAACTCTAGGGTTAAGATAATGAGTAAAGGTACCATTGATTTTTCTAACTCAAATATTATTAAAAATGTTTTATTTATCAAATGCTTAAATCATAATTTTCTAAGAATTAGTCAATTGTGTGATAACAATTTTCAAATTTCTTTTGAAAATTATTTTTGAAAAAGTTTTTAACTCAAAAGGTAATATTTTATTCATTTATTCTCATATTCAAAATGTTTATACAATCAATTTAAAATTAATCGCTATCCAAAATATCAAATGCTTGAGTGCACAAGTTAATGAGTCATGGCTTTGACATAGATTCCTTAGTCATTATAGTAGAAACACACTTATCAAAATCAATTATTATCAATTAATATAAGATTTACACAAACTTCATTTCAAATATGACATGGTTTGTGAAGCATGACAATTCTGTAAGTAACATAAATCCTCTTTTAAATCTAAAAGGGTAATTTATTATTAAAAATATCTCAAATTAATTCAAATTGATTTATTTTTACCCTCTCAAATTGAAAGTCTAATAGGAAAATCCTATAATTTTTTAATTTTTTGTGGATTTAAAAGATTCACTTGGTATTAATTGTTATCTCATAAAATTGAAGCTTGAAAATCCTTCATCAAGTTTTATAAAAAGTTTGAAAATGAAAATGGTTTAGAAATTATTTATATTTGAAGTGATCATGGTATAGAATTTGACAATAAGGAATGTGATGATTTATGTTCTTCTCAAGGCTATAATAATTATTTTTCTACTCCTCAAACCCCTCAACAAAATGGGATAATAGAGAGGTGAAATCGAACTATCCAAGAAATTGCTCGAAATATTTTAAATGAATTTAATTTACCAATATATTTTTGGGTTGAGGTCATGAATATTTATTGTTTTATCATTAATCATGTTCATATAATACTGTTTCTCAAAATTAACCCATATGAACTTTGGAAAAATAAAAAAACCTAAAGTGGGATTTTTAAAAGTTTTTAGTTGTAAATGTTTTGTTTTCAACACCAAATACAATCTTGCAAAATTTGATTCAAAATCCAATGAAGGTGTCTTTATTGGGTACTCCAAATCAAGCAAGGCATACTGAGTCTTTAAAAAAAGTACTAAATAATTGGAAGAATTAATCCATGTTTTTTTAATAAAAATTTGGAAAAAAATCTTTCTAAAAAATGTTTTTGAGAATATTTTTTAAAATTATTCTCTTAAATCTAAAGAAGTTGAAGAAGAACAGTAATCTCCTTAAAATTATTTACCTAAATCTTTTCAAAAATATAAAGACCATCCCCTTGAAAATGACATTGGATATTTTCAAGTGAGAACTTGTACTATAAGATCAGTCTTAAATGAGGTTGAACATCTAACCTTTTTCTCTCGCTTAAAACCCCAAAATATTAATGATGACCTTAATAATGAAAATTTAGACTTTGCATGTGAGAGGAACAAAATCAATTCACTAAAAATGGTGTATGGAATCTCTTGGAAAGAACAAATAATCATCATATCATGGTCTCTAAATGTATTTTTAGGAATAATTTATATAATCTAGAAAATATCACTAGAAATAAAGCATGTCTAGTAGCTAAAGTTTATAACTAAGAAGAAGGAATCAACTATGATAAAACCTTTTCACTCATCACTCAGTTAGAATATATTAGAATCTTGTTAGCATTCTCCTCTCATATTAATTTAAAAAACTTTCAAATGGATGTAAAAATCACCTTTTAAAAAAATTATTAATGAAAATGTTTTTGTGGAACAACCACCTAGTTTTGAAAATCCTGTTTTTCAAAATCATGTTTTCAAATTAACTAAAGATCTTTATGGTTTAAAACAATCCCCTCTAACTTAGTATAAATGTTTATCTAATTTTCTTTTATCAAATAGTTTTAAAATGGGAAAATTTGATTCAACTCTTTTTATAAAACACATCTCAAATGATTTTTTACTTTTTCATATTTATGTTGATGATGTGATTTTCAGTGCAACCAATGAATATATTTATTTTTAATTTTTTGATTTAATGGAAAATTAATTTTAAATAAAATTTATGAGTAAACTAAAATTATTTCTTGATTTTAAATTTATTAAAGAAATGATGGTATTTTTCTAAACCAAGGAAAATAAACCTATGGACTCTTAAAAAATCAGTATGGATCAATATAAGGAAATTAGTATGCCTATGAGTGCAGATTTTAAGCTAAAGTTAGATGAATCTGGTAAGATGATAATCAACAATCTTTATAGAAGTATGATAGGTAGTCTGCTTTATCTTACTGTGACATGTACTGACAACATGTTTGGTGTTTTTTTTTGTGCTCATTTATAATCAAATCCAAAGGAATCTCATTACAAATCTATTAAAATAATTTTTCATTATTTAAAAGGCATAAAAAATCTTGGTTTGTTTTATACAAGAGGAACTTATTTTGAATTAACTACTTTCTCCGATGTTTATTTTTGGAGGATTATAACTAGACCGGAAAAATACAGGTGGGACTCTCCACCTACTTGAAAAATACCTTATCACATGGATTAGTAAGAAGAATAACTTTGTTGCTCTTTTCACAGTCGAATCAGAATACATAGCTGTTGGGAGATATTGTGCACAAATAATATGGATGAAATACACTATTATAATTTGGGCTCACATGAAACCATATACCTGTTAACTATGATAACACTAGTGACATTAATATTTATAAAAATCCTATCCAGTACTCTGTCACTAAACACATTGACCTTAGGCACTATTTCTTAAGATGTCTCTTCTAAAAGGGTGATATATTATTATATTTTGTTAGGATGGAACATCAACTCATTGATTTTTTCACTAAACCCCTTACTCATTTTCATTTTGATTTCATTAAAGGTGAGTCTGAAATGGTTATCTTGTGACACTTTGTATTTTACCTAGGCTAACTTGAGAAATCCTTTGAATTTTTTCCTTATCTTAAATCTTTTTGTTCAAAATATTGATTTATTTTTCTATTCTTTTTCTCTCTCTTAGTTCTGATCCCTTTATCTCTCTCGTGAAATCGTTTAAGGGGAGCCTTATCTCTTTGATTTTGAAAATTTCCTTAAGCAAAACTTTTGTTTTCATATTACTTTTTTAATTAAAAAAAATCTCTTATTTTCAAACTTAAAAGTTATATTTTCTCAAACATTTAATTTTTACTATAACTTTACAATTTTTAAACTATTTTTAAACTATTTTTAAACTATTTTCAAAATTTAAATGCACTTAGTATATTGTTTTTATTTTAAATCTATTTTAAAACTATTTTCAAAACTTACATGAGAAATTTTTATATGTTTTACTTATTTTTCAAAAAAAAATTATCCCTCTTAAAAGTAGATTAAGGGTGAGTAAAAAATCTATATATACTTGTCTCTCTAAAAAAATTTTAGTTGTCTTTAACAAAATTCAAATCAAAATTGTAGGATATCTTTGAGGTATGATTCCACATCTAAATTAACCTTTTCAAGCCTTTTCAATAAAGAAATCATTCATTTGTGTAAAACTACTTATTGGGGATAGAAATGGTATATAATAATTTTATCTCATTTATCTTATCTTTCTTTATCTTTTTCTTTTTCTTTTCTATTATTCTTTATCTTTTTCTATTTTTTCAATTTCTATTCTTTCTTTTATTATATCATTTTTTCTAAATCTATTTTCCTTTCTCATAATAACTTCTTTTAAACTCCCCCCTCTCTCTATGAAATTCACATATTAAGGAGGGTTTGGAAGCTAAGATATGTTTTCAAATATTTTTAAAGATTCTATATTCTAAATCACCCTTTTATCTCTTGACCTTAATTTCCAACATCTTATTTTTTTAGTTTCTCAAAATATCTCTTGAGTTTGTCATCAAATCCTTACTTTTAATTTTATTTATACCTCCTTATTTTATTTTTGATAATTATAGGGGGTTTTGAATTTATTTGACATCAAAGGGGTGGATTTTTACTTTAAAAGATGGAATTTATTGAAATTGGATATATGTGTTATTGCTTAATTATTTTACAAAGGGGGAGTTAAATGTTTTTCTCTTATTTGAAATTTTCATGTAAGTTCATTTACTTATCAAACAAATTTAATATCTTGTATACATTGATATCATGAATTACCTGGACTCTTAATATTTCATTTTATGTTAAGTATTTTTTATCATCAAAAGGGGGAATATTTTTTTACCTCTCTCTCATGATGTTTTCATGATCATAAACACTCGTCTTTATATCTAATGGTTTTATTGAGTGTTTCTCAGTTATTTCAATTGAATACCATGTCATGGTTTTAATGGTCCAAGTGATGATTTTCAAAGCCAACATGTTGATCTTGATAAAGGCCTGGACATGTCTTATTTCATGTTTTGAGAATATGGAATCAAGTTAGAAGATCAGCTGAAGGCAATAGAAGGAGGTCATGGAGGCTCCACTCAAAAATGGAAGCATACAGGTTGCACTGGCTAGCCAGTGAAAATCCACAAACCAATCATTGGTGAATCTAGTAGCCTCTTGATGCTACAGAAGACCATTTTCCATCCAGTCAAAGTTGCATTCTAGCATCATTCTTCTAGAAGGAAGAGGGGCTGAAAATATCCCAAAATCGACCTAGAGATATGCCCAAGAGTTGAGAGAAATAAAAGAGAATTAATTTAATTCAAGGGAGCTTTGAAATTTATACCCATCCTAGAAAACAAAATTTCATGGTGCAACACCATGACCATATCGTGGTAATTAGGTTTTTCCACAAAACCATGGCACAACATACTATGTTATGTCACAACAAACCTCGGTCCGACTCCTCCCTGGAAATCACACCACATATCTCTCTTAGATACTATAAAAACATGAAAATACCATGGTGCAAGACATGTCCCTATAGCACAAAATCTAGAATTAAAACCACGCTACAGCACAACCTAATTTTCACAGTACAACGACTCACATATCGACACAACCACCAAAATTGGCCACTTTGAGCACCACACTACAACCATGAGGACTAGGATCCATCCTCATAAATTATAAAACTCTAGGAACCCCTCTATGCTATATCAAAACCAACCACACTATAAGATGACTGCATAAGAGTAATTCCTTAGAACATAAGCATAGACTCCATGATGCAACCTAACCTTCCACGCCAAAAGGGAACTATGTAAGGGTCATTGCCTTTTCCAAAATTCACTGCACAACCTCCATGTCACAAGACTTACTTCCATGTCATAGGGATCCCTAAGATGGAATGGCCACCAAATCCAACCTATTGGATCCCTACTCCACAACAACCAGCACCACACCCTTGTTAGGCCTTCAAACTAACTTCTCATGACACAACACACACTTTAACACCGCAGAACCATCCCTCAGTTGAAAATTCAACTAAAACTCCACCAATATATCCTCAAACCTCCTCTTATCACCTACAACTCCCAAAAATCACAAATTAATGGGTTGGGGAGGTCTGTATCATTACATTATCTATAAAATTACTTTTTCTTTCAATACTTTTTCTCATATTTGTTACATAGTTTTATATTTTTGGGATATTTATTGATATAACACATGTCACAAACCAACCTATGTTATCCCTGAACTGGACACCCAAGATAGTTTGTGGAAAGTCCTGAAGGTATTTCTTGATCCCCATGGGTAGGTGACAAGTGCCTGGGCATTAAGAACTACCTTTGGGAACAATTTCACCCAAAAGAACATTAAAAACAGGATCTATCAAGAATTAAAGAATAAACAACATTACAATAAGTATTATAAATAAATGAAAACCAGATAGAGTGTGTAGTAAAACAAGACAAATTTGGATACAAAAAAAGAAAATATAGGAGCATCATTGCGGAAATACAAGTATTAGTCCAAAGAATTAGACAAAATAAAACAAAATACTACAAAACATATCTTCATGAAATGTGGGTTAGCATCCCACCATGCCACCACCATAACCCATACCCAACTAGCATGAATACCTACCAACTTCAAGCAGTTCCTTACCTTTACCTGAATCAAACATAAAAAATTCTATACACACCCATTTGGTCTATGTAGGGTGTGAGAAAAACGAACCTAGTAGGGTACTACTGAGTGTTTCATGAGAAATTTCTATTAAACGAATCAATTATTCTCATTTTTAAAGAAATAAAACAGAAGGAGATAAGTTTTTACAAATTTACATAAAACAAGGAGAAAAAATACTTTAGAACAATTTAAAGTAAAGTCATTAATAAATAACCAATTTGAAAATAAAACAATCCATTGTTATAGTAAGGGGTTTTAAGGTATATCAGGTTAGGGGTAACTAGGATCCTCACTTCTCAATGACTAAGGAAAAATAATAGGGTGCTCGCTCACATCACTAGAACTTTGACATAAGGATGGGAGATCACCATCATATGTCTCCCCACCTTACCAATGTTTTAGTTAGAGTTGTAGCATATATCCAATGATAGGGAGGCTAACCATACCTAGTTGTGCTTATCCAAGGTCACCCACCTAATAATCAGGTTCCAATTGGTCCCCCCTCTAAAGGAGGAACTTTTTCACAATTTAAAACCATTTCAAGGGGTGCTTCATCAATCATAATACAATTATATCAAATACAATACAAATATTCCCAAATCTAGGTAAAAACATGCCTTGAAAATCAGTTTTGACATCAATAAATTTGTAGCATTCAAAATACTTTTCAAGAAATCAAAATGATGCCTTTAAAAAAATTTAAAAACCAATTTAAACATGCGAAAGAAACCAACACTACCACAAAACAGGGCAAGGGAAGCACTGCCCTTTATCATTGCTAAACAGAAAGCGCTGATAAAGGGGTATGCCTTTATCGGCGCTAAAAAGGCGCTGATAAATGAATGTTTTATCAGTGATTTTATTTTAGCACTGATAAAACATACCTTTATCGTCACTTTTAATGAGTGCTGATAAAGGTTCTGTCGGTTTTTATTTAATAACCCTAACAGGCCATCCTCGCTTGCAAGCGGTCAAGCTCTCACGGAAGCTGAACTAGGCCCCTCGCCGCGCGACCTCGTCCTCCTCCTCCTCGTCCTCCTCATCCTCCTCCTTCCTCCTCCTTCCTCCTCCTCTTCCTCCTCGTCCTCCTCCTTCTCCGCCGCCACCACCGCCTCCGCCCCCTCTCCCGCTACCGCGACCGCCACTGCCTCTGCCACCTCCACCCTCGCTGTCGCGACCGCCGCCGCCGCCGCCTCTGCCTCTGCCGCCGCTGCCGCCTCCACCCTCACTTCCACAACCACCGCCACCTTGTCCTCCTCCTCCTCATGCTCTCAAGGTGGGATGCGAGTTCCATGGATGGTATTTTCTTGGTATATTATTTATATATTGTGTGTGTGAGGACCAAATAGTGAATATATATGTGAGATAGGAATGATACCATATCTTGAGCCTAATTCCAGTAAGGATTTACATAATAGATAGTGTGGTCTTAATGTGATTATGATTATGTCTAGGGATGTGATTCATAATTAGTGATGAGTGTCAAGGATGATGCATGTTTGTCAACTTGTTTTAGAAATTGTTTATTTTCATCTGTGCCTTGTACTTGCACCCATGAATTTGAAGGTGAGTATGCGTACACGATAGTTTACCTTCTTAGAGAAGAGTTTCTAGAAGATTATAAGAGACATGAAGCAATGAATATCATTAGAGTGTTGGAGAAAATGTGGTTGCTACAAAAAATTTGGCAATCTACTTGTGCAACGCGGCCTAATTTACAACTTGCAAGTATTGTACTTTATTTTTTTCTGGAGGGTTTCAGTGTAAATGCATTTTGGAATGATCATTGTTATTCATTGTCTTTTGGTTTTTTTGACAGCCGAGGGGAAAGGGTGGGGTCTGCAGACATTGGAGGATATGTCGAAGGGTGACTTTATGGGAAATTACATCCTATATTTTTGCAACATTTCCATAGTATCTAACATCTAACCAAATGGCCTCTTTGCCCTTCAAGCTCCCTGAACCCCAATGGTGATCGAGGTTCAGGGAGCTTGAAGGGAAAAGAGGCCATTTCTCCAACATATTCACACACAAAATCACCCTTCGACATATCCTCCAATGTCTGCAAACCCCACCCTTTCCCCTCGGCTGCCAAAAGAACCTAAAAGACAATGAATATCAATGATTATTCTAAAATTCATTTACACTTAAAGCCTCCAGAAAAAAATAAAGTACAATACCTGCAAGTTGTAACTTAGTCCGCATTGCACAAGCCAATTTCCACATTATTTGTAGCAACCACATTTGCTCCAACACTCTAATGATCTTCATTGCTTCATGTCTATTATACTCTTCCAGAAACTCTTCTCTAAGAAGGTCAACTATCATGTACGCATACTCACCTTCAAATTCATGGGTGTAAGTATAAGGCACAGATGAAGATAAACAATTTCCAAAACAAGTTGACCAATGTAAGTATTTAATGGTACCTTTATGATTTGTAGCATGTTTTTTCTAATTTATTTATTTGTATATGTGACAGACATACTAGGTGATATGTTTTGTATTATGGGTTTATCAGGAGTCTGTATGATTTCCTGTTTCCACGTTTCATTTTAAATAGCATGTTATAATTATATATTTATTGTACCCTAATGGATAAAATAGTCAGGCATATTGTAGATGTTTCTAGAATGCTGTAGGATTCTTTTTCCCCAATGGTAGTACATTTTTAGGATGTTTTCACTGATGAGGTATAAAATTTACTTCTTAATAAAGAGATAAACTTTATAATCTAGTTAGTTTTGGGAGAAAATTCAGTTTCTATCACAATTTCTAAAATAACACCAAAAGAGCATCATTTGTTTGAATTACAATTTGATGATATAGAATATAATGGTTTCATATGGCATAGTACTTTACCATGGGGTTTTATAGTTCTCTAAAATAGATGGTTTATTGGTATTTATTCTTTTGTTGGACTATTGGAGATTGAACCTGATGAGAGTCATGAATATGTATCCTCATCCACGTATTGATAGTCACATTGATCATCTATGAGGTTCTATGATCTTCTCCAAGATAGATTTGACATTAGGATACCATTAGATGAGTTGGACATCGATGGACCTGCCATGGACTACTTTTAGGAGTAGTTATGGCCTGTATGATTTTTTTGCGATGATTTTTTTGCGATGATTTTTGGTTTAACTAATGCATTGGTTGTATTAAGGGACTTGATGAATAGGATATTTCATCCTTTTCTGGATCAGTTTTTAGTATTTTTTTTCAATTAAATATTAGTGTACTCCCAACCCATAGTTGATCTTGACCAACATCTTATCATCACCTTGAGTACATTGAGATAGAATCATATTTATTACTATTTTCTCCTGTTACTCATTGGTTTCCTCTTGTTCGCATGTCATGTATTTTCTAAGGTATCATTCAGTCTTTGTAAGACTAACTTGGAATAAATTTGATATATGTCAGATTAAATCAGGTATCTTATACATACACGATGTTCACCCTACTGGACACACCATGTATATGGATTTCACATGTGTTTAAAGGAATTTGTACCATGATTTGTTTTTATAAAACCCAAACAATGCTACCTGATTAATTAAAACATAATATTAGGAAAGTTCTTGAGATCGAACCCATAAAGACTATGAATATGAATAAAGAATGGATGAATTCTAATCGGTTTACAAAAGAGTATGAAGATGGCGTGAAAGAGTTTATCAAGTTTGCATAAGATCATGCATGTGACCCTTCTCAAATCCTTTGTCCGTGTTTACGCTATTGTTATTCAAGAAAAATTAGTCCAGAGGAGTTGGAAGAACGCCTGATATGTCACGGAATAGATAGAAGTTATACATGTTGGAATAAACACAGGGAAAAAACCAATGTAGGTAGTGACTCAGAGAACACGACATTTTATAGATCATCTGTTATGATTAGAAGCATGAATAGTGAAGACGATTGTATGGAGGGTGTGATTACAGATGTGAACGATGATGAAGATTGTATTGAGGAAATGACAAGGACAGTTGAAGATGAACTTCGTGATTGCCCAAAATTATTTGAGAAGTTAAAGAGTTGTGCAAAAATGCCATTGTATGCTGGTTGCACTAAATATACAGCATTTCCAGCCGTATTGAAGCTGTATAATTTGAAAGTAGGAAACGGGTGGAGTGACGCTAGTTTTACGGAACTACTTGCTCTCCTGAATGACATGCTCCCAAAAGATAATGAACTCCCAAGCCGAACATATGATGCCAAACGAATGCTACGATCGATGGGTATGATCTCTGAAAGAATACATGTTTTCCCGAATGACTGTATATTGTTTCTCAAGGACCAAAAATCACTTAAAGAATGCCCAAAGTGTGGTGCTTCCCGATAAAAGAAAGATGATTCTATTCCTATGAAAGTTGCATGGTACTTTCCAATCATTCCTAGGTTTAGATGCCTATATGGAAGTGAGGAGACTGCAGGACAATTGATATGGCATGCAGATACAAGAATTAAATATGGGAAACTACGTCACCCTGCAGACTCTCCTCAGTGGAAGAGAATTGATCATGAGTATCCTGAATTTGGGAACGAGCCGAGAAACCTTCGTCTGGTGTTATCTACAGATAGGGTGAATCCTTTTGGTTTTCAAAGCAGCAGTCACAGTACATGGCTGGTTATGTTGGTAAATTATAATTCACCACCGTGGTTATGCATGAAACGAAAATACATCATGTTATCTATGATTATATCAGGACCAAAACAACCGGGTAATGATATTGATGTTTATTTGGCCCCATTGATCGAGGATTTGAAAATATTGTGGGATTCAGGTGTTACGATGTATGATGCTTACAAAAATGAACAGTTCACTTTGAAATCCATGTTGTACGGGACGATAAATGACTTTACTGCTTATGGAAATTTGTCAGGATATAGCATTAAAGGAACTCAAGGGTGTCCTGTTTGCGAACAAGGTACACGATCAATTAGGTTGAAACATTCATCGAAAACCATGTTTCTAGGAAATCGCAGATTTCTACCCCGACGACATAAGTACCGATCTTGGATGACATCATTCGACGGAAGTTCAGAGGAACGTACAACACCGTCTCCACTAACAGGTGATCAATTGTTTGAGAAAGTGAAAGATTTGGACACTACTTTTGGTAAACCGTTTTCAAAAAACCTTACAAAAACTGGTTGGAAAAGGAGATCGGTTTTTTTTGAATTACCATACTGGAATTGTCTGTATGTCAGACATTTTCTTGATGTTATGCATGTTGAAAAAAATGTATGTGATAGTGTCATCGACACGTTGCTAAATGCACCCGGTAAAACAAAGGATGGAATTAAGTCTAGATTGGACATGGTTGAGATGGGAATATGAGAAGAGTTGGCACCAGTGAAGGGTGAAAAATGAACATTTCTTCTTCCTGCTGCTTACACTCTTTCCAGGCAGGAGAGATATCAGTTTTGAAACTTCTTGAATGACGTAAAGGTTCCAGAGGGGTATTCATCAAATATCAAGAACATCGTGTCAATGGGAGATTTAAAATTAAAGGTTCTGAAATCACATGACTGCCATGTTTTGATGGAAGATCTAATTCCTATAGCTTTACATTGAATTTTTCCCAAGAATGTCCGCTATACATTAAAGAAGATATGTTTCTTCTTCAAAGCTATATACAACAAAGTTATAGACCTGGCGAAATTACCAACTATGGAAAGAGAAATTGTCGTCATATTATGTGAATTGGAAATGTTCTTCCCACCGACATTTTTTGATATGATGGTTCATTTTATGGTTCATTTGGTGAGAGATATTCGACTATGTGGTCCTGTACATTATACATGGATGTACCCCATTGAACGGTATATGAAGATTTTGAAAGGGTATGTCAAAAACCGAAGTCGGACAGAGGGTTGTATTGCGGAGCAATATATTGTTAAGGAAGCTGTTGAATTTTGTACCGAATACCTGTCTGGTGTGGAAATCATTGGCCTACCGAAATCTCGTCACACTGAGTGGCTTGAGGTTGAAGGAATTTCTGGAAGAGAGGTTGTCACAATCAATATTACAGATCGGAAGCAGGCCCACCTTTACGTTTTGCATAACAGTTTCGACGTTGACCCATATGTTCAAACCCACAAAGAAATTCTTAGGCGTTTGAATCCTTCTAGGGCTGAAAAATGGATATCAGATACACATAATCGACAGTTTATAGGATGGTTTAGAGACTATATTTTTAAGCAGTTAGATGAAAATCCAGACTCAATTTCATAACGACTTCGATGGCTGGACAGAGGAGTAAGTGTGTACGTATTATCTTACAATGCTTATGCAGTTAACGATTATACATTCTATACTAATGAACATGATGAAGACAATACCATGCAGAATAGTGGGGTTACACTTGTGGTTGAGGCGATGTATGCTTCCGGTGCTAAGGACAAAAATCCAATTTATGCAAATATGTCATACTTTGGAATCATCAAACGAATATGAGAGTTGGATTATACGAAATTAAAAGTGTCGATTTTTCAATGCAAGTGGGTTGATAATAGGAGTGTTGTTAAAATAGATGAATTAGGATTCGTGAAAGTTGATTTCAGTAAGGAAGGGGAGAAATATGAACCATTTATAATGGCATCACAGGCAGTACAAGTATTTTATGTTCCAGACCCCACAAACCGAAATTGGTCAATTGTTCTGTTATCGACCAAAACAACTGAAGGGTCAGATGAAACTTCAACGGAGGTTGACCCTTTTATAGGGACTTCACAATTATTTTGCAGCGGTCAAAATATAGACAGCGTTTTGTATGTCAGAGGAGACCACAATGAAAGAATTTACATAGTCGATAGAGGAGTCAAATCACTTCAGCCTTTAAAGAAAAAAAAAGAGAGTACAATAATCAGGTTATTTGTTTATTGTAACATACATTGTGTTACGTTATGTTATTATCTGTTCGCTATTGTTTTTATGTAATATAAATTAAATATTAAACCACTTCTGCAGATAATGACTTATGCACCTACTGATGCGCCCAATCCTGAGGCACAAAAGGTCTCTCAACCAGCAGCTGGTGGTCCCACTGTAGAGCAACAACAGGTTTCTCAACCAGATGCTGGTGTTTCCAGTGCAGAGCAACAACAGGTTTCTCAACCTGCTGTTGTTGGTCCCAGTGCTGAGGTACAACAGGTTTCTCAACCTGTTGTTATTGTTCCCATTGTCGATGCTAGTGCTCCGGGGGAAGATATTGATGCTACTTCTGAGGAAATGGTAGGAAATGAAACCCTAAAAGCACAAAAAAAACAAGAGCGTCGTAGTTTGACAGTGTTGGCCAAAATCCTTAAGGCAAAAGCAAAAGGCATCAAATTTGAGGTGGGATGGAATAAGCAAGGCCAACATGTTAACCCCAATAGAGCCATCTTTAGTAGCTACATTGGAATCGTCACTCGGCAACGCGTGCCGATTGATGTACAGTCGTGGCACCATGTTGTCACCGGGCTGAAGACACTAATGTGGGAAGAGATTACGGTAACATTATGATATCATTTTTTAATTTATTAAAATAAAATAAAATACCAAAACATTGACTTACTCTTCATCATCCATTGCAGAGTGCATTTATAGTAGACGTATCACACAAGGAATATGTATTAAGAGTTCCAGGAAGGATTCATAGAGGTTTCCGCACAATTTTAACAAAATATCATCTTAAATATGTAGAAGGGAAAATCAAGCCGCACCCACCTCCTCTTTACGCACACTTGATATCCCAAGGAGCATGGGATGCGTTTAGAAACCGTCGTGGGGAGCATACTTTTTAGGTACATTGTGTGGGGTAATACGTTTTTTGACGCTTACTTGTATTCATCACTCTAATTGACAGTTTTTTATTTATGAAATAGCTATTGAGTGCTGAAAGTAAAAAACGCGCAACAGAACCAGTGTACCCTTACCGTAAAGCAAGGATGGGGTACGCTGAACTTGATAAAAAATTGGTACGTCTTTTAAATCTACCCTACTACTAGTATGTGACATAAAACAACACTATAACCATGTTTCTCTATTTATATGCAGATTGATGAATCGAAATCGAAATTCATATCCATCCCACACCATGTGCTATGGAAGGAGGCTCATGTAAATAAAGAGGGGACATTGATAGATGAAAACACACAAAAAGTGTGGGAAACATGTGTAAGTATGACATAATATAAATTTGAGTTGATTTAAATCGCTATTACATTACAATAACTACTTATTTTTCTATATTTTCTATCTGAAATAATCACAAGAATCAACAATAACCGCACCAGATGCAGACATACTTTCAGCAGCCTTGAAGCAGCCAAAAAATTATGGTCGTGTCAGAGGTGTGGGTTTTAGGGTGACACCCTGAACATATTTTCAAAAAAAAAAGAAGTGGGGGATCAAAATGAAAAAATGGAAAATTTTCAAGAATAATTATCTATTTTTCAAGAATAATTACAATACCAGATAGAGATGATAGAAAAATTGATGGGGGAGAGGCAAAGAGAAGAAAAAACTCAACAACAACCCATGCGTGACGATCTCGCCCCACCCCCCACCAGCTTTGAGGCGAGCCATTCCCCTAAAAAACCTGACTTAGATGAGGTAATCAATGTTTTAATAATTGTTTCTGTGAAATGTGATTTACATAGACACTAATACCTTTCCTGTACTAATATTCCATAGGGTGAAAATGACTGTGATTTATATTTATCAACTCCCACCTATCGCCTTGTAGTGAGGGCTATGGTGTTCAATATGCAAAATGACATGCTACACAATAGACAACTTCCAAAAGATCATCTTAGAGTGTCAATTAACGTAGCTAATGAGCCGAGTGCTAAGCTACCTGTTCCAAATGACGATGAAGACATTCATACGGTTGAACAAGTTGTTGGAACATTCATTACATTGCTGACAGTTCTTATAAAAAAATATGTCGACAAAAAGGTATTCATTTCTAATTTATTTTTCAAACTGGACCTTTAACATTTAATGAAAAAAGGTCTAAACTGATGACTGTTATTATAGAATGACAAAGACTATGGGGTGAAACGAAATATCAGCTCAAAACTATCTCAAGGATCAACCAACCGATTGAAACGGTCTACTGAGAGAACCTTCACCCCGCCCGTTCTATATCCACAGCTAATATCATTGCAGGCTCATGTGGATACAAAGTTGAAAGATGGCAGTACTCACATAGTTGATTTCGAAAAAGATATGTATGGAGAGGAGATATCAGATTTCATTAGTGCTGAAAATGTAAATGAACTCTTCAAGTATGAATGGCTAGGTGCCTCAGTTGTAAATGTATACATGAGGTAAGTTTTCATGATTTGATTTTACAAAAGCTGATATACTCTGATAATTTTGAATAAATACATTTTATATTTTTCGTAGACGTATATATGAAAAACAATTAAAGGGATTTCCCCATGAACAAAAATTTGGAATTTTTAGTCCTCACACCACATTTCAAAAGACGAAATAGATTCTGTTAAAGAGGCTGCAATAATGTCATCCCTGCTCAAATCGTTTGAAAACAAAATTACGGATGACAGACTCTTTTTAATACCAACGATGTAGGGGTAAAACTCTACAATTTAATCATATCAACTATATTTTCATTTCTTTCTTTACTTATTCCTTTTTGTATTTTTAGGGATCATTGGATGCTAATTGCAGTCAATTTGGATACTCCAAAGATTTATTTTTTGGATTCAACGCATGGATATCCAACAAACCGACCACGCATGATGGAGTTTGTTAATTTGTAATACACTAGATCCAACATTTTAAAACTAAACATCTAGTTATATAATTTATGTTATCTTTTAATGAGGATTCTATTATGATAGGGTGGTTCATCAATATCGTCTAATGCATGGAATGAATCCAAGGCATAAGGATGAGCACGCCTACAAGATCTACAACTGGAAAAGTATCCGAGTATATATAATAACATTTCACTATCCAAACACATATCAAAACAAATTACTTATTGTTGTCGATGTTTCTGTAGTGTCCAAAACAAACAAACGGAAAGGACTATGGTTATTATGTTTGTAAATTTATGGAAGAGATCATATTTCATCAACAAACTAGCATCCCTGATGAGGTATTTTCGAAAATAATTACGAGTTCATTTAAAATATTTATTAATCCTTTGTGTATTTATATTTTTTCAGTACTACTATGACTGTCACAAAAACTCATATTCAGAAGATGATATACATGTGTTTAGAAACGAATGGGCAACATACCTGATGGAAGATTGTACACAAATAGGATGAAGGTGAATTCATACCACTTATGTTATCTATATATGATCATTTATTATCCTCTAACCTTATTTGGTGAATTGAGAATGCTCCGATGTATTGAAATATTAATTTATTACTCAATGTTTTCTATCCCTGAATTCATATTATTGATCTTTGAACAAATAAATATTGAAGTAAGGCATGATGGTGTGCAGTGCGTATGGGGTGAACGAAAAAACCACCGAGGATCAACAAAATCCATTTTCTGTATCTCTTTTGTTTAAACTTGTATTTGAGAACATGTGTTGTTGTTTGACTTACACAATTATTTCTAAGTAGATGCATGAGATAATCAGTATCGTTGAGGGATTTTTTGGAACCAAAATATGTGTCCCAAGATAATTCAAGTAAGGGAAAGGCTGGTTGAGATGAAATCCAAGCTCAAACGACCAATACATCATCAAAAGAATCAACCATGTGATGCACCATCATGTAGAATCTGGTCCTCATGATGTTTTGAGGTGTTTATGGAAGGTATGGGGAGTCTGATAAGCCCCATGGCCGCCATAAATAATGTTTACAGACAGCTCCACATGTTTTTTGTGCCTCGTGCCTCTTTACAAGGATCACTCCATTCACATGGTCCATCTTAGCACGTATGTCCCATTCATCCCATTGCTACTCTTGGAAGAACCTGAGAATCTGACAATGCATAAGCCCCACAAAACCCATACTCATCCAACCAATAGTATTTCTAGTGTGAAAATAAGCTAACCATGGGTAATACCCACAACATACCTCTTTTAAATATATGGGTTTTGATCCTTGTATTCTAAATAGGGTACGTAGGAAGCCTCCATGAGGTTAAATCCCAACCAATGGTAAACCATGGTGACCCCCTCACTGGGGTACGCCTTCGCTTATTTTTCCTCTTGTATTTCCCTTAGTGGCGTCCGAATAAGTCTTCAAAATGAGAAACCTTACCTTTATGGGATGCACCAAACTTGGGTCAGACCTCATTGGGCGTTTTGATCCATCTATCAGGTAAAAATTCCAGGTGCTCCCTCCTAGAGATGTACCTACCTGATCCACCTTTATAAGTGTTTTGATCCACCCAGGTCTTACATCTCTGTAAGACATTAAATCATGACCCTTTATCCTTGTGGGATGTTAAACTCATGGAATACCACAAGTTAAACATGGTTTTCCATTAATATATTCAATATTAATGTTTAATCAGTCCTTATTAAGGTATTGTGGAGGTGTGGTTTTATGTTTTCCAGCAGATTTCGGAATATTCCACGCTTTATGTAAGTGATTCCATGCTTTTACATTATATGATGATTTTATTATGTTGTATTTTCTTGCTAAGTGTACTATATGAAATGTTTGTGTGGTTAAAAATGTGTTATCAAAGGAATTTGGGGTGTGTATAGACTTGAAAGTTATTTTTAAAATGAATGCAGTTGTATTTCTTGTGGATTTTCATGCTTAAGTCCTTTAAATGTGTTTGAAGAAATGATAAAGTTGTGTTATGGGTGTTTTCAAATGGATTTAATGTGTTTGTGAATTTTAAAGAGGGTTTTCTTATGAGATGTAGAGAGTCTATATATGTGTATTTACATTGAATGAAAGTACATGAGAATTTGTTGATATATATGATTTGTATAATGTAAATTGAGCACAATTTCCATATAAGGTATTTTCTTTATGATGTGCAGGGGACAGGGTGAGAGGGAAGGGGTGGTTTTCTGGGGGAGGGGGAAGGGGGAAAAGTGGTAGGGGGAAGGGGTAGGGGGTGTGCTGGGTTCTTTTGAAATATGTAGGGGGTGGGCAGGGGGGGTGTGCAATGGGCAGGGGAAGTGCAGTGGGCAGGGGTGTGCTGGGGAAGGGGGCAGGGGGTGTTCAGGGGGAAGGGAGTGTGCAGGGGTAGGGGGTGTGCTCAGGGGTGGGCAGTGTGTAGGGGGTGTGTTGGGGAAGGGGGCAGGGGTGCTTATTTGTTATGGAATGGGGGGACATATAGCCATGGTATTAAACCGTGGATGTGCTGCGTAGGGGTGGTTTTCTGGGGGAGGGGGAAGGGGGCAAAGTGGTAGGGGGAAGGGTTAGGGGGTGTGCTGGGTTCTTTTGAAATATGTAAGGGGTGGGCAGGGGGGTGTGCAATGGGAAGGGGGGAAGTGCAGTGGGCAGGGGTGTGCTAGGGAAGGGGGTAGGGGGTGTTCAGGGGGTAAGGAGTGTGCAGGGGTAGGGGGTGTGCTCGGGGGTGGGCAGTGTGTAGGGGGTGTGTTGTGGAAGGGGGCAGGGGTGCTTCTTTTTTATGGAATGGGGGGACATATAGCCATGGTATTAAACCGTGGCTATAGGTATATAGCCAAGGTTTAATGTCGTTGCAAAATTCCCATCATTGGTATCCAATAGAGGAGGATGATAGGGTTGAAGATATTCCACCACTCTTTTAATGTAATTGATAATATTTGATTTATCTCAAAAGTAAGGGAGATATCCCATGGGGGAAGGGAGAAGGAGGAGAGTGCGTGTAAAGGATTTTGTTGAGTGGAATGAGGGATATATGAGGGTAACCCACTTTAATGGTTGATAGTGAAAATTTGTTAATTCCACTCATTAATTAGGTGAATTATTAGGCCTAAGGGTAAAATATATCATTTTCCAACAATGTGGGAATCAATATACACACACTTATAATCCGTATAGTTTCATTGAGTGGCTTACAATCCATTATTCAACCATATAGAGATACTTCCCAAAAAACTCATACCTTACACAAGTTCATCACATTATTTGACAAACCATTAACTAGCAATGTGAGACCATCATAACCATAGAACCAAACTATAGGTTTATCTATTCCCCCTCGAATCATTAAATAGCCCATGTTCTACTAAACATTGGGCCACTTGATTATTATAGATGATTAGCCCTAACCATGCACCAATTTCGTTAATTGGTTATTTTATGTTTTGTGCCTCACTAGTATAATTCCACTTAGAAATCCCATTCTTTATTTCATTATTGTATTACTAACATAATATTTGTTTTATTATGTAGGTGAAATATTTTTCCTCAGTTCGAATGCTTTGTTCGGAAACCGCCGCCATGGACGATAATTTTTTAGAGTGGATGGATGTAAAAAGGATGGAACATCATTGTTTTTTAACTGTTTGTTGGATAAATGTAATTGTAACCAAATTAAACATTGTTTGAAATGTATATAGAATTGTGTTGTTTTGTATTCATGATTTCAAGTAAATGTATGTATCATTTTTGTTCTTATGTGCATTGTGTGTGGGTGTTGTGTGTGTTGTGTGCAGGTTTTGTCTGGACTTTGTGCAGGTGCTGTAATGTGTGCAGGTGCTGAGCAGGTTTTGTGCAGGTTCTAGTTTTAGATAGGATCTTTGGCCTTTATCAGCGCTAGTTAAGCGCTGATAAATGGATAATATATCAGCGCTATTTTGAGCACTGATAAAGGTAGTTTTTATGAGTGCTCAAAATAGCACTGATATATTATACATTTATCAGTGCTGAAAATAGCGCTGATAAATACTACCTTTATCAGTGCTTGTTTAACGCTGATAAAGGGTCACTTTTATCAGCACTTTTTTTAGCGCTGATAAAAGTCCCCCTTTATCAGCACTATTTTTAGCGCTGATAAAGGAACCCCCCTTTATCCTCGCCGAGATTAACAACACTTTTTTAGCACTGTTAAAGGCCGTTTTTAGCGCTATTATAATCCATATTTGTAGTAGTGCAAGGTTCATATAAAAAATTCATCTTACAAAACCACATACCTTAAACACTTGGAATTACCAACAACTGAATGAGATCCACAATCCAAAGAGATAGAATGGTCCTAATAAGCAAGAGAAAACCCTAAATCAAAAATTTGAGTCAAGAAATTCGGATCCAATAAAACCTAGGATTGAATAGCCTCCAGTTGGATTGAAACCCCAAGAAAGTAAGAGGAAAGATCAAAGGGAGATGAATAAAACCACTTATTGTGATGATCCTTGAAGATATAGGGTGAAATCCCACCAAAATACCACCAAAGATGTTAGGAAAAAAAGTCTGAATGGGAGTGATATGTCTAGGTTCAAGGCTAAAAAAATAAGGGAATAATAGGGTTAAATTTAACCAAGGGAAAATAGGGAAAATTAAAATTTTAAGAGCTATGTAACACCCCAAGGATTTACAAACAAATTTAATATAGAATATAATTCACACAGCACTAATTCTCTGTAAAACAACACTTTTTTATTATAATTATTTAAACAAGATAGTTATAACCTAGCCATTAAACATAGTTTTTTCACTTTTGTGAATTGAATTTTGAAAAACAGACATACACAGTTGCGATCAGTAAGATATTTATGGTCTGATAGGATCAACTTAATTTTTTGGTGAATAGTAACTTGACTCTTTGGAATAGTAATGTTACCTTTATGAATAGTAATATGACCCTTATGAATAGTAAACCGACCATATGAATAGTAACATCACCCATGAAAGTATAAATAAAATTTATGCATCTTATAAATGAAAGTATGGTATGATTATATCATAGTATAAGTAAAAAAATGTTTTAGAAATTATTAATTAAGTATTAGTGTTTTTATTTTTTTATTTTTTTTTCGAAAGTGGAGAAAATATATTAATCATGTAGATCGGGAGAAACAAGATTAAGTATCCATAGAGGAAAACTATCAAGATGAAAAACATTTTCTCCAAGTATAAAATGAGTAGTCAGATGATGTATCGCCTTGTTTCCCTCTCTTTTGATGAAGGATAACGAACAAGTCGTGAAGCAACAACTGAGAGCATGGATTTTTCTTATGAGGAAGTTGGAGGATTGGAGACCAAACTCATGTGTTTAAATGGCGTTGATGATGTTGAGACATGTAAGAACCCGGGTTTTTAGAACGGGTCAAAATCCCAACCCTGTTTAAATTTTTGACAGGTTTCTGAGGAAACTGGATTTAATGGGAAGTTTCTGGAAATTTCCTGACTACACGCCGTGTACTCTAAGTACACGCTGTGTGTGTGTAGGCGAGTGACTGATCATGTGCTTGCCGAGTACATGTCGTGCAGTGACCGTGTAGAGTTTTCTTACTACACGGCGTGTAGTTTTGAACACGCCGTGTAGACCGCCGACCGTGTGAAGCCATAAATGGTGTGTAGGCCGTTCGCTGGGTAAGAACCAAGGACACGTCGTGTTCCCTTTGGACACGCCGTGTAGTCTAGCCGTGTATGAGGGATATACATGGCGTGTGAGTACGTCGGAGAGGAAAGGAAGAGGAACCCAGTACACGCCGTGTACCCAGAGGTACACGACGTGTACTCATGTCGGCAGGCTCGGAAAGTAAGTCGGCGGAACCTTTCCGCATTATGAACAGTTAAATGAACCATACACGATGTGTATTCCCAAAGTACACGCCGTGTACTTTCTTTTTTTGCTTAAAACGGGCAGTAGCATCGTTTTTGAGGCAGAACACACCATCCTCTGCCCCAAATCGTCGGAATCTTAATTTGCTTCCCGGTTCTTCGTCCAAACTTCGATCCGATCTCGGTTGGATGCGTTGGAACCCCCTCGGTAATGCCTTGATTCCATTTTGGCCATTTTTTTTATTTTTGTTGTAGAACGAGTTATAGCCCTTTGAGCGGTTTTGAATATTTTGTAGATTTACCGCGTTTTAGACCGAATTGGCGGGTGTTACCGGAGGAGTAGCATCGTGCGAGTCTCAGGTAGGTGGTGCATACCTCATTTTGTGTTTTCGTGGTTGTTTGGGTAACGCGGCCTTTGGCGCATTTTCGGGTATTTTGAGCGGGACTTGTTTTATCTACTTTGTTCATACTGTAATGCTTATGGGACCTCTGGGATGCTTTTGGGTATGTCCGGTTACTAGGTTGCGTGAGCAGGGTCGGGTGAGGGGTCGTTGCTCATCAGTGCATTTTGGCCGGGGAACGCCAAAATGGTTTTATTAAATTATTAAGGTGTTAAACTGCTTAGTTTAATTTATTAAATCCTGTTATAATTGTTAGAGGCATTTAAGACCTCGGTGCTGGTATGGGACAGCACCCTGCATAGTGCAATTCAACTGTTTAGTTTGTTTTGTCTGGTTATGTTTTCTGTTTACATATGTTATATATGTGATTGCTGAATTGCATATGCTGGACCCTTTGGGTTGTGTTGGGCTTGGCCTGGTTACGCTTGAGTGATGCTGATCACAGGTTGGGGCTTTGCCCGGGTTACTTTGGGTGGTTTTGACCACGGGATTGGGCGTCATGGATGTCGGATTGAGGCAGTGTGACTGTCAGGATTGGGCGACTCGGTCGTCGGTTTGAGGCAACGTGAGTTGTCAGGACGGGCATGGCCCAAGGTACTTTGATACTTGGCTCTGTTGAGGGCGGGTAAGGAGGCCGTGAGGCCGGGATGCCGTAGGGCATGGGTTGCGGTGAGGGGGAGTAAGGGTAGTTGTTATGCACTGCCTTTTACTGCTTTCCTTATCTGTGTAGAATATATTGTTATATATATATGGGTTGTCTGGCCATTTATGGTATTCAGCGGGTTACTTGAGGTGTCGAGGGCATCGGGGCATCGTGGATGCAAGTTACTTGAGGTGCTAGGCACCAGGACCTCGTGGAGGCAGACACCGATGCGGTGTGGGTTACGTTGGGTGTCGGTAGCGACATAGGAGCACCAACGAGGTGCAGGGGTGACGACGCATCACGAGAGGACTATGCGTCCGGGAAAAAGGTTAGTAAACCTTGTTTGCTTTAAATTTTGTTGGTTGAGACCGAGTAGACAATTCCTAAGGTGGGGAGCCCCTTGAGGAATTTAGCCAGAACCTTGGGACTGGGGTAGTCCAGGTTGTTTAACTGGGATGGGCGTGTTCAGTGCCATCTTCAGGTTTCGTTTGGTAGCTTGAGGATGAGCTACGTTAAGGTGGGGAGTTTGTAAGAACCCGGGTTTTTAGAACGGGTCAAAATCCCGACCCTGTTTAAATTTTTGACAGGTTTCTGAGGAAACTGGATTTAATGGGAAGTTTCTAGAAATTTCCAGACTACACGTCGTGTACTCTAAGTACACGCCGTGTGTGTGTAGGCGAGTGACCGACCGTGTGCTCGCCGAGTACATGTCATGCAGTGACCGTGTAGAGTTTTCTTACTACACGGCGTGTAGTTTTGAACACGCCGTGTAGACCGCCGACCGTGTGAAGCCATAAATGGCGTGTAGGCCGTTGGCCGGGTAAGAACCAGGGACACGTCGTGTTCCCTTTGGACAGGCCGTGTAGTTTAGCCGTGTATGAGGGATATACATGGCGTGTGAGTACGTCGGCGAGGAAAGGAAGAGGAACCCAGTACACGCCGTGTACCCAGAGGTACACGCCGTGTACTCATGTCGAAAGGCTCGGAAAGTAAGTCAGCGGAACCTTTCCGCCTTATGAATAGTTAAATGAACCATACACGGCGTGTAGTCCCAAAGTACACGCCGTGTACTTTCTTTTTTTTCTTAAAACGGGCAGTAGCCTCGTTTTGAGGCAGAACACACCATCCTCCACCCCAAATCGGCCGAATCTTAATTTGCTTCCTGGTTCTTCGTCCAAACTCCGATCCGATCTCGGTTGGATGCGTTGGAACCCCCTCGGTAAGGCCTTGATTCCTTTTTGGCCGTTTTGTTTGATTTTCTTTGTAGAACAAGTTATATCCCTTTGAGCGGTTTTGAATCTTTTGTAGATTTACCGCGTTTTAGACCGAATTGGTAGGTGTTACCGGAGGAGTAGCATCGTGCGAGTCTCAGGTAGGTGGTGCATACCTCATTTTGTGTTTTCGTGGTTGTTTGGGTAATGCGGCCTTTGGCGCGTTTTCGAGTATTTTTGAGCGGGACCTGTTTTATCTGCTTTGTTCATACTGTAATGCTTATGGGACCTCTGGGATGCTTTTGGGTATGCTCGGTTACTAGGTTGCATGAGCAGGGCCGGGTGAGGGGTCGTTGCTCATCGGGGCATTTTGGTCGGGGAACGCCAAAATGGTTTTATTAAATTATTAAGGTGTTAAACTTCTTAGTTTAATTTATTAAATCCTGTTATAATTGTTAGAGGCATTTAAGACCTCAGTGCTGGTATGGGACAGCACCCTGCATAGTGCAATTCAACTGTTTAGTTTGTTTTGCCTGGTTATGTTTTCTGTTTACATATGTTATATATGCGATTGTTGAATTGCATCTGCTGGACCCTTTGGGTTGTGTTGGGCTTGGCCCGGTTACACTTGAGTGATGCCGATCACAGGTTGGGGCTTTGCCCAGGTTACTTTGGGTGGTTTTGACCACGGGATTGGGCGTCATGGACGTCGAATTGAGGCAGTGTGACTGTCAGGTTGGGCATGGCCCGAGTTACTTGGATGGCGAGGCCATCGTACTTGAGCGACATGGTCGCAGGGACACAAGGTGTCAGATGTTTTGGTGGCTTATGACTATTTTGGGTGATTACCGCTCACCGGGACTTGAGTAGTGTGCACACAGAGATACTCCGTGATGAGGTGGTTTTGACCACTCGTGTGGGTAGAGGCCCCCGTAGTTGCGGTTAGGTATTTTGGTTAGGGGTGCTTACCGTAGAAAGCCATGGGGAAGGTGAAGAGCCTTCAGGAAATGGGCGTGCCTTCGGGACGTCGGTACTTAAGACATGAGGTGTCAGGAGGCACATGGTGCCGGGTCACTATTTCGGGCGTGCCTTCGGGACGTCGGTACTTGAGACACGAGGTGTCAGGAGGCACATGGTGTCGGGTTACTATTTTGGGCGTGCCTTCGGGACGTCGGTACTGGAGGCATGAGGTGTCAGGAGGCACGTGGTGCCAGGTTACATGACAGAGATTCCGGCGTTGGCCGAAGCAGGTGACACTCCCTGGTGGCTGTTGAGCACCAGTGGAGTTTGTGTTTACTTGTGCACTGTACTGTTTACTGCTTTCCTTGTAAATGCATGACTGCTTAAATACATATATTTGGTACGCACCGTTGGGTGGTATCCTACTGAGTTTTGTCTCACACCCTACACGGGCCTTCGGGATGCGTGTAGACTTTATTGATTTACGTGCAGGAAAGCGGCTAGCATCAGGAGCTGGGCTGCATTAGTTATTGCATGGAGATGGTATGGACCTTGAGGTCATGCCTAGATGGGTTTACCTTGTTTTGTTTACTTTCTGTATTGGCATGCTTATTGTAGCTACTGTTGGTTAGCCATTGGCGCCCTGTTTATATTCAGTTGTGTATGACCTGCTTTGGATGCATGTTTTACTGTTCAGTAGTAGTTACATGTTATCAGCATGCTGTTTTGTTTATTTCCGCTGTTGTTGTTTCATTTACTGTTTCCGCTGTTTATCTATATTGATTATGCTTCCGCTCTGCGGGTCTGGTTCGAGTCTGCTGAGTCTTTCTTTCCACTGCATCTTTACTGTTATACTTGGACCAGTACCCTTATTAAGATCCTCCGAGAGGGTATAGCCTCCCCACTATACCTAACAGACCCTCGCTGCTAGTCGGCAGCCTTTGGCGTTCAGGGAGGTGTGCCTAAGGTAGTAACACCTGACCCGTTCGGCACTGTTCGGGTGGCTGGCCGGGTCTGGGATGTTACAAAGTTGTATCAGAGGAGTTCTTGACATGGATTTAGTAGCAGTGCTTTACTGGATACTAATGAGTTTG
This sequence comes from Viscum album, assembly GCA_963277665.1. Classification (NCBI taxonomy): domain Eukaryota; kingdom Viridiplantae; phylum Streptophyta; class Magnoliopsida; order Santalales; family Viscaceae; genus Viscum; species Viscum album. The sequence goes on from OY728127.1 coordinate 27,795,215, forward strand.
AGGCTTCTCGTTTCTTTCTGCTGGTTTTACTATTTGGGTATGGTAGACTGGAGATAAGTTTTTGTTACTGGAACTGGGTTTCTAACTTGTGCTTGGGTGCCTGCAGCCCCAGGTATGAGGGAAGGACCAAGTTACCATGGGTGGGAACTTCTGTTTTCTTTTGCTCAGATTACAGTTTATATGATTTCCACCTCGGTGGTTCACTTGATGTGTGATGTTCGTGATTGTGATATGTAACCCTTGACCCAGAATGGTAAGGGAGAATTGGACCTTGGCCCAGTATGGAAAGGCTTGGTTGCTTGGCTTTTTATAGGCACATTTTACGGTATTTCAATTTCATAATTGCACGTATTCTTTGTGAAGTGATAATGACATGTGAATAAAATAAATCAATTGCCATGCTTTATCTGCTTTGAAATGTAAAATGGTGAAATTCCTGATAGAATTGCTAGTTGTTTCAATGTGTATGCCATGCTTTATATTTTGTAGAATTGCATGCTGCAGGATAATTGGGTCTGACTCTTATGAGAGCAGGAAGGTACTATGGGTGAGGTAGTGTAACTGTCAGGATTGGGCGACTCGGTCGTCGGTTTGAGGCAACGTGAGTTGTCAGGACGGGCATGGCCCGAGGTACTTTGATACTTGGCTCTGTTGAGGGCGGGTAAGGAGGTCGTGAGGCCGGGATGCCGTGGGGCATGGGTTGCGGTGAGGGGGAGTAAGGGTAGTTGTTATGCACTGCCTTTTACTGCTTTCCTTATCTGCGTAGAATATATTTTTATATATATATGGGTTGTCTGGCCATTTATGGTATTCAGCGGGTTACTTGAGGTGCCGAGGGCATCGGGGCATCGTGGATGTGAGTTACTTGAGGTGCTAGGCACCAGGACCTCGTGGAGGCGGACACCGATGTGGTGCGGGTTACGTTGGGTGTCGGTAGCGACACAGGAGCACCAACAAGGTGCAGGGGTGACGATGCGTCACGGGAGGACTGTGCATCTGGGAAAAAGGTTAGTAAACCTTGTTTGCTTTAAATTTTGTTGGTTGAGACCGAGTAGACAATCCTAAGGTGGGGAGCCCCTTGAGGAATTTAGCCAGAACCTTGGGACCGGGGTAGTCCAGGTTGTTTAACTGGGATGGGAGTGTTCGGTGCCATCTTCGGGTTTCCTTTGGTAGCTCGGGGACGAGCTACGTTAAGGTGGGGAGTTTTTAAGAACCCGGGTTTTTAGAATGGGTCAAAATCCCGACCCTGTTTAAATTTTTGACAGGTTTCTGAGGAAACTGGATTTAATGGGAAGTTTCTGAAAATTTCCAGACTACACGTCGTGTACTCTAAGTACACGCCGTGTGTGTGTAGGCGAGTGACCGACCATGTGCTCGCCGAGTACATGTCGTGCAGTGACCGTGTAGAGTTTTCTTACTACACGGCGTGTAGTTTTGAACACGCCGTGTAGACCGCCGACCGTGTGAAGCCATAAATGGCGTGTAGGCCGTTGGTCGGGTAAGAACCAGGGACACGTCGTGTTCCCTTTGGACACGCTGTGTAGTCTAGCCATGTATGAGGGATATACATGGCGTGTGAGTACGTCGGCGAGGAAAGGAAGAGGAACCCAGTACACGCCGTGTACCCAGAGGTACACGCCGTGTACTCATGTCAGCAGGATCGGAAAGTAAGTCGACGAAACCTTTCTGCCTTATGAACAGTTAAATGAACCATACACGGTGTGTAGTCCTAAAGTACACGCCGTGTACTTTCTTTTTTTGCTTAAAACGGGCAGTAGCCTCGTTTTGAGGTAGAACACACCATCCTCCGCCCCAAATCGGCCGAATCTTAATTTGCTTCTCGGTTCTTCGTCCGAACTCTGATCTGATCTCGGTTGGATGCGTTGGAACCCCCTCAGTAAGGTCTTGATTCCTTTTTGGCCGTTTTGTTTGATTTTCGTTGTAGAACGAGTTATAGACCTTTGAGAATTTTTTAATCTTTTTTAGATTTACCGTGTTTTAGACCGAATTGGCGGGTGTTACCGGAGGAGTAGCATCGTGCGAGTCTCAGGTAGGTGGTGCATACCTCGTTTTGTGTTTTCGTGGTTGTTTGGGTAACACGACCTTTTGTGAGTTTTCGGGTATTTTGAGTAGGACCTGTTTTATCTGCTTTGTTCATACTGTAATGCTTATGGGACCTCTGGGATGCTTTTGGGTATGCCCGGTTACTAGGTTGCGTGAGCAGGGCCGGGTGAGGGGTCGTTGCTCATCGGGGCATTTTGGCCGGGGAACGCCAAAATGGTTTTATTAAATTATTAAGGTGTTAAACTGCTTAGTTTAATTTATTAAATCCTTTTATAATTGTTAGAGGCATTTAAGACCTCGGTGCTGGTATGGGACAACACCCTGCATAGTGCAATTCAACTGTTTAGTTTGTTTTTCCTGGTTATGTTTTCTGTTTACATATGTTATATATGCGATTGATAAATTGCATCTGCTGGACCCTTTGGGTTGTGTTGGGCTTGGCCCGGTTACGCTTGAGTGATGCTGATCACAGGTTGGGGCTTTGCCCGGGTTACTTTGGGTGGTTTTGACCACGGGATTGGGCGTCATGGACGTCGGATTGAGGCAGTGTGACTGTCAGGTTGGGCATGGCCCGGGTTACTTGGATGGCGAGGCCATCGGACTTGAGCGACATGGTCGCAGGGACACAAGGTGTCAGATGTTTTGGTGGCTTAGGACTATTTTGGGTGATTACCGCTCACCGGGACTTGAGTAGTGTGCACACAGAGATACTTCGTGATGAGGTGGTTTTGACCACTCGTGTGGGTAGAGGCCCCCGTAGTTGCGGTTAGGTATTTTGGTTGGGGGTGCTTGCCGTAGAAAGTCACAGGGAAGGTGAGGAGCCTTCAGGAAATGGGTGTGCCTTCGGGACGTCGGTACTTAATACACGAGGTGTCAGGAGGCACATAGTGCCGGGTCACTATTTTGGGCGTGCCTTCGGGATGTCAGTACTTGAGACATGAGGTGTCAGGAGGCACATGGTGCCGGGTTACTATTTTGGGCGTGTCTTCGGGACGTCGGTACTGGAGGCATGAGGTGTCAGGAGGCACGTGGTGCCAGGTTACACGACAGAGATTCCGGCGTTGGCCGAAGCAGGTGACACTCCCTGGTGGCTGTTGAGCACCAGTGGAGTTTGTGTTTACTTGTGCACTGTATTGTTTACTGCTTTCCTTGTAAATGCACGACTGATTAAACACATAAATTCGGTACGCACCGTTGGGTGGTATCCTACTGAGTTTTGTCTCACACCCTACACGGGCCCTTCGGGACGCGTGTAGACTTTATGGATTTACGTGCAGGAAAGAGGCTAGCTTCAGGAGATGGGCTGCGTTAGTTATTGCATGGAGATGGTATGGACCTTGAGGTCATGCCTAACTGGGTTTACCTTGTTTTGTTTACTTTCTGTATTGGCATGCTTATTGTAGCTACTGTTGGTTACCCATTGGCGCCCTGTTTATATTCAGTTGTGTATGACCTGCTTTGGATGCATGTTTTACTGTTTAGTAGTAGTTACATTTTATCAGCATGCTGTTGTGTTTATTTCCACTGCTGTTGTTTCATTTACTACTTCTGATGTTTATCTATATTGATTATTCTTCCGCTCTACGGGTCTGGTTCGAGTCTGCTGAGTCTTTCTTTCCACTGCATCTTTACTGTTATACTTGGACCAGTACCCTTATTAAGATCCTCCGAGAGGGTATAGCCTCTCCACTATACCTAACAGACCCTCGCTGCTAGTCGGCAGCCTTTGGCATTCGGGGAGGTGCGCCTAAGGTAGTAACACCCGACCCGTTCGGCACTGTTCGGGTGGCTGGCCGGGTCTGGGATGTTATAAGACAATCATATTTAATGTGGATAGCCTCCCATTCACAAGCATTTTTGAGGTTCAAACCGGCAAGGACAGCCTGGGCTTCAGCAACAACGGGTTCCCAAAAGGTGTGGGTTGACTCTTGTTTGGAAGCAATAATATTTCCACAATAGTCTCGGACCATAATTCCTAGACCAAAAAACCCATCCTTGGGGAGAGAAGAATCAACATTGATCTTGAGGGTCCCAACTGGGGGAGGGCTCCATCTGGTAACAACTGGGTGAGAGTCAGGTGGCCCATCCTGGTTAGGGTTTCATCTCCACCCATCGATCCAGGAAGTTGCGCAATCAATCCATAAACCACAGGGTTTTAGAGAATGATAAAAGATGATGTCATTCCGTCTAACCCATACAATCCAAGACAAAACACACAGAAATGCAACCTTATTATCAGTGAATGAGAAAGACCAAAGTGTCAGTAGAGATGGGAGATTCGACACCGCATCTAGTAGAAGCTCTGAACGATAACCCCAAGTAGTACAAACCTCTTTTTCTCCTTGACACTGGAGAATATCATGCATCGGGGATTCCAGTTCGTCCAAACAAAGGGGACATAGGTGGTTGTCCATAACATGGCGGTAGGAGAGGAAATCCATAATGAGGATAATTTCATTACACACCTACCACCAAAAGTAACAGATCTTTGGGGGGCATCCAAATGCCATATTGTTTTCCAGATCCCCTCCCTAACCTTAAAACGAGTGTCGAGAGCAAGTATGTACCCTGATTTCACTGTATAGGATCCCAATATGTCATTGCTCTAAAATAGATGGTCCTGCCCCACATCAAGAACATAGGTAATACTAAGGATAATTCTTTTATCTCTTTCATTGAACCAATATTTTAATTTATCTAATCACCAATCATTTATAGAATCATCGAAGAGGCTTCAGGCAGTGTCATCCTCAGATCCAAGTAAGACCAGTGAAGTGGTCAGCATGCTATCCTTATCAATAAACCAAGGATCATTCCAAATATTGACTTTTGTTCCATTCCTGATCCTCCAGCCAGTACCTTTTGCAAGAAGGTTTCGTGAACCCCAGATACTCCTCTAGAGGAAGCTGGGATGGGGGCCAGGAGAGGAGTTTTGTAAGTCTGAGTGGGGGAAGTATTTTTCTTGGAAAATCCACGCACATAGAGATGAATGTTGAGTTAAGAGGTGCCAACCCTGATTTTCCAGAAGGGTGTCATTAAAAAAAAGCAGATATCCCAGAACCCCATTCAACCACTTTATTTGGGGGTGCAGAGTGACTTCCAGGAAATCTAATGAATTTTGTTTCTCCCATTATTATTGATCCACCAGAAGTTGGAAGTGTGGGAATGAATTTGGTCAACAGTTGCACCAAGAATCTTAAATAGTGACATTATATAGCTTGGGATGTCTTGAAGAGATGCCTTGATGAGAGTTTCTTTTCCCACTTTAGATATTCTCTTCGGATCCCAGCCTTGGATTTTTTTTCTCAATTCTATCCACAGTGCATGAGAAAATTTCTTTTTTAGATCATCCAACCATCGTGGGAAGCCCAATGTATTTATTATGTTTTTAAACCATTTTAATGCCTACAGTAGCACAAAGCTCCGCTCTCTTGTTTGGTGGAACACCAGAATTAAAGGAAATTTCTGATTTGGTCTGGTTAATCACCTATCCGGAGGCCCTCTCATAGATGAGGATAACATAGAAAATTGTGATATATTCATCATGAGTGGATCTATATAAGAGAAATCAGTCATCTACAAAGAAGATGTGTGAAATTGGTAGGATAATTAAACATACCTTTTTCCCATGGATCAAGTTGGAGGAAGCTACCATAGAAATGAGTTTGGAAAAAACATCAACAACTAAAATGAAGAGAAAGTGGGAGAGGGGGTCTCCCTAGAGAAGGCCTCATGTGGGGAAGAATACTTGGGAGAGTCCACCATTAACATTGATCCTGAAAGAAATAGAAGAAACATGGTGCATGATCATATCAGTCCATTTGGGGCAGAAGCCAATTTTTGTCATGAAAAACTGTAGGAACTACCACTACACTCTATCATATGCCTTGGTCATATCTAGATTCCAATCCATGATACCTCTTTTCACATTTGGTCATGTTTTCATAGAGTGGAACACCTCATGGTCCACAATAGTGTTATCTATGATGAGCCTTTTTGCCACAAAGGCACTTTGATTTTCAGAGATAATGAAAGGTAACCACACACACAGTCGATTGACTAAAATCTTTAAGAAAATTTTATAGGAGACATTGCATAGGCTAATTGGCCTAAAGTACAAACCCAAGAGGGGTTTCTTAATCTTTGGTATAAGGGAAATAGTAGTTTCATTAAGGGAGAAAAGATTGATTTTCCCCGCCCAAATACCTTTCATGGGAGTAGAAATGCGATGGCCAATAATGTGCCGATATTTCTTAAAGAAGAAGACATGGAAACCATCTGGGCTCGGGGATTTTTTGGAATGGATCTGTTTAAGGTCTCGTGGGATCTCTTCATCTGAGAGGTCCTTTGTGAGCAGGCGATTCATATCATTAGTTATCATGGGTTTGATGCATGTCTCAACCTCAGCCAAAATGGTGGAGTCCCATGCAGTAGACAAATTCTGAAAATAACTGGAAATAATATCATGGATTTCTTCAACACTGGATTCAATTCTGCCATCAGGATATGAGAGGTAGGAAATAGTGTTTTTTTGTTGCCTGGAAAAAGCTTTCTGGTGAAAAAATTAGGTGTTTCCATTCCCTTCTTTAATGTGGGTTTCGCACACACACATTGCCCAGAATCTTTCCTTAATGCGAAGGGCCGCATCCAATTCACCTTGAAGAAAACAAATTTTAGAGAGTAGCATCGGTTGGGGATCACACAAGGAGGTAATTTAACTATAATTCAATTGATTCATAGTTCTTGTCAGGTTGTTGAGATTTATTATTGCTCCAGACTCTCAAATTAGAAGCCACTTGATGAAGGTTGAGGTCGATGTCTGGGTTTCCAGCTTTCCAACTTGAGCAAACAACTCCTTCATATTCACAATATTTTGCCCAAAAACTTTCAAATCTGAAGGATTTTCCATATATTTGGGTATCAATACTATGAGAACAATCAATGGAAATAGGGAAGTGGTTAGATGAGTTTGATGCCAAATGAGAGATTTGGAAAGTTCTAAAAATGTCGGTCCAATCCGTCGAGCCCAGAAATTTTTCCAGACGCTCTACAATGTGTGTACATTCTGAGTTCCCTTGAAACTAGGTGAACAGGCTACCTATAAGACAAGATCAAACAAATCCACCCTAGATATCTCCTCCTGAAATCCTTACATCACAACATAGGACCGATAAGCATCGCCGCTTTTTCATTCTGATATAGAATCTCGTTGAAGTCACCACCAAAGAGGATAGGATCCAACAATCTTCTTCGTAATGAGAAAAGAAGATCCCATGATTTCCATTTCTCATTATATGATGGCCATCCATAAAAACCCACAAAAGTCCATGGCGGGATGAGGGAATCGTGAATTGAAGCAGCCACAGGATTCAAGGAAAAATAGATGATTCTGATGTCAATGTTGTCCTTCCATAATAAGAACAATTCCCCCACATGGCCTTGGTGAGGAACCAGAAAGCAGCCATGAAAGCCACATTCGTACGCAATACCAGTGTTGTCCTTGTTTTCCAACATGGTTTCAGATTAAAAAACCATATTAGGGAAACTTTTAGCATAGTGGTGCTGGAGTATCCAAACTGTTCATGGGTTGTCAAGCCCACAGCAGTTCCAGATTAGGATAATCATTGTGGTAGGTGGGGCTGGACCACTCCAACCTCTTCCTCTTGAAGTTCTAGAAGGGTTCCATCTTCGAAAACTTTCCATCTTTTTGGGTATCTATCATTTTCTAATGGTTCCTACAATAATCATTTTGATCCACTTATTTATGTTAAGCCCAAAGCACAACAGTGATCGTCTCTTATATTCCTTTTCCACATACATGGAATTTTTGGCATGGACAAAGCAGAGGAGACCAAGGCCTCATCTGGTTGTAGAGAATGCGAGGTGGGACAACCCCTGGAAGTACAACCGGTGTCTAGGGGGTCTGAGCATATTCATTTGGGACTAATCGATATAAAAGGATGATCCCCATAGGGTGGAGTACTGAAACCCTTAAACATGGTCATTGTTGACGAGGGGGACATCTTGGATTTGTCGATGTTAACATTTCCCACCGAAGGGATGTTATTTAGATAACTCTCAGTACCACTTGACTACTTTGGTTTGTACAAGGTTGTCTAGGGAGGAGGTGGTCCGACAAAGATGATATTACTATGTGTGGGGGCCTTTTGCATACAGTGAGCCTTGGTGGGACTTTCTCTATCTCTTTGATTTTCTATTTTGGGTATAAAATACGTTTTTATATTTTTTTCCCATAGCCATGGGTCATACTGCATCACCAGAGTTCCATCTTTGTTTGGAACTTTCCCTGCACAATCCTTTTCTGAATGTTCAAGACAACCATAGAAGAAGTAGAATATTGGAAGCTTTTCATATTCTAAGGATATCCAAGATTTTGATCCATCCAAAGTTAGAAAGGTATCCCTCATAAGGGGTTTTGCAACCTCTATCAGCACTGTAATCCTTACTAATGACCCCCAATGAATGGGGTCCGATTGATCACATTCCACGAACATACCAATGCGATTTCTGATTTCTTTCATCACCCAGTCTGATCTGCCACTAAAGGGGATACCAGTTAGCTGCATCCAAAAAGGGAACTTGGAAAATCATTATTAAGGTTATCCTCATTGTTCTTCAGCTCTTCTAGTAATGAAATATGGTTATCAAATAACCACGACATTTCTTATAGAACTTTTTGTTTATCCATTATGTTGAAGAATTTGAAGATTAGATGCCCCGATCCTACTTCACTTATTGCCACTCCGTTAGCCAGATGCCAAACTGATTGTAGGGTATTCTTCAAATCACCCAGGTTGAAGGGTTTTTCAGAGGCGGACTTCCAGATTAATAATAGGGATATACGTCGTACTATGATAGAATCATTGTCGTTGGTGGTAATAATATTTTCTTTCTCTTTGTCAGTGAGTGAGAGATTTTTCCAATTATCAATATGATCGTTCTCTATTAAAAGGGGTAAAATGGGGCATCAAAGTCGTGATCACAGGAATCCTCAGATGAAACGTTTCCAGCTGCTGAGTCAGACCCATGACCTCATGACTTTGCGGACAAGAGAGAAGTGGGGCCACACCCTATGAAGCAAGGCCTCCGCATACCCTACTGGGAAACACACTTCACGGGCCACACCACTGTTTACCATGCACGACAGCACCCTTCGTGATTAGACCACTATGAACCGCACCTAATCAAGAAACACAAGGAAAAACGTTCACGAACAAGGAATCCACATACAAGGATTCCATGGGTCATGTAACTCTAAGATTTTAGGAGTCGCTACACAAAAACACTCATCACAAACCACACCGCTGTCGGTCGATGAAGATGGATCAATGAGGATCTCTACGCACTGAAACCCTACAGAGACTCCTTTCTGAGAAGCAAATAGCCTGAAGCCAAAAATGGGTAATTTTTTTATATGGGTTTTAAAAAAACAAAAAATAGGTAAAAGGGGTTAGGGTTCACATATTTTTAAAACTGGGTCCGAGATGCGTGAACCCCGTTCACGCATCACCGACCCCGGGAAGATGCGTGAACGGGGTTCACGCATCTTAACCGCGCTGAAGGATGCGTGAACCGCGTTCACGCATCCTTCACGAAGTTGATGAAGGATGCGTGAACGGGGTTCACGCATCCTACAGTAACTTTTTTTTTAAAATTTTTATTTTTTTTAAAATTTTTATTTTTATTTTTATTTTTATTTTTATTTTTTGTTTTGTTTTGTTATATATATATATATATATATATATATATACAAACAAAACATAAAATTCAGCAGAATTTATCTGCTATTTAATATCCAGCAGAACTGCCATTACAGCAGTCTGGATTCTGACAGAAACCATCACCCAGGGCTCTCTTTTATAAGAGGGCTTGCCCAGGAAATCATACTGCATTTCCGATGTGGGATTCAGGTTCTCTTTTCCTGCACAGAACATTCTGCATTTCCGATGCGGGATTCTGTTTCAAGTACGTGACTTTGAAAGACTATAAAATACAAACTATACGACCAATATAAATAAAACTTAAAACATGGATTAAACATATAATAAATAGTTGAAAATGAAAAGAATTTCGTAAAAAGGGTTGATGAATAATAATTTATAAGCTTTCAAAACCACCAACTTGAAACTTAAAAAAGTTTCAAGTACGTGATTTTGAAAGATTATAAAATAAAAACTATAAGACCAATATGAATGAAACTTAAAACATGGATTAAACATACAAGAAATAGTTGAAAATAAAAACAATTTCATAAAAAGTGTTGATGAATAATAATTTATAAGCTTTCAAAACCACCAACTTGAAACTTAAAAATGTTTCAAGTACGTGTCTTTGAAAGATTATAAAATACAAACTATATGAACAATATGAATGAAACTTAATATACGGATTAAACATATAATTATTAATTACATAATAATTAATTAGTTAATTAGTAAATTAGTAATATAATAAATAATTATAAATATTCATTACAATTATTAGTTATTAATTATTAAAAATTAATTATATATTAATTAATTAGTTAATTAGTAATATAATTTTTAATTATTATTATAATTATTAATTATATAATTAATGATTATATTACTAATTAACTAATTAATTGTTATGTAATTAATAATTAAAAATTATATTACTAATTAACTAATTAATTAATATATAATTAATTTTTAATAATTAATAATTATATTGGTAATTAACTAATTAATTATTATATAATTAATAATTACTAATTATAATTACTAATTATATTACTAATTATAATAAATAATTATATTACTAATTAATATATAATAATTATAGTTAATAATTATAGTACTAAATAACCAATTAATTTTTAATAGTTAATCATTATATTGGTAATTAGCTACTTAATTATTATATAATTAATAATTAATAATTAATAATTAATAATTAATAATTATAATAAATAATTATAATCACTAATTATATTACTAATTAATCAATTACTTATTTTATAATTAATAATTATATTACAAATTAACTAATTAATAATTATAGATAAATAAAAAATAATTATAATTAATAAATAGATTACTAATTAGCTAATTAATTATTATATAATAAATAATAAATAATTATATTTAATAATTATATTATTAATTAACTAATTAATTATTATATAATTAATAATTAATAATTAATAATTATAATTATAATTAATAATTATTATTAAGATTTATATTACTAATTAACTAAGTAATTATCAATTAATAATTATACTACTAATTAACTAATTAACTATTATATAATTATATTACTAATTAACTAATTAATTATTGTGTATTAGTAATTAATAATTAATAATTATATTAATTATTAACTAATTAATAATTATATTACTAATTAACTAATTAATTATTAACTATTTGTTATATGTTTAATCCATGTTTTAATTTTCATTTATATTGGCTTTATAGTTTGTATTTCATAGGCTTTCAAAGGCACGTAAACGTATTTAAGTTTCAAGTTGGTGTTTTGAAAACTTATAAATTATTTTTCATTAATTTTTTTTTTATGAAATTCTTTTTATTTTCAACTATTTCTTATATGTTTAATCCGTATATTAAGTTTCATTCATATTGTTCATATAGTTTGTATTTTATAATCTTTCAAAGACACGTACTTGAAACATTTTTAAGTTTCAAGTTGGTGGTTTTGAAAGCTTATAAATTATTATTCATCAACACTTTTTATGAAATTGTTTTTATTTTCAACTATTTCTTGTATGTTTAATCCATGTTTTAAGTTTCATTCATATTGGTCTTATAGTTTTTATTTTATGGTCTTTCAAAGTCACGTACTTGAAACTTTTTTAAGTTTCAAGTTGGTGGTTTTGAAAGCTTATAAATTATTATTCATCAACCCTTTTTACGAAATTCTTTTCATTTTCAACTATTTATTATATGTTTAATCCATGTTTTAAGTTTTATTTATATTGGTCGTATAATTTGTATTTTATAGTCTTTCAAAGTCACGTACTTGAAACAGAATCCCGCATCGGAAATGCAGAATGTTCTGTGCAGGAAAAGAGAACCTGAATCCCACATCGGAAATGCAGTATGATTTCCTGGGCAAGCCCTCTTATAAAAGAGAGCCCTGGGTGATGGTTTCTGTCAGAATCCAGACTGCTGTAATGGCAGTTCTGCTGGATATTAAATAGCAGATAAATTCTGCTGAATTTTATGTTTTGTTTGTATATATATATATATATATATATATATATATATATATATATATATATATATATATATATAAAACAAAACAAAACAAAAAAATAAAAATAAAAATTTTAAAAAAAAAGTTACTGTAGGATGCGTGAACCCCGTTCACGCATCCTTCATCAACTTCGTGAAGGATGCGTGAACGCGGTTCACGCATCCTTCAGCGCGGTTAAGATGCGTGAACCCCGTTCACGCATCTTCCCGGGGTCGGTGATGCGTGAACGGGGTTCACGCATCTTGGACCCAGTTTTAAAAATATGTGAACCCTATACCCTGTTAGCAAATTTTAATTTTTTAAAAACCCACATAAAAAAATTATCCGCCAAAAATCATAGATCTCCAAAAAAGAAACCACCGAAGGCACGATAGCTAGTCGCAAACTGAAGGAAGCCTGGAAGCTGATTGGATGTCGGGTCTGCGGAAGAGAGAGCCAGGCGCCAGGGGAGATCAGAGATCTCAAAACGCGATGACCCAAAAAAGGAACACAAAGCAGGGCAAAGGAAGAAGACAGAAGCACCACACCAGGGTTATCCGAGGAAGATCAGTTGGGGAAGAAGAGATGAAGCGCAAAAAAAACACCCAACCCTAGTACTTCCTAGGAGGGGAAACTCTCACATAGTGGGAGAGACAACAAAGGTTTTTGGTATTTTTATAAAACATAAAAGTTTATTTAAAATTTTATAATTAATATAATGATTAAAAAGATTTTTTTTCATAAAATAGAATAATAAGTTAATATTTCAATTTTTTAGGATTATAAGATAATTTTATGAGACCTTAGTTAATTTTTCAAGTGTCATAAAATCGCTTATAATTTTAAATTTTTTATTTTTTGAGAAAATGGTGTTTTTAATTAAAAATTTAATTTATCATATTTAGAAAAATACTTTTCATAAAATAGATTTCATTTTTGAATTATACACATTGAAAATTGGTTAGGTTTAATTTTTGGTATTTTCTGAAACAGTTAAATTTTCAGTGAATAGAAAAACATACAGTTTTTAAGAAAATACATTATTTTTATGACATCTTGAAGACATAATTATGATATAAAATTTATTAAATTTATTTAATAATTAAATTATGATTTTATAAGAGTAATATTTTATAGAAATATTTAAAAACATGTATGTTATTATTTATTTCATGATAGGTATAAAAAATTATTGTGAGTGTCGACGCATTGTCTGTGCAGCATTGACAATGTCAAATTTGGTTTCTTATAAATAATAATTGAGTGATGAAAATTAGTTTCATTAATTTTAATTAATTATTATGTATTATTTATATTTTTATATATTAAATTATAATTTTATAGTTATATAATATTAATATTTTCCAAATGCATGTGCAATGCTTGTGGAGGATAAGAAAAGACAAAATAACAAAGACATGTATATGAGTCAATATACATAATGAATGAATATTGAACATTATTTTGTACCTAATTTATTTATTTTTATGATATTAATTTATTTTTAATTTTTATATATGAAATAATTAACATTAATGCTTATGCAACGCTGACGCAACACTTGTGCAGACATAGGAAAAATAAATAAAATGTTTTTAATTAAAATTATAAGAATTATTAAATGACCCATATTTTGACTAAAACTTTTTATATAAGAAATTTCCGACCATTATAATGTTTTGATTTAAATTTGGGACATTTTGGACCCACATGAGTCACTTTAAATCCTTTATAATATTTTATTTCAAAAGGAAGTCAAGTTGCCACATTATAGTTTTTAATTTGTATAATATTTTAATATGAGGTTTTCCAAAAGTTTTATTCAAAAAAGAATTGCATTTAGAAATATAATAAAAATATTTTTCTCATAGAATTTTATTTTTAATTTTTAGACAACAAATAAATATCATAACGTCTTTCACAAATATAATACAGTATTAATTTAATTAATGAATAAATCAAATTAATGATATTAAAAATAAAAAAAAATTAATTTGAGGTTTTTAAGCTAATTAATATTTTCCCTAGATGAATATGATGTGTCTATGATATAATAAAAAAAATTATTCAAATTTGAAACTTCATTTTGATGTGTTTAAATTCATAGTTATGAATAGTTTTTATTTTGATAAAAATTATTTTTCATGAATAAAATATTTTATTAAATTATTTAAAAATCACAAAATCATTGAACAAGTCAAAAATGATATTATTAATTCTAAAATGTAATAAAATTTAGTTTTTAGCCATTTTTGTAAGTCTTAAACCCTATAATAGATTTATTGTATTTTAATAATTTGAGTAATTCCTAAGTTACCCCTCACATCCCTTATAAATGGAGGCTCCTTCCTTCACAAATTGTAACGTCCCGGTTCCAGAAGCCACCCAGAGACGCCCCGTACCCGGTTGGTCACATGGCCTCAAGTTCATTTCCCCAAACACCAGAGGTTGCCGACTAGTAGTGAGAGCTTTGGGTGTGATAGTGGGGAAACTATGCCCACATTGGCAGAGTAACACAGCGGAAGTAAACAGATATACAATAGTGGAAGCAGTAAACATACTAAATAACAGTAACAGCGGAAGACTGATGAAAGAAACAATTGAAGCACACATATATATATGATGCATGATACATATGTCTAAGAAAGCAACCAAACAAATCACAATGCGGGAATATAGTACAAAACCCAAGTACAAAGAAAAGCAGTAACAGCTCCACAACATCGCAAGCCTAAGTTTGGTCCCATGCTCTCTTGCTCTAAAGCAGTCAAAATCCTTAAGTAGAAGGGCGCTTTCCCTTATCTATACCTGCAGCAGTATAATCTGTTTGGACCCAAAAGCATGGCCCAAATAGGGTGTAAGAATAAATCCCAGTAGGCAACCACCACAAGATCTGTGCCTAACAGTCAGTGAATATATGGAAGGTAATAAACAAAAGAAGGTAGTGAACAAGGAAGTACTCAGCAGTAACCAATCCTACAGTTTCAAAGCATTCAATTTCATATATCAAGTAAATAGCTAATCAAGTAGGAAAACACAAACAGGTAACCCTCTGGGAAGTACTCACAGTATATCCCCTCTGGTCCTACCTAGCAACACAAACAACCCTCTGGGAAGCACACACAGTCTACCCCTCTGGTTCAAATTACAAGGATATAACAAAGACTCTCTAAGGAAGCTCTCTCAGTCAATTCCCCTTATAGTCTAAGTCGTTAAAGACTCTCTGAGGAAGCTCACACGGTCAACTCCCCTTATAGTCAAAAGTGATAAAGACTCTCTGAGGAAGCTCACATGGTCAATTCCCCATATAGTCAAAAGTGTTCAAATACTCTCTGAGGAAGCTCACACAGTCAATTCCCCTTATAGTCTACTGCACCAGGTTCTCACAGCCCTGTGTAAGTCAAACAAGCATAGCAATGCAATATGGACAAAGTAAACCTAAAGAACTACTTTGCTAATAGTCTACAATATATTAAGCATGTCAGATCAAATATTCACTACATCCTACAATACTAGGCATGGGAAAACATCAAGGAAGCCTAACAGGCTAAATAGGACCAAACGGTCGTAAACAGAACATGCATGGGCAAACACTTCCAAAGCATAGAAAAAAAACCTTATTCACGTCCAATTAACCTCTACTCACGCATATCAAAATATCAGGAAACTAACATGGTTAAAACGGTAAACACGCAATACCCCGTTAGAGGGTATTGGACAAAGTTGCACATATAACTCAAAGACTTTCATCAAAAAGGCACAAACCACCTACCTCGGTGTTGGGAGATCTCTATACATGAACCTCAATCCTTGAATCGGCCAAGAACACCGTAGATCTACAAAAACGTTTAAAACATTCAACGGAGGATAACTTGAGAAAGAGGAGAAATCAGGAAACAAAGCTATAGAAGAAGGAAGAGATTACTGAGGCGATCCCAATGCAATCAACAATGGTTGATTTGGAGAATGGGTGCTCAATTAGGGGATCGGGGAAGAAACACGGTTGTATGGGTGCTCTTGGTCGAAGAAGGCAAAGAAGAAGGTGAATCTGTCGATAAGACGCGACCCCGGTCCGTTTAATAAAAAAAAGAAAATACATGGTATGTACTTTGGAAGTACACGGCGTGTACTTTTTGTTTATGTACCCCGCATTAGGCAGCCTCCAGGTCACCCCCACACGGTCGTGTGTGCGGACATTACACGGCCAGCACACGGCTTCATGTGGCAACCGAGTACACGGCGTGTACTCATAAAGTACACGACGTGTACTTCAAAAATTTCCAGAATTTCCTCTTTTTCTCAAAAACGACCAGAAAAGGAAAACATACCTAAAAAGAAGATTCGGGTTCTTACAAACTTCCCCCCTTAAAGAAATTCATCCCCGAATTTCCCTAACAAGGCGGCGTAGAAGAAGAAACTCCGAACAGCTCCGACCACTGTGATCGTACATCTGCCTCCCTCTCCCAAGTCTCATCCTGTATTTGCTTGTGTTGCCATAGCACTCGTACCAAAGGAATAGACCAGCCGCAGAGAACCTTCATACTTCAATCGACAATTTGGATAGGATGCTCCTCAAAGGATGCATCCACTTCCAACTCAACCTCCTCGGGTTGGAAGACATGAGACAGGTCTGAGAAGTAACATCAAAGCTACGAAATGTAGAAAACGTCATGCATAGCCCGGTACCTTTGAGGTAACTACAACCGATAGACAACCGGACCAACTCTCTCCAACAACTCAAACGGCCCGACGTACCTTGGAGAAAGCTTTCCATGTCTCTTAATCCTTCTATGCCCCAACCTCGGTGTGACACGTAGGAAAACCCGATCCCCAACCTCAAACTCCAGAGGTCATCTCCACTGATCAGCATAAGATTTATATTGATACTGTACAGTAGACATCCTCTTCTGAATCAACTCTATCTTCTATGTGGTCTCCTGAACAAGACGAGGTCCCAGCATAGCTGTCTCTCCTGCCTCCAGCCAACATAAGAGTGATCTGCATGGCCTACCGTACAAAGCTTCATAAGGTGCCATCTGAATAGTTTCTTGAAAACTATTATTGCAGGAAAACTCCACAAGAGGTATGTGCTTCTCCCAAGAACCTCCAAAATCTAGAATTCATGCTCGTAGCATGTCCTTAAGCACCTGAATCATATGCTCGGACTGACCATCTGTCTGGGGATGGTAAGTTGTACTCAAAAGTACCTGTGTACCCAAAGCCTTCTAAAGCCCCTACCAGACCCGAGAAGTAAAATGTGCATCTCTGTCTGAAACAATGGGGTGTGGAACTCCATGTAAATGTACAATGTCATGGATGTACAACTGTCCCAGCTCATCAACGCCAAAGGTCTCCTTGATTGGAAAGAAGTGAGCAACCTTCGTGAGTCAGTCAATGACAACTCATACTGCATCATTCCCTCGAGGCGACCTCAGAAAACCTGTCACGAAATCCATCATGACATCATTCCACTTTCACTCAGGAATGGTAAATTGCTGCAAAAGCCCTACTGTTCGCTAATGCTCGACCTTCACCAGTTGATAGGTGGAACACCTCATTACAAAACCAGCAACATCTCTCTTCATACCTGGCCATCAAAACTAACAGTGTAGATCATGATACATCTTCGTGACACCAGGATGAACTTCCCAAACTGAGTAATGAAAGTCTCGCATTAGCTCCTCACGTATTTCTATCGGCACCCATACACGCCCCTGGAAATGTAAGACCTCATCCTCTCCTATGGTCCATCAAGTAATAGGGTCCTCTCCTAACATACTCTCCCATAGGAATAGGCCTTCAGAATCTAATAGCTGCATCATTCACACTCGATCCAGAAGAGTAGAGGTAATAGCTACAAAATAAAGAAACGTCTGCCCATGTCTGTCGTGCACCTCCAAATGCATCTCAAAGAACAGATCCATAAGCTGCCACTCACTATTGGCCTCCTAAACTATCTGTATCTGAGTCCTCCTGCTTAGCGCATCAGCCACTGCGTTGCCTTTCTCAGGCGTATAGGCAAGCTTAAATTCAAAATACTAAAGGTACTCAACCCACCTTCGCTGTCTCAAATTCAGGTCATGCTGAGTGAAGATGTACTTGAGGATTTTGTGGTCGGTGAAAACCATCCAACGGCCCAAAGGCCTTAAAATATTTTTATCATTGATAATTCCTCCTTTTAAGGGAATAAGGAGGAAACCTGAAGACTTCATGGACATAGGACAATCACACCCGAAGTACAAAAAGAGATACAACCGGTTTGAAAACCAGAGTAGCCCCTCCCCAGCATAAAACAAGATGAATCACTCCAACGATGCAGGACTAATCAGCAAGAAAGTGTCCTATGACAAAGCACAGGCCCGATCCGATGGCTGACTCTATACCCTCTCAAACAACCAAATCTGAAAAGCACTGCAAAGGTGAACCACCAGCTCTGAATCCTCTTCTAGGACTGTTCCAAAGATCATGTCCAGCTGTACATCTTCCAACAGCAACCAACTCGAGATTGTGTGCCGGGTAATTTCTCTCATGTGGCCTCAACTACTGAGACCCGTACGCAACAACTCCTTCCCACTGCATAAGAAAAACTCCCAGCCCGATACTTGAAGCATCATAGTAAACAGTATATCACTTTCCCGGCTCTGGAAAGACTAGTATCAGTGCTGAAGTCAATCTCCCTTTCAGCTCCTAAAAGGTTGACTCACAAGAATATGACCATGAGAACCTTACACCCTTCTTAGTAAAACACTTAAATGGTGTTGTTAATCATGAAAAGTCTTGTATGAAACGTCTGTAGTAATCAGCCAGCCCTATAAAACTTCATACCTCAAAGATGTTCTTCAGCTTCTCCCAGGAAACTACTGCTCTCACTTTCTCTGGGTCGAATGATACTCCTGACTCTAAGATAACATGACCTAAGAAGTGAATCTCGTCCATCCAAAAGTGGCATTTTGAGAGCTTAGCATATAACTGATGTTCTTTTAGTGTAATTAGAACGATTACAAGATGGGTAGCATGGTCATGTCGAGTGTGAGAGTACACCAAAATATTTTCCACAAAGACCACCATGAAAGAATCCAAGTATGTATGGAACACTCGGTTCATCAGTGTCATGAAGACTACAGGTGCGTTCGTGCGACCTAACGGCATAACCACATACTTTTATAGACCATACATGCTCCGAAAAGCTATAAGAGGTATATCAGATGGTATAACATGCAACTGATGATAACCAGATCTCAAATCAATATTCAAGAACACCCGGGCTCCTTGAAGCTGATCAAAGAGATCATCAATACTCAGCAAGGGATATCAATTATTGACCGTCAACTGGTTCAACTTCTAATAATCCACACAAAGCCTGGGGGTACCATCTACCTTCTTCGCAAACAGGACAGGCGAACCCCACAGAGAAGTACTGGGTCGGATGAAACTCATTGTCTGCAACTCCTCCAACTACTTCTTGAGCTCCTGTAACTCTGGTGTAGCCATCCTATAAGGAGGAATGGACATCGGTGCCACTCCTGGAATGAGCTCAATAGAAAAGTATACCTCTCACTCTAGAGGAAATCCTGAAAATTCCTCTATAAAGAAGTCCCTAAAACGATCCACCACTGGAGAAAAGTCCATATGTGAAGTCCCCTGGTCATCCAGATATAGACTAGAAATCTGGGTTGTAACTCCTCCCAACCCATGATGCTTGGGTCCCGCTCTGCTCGCTCGTGCATCTCATTCGCCCTTATGAAGAAACGATCTTCCCTCTAGTGATGTGAAACTCACCCTACGGAGATAACAGTCGACGACTGCCTAGAATGGAACTAACCATTCCATTCCGAGAATGAAGTCAAAGCCTATCATCTCTAGGAAATAGAGGTCCCATAAGAAGTGACACCCACCAACATCAAGATGGAACTCCTTTCACTGACGTACACTAGTCGTTCTAGTCCCCAAAAGAGTGTCTAGCATTAAGATATCAGCAGAAGAAAAGATACAGAGCCCAAGGCTCTCCACAACAGCAACAGAGATAAAGCTATGGGAAGCTCATGTGTCAAAAAGAGAAAAAGATAGAATTGAGGCAACTAGGATCATACCTCGAACTGTAGAGGGTCTGGGATCCTGCTCCTGTTGGGTCTGCTCCACCGTAAAATTCTGACCTACACCGCGGCCCTATGACCCTACCTGACCACTCTGAACTGATCCACCCTAATGTCGCTGAAAGACTGGAGATTTACTACCATGAACATGACCTCCACCTTAGCCCGAACGGCCAGAAGAACTCCAGTTACCTGACTGAGGAGTAACTGGTGGTGCTGCTTCTAAACACAGAGTCATAGAAGAACCCCTGTCATCAGCTGCTAGTGAAAAGAACTGAAAGAAGCACTGAATATGACCCATATTGTCGCAAGATCGACACTCCATTGGGCCCCTCGGGAAATGTGGCATCATATGCCCACTATTCCCGCACTAGTAGCACACCACCTAGCTACCAGAAGATGCATCCCGCCTACTCTGATCACCTCATGCAGTCTCCCTGCAACGCTTCCTATTATCGATCGGAGAAGCACTAACCCTGGATGCTGAACCACCCTGGCCTATAGCTTTAGAATCCCTCAGATTACACTCGGTGATCAGTGTCTGGTTGACTATAGAATATATTGAAGTCAACCTAAATATGTTCACCCGAGATAAGATATCCTTCCTGAGACCATCCTCAAACTTTCGTGCAAGGAACAACTCATCTCCCCCTAAAAAGGGTGTAAAGCATTGCAACTCGGTGAAGCGAGAGGAATACTCCATATCAGAAAGAGTACCCTACTCCAGACGCATGAACTCTCAGGCTCAATCAACCCTTAAGGCATCTAGATAGAAGTAATCATATAAGGTGCACTGAAACTCATCCCAAGCCACATTATACTGGCATCCCGCCTGTGAGATCACATCCCACCACCTCTTGGAAGAGTCTCGATGCATGTATGTAGCAAGATTAACCCTCCTCTCTAGAGGTGTCTCCAGATGCTCAAAGATCATTAGAGTGGCTTCTATCCATGACTCTGTAGCCCGGGGTCCTCCATCCCCTGAGAAGGTGGGAGGATGTTGTTGTTGAAAGACCCATGTCAATTCTGCCATCAATGGGGAAGGAGTTGGTGCTCCTTGAAAGGTTTTCATCATCCTTAGAAAGTCCTCCTTGGACTGCGCATCGGCACCTATTTCAGGTATAACTGATGGTGCCAAGACTGGCACAACTGGAGGATCTGCTGGCAGTCCCTAATCAGCCATGTCCGGTGTCTGATCACCGCCCTGTAACTAGCGTACAACCGGAGGACGTCTTGGTGTCATGACACTGCAAGGTCAAGCACACACCTTAGATCAAGATTAACAGGGACTGAAACTTGAAGTATAAGAAGGGAACAAGAGGAGGAAAGCATTTAAGTTTTCCAAAACATGTATACACGGCGTGTATAATGACTACATGGCGTGTTCCCTAAAGCCCTTCACATGGGCGTGTACTTTTTCCAAAACTGGTCATGCAACACCCCGTACACACGGCGTGTTGTCCTAACACACGACATGTACTTGGATTCTCTTCCCCTGCCCGAGTTCTCTTAAACAGCTAACCCACATGGTTCTCCTAGAAGAAGAATACACGGCGTGTTCTCTCCAGACACGGCGTGTACTAGACAAGCTTCACCAACCCGTGTTGTTAATGACATGGTCGGATACATAGCTCACACTACACATCGTGTTTATGTCAGACATGATGTGTATAAGAAGAGACTCAACCGACCCGTGTTGTTAGTGACATGACCAGTTACACGGTTTTACAACACAACGTGTACATCCGGTACACGGCGTGTCCTACCAAATATTTCTAAACCCCGTGTACCCACCCACACAGTCTGAGACACAGTTAGAGGCTACAGGGTGTGTACAAGTAGTACACGGCGTGTACATAAGAAAAATAGTTTCTTCCTAAATAGAAGAACACATGGCGTGTATTCAAAACTATACGGCGCGTATTCTAGGTTTTTTCAGACAGTAAGCCTCAGAAACTACTCTGGATCCCAGAAAAATACTGAAACAATCATTTAAGTACCAAATTCTGATCTACGAGGGCCCATACTCCCCGTGAATCAAATCTTGACATCTTATACATGTCATATATAAGAAAGACAAGGCAATGATCCACCAAATTCCAGTCCATGAGGGCCCATAACACCTCAGGAACCAAAGTTTATCATTCATTCAAAGAAATCCTTACACAAAGCAATACCCTATCAAAAGTTGGTATTCTATCAAGGCATCTATCACAACAGCATGCATATCTAGCACAAAATCTATCACAACAACATGAAATCGATAATTCATCCTAAATGTCATGGAAAAAATACATGACATGTGATTTCTAGCAAGTGCCTATATGATGCATGAGATGGAATAGCCTCATCTCATCGAGTTGCAACAGAAATAAAACCTCAATATCATCAATAATAACAACAAAAAACATGTGAATCACCCAAATGGTGAAATCAAATCCACTGTAAAATTGAAAAATCAGAAAAATTGCAATAAACGAGGTAGATTGGATTTTCCCTGTACACGAGTTAGCTACTCCTAGGAACAACTTATTACCAAGTACACATTCTATCCTATTCCTAGCTATAGTCTCCAAATAGTAAGTCAAGAAGAAAATAATTCCTCTGATACCACTTTGTAACGTCCTGGTTCCGGAAGCCACCCAGAGATGCCCCGTACCCAGTTGGTCACATGGCCTCAAGCACATTTCCCCGAATGCCAGAGGTTGCTGACTAGCAGTGAGGGTCTTAGGTGTGATAGTGGGGAAACTATGCCCTCATTGGCAGAGTAACACAGTGAAAGTAAATATGTATACAATAGTGGAAGTAGTAAACATGCTAAACAATAGTAACATCAGAAGACTGATGAAAGAAACAACTGGAGCACACACATATATATGGTGAATGATACATATGTCTAGGAAAACATCCAAACAAATCACAATGCTGGAATACAGTACAAAACCCAAGTACAAAGAAAAGTAGTAACAGCTCCACAACATCGCAAGCCTAAGCTTGGTCCCATGCTCTCTGGTTCCAAAGCAGTCAAAATCCTGAAGTAGAAGGGCGCTTGCCCTTATCTATACCTGCAGCAATATAATTTGTTTGGGCCCAAAATCATGGCCCAAATAGGGTGTGAAAATAAATCCCAGTAAGAAACCACCACAAGATTTGTGTCTAACAATCAGTGAATATATGGAATGTAATAAACAAAATAAGGTAGTAAACAAGGAAGTACTCAGCAGTAGCCAATCTTACAGTTTCAAAGCATTCAGTTTCATATATCAAGTAAACAGCTAATCAAGCAGGAAAACACAAAAAGGTAACCCTATGGGAATTAATCACAACCTATCCCATGTGGTCCTACCTAGAAACACAAACAACCCTCTGGAAAGCACACACAGTCTACCCCTCTGGCTCAAATTACAAGGATATAACAAAGACTCTCTAAGGAAGCTCTCTCAGTCAATTCCCCTTATAGTCTAAGGCGTTAAAGACTCTCTGAGAAAGCTCACACGGTTAATTCCCCTTATTATCAAAAGTGATAAAGACTCTCTGAGGAAACTCACACAGTCAATTCCCCATATAGTCAAAAGTGGTCAAAGACTCTCTGAGGAAGCTCGACGGTCAATTCCCCTTATAGTCAAAAGTGGTCAAAGACTCTCTGAGGAAGGTCACATGGTCAATTCCTCTTATAGTCTATTATACCAGGTTCTCATGACCCTGTGTAAGTCAAACGAGCATAGAAATTCAATATGGCCAAAGTAAACCTCAAGAACTACTTGGATAACATTCTATAGTGTATCAAGCATGCCAGATCAAATATTCACTCCATCCTATAGTACTAAGCATGGGAAAACATCAAGGAAGCCTAACAGGCTAAACACGACCAAACGTTCGTAAACAGAACATGCATGGGAAAACAATTACAAAGCATAGCAAACAACCATATTCAAATACAATTAACCTCTACTCATGTATACCAGCATACCAGGAAACTAACAAGGTTAAAACGGTAAACACACAATACCCCGTTCGAGGGCATTGGACAAAGTTGCACATATAACTCAAAGACTTTCATCAAAAAGGCAAAAACCACCTACCTCAGTGTTGGGAGATCTCTATGCGTGAACCTCAAGCCTTGAATCACTCAAGAACACTATAGATCTACAAAAATGTCTAAAACGTTCAACAGAGGATAACTTGAGAAAGAGAAGAAATCAGGAAACGAAGCTCTAGCAGAAGGAAGAGCATACCGAGGCAATCCCAACGCAATCGATGACGGTCGATTCGAAGAACGGGTGCTCGATCGGGGGATTGGGGAAGAAATGCGGTCATACAGGAACTCTCAGTCGAAGAAGGAGAAGAAAAAGGTGTTTCTGTCGATAAGATGTTACCCCGGTCCGTTTAATGAAAAAAAGAAAATACACGGCGTGTACTTTGGAAGTACACGGCATGTACTTGTCGTTTCTGTACCCCGCATTAGGCGGCCTTCAGGTCACCCCCACACAACCATGTGTGTGCCCATTACACGAACAACACACAACTTCATGCAGCAACTGATTATATGGTGTGTACTTCAAAAATTTCCAGAATTTCCTCTTTTTCTCAAAAACGACCAGAAAAGAAAAACATACCTGAAAAGAATATCTAGGTTCTTACACAAATATTCATCACCTTGAGCCTTCTTTCTCAACTATACTCTAAAAAAATTCCCTTCTCCTCGTCTATTTACACATTCTAGTTCTCTTTGTCTCACAACAATACTACTTCCAAGATCCCAAGGAGGTTCTTAAGGAGAATAGATTCAAGAGGTAAGATTCCTTTTCTTCTCTTTTAAATTCTTTTTCACTTATACCTTATCCTAACCTCCTATCCAATGATTCATGAAAATTATAGTATCATATATACTATTTTTTTTTGTGTTATATGAATCATAAAATCTCTTATTTTATTTTTTTATTCTTAAATAATGAAATCATTGTCTGTGGTGTGTCAATTCACCGCTTTTGTAGACGATGAGTTTTCATTTCACTTTACCACAATCATAGGAAGTTTTAATTAACATGTAATTGTTTAAAATGACCTAAATATACATATTTTATCAATTTCGTATTATTATTTCTTTTTGAAAAGGAATACCATAATAAACCAACCTTTGAAACCATGAAAAGAACGCACACAAAACAATAGAAATAACAAAATATTGTTAATAAATGGGTAGAAAATATTATAAGAATGTTATTTAAGGTATTATAAACATGAGTTTATTTTTTTAATAAATTAATAACACTATTAAAACCATTATAAAGTATTTTTGAACCAATTTGAAGGAAGTTGAACCTAAGGTAAGGGATATCTTAACTCAATTTAAATTCATTGAGTTAAAATTATATGTCATTGGTTAAGTTTTTCCAAGAATATGTGTGAATTAACTATGATTATTTTATACTATATATCCACTTATATTGTGTGGACTTATATTTATCACACATATTTATGTCATTTATTTTTCCTCACTCTAATGATACGATCATTGTAAGGGTTAATTTTGCAATCTCATTATTATCCAAGATTGTTTATACATAAGTATTTATTGGGACATATTTATCATCTATGTCCATGTATTTTTTAAATATTTTCAAAAGGAATATTTTTAAGGTTTTGTGTAAGGAATATTTAACTAAAACATTATTTTAAATGTTTTGAAGATTTATTCTTCTAAATCTTTTTCATTCATATCCATGTTTTCAAAATTGGTTTTATAGATTTATTTATAAGGATGTGAATATATTAAAATGTTAATTTTTGAAATTATCTCAAATTTTTCAAAGTGGTATGGGAAACTTTGATTAGAAAATATCTTTTTAAATGTCTCCTTTTATAAATGTGTGACTTTTTAATAAATGATTTCAAAGTAAAAATAGTATTTCTCTCAAGAATTCCTCGATGATTTTATAAGAGTATTTTTATCTATTTCAACACCCTTGTTGATTCTTATATTTAATTGGGATTAATATTTTATGATATCATCTACCATATTTTATTTAATGGTTTATGATTAGTTTGAATATGGATGTGTTATCTTGATACCATTCACCATATTACTCTGAATGGATGGTGATTGTGTTTATTGATTGGGGAAAGTTATTTACATTTCATATGATAGTTTCAATATGAATGTATATGTTTATTATTTTTCACCTCTTTCATATGAGGAATGCATTGGACTTATTAAGTGTCAGGTGGGGCCTGCTATAGCCCATCAGTGCATCAGTAGGTCTCATAAGACAAACTAGTTTGGATTTTTACCCATTTATATATGGTCTTGGCATGAGGCCTTGATGATATGGTTATGATGTCCTGAATTATGCATTCCCTCATTATGAAACTAATAATTAATAGTCCATGTGATTATTTGACTAGTAGAATATCCATGGTTATGTTTTATTATGACATTATTTATTCATATTTTATTCCTGCGATATTATGCTCAAAATTATGTTTTAATGGCATATGTTATTTAGTGATTCGCCATGCCTTATTATTTATGCTTTAGCTATATTATTTACCCTTATTGAGCATATGATCTCACCCATTTCTTATGTTTCCTTTTCCCAGGTTATGAAGAAGAAAACATTGAATAAGCTTTCAAGAATGCATTTTATTTTAGTTTATATTGTATCATGTTTTGTTTTGTTTTCCCAATGTATTATGGGTATTATGAATGTAATTTGGTATTCCAAGACTGCTAAATTGATTTGGTCCTTCAGTATTTTTTCCCTTGTAATCATTCCAATATAAGAAAATAATGCACTGGCTCTGGGCTTCTAGGTTCAGGGCGTTACAGTTGGTATCAAAGGAAGTTTAGCAGCAACCTTGGAAACTAGATTTAGAAAACATATATTAGAGAATGTAACCCTAAGATATAATTTGAGGATAAGTATCGACGAACATTCTAGAATTTTGGTAAGGTGGAGATTATGTGGGTCTTCCAAGCAATACATCCCTATCTAGATACTATGAGTGGACGCGGTTCTTGAACAGATGTACCTATAGGTAACAACTCCGACAAGGTGTCTTGGGACTGACTCGAAGTAACCTAGTACATAACAATGAGCCTTATTGCACACCTGGTTTGACGCTCCAGGAGGATATGCTTAGGATAATTCACATTTTCTTTAAAAACCATTATGAAGGATTTAAATGTAAACATGCCCTCAAAGAAACCATGTTTTTGATTATGAGATTAGTTATGCATAAATTTTTCAATTTATGTTAAGTATTTCACTGGTATTGGAATTATGCATTATGTTTCATAATTTTATGATCTAATATAGTATATGAAATTTTTTAGAAATGGTGCCTACCAAAAGAAATGAGAACCACATCAATGCACATAATTCAAATAGTAATAATGATCATTTCTTTGATGAGTTTAAGCCAACCTTTCAAAGAGAACTAGTCACTCAAACATTCTCATCATATGAGGAGATTGTATCATGTCCTAAAAAGTGGGAGAAAGATTTTTCTAAGTATTATGGATTCATAAGGAAGTAAGAGAAGAAGAGGACAACTGGGAAAAGGGTAGATAAAGGGAATAAGGGAAAGAATTATTTTCCCACATGTGATAATTATGGAAGGAAACACCTTGGTATATGCTTAAAATGAATGGGTGTTTGCTACAAGTGTGGAGAGAAAGGAACCCATTCTTGTAATTTCAAGGGTAAGAAAAAGTTTTCTAATGTACAATGTTTCAACTGTAAGGAGATTGGACACTATGAAAATCATTACCCCATGCGTAAAAGGAATATACACCAAAAGAAGAAAATGGACCATGGTCAAGATTATGATACTAACACAGATGAAGAGGAATGATTAATGTTCTTATATTTAAATTCAAGAATTATGTCTTTTGAGTATTTTAATCAATGATTTACTGGTTATAATAATTATAGAATATATAAAGATTGTATTGTAGTACTATTTCATTAAGGATTTGAGGTCGTTTGATGAATGGTACCGAGGAAAAGTGACTCAATAGCAAGTTAAAATTTTGAAAAAAAATATATGGTTGAGGGAAAGACAACCCTTAATATGTTTCTAATACTAAGATATCAATTTCAGAATAAATAGATGATTGATTTGGATAACATCAATTGGGTAGCACTCACTATCTTGGATCAAAATATTGGATTGTCGATAAAATGTTAGAGTCTACAACATTTTGTACTTAAGGAATATATCCAAATTCCTATGTTCTACATAAGTAATAAGGAAGCATGAATATATTAAATAAGGTTTTATGGTGATTCAAGTTATTACTATTCTTCAAGATAATACAAGGAGAATGTACTCACATGTTTATATGTGATGATTAAGAGCCACTTCATGTTGTTTAATAAGTTCATTATGGAAATTCAGTGACATTATTTCTAAAGTGTTGTAACATGATATTTTAGAAAATTTAACCATTTATAAAATGGTTGAATTTGATCTTTAGATGTGGTTTTAAAGATTATTCCACACTATGATACAACTTGTGGCAAGAAATGAAGTATGAATAGTTAAAGGTACAACCAAAGGATAATATTATGTTTATAAAAACATATAAAGTACTCATATTTCCTTACATTATTATAGAGCAAAATAATTTCTCAACTTTAGGGAAAAGATCTTAAAAAAATGTCATCCTAGTACCTTCTTTTCTAAAGTGGGTTTTCCACAAAGGTATTTTCTAGTATCAACCTTTTTTCCTTTTTTGAAGTGAAATTTCAAATTGAGAGGACACAATTTATTGAAGGAGGGGAGAATGTAACACCCCAATGATTTACAAATAAATTTAATATAGAATGAAATGCACACAATACTGAGTTTCTGCGAAACAACACTTTGTTATAATAATTATTTAAACAAGATAGTTATAACCTGACCATTAAACATAATTTTTCCACCTTTGTGAATTTAATTTCAAAAAACGGATATGCACGATTACAATTAATAAGATATTTACAGTCTGATAGGATCAACTTAATTTTTTGGTGAATAGTAACTTGAACCTTTTGAATAGTAATGTTACCCTTATGAATAGTAATATAACTTTTATGAATAGTAAACTGACCAAATGAATAGTAAAATTGTCCATGAAAGTACAAATAAAATTTAGTAGTCTTATAA
This sequence comes from Viscum album, assembly GCA_963277665.1. Taxonomy (NCBI): domain Eukaryota; kingdom Viridiplantae; phylum Streptophyta; class Magnoliopsida; order Santalales; family Viscaceae; genus Viscum; species Viscum album. Next base: position 27,824,770 of record OY728127.1, read on the forward strand.
ATATAAGTATGATATAATTATACCATAGTATAAGTAAATAAATGTTTTATAAATTATTAATTAAGTATTAGTATTTTTATAAAACATAAATGTTTATTTAAAATTTTATAATTAATATAATGATTCAAAAGAAAATGTTTTTTCATAAAATATAATAATAAGTTAATATTTTTATGTATTATTATTATAAGATGATTTTATGAGAACATAGTTAATTTTCTAAATGTCATAAAATCAGTTATAATTTTAAAATTTGTATTTTTTAAGAAAATGATGTTTTTAATTAAAATTTTAATTTATCATATTTAGAAAATTATTTTCATAAAATAGAGTTTATTTTTGAATTCTAAACTTCTAAAAATGGTTAGGATGAATTTTTTGGATTTTTCTAAAATAGTTAATTTTTTGTGAATAGTAAAACATATGGTTTTTAAGAAAATACAGTATTTTTTTATGACATCTTGGAGACATAATTATGATATAAAATTTATTAAATTTATTGAATAAATAAATTATGATTTTAAAAGAGTAATATTGTATATAAATAATTTAGAACATGTATGTTATAATTTATTTCATGATAGGTATAAAAAAATTATTGTCAGTGTCGACACAATGTCTATGCAGCATTAATAATGTCAAATTTGGTTCCTTATAAATAATAATTGAGTAATAAAAATTATTTTCATGACTTTTTATTAATTATTATGTATTTTTTATGTTTCTATATGTTAAATTCTAATTTTATAGTTATATAATATTAATATTATCCAAATGTTTGTGCAATACTTGCGCAGAGCAAGAAAAGATAAAATAACAAATTTAAGAAGTTTTCTTGATATGTATATGAGTGAATATACATAATGAATGAATATAGAAATTTATTTTGATCCTAATTAATTTATTTTTAATCTAATTTATTTATTTTTATGATAGTAATTTTTTTTTAATTTTTATATATGAAATAATTAACATTAATGTTTATGCAACGCAGATGTAACACTTGTGCAAACATAAGAAAAATAAATAAAATGTTTTTAATTAAAATTATAAGAATGATTAAATGGCCCATATTTTGGCTAAAACTTTATATATAATAAATTTTCGAACATTATCATGTTTTTATTTGAATTTGGGACATTTTGGACTTACATGATTCACTTTAAAGCCTTTATGATATTTTATTTCAAAAGGAAGTCAAGTTACCACATTATAGTTTTTAATTTATATAATATTTTAATATGAGGTTTTCTAGAAGCTTTATTCGAAAAATAAAACTATTTGGAAATATAATAAAATTATATTTCTTGTATAATTTTATTTTTAATTTTTTGACAATAAATAAATACCATAATGACTTTCACAAAGATGATGTGGTATTAATTTAATTAATGAATAAATCAAACTAATGATATTAAAAATAAAAAAATAAATATAATTTGAGGTTTTTAAGATAATTATTTTTTCCCTAGATGAATATTATGTGTCTATGATATAATAAAAAAATTATTCGAATTTGAAACTTCATTTTGATGTGTTTAAAGTCATAGTTATGAATAGTTTTTATTTTGTCAAAAATTATTTTTCATGAATAAAATATTTTATTAAATTATTTAAAAATCAAAAAATCATTTAAAAAGTCTAAAAATGATTTAATTACTTATAAAATGTAATCAAATTTAGTTTTTAGTCCTTTTTTTAAGTCTTAAACCCTATAATAGATTTATTATATTTTAATAATTTGAGTAATTCCTAAGTTACTCCTCATCTCACTTATAAAAGGCGGCTCTTTCCTTCACAAATATTCATCACCTTGAGTTTTCTTGCTCAGATATACTCTCCCAAATTCCATTCTCCTCATCCCTTGCCACATTATAGTGCTCCTAGTCACATAAAAAGGCCACTTCCAAGATCCTAAGGAGGTTCTCAAGAAGAAAAGATTCAAGAGGTAAGATTTCTTTTCTTCTCTTTTAATTTTTTTTTCAATTTTACCTTATCATCACCTCATATCCAATGATTTATGAAAATTACAGTATCATATAAACTGAATTTTTTTTGTTTTAATGGTATATGAATCATAAAATCTCTTATTTTCTTCTTTTATTCTTAAATAATGAAATCATCATTCGTGGTGTGTCAATTCACCGCCTTTATTGACGATGAGTTTTCATTTCACTTTACCGCAATCATGGGAAGTTTTAATTCACATGTAATTGTTTAAAATGACATATATATATATGTGTGTGTGTGTGTGTGTGTGTGTGCGCGCGCATGTGTGTTATGAATTCTGGATTATTATTTCTTTTTGACAAGGAATACCATAATAAACTGACCTTGAAAACCATGAAAAGAACGCACCTGAGACAATGAAAATAACAAAATATTATTAATAAATGGGTGGAAAATATTATAATAAGATTATACAAGGTATTATAAACATGAGTTTAGTTCTATAATAAATTAATAAAACTATTCAAACCATTATATATGAGCTTTGAACAAATTTTAAGGAAGTCGATCCCGAGATAAGGGATATCTTAACTCAATTTTCATTCATTAAGTTAAACATCTATGTCATTGGTTATGTTTTTTCACGAATATATGTGAATGACCTATAATTATTTTATATTGTGAATCCACTTATATTGTGTGGATTTATATTTGTCACACATAATTTGTCATTGATTTTTCATCACTCTAATGATACGATCTGTGTAAGGGTTAATTTTGCAATCTCATTATTATCTGAGATTGTTTATAAATAAGTATTTGTTGGGACATATTTATCATCCATGTCCATGTTTTTTTAAATACTTTCAAAATAAATATTTTTAAGGTTTTATATAAGGAATCTTTAACTAAAATATCATTTTAAATGTTTTGAAGATTTATTCTTCTAAATCTTTCCCATTCATATCCATGTTTTCAAAATTGGTTTTATGTATTTATTTATAAGGACGTGAATATATTAAAATGTTAATTTTTGAATTTATCTCAAATGTTTCAAAGTGTTATGGGATTATTTGATTCAAAAATATTATTTTAAATGTCTCTTTTTATAAGTGCATGACTTTTGAATACATGATTTCAAAGTAAAAAAGAGTATTTCTTTCGAGAATTCCTTGATGATTTTATAAGAGTATTTTCATCTATTTAAACACCCTTATTGATTATTATGTTTAATTAGGATTAATCTTTTATGATATCATCTAACATATTTTATTGAATGGTTTATGATTATTTTTACTGCGGATGTGTTATTTTGATACCATTCACCATATTACTCTGAATGGATAGTGATTGTGTTTAATGATTGAAGAAAGTTATTTACATTTCATACGTCAGTTTCAATATGAATATATATGTTGATTATGTTTCACCCCTTTCATATGAAGAATTCATTAGACTTATTAAGTGTCAAGTGGGGCCTGTTATAACCCCTTGGTGCATCGATAGGTCTCATGAGACAAACTAGTTTGAGTTTTTACCTATTTATGAATGGTCTTAGAATGAGGTATTGATGGTATGGTTATGATGTATTGCATTATGAATTACCTCATTATAAAACTAGTAATTTATAGTCCATGTGATTATTCAACTAGTAGAATATCTATGGTTATTTTTTATTATGACATTATTTATTCATCTTTTATTCCTGCCATATTATGCTCAATATTATGTTTTAATGGCATGTGTTCTTTAGTTATTCATCATTCCTTATCATTTATGCTTCCACTACATTACTGAACCTTATTGAGAATATGATCTCACCCCTTTCTTACGTCTCCTTTCCCAAGTTATGAAGAAGAAAAAATTGAATAAGATTTTAAGGATGCAATTTATTTCAGTTTATATTGTATCATGTTTTATATTCCTTTACCAATGTATTATGGGTATCATGAATGTAATTTGGTCTTTCAAGAATTATAAACTGATTTGTACCTTCAGTATTTAATTCCTTGTAATCGTGTTAATGTAATAAAATAATGCACCAGCTCCGAGCTTCTAGGGTCGGGGCGTTACAAGCTAGGCCGACAGGTTTACAGCGTAAAATAAGATTCTCACTATGAATCCCTTCGACTCAACTGGTTCATGGCATGAATAAGTGGTTCATTTTATGGACTACCAATTATAGAAATCGAGCTCTCTACTATAATACATTCATGATGTGAATGATGTGTTCACGTTGTGAACCGCTGCAACAATAGTGCCACAACTCCTTCAAAGGTCTAAATCACCAAAAAATGGATAAGATCATCAAGAGATAGAAAATAAAGACAAACAAGCATTTATTACTTGAAAGTAATACCAGAATGTGATAATTCTCCCCAATATATTGCTTTGTTCCCTTGGAAAGTCAAGTTAAAGAAGGTTGATCCAAGAAGAGGTGAGGTCATTGCTCTCTCATATATGATTCTCACTCCCATGTTTCATGAGAATCTTTATTTTGTTTCCATGGCACTTGGATTAATGGAATAGATCTCCCATGTAGGATCTTTTCTTGGAAATCGACTATATAAACTGATTTCTCGACTACCAACATATCTGGCTCTATATAGAGTTTCACCTAATTCAAAATGTGATAAGGTTTAGGATGATACTTAATGAGCTAAGATGCATGAAATAAATTGTGGATTGTAGTCAACTGAGGTGGTAATACCAATAAATAATCCACCTTTCTAATTATCTCAATAATCTTAAAAGTACCCATGTATCTCGAAGCCAATTTACCTTGCTTTCCAAGACATCAGTTACTCAATCAAGGCGACACTTTAAAGAACACCAGGTCCCCAACCACAAACTCCAAAGGATGGTGTCAGTGATTTGCATATGATTTATGATAACTCTGATCCATCTCCAACCACTAATGAATAGTCTGGATCTTTATCATTGTCTCCTAAATAGTAATCGACCCAACCAAAGAAGCCTCATAGACCACAGACCAACAGAGGGGTGATCTTCAAGGATTATTATACAAAAATTAAAAGGGGTCCATTCTAATAGATGTCTGATAACTATTTTTATAGGTAAATTCAACCAATCCTAAATGACAATCCTAATAACCACCAAAGTCTAAGATGCATGCACAAAGAGTATCCTCTAGAATCTGATTTTCTCAATCTGTTTGTTTGTCTGTTTGAGTATGGTAGGTTATGCTTAGCTTAACTTGAGAACTCATTGCCTCCTAATGGACTTTCCAAAACTGAGATGTAAACCAGGGGTCTCTATCTATGATGATATATGATGGTACCTCATGCAACCTTGTAATATTCTACACTTACATCTCTCTCAACTCTTCAACCTTAGTGGTATCTCGAATTAGAATAAAATGAGATGACTTTTTAATCAGTCCATAACCACCCATATGACATTCTTACCTAGGGGAGTCCATGGTAGTCCAAAGATGAATTCCATGGGCACCTCATCCCATTTCCATATCGACACATGGAGGGGTTGAAGAAAATCGGAGGACCTTTGGTGCCTATCCCTAATCTCATGGAATGTATATCAATTAAATACAAAATTAGTTATATCCCACTTTAAACCGGGTCACCAAAATAAATACTTCATGTCATAATATATCTTAGTATATCCTAGGCGAAGAACCCACTGAGAGAAATAAAAATCTTCCATCACAACCTTTTTTATGGGTGAATAAACAACATGCCTGTTTTTAAGCAAATAACACCCTCCATAAAAAGAGACCACTCAACGATGGTATCCCCAACATATAAAGAATCTGTGATACTCTGAAATTCACCATCCCACTACTTCTCCAGAAAACCAACTCGAGGAGATATGGTGTTAACTGAATTCTCACCAAAGAAACATCAGTACCTTCTTTCTTTACATCCAAGTGCATCTTAGTGAAGATTCCAATGAGTTTTCATTCATCTTTTGACTCCATCACATTTTGAAAGAGTAACTTCCTACTGGGTGAATCAATAATAACATTCCCCTTTCTCGAGGTGTAGATGATGTCAAATTCAAACGACTGGAGGTAATCCACCCACAAACTCTACTTGAGGTTCATGTGCTTCTAAGAAAAGATGTAGCTTAAAATTTTATGGTCATAATACATAGTAAACCTTTCCCCAAAAATGTAATATATCCAACTCTTAAGGGTTTTTTATTGATGTAAGCTCTAGATCATGGGTAGGATAATTCCTCTTGTGTGGTTGAAGCTGATGAGAGTGATACGCCACCATGTTATCCCCCTATATAAGAACACATCACAAACCTATGCCTGAAGCATCACAATACACCATGTATCCTTATCCAGCTTCTAGAAAGTTAAGTATGGGAGATAAGGTCAAATTTCATTTCAATTCATCAAAGGAAGTTTGTCATTTTGAATCCCATGATAATTTCACTCCCTTCCTGGTGAGAGCAGTCAATGGTGATGCCAACTTCGAGAAATTCTTTACAAACCATCAGTAATACCCTACCAGCCCCAGGAAGCTTTAAATCTCAAAAGTATTTCATGGTTCCTCCCATGAAATGATGGATTTCACCTTCTTAGGTTCAACTGAGGTGCCATGATATGAGGCCATGTATCTTAAGAACTTCACTTCTTGAATCCATAAGTTACATTTTGATAGCTTAACATAAAGGCAATAGTCTAAAAAGATTCCCAAAATGGTTCTAAAATGACGGTCATGCTCTTCCTCAACCCTCAAATAAACCAAAATACCATCCATGAATACCATGATGAAAGAATCCAGGTACTGGTAGGATATCCAGTTCATTATTCCATGAAGACTGAGGGATTATTATCCAGGCCAAATGACATCACAACATACTCAAAGTGGTCATACCTTCACCTAAAAGCAGTCTTTGGAACATATGACTCCTTAATTCTAAGTTGGTGGTATCTAGACCGAAGATCAATTTTTGAGAACCACATTTTCCCCTTTAATTGATCAAACAGATCTTCGATGAAAGGGGTTCTTGTTTTTAATCATTACTCGGATGATCTTTAGATAATTTTCACATAAATAGAGAGTTCTATTAGCCTTCTTGGTAAATAACATTGGGGATTACCATGGTGATACACTCGTATGGATGAATACCTTGGCCTCCAAATCATCCAACTAAATTTTTAACTCCTTCAATTTTGTCACTGCCATACAGTGGGAAGGTATAGATATTATCTGGGTCCCCAGTACAAATTCTATTGAGAACTCCACTTCTCCCTCTAGAGGCATACTGGGAAATTCAGTTAGAAACACCTCATAAAACTCCTTGACTACTGGAGGAAGATCACAACCTGAGGTTTTCTCTTTAAGATCAACCATGAATGATGATATCAATTTATCAAGCTCTGATAAAGGATTTCTTGTTCAGCTAGACCTCAAATCCCAATCTCCTTAAAACACCTGGGAGTTCCCATCATGGGAAGTAAAGGATGCCCGCTGATGATAACAATCAATATAACCTTTATTGGAAACCATATAGTCTATCTTGATAATCACATCAAAGAGTTATATTTCAAGAACTAAGAAATCCTAAGATGACTTAACTTCAGATATAGAAAAGGTGCATGATGAGCATAAAAACCTTACACCCTCTTCTTTTAGAGACTCATTGTTAACTCCATAATATATAGAATGAGTTCTATGGGGATATTTAAAATATTTAAAATACATGTTGATATAAAAGAGTGATAAGCACCATTATTAAATAAATATGTTTTAAGGAAGAATAAAATAAAATAGTACCTCTCATAGTTGTAGGGCTCACCTCGAGTTCTACTGGAGACTCTTCTATGGCATAAAACTGCTTCATCCTAGGAGATGATTGTTGTTGACTATAAACTCATGGGACTACCCTTATCTGACTCTATCCATGAGACGATTCATCCTTGAATCCATAATCTTGTGGTTGGAAACCTATTGCCTTGGAAGCATATGGTTGCAACACTGACCCCCTCGGTGTTGAAGAGCCTAAACCACTTCAATGAAAAGAGAAGGCCTTCCAAAATCATTGAAAATAACCTAGAAATCTACATGAAAGGAAATTTTTTGGAGCTCCTGAGAAAGAATGTCTTGCATGCCTTATATTTCCACACTAGTAGCAAGTTAGAGGGAATTTACTAGTCATTGTGAAGGGAATGTGATAATTTTATTGCAGGGATCCACTACCACTTCCTCTGTGAACTTCGTTCTGCTTCCTCTTTCTTTCATAAGGGCCATTGTAACTACCATCAGATGTGGGAGGAATCTTAACCAATACCTACTTTCCTTCCTAATCAATTTCTACCATTAGTGCCATATTCACAATCTCAACATAGATGGTAAGTTCTGACATGAAGACATGAGAATGGATATCTGGATGCAGACCCATATAAAACCTTAAAGCCTTTAGTTTTTCATTATATACGACCTCGGGTGAGAAATGATCAAGTTTGAAAAATTGGTTAGTGTACTCCATTACTATCTAATCACTATATTGAAGGATGGGGAATTCCATGGACTTATCCAAAACCATAGTTTCTAGGTAAAAATACTTAGTAAAGATGGATTTAAATTCCTTCCACTCCAAACTCTCATGTTTCTTTTCTAGAACCACTGAATCCCACCACCTTCAACCAGGGCCTTCAATATTTAACCCTAACAGAATCTAGTGCCTCCAAGAAATCAAGGATCCTTTAAATTTTCCTGAGTCATTCCTATGCTTCATGAGGATCATTTGTCCCCTGAAAAGATGGTAGTTTCTGGCATAGAAACTCTTGGGCTTGATCCATATCTTCACCCTTCCCTATATCCACTTCTCTAGCTTAAGCAAGAACTAGTGCTACACCTTAGTCCATAGCACAAACCACATGCACTAAAACCTAGACAAGATTCTAATAAACCAAATGATTTTTTCACAAAATGTTATCTTTATCACCATCTTAAGGATTTTCTGGAAGTCTCTTAGGGGGCATGGTATTACATAATAATAAATAAAGAGATAAAAATACAAAACAAGGGAAATTACTTCAATACAATTCATAAACCAGTCATGATTCTAAATGAAGAGAAACCAAAACACAATTCAAAAACACTCATTTCCAATGAACCCATGGTAACTTAAGCCTCTTCATGGGAAGATCTGTTCAGGAACTCATTCACAACCTACCCCTTAATTCCTGACCATCCTAACTCATATCTACCAAGATATCCCAAATCACATAAATTGAAAATTGAAAACCACCTTTGATACTGATTTTTCATGAACCAACCTAGGACATCCCTGAATTAAACACCTGAGTTAATCTGTGGTAGGGCCTAAAGGGCATTCCCAATCCCCAAAGGTTGAAAAAAAGAACCTAAACATCAATAACCATCTTTGGGAACGATTTCTCCAAAAATAACATTAAAACCTAGATTTATCAAGAACAAAAGAATAAGAAATATTCCAACAATTATCATAATTAAATAAAAACTAGAACAAGTGAATATTAAGACAAGATAGATCTATATAAAAAATAAGAAAAGATAGGAGTTTCATTATGGAAATACAAGTACTGGTCTACAGGATAAAACAAAATAAACTAAAAGACTACAACACATCTTTGCACGACATTTGGTTCAACATCCCACCATGCCACCACCACAACCTATACCCAAATCACACAAATATCCACCACCTAAAAGCAGTGTCTTACCTTTACCTACATCAGACATAATGAAGTTTGCACACACCCATTGGGTGTATGCAGAGTTTGAGCACAATATGTTTAGTAGGGTCCCACCAAGTGTTCCACAAGTAGACTTTATTAAACAAACCAACCATGCTCATTTTTAATTATATAAAATAGAAAGAGATAATATTTTCACAATTTTACATAAAACAGAGAGAACAACTACTTTACAACACTTTAAAGGCATGAATAAATAAAAAAACGAAAATGAAACAATCCAACACCATGGTAAAGAGTCTTAGGTATATCAGATCAGGGATAACTAGGATCCTCACATAATGACCATTGAAAAATAACTGGGTGCACACTCACATCCCTAGAACACAAGCCTAGGGATTAGAGATCACCAGCATGTGTCTTTATGTCTCACTAATGTTTTAGTTAGATTTATAGCACATATAAAATTCTAGGAAGGCTAACCATACCTTGTCATTCTTGTCCAAGATCAATCATCTAATACCTAGAATACAATGGGTTATCCCCTCTCAAGGAGGAACCTTTTTCGCAATTTAAAACCATTTTAAGTGGTGTTTCATCTACCATGATACAAAATTATCAAATAAAATGTAAACAACCCCAAAATTGAGCATCAGAATGCCTTGTGAATCAATTTCATCATAAATTCATTTATAACCTTCAAAAAAATTCAATGAGTCAAAACCACAACTTAAAAAAAAAATAAAACTAGTTTAAACACGTGCAAGTAACCAAGGTTCATATAACAAAGTTTTCTTACAAAATAATATACCTCAAAAACTTAGAATTACCACAAATCAAAAAGGACCCACAAGCCAAAGAGAGAGAAGGTGGTGTAGTGGGGAGATTGTACCCTCATATCAGAGTGGTGCAATGGATAAAATGAAGGAATATACAACAACATAACCATATATAAACAGACACTGAATAACGAGATCGATAACCCGTTATAGCAAAAACATAATATAATAAATAAACTGCGAAAGTGTAAATAACCAATCAAATGTAACAATACCAAAATCCAATAGGCTGAGTCATATATAATGATGTCATGGCATGTTGATATACAAAAAAGGGAAATAGGGGACATGCATATACAACATGCTATAAAAATGCAAAAAAGGCCAAAAGACTGCTCCACTGGCATCTCATGCATATGCTTGATCCTTTTCTACTGTGCTCTATGTTAAACATCTGTAGTATGGTGCTTGCCCTTATCCATACCCGCGGACATGTAATCCACTCGGGTACCAAAGGCAACCCAAGCAGGGTGTGAGATAGAATACCAATAGACTACCACAAATGGTGTCTATAAGTAATCCAAATAGTGTACATAGAAACAGTAGTGTGTTAATAATAAGAATGATAAACAACGCTGAATAAATAAATACTAGCTGACTCAGGTTCCTACAAGACACCTGGGTGGATCTACTTGCTTCGACATAGGCTGGTGTGAGAGTCTGATTAGTGACTATATATATAGTAATAACATATATATATATAGTCATATATTGTATCCATATATATGTACTAAGTACGTGAGGACATAAGTAGACATATACCTGAATACTAGGTGCTAGCTGGACCTGGGGCATAACTCAAGCGTTCATAACCAGTCTAACAAGCTATAGGCTCCAACAAAGGATACATGCCCTGGATCTCATAATGAATGTGAGACATCATGTTCAACACTTGAGATTGGTGGGGTGAGATGTCATGCCCAACACCCGAAGCAAGGGAACGTGGAACATCATTCCCATCATCCAAAAACAAATACAACGGTGATAGACATCATGCTCAACACCCTATGTAAGGAAGAGTGAATCATTATTCTCAAAAAGTCCCTTAACCATCGTTCAACAACCCATAAAAATAGCATAATCATAATAATGATAATATCATGAGGGATCACCTCTAATACATCAAGATCATTAAGCCCAATTTAACCAAGGGCATCACATATCATAAAATTTACATTTTATAATTTTATAACAAGAGGCGTGGCATTGCCACCCATTTCTATTCAATATAAACAATCAATTTAATCAATCAAAGCATGAAAATTCATGATCAAGGTCAAGATGAATACTTAGAGAGTGCTTCGGTCTATTAAACAATTATATAAAGGAGGGAATTTTTGTTCCCAAGTTAAGCCGAACACTTAGGTAGTGTTTAGCTATTTAAACAATTTAATATAAAGAGGGAAATTCATTTGGCACACCCAAAGGGGTGGTTATGGTTGAGTTCAACATCCTCTAACTACTTAGCAAGGGTCCACGGGAGTATAACGCCATACGTATGATTATTTAGAAATGAAGAACTTAATTTAAGCCAATGCACGACAATGGTTGGCGTACAACACAACAATGAAGTTATGAAATCAACATGACTTTGAGGGAAAACAACTAGACCACCTACCTTAGGGTCATATACGACTCCTCATTCAATATCAGATTCATATTAGAAGTAGATCAGATGAAAACAAAGAAATGGTACAATGCCCTGGAAATGGGGTGAATGAACTCGCACCAAAATAGTACAAGCGATACAAAGGAAAATCAATATAGGAAGTAAGAGTATTGAATTTCTTATTAGGAGCTATAAAATGCTTCCGAAAGTGCTTGATTTGGAGTCCAGATTGAAGGGTAATGATCATCCCAAGATTAGATGGAGGAAGGAGCTATGAGATAGGAGAGGAGAGTTCAGCCATTGGAAATGAGAAGAAGAAAAAGGGGGTGAGGTTTTTAATTTCATTAAGAGAGTAATTGTAAATTCACCCATCTTAATAGGGGTACATGGTTTGGTCGCACAGTTGGCAAAACTGTACGCCAACTATGCGTCATAGCACTGCCCAAGGAGGACTTTGCATGGGCTAGGCGCCCGATTTTCCTAATCGCGCGCAACTACACTTTCAAGATGTTTAAAGTTTTTGAATGGGTGTGTGCCTAGGATCACATGGTTGTAGACAACCGTGCGGCCCCCTGCTCCCTTCTGAAACGCCCCCACACGTTTAGAAGTAACTGTGCAGGTTGGGTGACATAGTTTCTTCTAACCATGTGGCCCAGTATTTTCCTCCAAAATCTGAGGTTCCAAGCCCCAAACAAGCCTTAGACACCATCATGACCTCCATGACTCTATTAGGTAACATCTCAAGGGCCAAATTAAAGAATTTAAACTGAAAGTAAACAAGTTGTACCTTTGAGAAAAGTTAGGTCGTTACAACATTACAGTGAACAAAACATTTTTTGTACCAATAATTAACTATAATGATAATAAAATGACTAGAGCATCACATCATGCTGCTCGGGATACTTGATTTGTCATTATAAACATGTAAAAGGAAGAACATTTGTAGTGCGTTGAAAAACATTGTGGGTGGTGGAAATTCAATTACATGGGTATTATTTTGTTTTTTCAACAACAATGACATACCAAACAATGTATTAAGTTTTGGAATCTAGGTAAGCAGTAAGGGCAATGCATTATGAAGTCACAACCACTTGTCCCATCATTGGGTAATTAAAAAAACAATCAATTGACCAGCAAGACATGTCCTAATGTTCATAAACATCTTGGAGAACCTGAGAATTCAATCTGATGGGTATAATTTTTTTTCACACTAATGTGCCCATGAAAATACAAGACACGTGCTATGTGTTAGATTTTAATAAGAATATTCAATAAGCAACAATAATATTGCTCCACTATTTTTAAGTGCCCTTCAAAGTTTGACTTGATACAATGATGCACCTTTGCACCTTAAACAGAGGATCGATTTTGAGTTCGCGGTAGTGTTAGTTTATAGAGAAAATTACTATGTTTTTTTTATAAAACATGAGCTTCATGTTCACATATCATTCAAAATCTTAATCTGGGGCAACGACGTACCTTTGATTTGGTGGTACCTCATTTGTTCGGGTCCCACTTAACCCTTTAAAAGTAGTTTTTTTATTCATAAAATACAAAAAAGAAAAGGCTGGAAAGAAAAAAAATCCCATCTACTATCACTTATTTAGAGAAAAAGCCTGCTTTTATTTATTTATTTATAAAACATGAGTTTCATGTTTATAAACATTTGGGAAAATATGAAAAAGTGGTATGAAAATTGTTTGTTTTTTCCAAATGGTGTGATCGGGTAAGGGAACTAAATGAAGGGTATATTGGTCTTGTGGAAAAAAAATGATGTGGGAGATGATCTCCCTCTCTCCAATCAACGAAATTCCCTATTTTAAGTTTATAATGTTATATTATATATTAAACAAATAACAAGAATTCTGATATATTTTAAACTGAAGATATTTGTAAATGAAATTATATTTTTCCTCTATATAAAAAATATTACGCACTTCTTAAAATTGACCAAATAATATGTGTTTACAGTTTTTTTATTATTTGAATAAAGTCAACATATTTTAGTTAATATTTTTAAGTGCGTGCAATTTTTAAAAACATGTTAAATATTGATGAGTTAATTATATTTTAAAACAAATCATATTTTTAATTAGAAGATTTTTGTTGTTTAAAAAACTACGTTATGTTTTTAAAAAAAGAACTAAAAAGTATGGGATAAAAATAGATTTTTAATCATTTGAGAGAAAATTAATAAATTTTATTTGATATCATTAAAGTCGTGATTTTTTTAAATGCGTAAAAGAATATTGAGTTTATTGTATTGTCAATAAAATTATTATTGTAAATGATTTTATTTGATATCATTAAAGTCATGATTTTTTTTAAATACGTAAAAGAATATTGAGTTTATTGTATTGTCAATACAATTATTATTGTAAATGAAATGATTTTTTTGTGTAAAAAAAGTTTTTATGACATTTACAAAAGACAATAATTTATCTTTAAAATAGATTTTTTAATTATTTGATTAAAACTAATAAATTTTCTTTAATATTTTTAAAGTCCTACAATTTTTTTAAACGTATAAGAAATATTTGTTTTTTAGTCAAATTAAATTATTAAAATTTTACTAATCATCTTAAAAATATATTCTTTATTAAGAGAAACATGTTTCTTTGAAAGGTTAAAAAACTATTGTTTAAGTAATAAAAATCCATAAAAATTTTTAACTAAAAATGTTCATGAAAATTCTAAAAGGACGACAAAATTACTCTAGAGATTTTCATTGAATAACTTCAATGAAAATTACATTAAAATTTTGTAATGATAAATTTGTTACTTGAGTTATTTAGTGAAAGAGTTTTCATTGAAGATTGGTGTAAATTTCTAGAATATGCATTCCTAAATGGTAAATTATATAATATTTATAAAAATTATGTAACAAAGATAATACATATTTTATATCATTGCATTTATTATAAATATATTTATTAAAATTTAATATTTATTAATATATTTTTTGGTTTTATAAATGTATACTTTTATTGTATTATGAAACATCCATTGAAACTTCAATTGGAAATTCCACTAGAACCTCCACTGGAACTTCTACTGGAACCTCCACTGGAACGTCCACTGTAATATCCGATGGAACTTCCGCTGAAACCTCCACTGGAACGTCCACTAGAACCTCTACTGAAACTTCCACTAGAACTTTCTCTGAAACTTGAAACCTCCACTGGAACCTCAACTGTAACCTCCACTGGAACCTCCACTAGAACCTCCACTGGAACCTCCACTGGAACCTCCACTGGAACCTCCACTGGAACCTCCACTGGAACCTCCACTTGAACCTCCACTATAACCTCCACTTGAACTTCCATTGGAACCTCCATTGGAACCTCCACTAGAACTTCCTCTTAATAGATTTATAATTGTTATTAGTATAGATGTTGAATAAAATATATTACATATATTATATATAATTATAGTTAATATAAATATATTTATTAAAATTTAATTTTTATTAAAATATTCTATAGTTTTATAAATATATATTTTTGTTCTATTGTGGAATATCCATTGAAACTTCAGTTTGAAATTTCACTCAAACCTCCACTGGAACCTGGAGCCTCCACTGAAACCTCCCCTTGAACCTCCAATGGAACGTCCACTAGAACCTCCATTGGAACATCCACTGCAACCTCCACTGGAACTTCCTCTTAATAGATTTATAATTGTTATTAGTATAGATGTTAAATAAAACACACTACATATATTATATATAACACTACAACAAATGCCGATCCTAGCGGCGGTTTTTTTCCGGTTTAGCGGCGGTTTAAACCGCCGCTATATTGTGTGGCGGCGGTTTACAAAAACCGCCGCTAAGTTTGGCGTCGGCAATCTATTAGCGGCGGTTTTTTCGATTCCGCGGCGGTTTTAGAAATGTGTCGTATGTCCGTCATTTAGCGGCGGTTTTTCTTCATTTAGCGGCGGTTATATGGGTATCTTATTTAGCGGCGGTTTTAACCGCCGCTAAATTCAGTCGTTTGATGCGCCTATTCTGCGGCGGTGAAAACCGCCGCTAAATATCAACATAATATATTTAGCGGCGGTTAAAACCGCCGCTAAATTCTGCCCAGTTCATCATTTAGCGGCGGTTAAAACCGCCGCTAACGGATTCCCGGTTATTTAGCGGCGGTTAAAACCGCCGCTAAATGCTCACAGGTATGGCATTTAGCGGCGGTTAAAACCGCCGCTAAACGTTGAACTGGAAAAAAAAAATACGTTGCATCTGCTACACCACTGCCCCACTAACCAAGCACACAACCATACACCAGTTTCATAGTTCCAATTTAACTACATCAATTACCAACCACCTACATAATCATTTACCATATTTATATATTTAATTACAATCCATTATATATTCAAGACCTACATTTTTTTCAACCTAATTTAAGCAAAATTATCCAATTTATCCATCATCATTCATTTACTAGGATTTACCATTTCAAGAATTCCATAACTACTGAGTAACTAACAAGACAAGACACAATGTTATAAAATTCAAACACATCCAACCCACAATTTTTGCATCACAAATCATCACCTTATCCATAATCCAAACTCATAAAGTAACCATAACCATAATTCCATCTATTATGCAAACTATCAAATTAAATCAACCTCACAAGAAAAGGGAAAAGACAATGATTCCTTGTTTACAGATAGGAAATTCAATTACCATAAGTAAAGACATTATCATTTTAATGTGAGGTGATTTATCAAATTAAATTTTAGAAACAATAATAATTTCATAGAAGTAAAAACAATTCATAATAAACAACAACCAACACACATTCATAGAAAAGCAATATCATGAAAAACCTAAAGCACATTTGATATCACCCCTTCCCATTAATTTTAATATATCCAATTAATTATTTTCATTAGGAAATATCTTAACTTCCACCCAAGATGAAATAGTAGTATTATAATATCACATATTTAAAATAGTAATGAGGGAACTCAAATATCCTACCTTAATTAGAGATTTAAGGAGAACCATAATCGCAACAGAAGAAACAAAGGATCAAGTTTCACTAGGATATAAGAGAAACCCACCAAAACCTATCCTCAGAATCCCATCACCCAAACACACTCATAACTCAACCAAAAATATAGGGGTTCTCAACAATAAACACCCAAAATATTGGGAATAATAAAAGGTAGAAAGGAAAGAAGAAGGAAACTTGAATAAATGGAACTCAATTATCCACAATCCAAGAGGATAAAAACATTAAGAGAGATGGTAAAAGGTAATCAATGGGATTTGGTGTTATCCAAATATCAAATTAGAAGAAAGAAAATCAAAATAAGTCCATATGTGCCTTCTATTTATAGAGGAAATCCCAAATGGGTTCTCCATAGTGTGGAGACATCCCAATATGCTGTGGTCTCCCTTGGTTAAAGGAGATCTAAGTCACCCATATCTCTTTCCTGCCTTTCATGTGTTTTTAAAAAAAATTGACCACCACCATATCCTAGAACATGGAATGGACCAAGGTGTGCTGGATCCCTCGATTCCCTCCATGAACATCCACTATGACATAACATAAAAAGATTGGTTGTTTTCTCCTCACCACACCCAAGACCACGACATGGTTAAACCTAGCTCCCCGTGCTACACAGGTGGTACCCAAAAGTGAAATGAACAATATAATTCCCTTCACCGTGCATATTCTATTTCCCATGTTACACAGGGTGGACATCCATTCACCATTCCCAACAACATAACCAACCATACCATTTCACTCTTTGTGGTGTATCCTAACATCACACAACCATCTCCATAGACAACCTACAAGAACCAATGGCCAAAACAACCATCACCACAACCAACAACATGGAATGGTGACCCTTTGAATGCACATAACTCTCACCAAGACTCTAAAACACCTCTAAAATTCCTTTTAGTAGAAACAAGACATGGAAAAATGTAAAGGGAGTGACTTTTGAATTCTGGACCCTCAAAACAAAAATCTATTAAACAATTATCATCCTTGAGAATCAAAACAAAACATAAACACATCACAATGTAAAAGTATACAACATCCAACACAACTCATAGAATATATACACAAAAACAGATGAATGATGTATATTTTTATCGGAAAACAAAAAAAAAATTGGTGTTTTATTCACCCATAATGCAACTAGGTCAAAATTAATGTTCCCAAAAAATCCCACAACTTATTGAAATTCAATTCCAGATTTCCATCGATTAGGGGATTGAAAGTCATTTTAAAGAGAGTTTAGGTAATGGAGGGATTCCATATTCCTCCCAATAATGATGATATGAAATAGGAATTACATTCTAAACAATTAATTATGGTATCATGGGGAGTCCTAAAACCTCATCCATGTACAATCATTCTTAATAATGTATTTAACTGGACTCCTTGATTTCTATATAATGTTATGAAATCATTATTCAATATATGATCACATATCCTCCCTAATATTGGGGATACATTGTGACCATCACAATTTTGACTTCCACCCACTTCCAATTGGTATATAATGATTTCATGAATGTACACATCTAAGAACTAGTATATGAATTCATAGATCATATATATTGTGAGCCCCATTTATATATCTTCTTCTATTATAACACTGAATGATATAACCACAAACCAGATGTATTCAAACCTATGAGGGAAGGATGTATTCAAGATAACCTCATCATTCAACCACCTCGGGTGATTTTTAGACCATATATCAATCATAAAAAACCTATCAGATTCCTTTAAATGGTGTAATATATCATCTACAATTAAAATGGGTAATAATTCTTGATTTTATGATAATTAAACATTAATTACTCCAAACATAGTCTCAGAATACCATCTTAATACATAGAGAACAACACTAGAGTGCTAAAAAGAAATAATTTTCAGCAAATGAAATGCTTTTACTACAAACCAACTGTTATCATACTTGTTCAACACATCAACAATACTACTACTCATCATCTGATGCTGCATCGTCACCCTCTCCACCTTCATCTCTACCACCTGCTGCCACCTGTAAGAACATTATATTGAAAATTAAATATTGTTGCATATTTATAATAAAAATTAAAACCAATAAAAGTTTGCAAACTAAATGATTTTGATTTTTTTGTGATTTACCTGCTCACCACTACCCGATGCACTACCACCGGGGGCATATCTGCTCATATGCTGACGTATTTCAAGCAACTCTTTCTGCAAATCAGATATTTGATTCCCCTGCTGGTGAACTGTGTTTCGTAGAGCAGACATCTCCCTCTGAGCATCTTCAGGTATGAAATGACTATAACCAGGAGTGGATGAGGCCGAAATCCCTGATGGCATGCGAAAGACCTCAGATGGTACGGGTCCCAAACCCATCCCGCGCACTCTACCAGGATGCTCCTTCCCAAGGACTTGACCAACCGGGTCATCCTGGGAGACTGAGTAGGATTGCCCAGGATTGGCATCCCATTTTTCTTTAATTTTTACCTATAAATCAAATATCAATATATATTAACACAGTAAAAACTGATATTAAGTTATTATAATAAATAATTGACTTCATACCCCAACTTCTCTGGCAGGTTCATTAACAAAACTTCCATCTGTTTTTTTATGAACATCCAGCCACAGTTCTGTTCGGGATGCTTCATGCCCTAAACTCTGTGACTGCATTAAACAAAGATAAATCATCAATCAAATATGTTAAATAGATAATATTATCTTATAAATATTTAAACTAATTAAAAGATTACCAATGACATTCGGCTTCTTGAAAAGCTTTTTGAACCCGCAGTGTGCGGGATTACCTGCTTCGCCCGGTTTGAAGCATTCTTTCTTGAGAGATCCTGAAATAAATAAAATTCAATTTAATAGTATTGTATTCAATGTCTATCTCCTCTTCATGTACATTTATAAATGTAAAATGAGGATAATATAATAATATATATTTCAATACCATCCGCTTCTCATCACGATGTCTATCGACAAAAACCTTCCACTGTTCTTTCGGTACCCCACTGGGTATCTTCTCATACATCTGCTGCACGGTCAACGAAGAATCGTTGACATCACACCACAACCTCCATTTGAAATCTTTCCATTTTTTTCCAAGATTTTTCAATGTCCACTTCCGTGCTATCACATCAGCAACGGTAAAGTGGAAGAACATCTGTATACAGAAATTCATTTTGAATATATTAGTAAAATGACATTCAATTAAACCATAAAGTAATAAAATTACCTTTATCTGAGAATCATAAACTTCATTTTTCCAGTTTGGAGGCATATGCCTCCAATCATCATACGAAATAGGCAGGGAAACGGGCTCCGCTGCCAGCTGACCTATAATCTGACCAAGTAAACCTGCGGCGTCATCCGTCGGGACCCCATAAGAATCAAATGGCACCACTATCTTCTTGCCATGCATGTTCCAAACATCAGAACTTTTTATGTCTCTTTCCACGGTTTCATTGTCTTCATCTGCAATGAGCAAACAATTACTATAAACAAAATGCAATAAATTTATTTAATTAAAATTTGTACCTATGACTGCGACCCTCCAGAATGTCCGTGATGAACTGGAGTGGGCGTGTTGCTGCCCCGCTGCTGAAGCTCCTGTAGGGGGAGGCGATGACTCATCCCCTAATGAGGCATCCACTGATGGTGTCAGAGATGGTGCAGGGGGAGATGATACTGTGGGGACAGACGGATCGTCATCTGTCGCAGAAGAAGAAGGAATAGTGTACCGCTTCTTCCTTGGCATTCCTGTCATTTAATCAAATAAAATTAAGTTCAGAATATATATTTCAAAAAATTCATGCAGAAAAAAAATTAAAAATGATAATAGATGCCCAGTATTAACAAACAATATATATATAACAATGATAATGAATGACTACAGAAATGAAACAAGTAGTTGCTGAATGAATAAATAATTGTACATACAATCATTTTCCCCTTCAATCATGTCGGTTTCCTGCTCCATTGCTTCATCCACTTCATTCATCCTTGCTAGACCAATATTTTCAATATCATGATGGACAAATAATTCTGCTTCCTGTTGTTGATGAAATTCAATTGCAGAGGTCAAATCTTCCACTTCATCACCCATATCATACAAATCTCTTTGTATTACGTGAGTAACTACACTCCACCCTTCATCCACAACATCATTCACATAATATACCATTTTTGCCTGCGATGCTAAGATATATGGATCATGCAGTTCACGATCACCAACATCCATCAAGCGAGAGAAGTTTACAGAAGTAAATTGCAATGAATCTCTTTTAACACCTCTGATAAAATCGACCCATTTGCATTTGAATAAAACAACAGAAAAATGCCCGTGGTAGTTTAATTCAATAATATCATGCAGCTTTCCATAGTATTCCACTTCAGCAAATGTAAAAATACCACTATTCTGTGTTTTCAAACCCACTTCTCGATCGACTGTACGAAATCTAAAACCATTCACATTATAAGCGTTGAACTTTATAACTTGTTTTATAGGACCTCTAGCAAGAAACTTCAAATCTTCTGAAAAGTCAGCTCGAGTATCAGTATTCATGATCTGAAAAAAAAATATAATTTAATAGATTTGCAAATTGTATGTGTCAAAGTAATATTCGTATTTATTGCAATATTTATAAACTTACACGTCGTGCAAACCATTCTACCAGCTCTTTATTCACAGCTTTCGTTATATCTTTTTCATTTCGTGTTCGGCTTCTCATTCGTCTCTTTGTTTGTATCCTCAACTCTTCAATAAATGGATCTGCAATTTCACTATTCAGCAGCACATATCTATGTGCCTGTAATAATTCCAATTCTGTTAGTGTCGCGTATGAGGTCCTCCCAACTGATCGGCCAATAGCAGGAAATATTTTTGATTTCTGATGCATTTGAGATTGAGTTGATGTGTCGTCAACACGTCCAACTCGAGTAAATCTTGTCTCAATATCATCCAAATATCTGGAACAAAAGGTGAGACACTCCTCGGCCAAATAGCCTTCAGCAATAGAGCCTTCTGGTTGAGCTTTATTTCTCACGTATGCTTTCAAATGCCCAAGATATCTGTGAAAAAATAATAATAATATTATGCATTTATTTAAATGCCAAAAAATGTTTACTTAACTGGAAACATATAAATAAAATACCTCTCAATTGGATACATCCATCGATAATGAACGGGGCCTCCTAATTTAGCTTCGTCAACCAAATGCACAGTTAAATGCATCATGACAGTAAAAAACGATGGAGGGAAGATCATCTCCATTGCACAAAGGGTCAATACAAACCTCTCCTGTAGGTTGTCCAGCTGAAATGGATGTAGAGCTTTCTCACATAACTGTCTGAAAAATGTGCAGAAATGGAGTACAACAGCAGTAACTTTTTCAGGTAATAATGTACGCAATGCCAATGGTAGTAACTGTTGTAACAAAACATGTGAATCGTGACTTTTCAATCCATATAACTTACGATTCTTCAAGTCAACACACCTCGAGATGTTACTCGAATACCCATCAGATACCTTCACATTCTTTAAAATTTGAAGGAACGTATCTTTATCCCTATTTTTCAATGAAAAAATGGCCGGAGCATACTTTTCATTCTCATCTGGCCAGAGATCACGTTTTATGTTCATTACTTGTAAGTCTTTGCGAGCATTGAGATGATCCTTCGACTTTCCATGCTCATTAAGTAATGTGAAAATCAAATTATCACATACATTCTTCTCAATATGCATCACATCAAGATTGTGGCGCAAAGAATTAAATTCCCAATATGAAAGTTTGAAGAATATACTTTTTTTCTTCCATTGTTGCGTTCTAATTTCACTTGACGATGCACTTCGCACTCGTTTTCCGCTATCATTCAAATGATGAACCTTCCCAAATTCTGTTTTAACATTTTCAAGCTGTGTCAATATTTCAGAACCGGTTAACAACTTTGGAGGTGGTCTACGATCAATGCAACCATTAAATTTTGATTTGTTCAGCCGAAATCTATGAGATGCATCAAGAAATCTTCGATGGCACAAGAAGCACCATTTTCTACTATGAGGTAGCCGTTTGGGCTCGAAATCAAAGTTACAAACGGGACAAGCCAAACCCGTATAAGTGTTCCAACCAGATAAATTCCCAAGCCCAGGGAAGTCACTAATGGTCCACATTAAAGCAGCATGCATTTTAAACATTGTTTTAGAAGAAACATCAAATGTCTCAACACCGTTGCTCCATAACTCCTGCAATTCTTCAATCAAAGGCTGCAGGTATACATCAATATCATTTCCAGGCATTTGTTTTCCAGGAATAATCATCGAAATGATAAAAGATGTTTGTTGCATACACATCCACGGAGGCAGATTATAAGGGATCAAAACAACTGGCCAAATGCTATAACTCGTACTCAAAGTCCCAAATGGGTTGAATCCATCGGCAGCCAATCCCAATCGAACATTCCTAGGATCAGCTGAGAAATCTGGATGTAATGAATCAAATGTCTTCCACGATTGGGAATCCCGTGGATGTCTCATTAACCCATCATTGTTATTATCTACAGCATGCCACTTCATGTGTTCGGCGGTTTTTGATGACATGAATAATCTTTGCAATCGAGGCTTCAAAGGAAAGTAACGCAAAACTTTTGCAGGTGTGTTCCTTTTCTTCTTCTCCATGAAATTATGTTCAGTCATACTTCCAACATCACCCTTTGACTGCCATCTAGAAGAAGAACATTTCTTACAATTCTGTCTACTTGAATCCTCTCCCCAGTAAAGCATACAATCATTGGGACACGCATGTATTTTTGTATAATTCAGACCAAGCTTGTTAACAACTTTTTTCATATCATAAAACGATTCTGGGATTTTTGCTTCAGGAAATGCATCACGAATCAATTCCAATAACATGGACATTGCCTTATTTGTAATTCCACATAGACATTTGATATGGTACAACTTCAGTAGAAATGAAAGCTTTGAATATTTCAAACACCCACTATACAACTCTTGATTTCCATCGGCAACTAAATCATGAAATGCATTTTCCTCACTGAAGTTTTCCCTTACATTTGGCTCCACAGAATCAAGAGGATCCAATGATATGTTACAATCTTGATCTGCTTGTGTTACAGTCTCAGAAACATCACTTGTCACGTTGCAATTTGTAGCACCCTCTTCTGGTTGTTCTGATATGTTTTGATGCTCATAGTGGTGTCTTGCAGTGCCGAATGCATCATTTATGAGGTTTTGCATTTCATTTTCCATTGTCGAAGAACTTGGGACCTCATTCTGTGGATTAACATCAGTCCTCAATCTTTCTGTATTGTTTGATTCTCCATGCCAAATCCAACACAAATATTGCTCAGGGAATTGCTTCAGTATTAAATGTTCATAAACTTCATCTCTCTTCAACCATGTTCTAAATTTACATTTAGGACATGGACATCTTATTCTCCCTTCAACGGATCGATTAGAAATTGCAAAATCTAAAAACCCATTCAAACCCTTAACATATTGAGATGTGTTCCTCGGTAATGTGATCCAACTTTTATCCATGTATATCACAATGTGCCTACACAAAATATACGATAGTGTAAGATTACAGAAACATAATATAATAAAGATGAACCATTGGCCATAAAGTATGCATAATATAATAAAGATGATTCATTGACCACATTTACCATTTCAGACCAACTGAACAAGTCTGGTCCATAGGAGACAGCGTCAACACCTCATTTAGGAGCAATAAGAATATCGGGATACACACTTATCATAACACCATCGATCACACATTTATGTTGCCTCAAACAACACCCCTTTGATGTGTGATCGAAACTGATCATAATGCATTTTAAATCAAGTTAACTACATGATCTTCATGTGGAAAAAGTTCATCATGTGGAAACTTTAAAGACAATTCATGCTATTCAAAAGTAATATTTTAGAAATGCTGGGAGATTGTGTGAGAGAAAAAAATTGGGAGATTTGGCTACACCATCCAAAAGATTAAGGGGTAAAAAGAGTTATCCCCACTCTAAAAATACCACCAGCTATTTAGTGTCTGTTGGAAGTGGTTTCTTGCATTTCCAGACACTAATAGCTAGCCGGTGGCACTGCAACTGTTTTGACTACATCTACCACCCGACCTCTCCCAAGGTTCCTATGATACTTTGAGATAACTCAAAAGCCTCCAACCATATCTAAAACTCCTCCATTGAGGTTTTCAAAGACTCAAAATTTGATTCTAAATCCCATTTCAAAATTCAACTTAGCCACTAAATTGAAAATTTAAGTTTCCCTTGATCTCTAAACACCTGTATAGATATGGGGTTTTACAAATACCATCCCTAATTAAAGCAAAGTGAACATAACTCGAAAGAGATTATAGTTTGGGCACATAAAAGAAAACATGATAACTATATACACATGTCAGTGTGTATGTAGGGTGTGAGAAAAAACATTCCCATTTGGATTCTACTATAGATTCTGTGAAATTCATTCCATATGAAATTTCAATAATTCTAGTTTAAACTACAGTTAGGAAAATAAGTTTCTCACATGTAATATTATCAAATAAAATATCACACCAAATTTCACATATTAAAAAATTTAATCCATTTTTAACTAAATAAGGAAAAAATAACTACTTTAAAACTTTAAATAGGAGACCTTTAATTTTTTTTTTCAGAACAAAACTAATATTTTACTATGTATCTATATCTTCTTAAAAACTCAAATATAAAACATAAAATTTTATTTCCTTTGAAAAAAAAATCAATTTAAAATCCACCATAATTTAATTCATTATATAAAACAAATAAAATCATAAGAATAAAGAAAATATCAATAAATAACTAAACCAATAATGAATAAGGAGTAACAAACACAAACACACAATGGTTTCATAATCCAATCAATCTTGGGGACACCATGAAAAAGAAAATGAAAATACCCTTTTTAATTTCATAAAAAATACTTGGTATCATGGGAAAATCACTAGGGTATAACATGAATGATATTGGATATATCTAATCAGAACACTACCTAATACATGTGAACCTAAATATTTTGGGAGCTACCATGGTCTCATTGGGTCACAAATCTATCCCATTAGCTCACTCGGTCTAATTGGGACGTAATCCCTAGCCAATGAATAATATACAGTAGGGTCACAATCATATAGATCTTTTACATAGCTACCTATGATCCCCATGATAAAACTCAAGGTATGTGAGGAAACAAGTAAGTCATATGATCATTACACAAATAAATTTTAAAACACTTTAACTAAATATCACATCACCTTCAATTCCATCTTAAGAAACATCCCCATTTCACAAAAAATTCCTATAATAAAGATATAAAATATTCTCCTCAGTAACAAAAATATATATGTATCAATCAGTACAAAATCAAGGGCCTTGACTAAGGGCTGTGTACATTTTTGAGAAAACCTCCTTGAAGGTGACAAACATGACTTTCTTTCAAAATTAGTCCAGGATAGCAAGCCATTTTTTTCCATTTTGAAATATTTATTTAAAATTTATTTAAATGAAAATAATAGAAATCCATACATAAAACCATTTAAAGGATCAATTTCCTTTTTTCATTTAAATCATTTGAAATTCCAAAACACCACCTTTTATTTAAACTTTTTATTTAAAACTACACCTTTTACCATTCCAAGACTTAAACATGGCCAATTGACCATAATAATTAAAATCAACATTAAATGATCCATATACACATTTTTTTAAATACTTGAAATTCAATATCACTTTATAAATGAGTAAACTATTGAAAAACCTTTATGAAAAGTAAGAAAAACTTGATATTTTTTTTAAATCCACTACTATTACCGCATATAGATTTAATTTAACAATAAAAGGAATTAGAAAACATTAGGCACTCAATGATCTTCTAATTAAAGGAAATTTAAAAAATTTACCTACCTCAATCAAGTGGAAGTCAAGTTAAAATGAGTCTACTTTTATAGAAAATATCAACCAAGAAAAGGGGAGCCCTCTAGAAGCCCTAAACACATAAAACCCCCATATTAGAACCATATCATACCCTAATATCCACCAACATATTTACTAGAGTTCATGGGATAAGTATAAAACAAGAAATAATGGGTGTAGGGGAGAGTATAGGGGATGAACAAGATGAAAAAAGCATTTACCTCAATAAATTTCTAGAAATCAATGGAGGAGAGGCTCAAAATGGAGGCCGCGGGGGGTGTGGCGGTCGCCGGAGGGCGTGGGGGGCGCGAGGGGCGCGGGGGCGCGGGGGTCACCGGCGGTCGAGGGGGGGGTGCAGGGTTCGCCGGGGGGCTCGGGTGTCGCCGGAGGTAGCGGGACGGGGATCGGGGAAGAGGGGAGGGTTTGTGAGGGGGATCGGGGTACGGGTATGCGATAGGGGAGGGGAAAGCGTCGCGGTTTTTCAAAATAGGTTGGGTTTCGCGGCGGTTTGTTAAAAACCGCCGCGAAATCTTTCACGGATAACGTTTAGCGGCGGTTTTGTGAACCGCCGCCACAAAACCGCCGCTAAACACTGTTTATGTTGTAGTGTAATTACATTTAATATAAATATGTTTATTAAAATTTATTTTTTATTAATATATTTTATAGTTTTATAAATATATACTTTTGTTGTATTGTGAAACATCCATTGAAACTTTATTTGAAAATTCCACTGGAACGTCCACTGGAATGTCCACTGGAACCTACACTGGAACTTCTACTAGAACTTCCAATGGAACCTGGAACCTCCAGTGGAACCTCCACTGGAACCTCTACTGAAACTAGAACCTCTACTGGAACTTCTACTGGAACGTCCACTGGAACCTCTACTGAAATTAGAACCTCTACTGGAACTTCCACTGGAACGTCCACTGGAACTTTCTCTTAATAGATTTATAATTGTTATTAGTATAGATGTTGAATAAAATATATTACATATATTATATATAATTTCATTTAATATAAATACATTTATTAAAATTTAATTTTTATTAATATATTCTATAGTTTTATAAATATATCCTTTTGTTGTATTGTGGAACATCCATTGGATTTATAATTGTTATTAGTATAGATGTTGAATAAAATATATTACATATATTATATATAATTTCATTTAATATAAATACATTTATTAAAATTTAATTTTTATTAATATATTCTATAGTTTTATAAATATATCATTTTGTTGTATTGTGGAACATCCATTAAAACTTCAATTGGAACTTCCACTGGAACCTCCACTGGAACGTCCACTATAAGTTCCACTGGAACCTGGAATCTCCACTAGAACCTCTACTAGAACCTCCACTGAAACCTTCACTGGAACCTCCACTGGAACCTGAAACCTCTACTCGAACCTCCACTAGAACCTCCACTGAAACCTCCACTGGAACCTCCATTAAAACCTTCACTGGAACCTCCACTGAAACTGGAACCTCCACTGAAACTTTCACTAGATACTCTACTGGAACGTCCACTGGAACCTCTACTGGAACCTCCACTGGAACCTCCACGGGAACTTCCTCTTAATAGATTTATAATTGTTATTAGTATAGACGTTGAATAAAATATATTACATATATTATATATAACTGTAGTTAATATAAATATATTTATTAAAATTTAATTTTTATTAATATATGCTATAGTTTTATAAATATATACTTTGTTGTATTGTGGAACATCCATTGAAACTTCATTTGGAAATTCCACTGGAACCTCCATTGGAACCTCCACTGGATCATGAAACCTCCAGTGAAACCTCTACTAGAACCTCCACTGGAACTTCTACTGGAACCTTCACTGGAACTGGAACTTCCACTATATCGTCCACTGGAACCTTCACTGGAACTTCCTAAACATGGACATTGTATTTACATTTTTATTCATGTGTTATATATATTTTTAAATGGTAAATTATATTATTTTTGTAAAATTTATGTAAAAAATTTAATACATACTATATGTAATTTCATTTAATATAAATACATTCATTTTAATTTACATTTTCGTCTTTTATTTTTTATTTTTTATTTTTTGTTTTTTATAATAGAAATTCTTCATCGACATTTTTCCCTTTAAATCAAAATGTGATTTTTTCTTGAAATTGGTATTTTTTATTTTTAGTTCTACTATAAAATATATTCTTTTTATGCCTTTAAAAAATTACACCATAAAAATGCTTATACATTTATAAAATAATAAGTTTCTCTTTATTTGAGAAAATTTTATTATTTACAAACAATATTTTTATTCAACTTTTAAATGTAATAATGTTTTGTTACATTTTTCTAAGTACATATTTTTAATTTCTTTCATAATTTTTTTTAAACCTGCAAAGATTAATAGTTGTTTACAATATTATTTAAGAAATAAAAAATTGATATATTATTAAAAATAACAATTTATAGGAAATTTATATTTTTGAATGTTATAATTTTTTTATAAATTGATATGTTTTAAATAGTAATTTATATCAACATTTTTTATATAGATTTTTTGTTTTTGATATGTTTATGTTTTTTAACAATGCCTTTTTATGTTTTTTTTATATCAATGTTTTTTATATGTTATTATTATTTTTGTAATTTATAGAGTTTTTATAACATTTTAAATAGCATTTTATTATTCATTGTTTTTGTTTTTTGATTTTTTTTTATATGTTTTTAATACGTTTTTTTAATGTTTTAATTTTTTTATGATTTATTAAAAATAGGTTTTTATAAAAATTCCGACAAACTACATTTTTTTTTATCACATTTCAATTTAATGGCCACTTTTTTTTTTTTTGTTGATGAACGTGTCATCTGTCAACCGGATATTCCTTCCAGTTATTCAGGGGTATTGGAGACGCTCGAGACAACTTGACCTCGCAGATCGACACCCTTCGTTAGCCCGGTCGTCTTCGAAATGGAAGAAGGATTAATATCCGAATCAGATTCTTTGTTTTCATCAACAATCGGTCGATTGATAGTCACTCTGCTCAATACTCACCCAAGGAAACTGCGGCACGCAATTAATCTCATCTCTTTCACTCCCAGAGCCTTTTCTCCAGGTATGATTTCTTTTGGATTATATCAAATTTTAACGGGGGCGCTCTTCGTGCATGCTTCTGATCAGCTCTGTCTCACTCCCTTGCTCACTATGAATTGGAATATTGTTCGGTTGATAAAGTTTATCTGGACGAGTGACATAATAGTTGGCCTGAATTTCGATTTCATTTGCCAGTCACTTGTCTCATGGTTGCTATAGGTGGCGAGTCAGAGTCACTCTGGTTTTTTCACAAGTACGTAAGGGATGCAGTGGAAAAGGAGGAGCCATTCGATAGTATTCTGATTCCAATGGTTGAACATGTATGAAAAGTTTGAACTCCCTCGCGCCACAATTTCTTTCAGTTGTCAGTTTATTTTGACGTGCATTTCTGTTTCATTCATGCGTTCCTTATTATAGATCCCCCCACTCCGCATGTGGGAGGAACAGCGTTGATAAAAGGCTCTTGCCTCAGGCGTCATTGGGCTCAATGCCCGGTTCACCTAGGCATGCGCGCCTTTTTTTCCTTTTTAGCTGCCAAAAGTGGCGCCTTTAGCTTCTGGCTGAAGCTGGTTCTAAACATAAAAAGTAAAAAACCCAATCCAATTTGTTAAAATCCAATGGATTCTTTTAGTTTAGATAAATCATTTAGTTTAATCAAACTGGTTAAAAATATAATAGATTATTTTTAGTTTTGGAAAATCATAAAGCCAAACCCAATTAGTTATTTAGTATTAGGTCATAGTTATAAAAAAAATTTAGTTATTTATAGTTGTGTCAAACAAACGAGAAGAACCATGTGTTGAGGAATATGCTCGAGATGAATTTGTATTTGGCAATAAGAGTCAAGAATTAAACTGAGTTATATTAAGGGCAACAAGTGTAGGGGAAGTAAACAAACAAACTAAATTCCAAGCAAAAAGGGTCAACCAACCACACTAAAAAACCAAGACAACAAAAAAAAAATAGTGCATCTTTACTTGACATGGAAGATGTTAAAGCTGATTCATACGAGATGAAAGAAGATGTTGAAGGATATGAATTTAATGAATAAAAATATGAAATTGACGCTGATTATAAATTTGAATTTGATGGTTCAGAATCATATCACCACAATGACGAACTTCATGTTTTTATTTTTATTATTTTGAATTTTTGGAATATCAACGCTCATCATCTTTTGATATTTTTTAGCGGCTTACCTTTTGTGATTGGATTTTATTATTATATACATACTTTTTTCTTTTAACTTGGTTCTTAATAAATCCAATTTCACACATTTTGTTTGTTTTGCATATATTTTATCTTAACTTGGTGATTTACACCATTTGGGCGTACACTTTTGTAGCGCCTCTTGCCAAAGGCGTTTTAGGGGTTCGACACATCAAGGGCACCTTTTTCCTTTGACTACCTTGGAGTGGAAGTAATATTTGCAGTTTCAAAGAACCCTACCCCTGATTGCTCCGTGAAAGTCTCATTGATTAAAAAATTATGGGTGTTTTTGCTCAATAACATTCTTTTGTTCAAAACTCTATATTTTGCATTTTTTATGAAATATTTCTCTAGCTCCTTAGAATTTCCTTGTATGTGCTGCTTATAATTTGTTGATTTTGATTATATGTAAATTTTGGTTATTTGTTAAGTCATTGAAGTGCAAGGAATCAAGGCATGTCAACCAACCGATGATACTTCTTATGTGGCTCTTTGAAGACGAACTTCTTTTTGAAGCAATCGTGGAAAACCTTGTGAACATCATATTTAAGAAAGATGATCGTTATATGAACCTTGGGTGGTGTTTCCTCGTGCGTCGTCTACTAGAGTCAGACATCCTCATCAGTAAGCATGTGAAGTATGGTATTGCATAAATTTGTTTCTTGCCTTCTCTGAGGATTTATAAAGATTCCAATGTGTATGTATTTACTTATATTTAATAAAATGCATTCACCATTTTAGATGCTCTTTTACAACAGTAGCAACGGTGACAAACAATCCTTAAATTTGTTTAAATAGGGTCAACTATACGAATCAAACATCGCCAATTAGTTCTATTAAAGACCATATTTTTATTGAAACCATTAACAAAAAAGATCATTTTGGATGACTTTCTTTAATGTCCTTTTTGGTCTTCCTATTCCCCCTCTGGTATTCCTCTACTTTGCCTATGCGTGTATTCATTCCTAAGTCTACCCTATTATAATAGGTTTGTCCATTGACCTTTTTACATGTCCAAACCATATTAATCTTGTCTCGGTCTATTTGTCAATTGGTGCCGCTCAAATTTTCTCTCATATACATTCATTTCTAATTATTTCTTAAGATGAAAGATGTCTACATTGTATATCAGTTGCCCTGACATTATCTTGTTTTTTTCGTTTAATTTTCAATTAACAAATTATTTCTTGAGATGGAAATTTATCTGTTGTATTAATGCTTTTTGATCACTATTTAATGCGCAGGGTACTAGTTATTATTTTATGTTTCATCTGCTCCAGGGTGTTTTATTTTTTGAGGACAATAGCAAAATTGTTACTTTGCTTGATTAAATACCAATTTTTTTTTATTTGAGTGCTCCAATATGTCCTGTCCTTGATAGCTCCCAAACCAAAAGCATCTGATGGATTGCTCTAATTTATTCTTAAAATATTGTAATATAGTGGTTGGCCTTTACAAGAACTGTCAACCCCATGAAAGAATTTGTGTAGTGAAGCAGCATGGTTTTGGATCATGGATAGATCATTTTTATTGAAATGATGGGCATGAATGAGGAAAGCCATTTTTGGTATCAATTGTAATACATAAAATTTCTCTACTGGAATCTTTTCAAGGATTTTAATGACTATTTTTTTTAATATATTTTTCCATAAAAACAATCGACATCCTTTGCTTCTTTTAATGCAAGTTATATTGCTTCTTTAATATTTTGGCGCTACCATAAAAAAATTTTCAGCCTTAATTTTGTTGGAACTTCTACCTAAAGGTTCTCGGGCACAACGGGTGTCGTCGGGTGATGCCCAACAATGTTTTTCATCGGTTTCAACGAATAATAACTTAAGAACTTGATGAAGCAACCCCAAAATCTTTTAAGAGAGGATCTTTCACTCTTATAATTAATTTAAACCAAGAATTACCTCGACTTGATAATTCTTCTTGTTGTTGATCAATTGGTTGATGTTCTTGTGGTATCGTTGTGGTGGAGAATCCAAACTAGGATCCCTATAGTTGTATCAACATGTGCTCCACGAATCTTTGTACAATGCTTTTGGTGTTTCGGGTGCTAGTGCAGAAGAACCAAGCGCCTTGCGTCGTTCGCCGTTGATTGTAACAAAGACTGTCTCTTGTTCTCTCTTGTTCTTGAGAGGGAGGTGAAAGATTTCACTTTAGGGCTTCAGAGAATTCTAGAATTTTGCCGTTGTGCACACTAACTCTAATCTTCTAAAATAATATAATCTGAAATTTATACTTAGGGTTAAACAATTAATAATTGTACAAATGTTCTTTTTCTAATTGTTTAGTCTAAGTAAACCACATGTCAAATAATAATAATAATATTATTATATTCTCATGACATGCGCTAAACTCGCGGATTAATAAATCATTTCCATCGGACCCTTAACTTCGTCTGTCAATCCTCCTCAAAATTTATCAAACCTTGAATAATAAATAAATAAATATTATATTCACTAAACTTGTGAATAAATATTTATTTTAATATTCACGTAACTATATAAATATTTATATATATATGTATATATTTTGAACATAAACCTTAGCCCCCCATACAGATCATGCTATTTCCGGCACAACCCTTCCCCCCACTGGAGCGGGTACCAAACCTCGGGTCTTGAATGTGATCCGTGAGGAAGAACTAGGTAAAACTGCGCCCCCCACGCTGCTCTGCACCGTTGAGCGGTTAAATCGCGAGGTGATGTAATTATGACAAGTGTAACCAGCGGGAATCGAACCCCAGATGCCGAATCTCCTAACGTACAACCCTAACCATTGGGCCACCCGCCAGGGGCAAAATATTTATATCAATCTATTTACTAAATTCGTGAATAAATAAATATTTATTTATTATCATGTGAATAATAAACAAGTGATTAAATAAATATTATATTCACTAACTTGCGAATAAATATTTATTTAATACTCAACTCACATATTCTAAACTCGAATATTTAGTGATTTAATTTATGCCACCAACTTAACTTGAATAATTATTATTCCATAAGCCGAGAATAACATTTATTCTTGATATTAAATTCAAATAAATTCCACTGAGATTTTGAACTTACCTAAAGTCCAAGATCAACGTCTAACAACACGTCAAAGCACCCATAAAGAAAAAAGCTAACGTTGCAACGACATCAACCTTCTTACGAACGATATTATGTAATATAATTCATTTGTCTCAATATCTCATCAAACATGTTGCATATTTGTGTCATCAACACATATGCTTATCTTATTCTTTGAATTGAACTCATCGATGAGTTACCATGACCATGGATTTGATCAAACATTTCCATTTCAATCAAAGGGCTAGAAATATCTTTTTCCATTAACTCTGAAGGGACAAATTCTTTCTTGACTTATTCAATTAATGTCACATCATTTATCACACACTTAATGCATGTTACCTTGTCGTGAACATATGTCGTCATGATTTTCGTCCATATGTCAAAGTATGCGATTCATGATATACATTAACAAGTGTGGGCTTAATAAGGAAAAATCTCAATATCTTATGCGCCCCCAACACCTGATAATTAAACATCATCCGTGTTCTATCAGACAAATGTTATCTAGACCGTAAGATATATATTTAAAAATATTGTCATAACATTCTAAGGTTTTTTAAAGACATTATTACATTAATGTTACACAGAAGAACACTCATCATGTAATACGATATTTATTAATATTTTGTTAATCAAAAGTACAAAATCAGTTGGTTCCATGACACCAACTCCAATAGACTCTCATTTGCATTGACGCCAACTGCTAACAACTTTCAGTCCACTAGTTCTCACATGATATTCATGCTTTTATTGAGGTAAGACTTTAGTCAACGGGTTTACCATGTTCTCTTCTATGACTACTCTGCTGACTGCGATCTCACCATTTTGAGAAAAATCCCTCAAGAGGCGATG